>CM059432.1:142363397-143038472 GCA_030390025.1 Squalus acanthias | reverse complement strand
TCAGTGCTAGAATAATCTGGAACTGTGTGTACAGATCACGACTAGAATAATCTGCAACTCTGTATGCAGATCAGGACTAGAATAATCTGGAACTCTGTGTACAGATCAGGAGTATAATAATCTTCAACTTTGTGTACAGATCAGGACTAGAATAATCTGGAATTGTATGTACATATCTGGACTAGAATAACCTGGAACAGTGTGTACGGACCAGGACTAGAATATTGTGGAACTGTGTGTAGAGATCAAAACTAGAATAACCTGGTACTGTGTGTAAAAATGAGGACTAGAATAAACTGGAAATGTGTGAACAAATCAGTGTTAGAATAATCTAGAAATGCTTGTACAGATCAGGACTGGAATAACCGAGAACTGTGTGTAATGATCAAAACAAGAATAATCTGGAAGTATGTGTACAGATCAAGACTAGAATATTCTGGAACTGTGTGTAGAGATCAGAACTGGAATAATCTGGAACTGTGTGTACAGATCAGGACTAGAATAATCTGGAACTATGTGTACAGCTCAGGAATAGTATAATCTAGAACTGTGAGTAATGATAAAAACAGAATTATCTGGAACAATGTGTGCAGATCAGGAGTAGAATATTCTGGAACTAAGTGTACAGATCAGGACTAGAATAATCTGGAACTGTGTGTACAGACCAGGACTAGAATATTGTGGAACTGTGTGTAGAGATCAAAACTAGAATAACCTGGTACTGTGTGTAAAAATGAGGACTAGAATAAACTGGAAATGTGTGAACAAATCAGTGTTAGAATAATCTAGAAATGCTTGTACAGATCAGGACTGGAATAACCTAGAACTGTGTGTAATGATCAAAACAAGAATAATCTGGAACTATGCGTACAGCTCAGGAATAGAATAATCTAGAACTGTGAGTAATGATAAAAACAGAATTATCTGGAACAATATGTGCAGATCAGGACTAGAATATTCTGGAACTGTGTGTACACAACAGGACTAGAATATTCTGGAACTGTGTGTACAGATCAGGACTAGAATTATCTGGAACTGTGTGCAAAGGTCAGTGCTAGAATAATCTGGCACTGTGTATGCAGATCAGGACTAGAATAATCTGGAACTGTGTGTACAGCTCAGGATTAGAATAATCTAGAACTGTGTGTAATGATCAAAACAAGAATTATCTGGATCTATGTGTACAGATCAGGACTAGAATATTCTGGAACTGTGTGTACAGATCAGGACTAGAATAATCTTCAACTTTGTGTACAGATCAGGACTAGAATAATCTGGAACTGTGTGTACAGATCAGGAATAGAATTATCTGGAACTGTGTGCAAAGGTCAGTGCTAGAATAATCTGGAACTGTGTGTACAGATCACGACTAGAATAATCTGGAACTCTGTATGCAGATCAGGACTAGAATAATCTGGAACTCTGTGTACAGATCAGGAATATAATAATGTTCAAATTTGTGTACAGATCAGGACTAGAATAATCTGGAATTGTATGTACATATCTGGACTAGAATAATCTGGAACAGTGTGTACAGATCAGGACTAGAATATTGTGGAAATGTGTGTAGAGATCAAAACTAGAATAACCTGGTACTGTGTGTAAAAATCAGGACTAGAATAAACTGGAAATGTGTGAACAAATCAGTGTTAGAATAATCTAGAAATGCTTGTACAGATCAGGACTGGAATAACCTAGAACTGTGTGTAATGATCAAAACCAGAATAATCTGGAATTATGTGTACAGATCAAGACTAGAATATTCTGGAACAGTGTGACGAGATCAGAACTAGAATAATCTGGAACTGTGTGTACAGATCAGGACTAGAATAATCTGGAACTATGTGTACAGCTCAGGAATAGAATAATCTAGAACTGTGAGTAATGATAAAAACAGAGTTATCTGGAACAATGTGTGCAGATCAGGACTGGAATATTCTGGAACTGTGTGTACAGATCAGGACTAGAATAATCTGGAACTGTGTGTACACAACAGGACTAGAATATTCTGGAACTGTGTGTACAGATCAGGACTAGAATTATCTGGAACTGTGTACAAAGGTCAGTGCTAGAATAATCTGGCACTGTGCATGCAGATCAGCACTAGAATAATCTGGAACTGTGTGTACAGCTCAGGATTAGAATCATCTAGAACTGTGTGTAATGATCAAAACAAGAATTATCTGGATCTATGTGTACAGATCAGGACTAGAATAATCTGGAACTGTGTGTACAGATCAGGACTAGAATAATCTGGAACGGCGTGTACAGATCAGGACTAGAATAATCTGGAACTGTGTGTACAGATCAGGACTAGAATAATCTGGAACTGCGTGTACAGATCAGGACTAGAATTATCTGGAACTGTGTGTACAGATCAGGATTAGAATAATCTGCAACTGTGTGTACATATCAGGATTAGAATAATTTGGAACGGTGTGTGAAGATCAGGACTAGAATAATCTGGCACTTTGTATGCAGTCCAGTACCAGAATAATCTATAACTGTGTGTAATGATCAAAACAAGAATAATCTGGAACTATGTGTACAGATCAGGACTAGAATATTCTGGAACTGTGGGTAGAGATCAGAACTAGAATAGTCTGGAACTGTGTGTACAGATCAGGACTAGAATTATCTTGAACTGTGTGTTCAGATCAGGAATAGAATATTCTGGAGCTGTGTGTACAGATCAGGACGAGAATAATCTGCAACTGTGTGTATAGATCAGGACTAGAATAATCTGGAAGAGAATGTACAGATCAGGACTAGAATAATCTAAAACTGTGTGCAAGGATAAAAACAAGAATAATCTGGAACTATGTGTACAGATCAGAACTAGAATATTCTGGAACTGTGTTTAGAGATCCGAATTAGAATAATCTGGAACTGTGTGTAAAGATCAGGACTAGAATATTCTGGAACAGTGTGTACAGATCAGGACTAAAATAATCTTCAACTTTGTGTACAGATCAGGACTAGAATAACCTGGAACAGTATATAGAGATCAGAACTAGAATAATCGGGAACTGTGTGTACACATCAGGACTAGAATAATCTGGAACTGTGTGTCCAGATCAGGACTAGAATAATCTGAAACTGTGTGTTCAGATCAGGACTAGAATAATCTGGAACTGTGTGTGCAGCTCAGGATTAGAATAATCTAGAACTGAGTGTAATGATCAAAAAAAGAATTATCTGGATGTATGTGTACAGATCAGGACTAGAATATTCTGGAACTGTGTGTACAGATCAGGACTAGAATAATCTGGAACGGCGTGTACAGATCAGGTCTAGAATAATCTGGAACTGCGTGTACAGATCAGGACTAGAATTATCTGGAACTGTGTGTACGGATCCAGACTAGAATAATCTGGAACTGTATGTAGAGATCAGAACTAGAATAATCTGGAACTGTGTGTACAGATCAGAACTAGAATAATGCTGAACTGTGTGTACAGATCAGTACTGAAATAATCTAGAACGGTGTGTACAGATCAGGATTAGAATAATCTGGAACTGTGTGTACACATCAGGATTAGAATAATTTGGAAAGGTGTGTGCAGATCAGTACTAGAATAATCTGGCACATTGTATGCAGTCCAGTACCAGAATAATCTATAACTGTGTGTAATGATCAAAACAAGAGTAATCTGGAACTATGTGTACAGATCAGGACTAGAATATTCTGCAACTCTGGGTAGAGATCAGAACTAGAATAGTCTGGAACTGTGTGTTCAGATCAGGACGAGAATAATCTGGAACGGTGTGTATAGATCAGGACTAGAATAATCTGGAAGTGAATATACAGATCAGGACTAGAATAATCTGGCACATTGTATGCAGTCCAGTACCAGAATAATCTATAACTGTGTGTAATGATCAAAACAAGAGTAATCTGGAACTATGTGTACAGATCAGGACTAGAATATTCTGCAACTCTGGGTAGAGATCAGAACTAGAATAGTCTGGAACTGTGTGTTCAGATCAGGACGAGAATAATCTGGAACGGTGTGTATAGATCAGGACTAGAATAATCTGGAAGTGAATATACAGATCAGGACTAGAATAATCTCAAACTGTGTGCAAGGATAAAAACAAGAATAATCTGGAACTATGTGTACAGATCAGAACTAGAATATTCTGGAACTGTGTGTAGAGATCCGAATTAGAATAATCTGGAACTGTTTGTACAGATCAGGACTGGAATATTCTGGAAAAGTGTGTACAGACCAGGACTAAAATAATCTTCAACTTTGTGTACAGATCAGGACTAGAATAATCTGGAACTGTGTGTACCGATCAGGAATAGAATTATCTGGAACTGTGTGCAAAGGTCAGTGCTAGAATAATCTGGAACTGTTTGTACAGATCACGACTAGAATAATCTGGAACTGTGTGTACAGGTCAGGTCTAGAATGATCTGGAACTGTGTGCAAAGGTCAGTGCTAGAATAATTTGGAACTGTACGCTCTAATCAGGACTAGAATATTCTGGAACCATGTATAGAGATCAGAACTAGAATAAACTGGAACTGTGTGTACAGATCAGGAGTAGAATAATCTGGAACAGTAAAAAGAGATCAGAACTAGAATAATCTGGAACTGTGTGTACACATCAGGACTAGAATAATCTGGAACTGTGTGTTCAGATCAGGACTAGAATAATCTGGAACTGTGTGTTCAGATCAGGAGTAGAATATTCTGGAACTGTGTGTACAGATCAGGACGAGAATAATCTGGAACTGTGTGTATAGATCAGGACTAGAATAATCTGGAACTGTGTGTACAGATCAGGACTAGAATTATCTGGAACTCTGTGCCAAGGTCAGTGCTAGAATAATCTGGAACAGTGTATACAGATCACGACTAGAATAATCTGGAACTCTCTATGCAGATCAGGACTAGAATAATCTGGAACTGTGAGTACAGATCAGGAGTAGAATAATCTTCAACTTTGTGTACAGATCAGGACTAGAATAATCTGGACCTGTATGTACAGATCAGGACTAGAATAATCTGGAACAGTGTGTACAGATCAGGACTAGAATATTGTGGAAATTTGTGTAGTGATCAAAACTAGAATAACCTGGTACTGTGTGTAAAAATCAGGACTAGAATAAACTGGAAATGTGTGAACAAATCAGTGTTAGCATAATCTAGAAATGTTTGTACAGATCAGGACTAGAATAACATAGAACTGTGTGTAATGATCAAAACAAGAATAATCTGGAACTATGTGTACAGATCAGGACTAGAATATTCTGGAACTGTGTGTAGAGATCAGAACTAGAATAATCTGGAACTGTGTGTACAGATCAGGACTAGAATAATCTGGAACGGCGTGTACAGATCAGGACTAGAATAATCTGGAACTGTGTGCACAGATCAGGACTAGAATAATCTGCAACTGCGTGTACAGATCAGGACTAGAATTATCTGGAACTGTGTGTACAGATCAGGACTAGAATATTCTGGAACTGTGTGTAGAGATCAGAACTATAATAATCTGGAACTGTTTGTACAGATCAGGACTAGAATAATCTGGAACAGCGTGTACAGATCAGGACTAGAATAATCTGGAACTGTGTGTTCAGATCAGGACTAGAATAATCCGGAACTGTGTGTACACATCAGGATTGCATACTCTGGAACTGTGTGTACAGATGAGGACTAGAATAATCTGGAACTGTGTGTACAGGTCAGGTCTAGAATTATCTGGAACTGTGTGCGAAGGTCAGTGCTAGAATAATCTGGCACCGTGTGTACAGCTCATGATTAGAGTAATCTAGAACTGTGTGTAATGATCAAAACAATAATTATCTGGAACTGTGTGTACAGATCAGGACTAGAATATTCTGTAACTGTGTGTACAGATCAGGACTTGAATAATCTGGAACTGTGTATACAGATCAGGACTAGAATATTATGGAAACGTGTGTACAGATCAGGACTAGAATAATCTGGAACCGTGTGTACAGATCAGGACTGGAATAATCTGGAACTGTGAGTTGTATCAGGATGAGAATAAACTGCAACTGCATGTACAGATTATGAGTAGAATAATCTGGAACTGTGCATACACATCAGGACTAGAATACTCTGGAACTGTGCGCTCAGATCAGGACTAGAATATGCTGGAACTGTTTACAGAGGTCATAACTAGAGTAACCTAATAATGTGTATACAGATCAGGACTAGAATAATATCGAACTGTGTGTACAGATCAGGACTAGAATAATCTGGAACTGTGTGCTCTAATCAGGGCTAGAATATTCTGGAACTGTGTATAGAGATCAGAAGTAGAATAATCTGGAACTGTGTGTACAGATCAGGACTAGAAGAACCTGGAACAGTATATAGAGATCAGAAATAGAATAATCTGGAACTGTGTGTACACATCAGGACTAGAATAAACTGGAAATGTTGTACAGATCAGGACTAGAATAATCTAGAACTGTGTGTACCGATAAGGACTAGAATAAAATGGAACTATGTGTACGGATAAGGACTAGAATAAACTGGAACTGTGTGTACAGATCAGGACTTGAATAATCTGGAACTGTGTTTACAGATCAGGACTAGAATAAACTAGAACTGTGTGTACAGATCAGGACTAGAATCATCTGGAACTCTTTGTAGAGAACATGACAAGAATAATCTGGAACTGTTTGTAAAGATCAGGACTAGAATAATATGGAACTGTGTGTACTGATCAGGATTTGAAAAATCTGGAACTGCGTGTACACATCTAGACTAGAAAAAAACAGAGCTGTATGCACAGGTCATAATTGGAATAACCTGGAACTTTGAGTTCAGATGAGGACTAGATAAACCAGAACTGTGTGTACAGATCATTTTAAGAATATTCTAGAACTCTGTGTACAGATCAGGACTAGAATCATCTGGAACTGTGTGTACAGATCAGGACTAGGATCATCTGGAAGTTTGTGTAATGATCATGACTAGAATCATCTGGAACTTTGTGTGCAGACCAGCTTTAGAATAATCTGGAACTGTGTGTAACAATCAGGACTAGAATATTATGGAAACGTGTGTACAGATCAGGACTAGAATAATCTGGAAACGTGTGTACAGATCAGGACTGGAATAATCTGGAACTGTGTGTTATATCAGGATGAGAATAAACTGGAACTGCATGTACAGATTAGGAGTAGAATAATCTGGAAATGTGCGTACACATCAGGACTAGAATAATCTGGAACTGTGTGTACAGAGCAGGACTAGAATAATCTGGAACTGTGTGCTCTAATCAGGACTAGAATATTCTGGAACTGTGTGTACACAACAGGACTAGAATATTCTGGAACAGTGTGTCGAGATCAGAACTAGAATAATCTGGAACTGTGTGTACAGATCAGGACTAGAATAATCTGGAACTATGTGTACAGCTCAGGAATAGAATAATCTAGAACTGTGAGTAATGATAAAAACAGAGTTATCTGGAACAATGTGTGCAGATCAGGACTAGAATATTCTGGAACTGTGTGTACAGATCAGGACTAGAATAATCTGGAACTGTGTGTACACAACAGGACTAGAATATTCTGCAACTGTGTGTACAGATCAGGACTAGAATTATCTGGAACTGTGTGCAAAGGTCAGTGCTAGAATAATCTGGCACTGTGCATGCAGCTCAGGACTAGAATAATCTGGAACTGTGGGTACAGCTCAGGATTAGAATCATCTAGAACTGTGTGTAATGAGCAAAACAAGAATTATCTGGATCTATGTGTACAGATCAGGACTAGAATAATCTGGAACTGTGTGTGCAGATCAGGACTAGAATAATCTGGAACGGCGTGTACAGATCAGGACTAGAATAATCTGGAACTGTGTGTACAGATCAGGACTAGAATAATCTGGAACTGCGTGTACAGATCAGGACTAGAATTATCTGGAACTGTGTGTACGGATCAGGACTAGAATAATCTGGAACTGTGTGTAGAGATCAGAACTATAATAATCTGGAACTGTGTGTACAGATCAGGACTAGAATAATGTTGAACTGTGTGTACAGGTCAGTACTGAAATAATCTAGAACTGTGTGTACAGATCAGGATTAGAATAATCTGGAACTGTGTGTACACATGAGGATTAGAATAATTTGGAACGGTGTGTGAAGATCAGGACTAGAATAATCTGGCACTTTGTATGCAGTCCAGTACCAGAATAATCTATAACTGTGTGTAATGATCAAAACAAGAATAATCTGGAACTATGTGTACAGATCAGGACTAGAATATTCTGGAACTGTGGGTAGAGATCAGAACTAGAATAGTCTGGAACTGTGTGTACAGATCAGGACTAGAATAATCTGGAACTGTGTGTTCAGATCAGGAATAGAATATTCTGGAACTGTGTGTACAGATCAGGACGAGAATAATCTGCAACTGTGTGTATAGATCAGGACTAGAATAATCTGGAACTGTATGTACAGATCAGGACTAGAATATTCTGGAACTGTGTTTAGAGATCTGAATTAGAATAATCTGGAACTGTGTGTAAAGATCAGGACTAGAATATTCTGGAACAGTGTGTCGAGATCAGAACTAGAATAATCTGGAACTGTGTGTACAGATCAGGACTAGAATAATCTGGAACTATGTGTACAGCTCAGGAATAGAATAATCTAGAACTGTGAGTAATGATAAAAACAGAGTTATCTGGAACAATGTGTGCAGATCAGGACTAGAATATTCTGGAACTGTGTGTACAGATCAGGACTAGAATAATCTGGAACTGTGTGTACACAACAGGACTAGAATATTCTGCAACTGTGTGTACAGATCAGGACTAGAATTATCTGGAACTGTGTGCAAAGGTCAGTGCTAGAATAATCTGGCACTGTGCATGCAGATCAGGACTAGAATAATCTGGAACTGTGGGTACAGCTCAGGATTAGAATCATCTAGAACTGTGTGTAATGAGCAAAACAAGAATTATCTGGATCTATGTGTACAGATCAGGACTAGAATAATCTGGAACTGTGTGTACAGATCAGGACTAGAATAATCTGGAACGGCGTGTACAGATCAGGACTAGAATAATCTGGAACTGTGTGTACAGATCAGGACTAGAATAATCTGGAACTGCGTGTACAGATCAGGACTAGAATTATCTGGAACTGTGTGTACGGATCAGGACTAGAATAATCTGGAACTGTGTGTAGAGATCAGAACTATAATAATCTGGAACTGTGTGTACAGATCAGGACTAGAATAATGTTGAACTGTGTGTACAGGTCAGTACTGAAATAATCTAGAACTGTGTGTACAGATCAGGATTAGAATAATCTGGAACTGTGTGTACACATGAGGATTAGAATAATTTGGAACGGTGTGTGAAGATCAGGACTAGAATAATCTGGCACTTTGTATGCAGTCCAGTACCAGAATAATCTATAACTGTGTGTAATGATCAAAACAAGAATAATCTGGAACTATGTGTACAGATCAGGACTAGAATATTCTGGAACTGTGGGTAGAGATCAGAACTAGAATAGTCTGGAACTGTGTGTACAGATCAGGACTAGAATAATCTGGAACTGTGTGTTCAGATCAGGAATAGAATATTCTGGAACTGTGTGTACAGATCAGGACGAGAATAATCTGCAACTGTGTGTACAGATCAGGAATAGAATTATCTGGAACTGTGTGCAAAGGTCAGTGCTAGAATAATCTGGAACTGTGTGTACAGATCACGACTAGAATAATCTGGAACTCTGTATGCAGATCAGGACTAGAATAATCTGGAATTGTGTGTACAGATCAGGAGTATAATAATGTTCAAATTTGTGTACAGATCAGGACTAGAATAATCTGGAATTGTATGTACATATCTGGACTAGAATAATCTGGAACAGTGTGTACAGATCAGGACTAGAATATTGTGGAAATGTGTGTAGAGATCAAAACTAGAATAACCTGGTACTGTGTGTAAAAATCAGGACTAGAATAAACTGGAAATGTGTGAACAAATCCGTGTTAGATTAATCTAGAAATGATTGTACAGATCAGGACAGGAATAACCTAGAACTGTGTGTAATGATCAAAACAAGAATAATCTGGAATTATGTGTCGAGATCAGAACTAGAATAATCTGGAACTGTGTGTACAGATCAGGACTAGAATAATCTGGAACTGTGTGTACACAACAGGACTAGAATATTCTGGAACTATGTGTACAGCTCAGGAATAGAATAATCTAGAACTGTGAGTAATGATAAAAACAGAGTTATCTGGAACAATGTGTGCAGATCAGGACTAGAATATTCTGGAACTGTGTGTACAGATCAGGACTAGAATAATCTGGAACTGTGTGTACACAACAGGACTAGAATATTCTGGAACTGTGTGTACAAATCAGGACTAGAATTATCTGGAACTGTGTGCAGATGTCAGTGCTAGAATAATCTGGCACAGTTTATGCAGATCAGGACTAGAATAATCTGGAACTGTGTGTACAGCTCAGGATTAGAATAATCTAGAACTGTGTGTAATGATCAAAACAAGAATTATCTGGATCTATGTGTACAGATCAGGACTAGAATATTCTGGAACTGTGTGTACAGATCAGGACTAGAATAATCTGGAACGGCGTGTACAGATCAGGACTAGAATAATCTGGAACTGTGTGTACAGATCAGGACTAGAATAATCTGGAACTGCGTGTACAGATCAGGACTAGAATTATCTGCAACTGTGTGTACGGATCAGGACTAGAATATTCTGGAACTGTATGTACAGATCAGGACTAGAATAATCTGGAATGGCGTGTACAGATCAGGACCAGAATAATCTGGAACTGTGTGTACAGATCAGGACTAGAATAATGTTGAACTGTGTATACAGATCAGTACTGAAAAAATCTAGAACTGTGTGTACAGATCAGGATTAGAATAATCTGGCACTTTGTATGCAGTCCAGTACCAAAATAATCTATAACTGTGTGTAATGATCAAAACAAGAATAATCTGGAACTATGTGTACAGATCAGGACCAGAATATTCTGGAACTCTGGGTAGAGACCAGAACTAGAATACTCTGGAACTGTTTGTACAGATCAGGACTAGAATAATCTGGAACAGTTTGTACAGATCAGGACTAGAATAATCTGAAACAGTGTGTACAGATCAGGACTAGAATAATCTGGAACTGTGTGCTCTAATCAGGACTAGAATATTCTGGAACTGTGTATAGTGATCAGAACTAGAATAATCTGGAACTGGGTGTACAGATCAGGACTAGAATAACCTGGAACAGTATATAGAGATCAGAACTAGAATAATCGGGAACTGTTTGTACACATCAGGGCTAGAATAATCTGGAACTGTGTGTTCAGATCAGGACTCGAGTAATCTGGAACTGTGTGTTCAGATCAGGAGTAGAATATTCTGGAACTGTGTGTACAGATCAGGACGAGAATAATCTGCAACTGTGTGTATAGATCAGGACTAGAATAATCTGGAACTGAATGTACAGATCAGAAATAGAATAATCTCAAACAGTGTGCAAGGATAAAAACAAGAATAATCTGGAACTATGTGTACAGATCAGAATTAGAATATTCTGGAACTGTGTATAGAGATCCGAATTAGAATAATCTGGAACTGTGTGTACAGATCAGGACTAAAATAATCTTCAACTTTGTGTACAGATCAGGTCTAGAATAATCTGGAACTGTGTGTACAGATCAGGAATAGAATTATCAGGAACTGTGTGCAAAGATCAGTGCTAGAATAATCTGGAACTGTGTGTACAGATCACGACTAGAATAATCTGCAACTCTGTATGCAGATCAGGACTAGAATAATCTGGAACTCTGTGTACAGATCAGGAGTATAATAATCTTCAACTTTGTGTACAGATCAGGACTAGAATAATCTGGAATTGTATGTACATATCTGGACTAGAATAATCTGGAACAGTGTGTACAGATCAGGACTAGAATATTGTGGAACTGTGTGTAGAGATCAAAACTAGAATAACCTGGTACTGTGTGTAAAAATCAGGACTAGAATAAACTGGAAATGTGTGAACAAATCAGTGTTAGAATAATCTAGAAATGCTTGTACAGATCAGGACTAGAATAACCTAGAACTGTGTGTAATGATCAAAACAAGAATAATCTGGAAGTATGTGTACAGATCAGGACTAGAATATTCTGGAACTGTGTGTAGAGATCAGAACTAGAATAATCTGGAACTGTGTGTACAGATCAGGACTAGAATAATCTGGAACTATGTGTACAGCTCAGGAATAGAATAATCTAGAACTGTGAGTAATGATAAAAACAGAATTATCTGGAACAATGTGTGCAGATCAGGACTAGAATATTCCGGAACTGTGTGTACAGATCAGGACTAGAATAATCTGGAACTGTGTGTACAGAACAGGACTAGAATATTCTGAAACTGTGTGTACACATCAGGACTAGAATTATCTGGAACTGTGTGCAAAGGTAAGTGCTAGAATAATCTGGCACTGTGTATGCAGATCAGGACTAGAATAATATGGAACTGTGTGTACAGCTCAGGATTAGAATAATCTAGAACTGTGTGTAATGATCAAAACAAGTATTATCTGGATCTAGGTGTAAGATCAGGAGTAGAATATTCTGGAACTGTGTGTACAGATCAGGACTAGAATAATCTGGAACGGCGTGTACAGATCAGGACTAGAATAATCTGGAACTGTGTGTACAGATCAGGACTAGAATAATCTGGAACTGCGTGTACAGATCAGGACTAGAATTATCTGGAACTGTGTGTACGGATCAGGACTAGAATATTCTGGAACTGTGTGTAGAGATCAGAACTATAATAATCTGGAACTGTGTGTACAGATCAGGACTAGAATAATGTTGAACTGTGTGTACAGATCAGTACTGAAATAATCTAGAACTGTGTGTACAGATCAGGATTAGAATAATCTGGAACTGTGTGTACACATCAGGCTTAGAATAATTTGGAACGGTGTGTGCAGATCAGGACTAGAATAATCTGGCACTTTGTATGCAGTCCAGTACCAGAATAATCTATAAGTGTGTGTAATGATCAAAACAAGAATAATCTGGAACTATGTGTACAGATCAGGACTAGAATATTCTGGAACTCTGGGTAGAGATCAGAACTAGAATAGTCTGGAACTGTTTGTACAGATCAGGACTAGAATAATCTGGAACAGTGTGTACAGATCAGGACTAGAATAATCTGGAACTGTGTGTACAGATCAGGACTAGAATAATCTGGAACTGTGCGCTCTAATCAGGACTAGAATATTCTGGAACTGTGTATAGAGATCAGAACTAGAATAATCTAGTCCAAAAATGTGCGGGTTAGGTTGATTTGGCTATGATAAATTGACCCTTAGTGTTAGGGGGGATTAAATATGTGGGGTTATGGGGATAGGATGGGATATGTTAGGGGGAATTAAATATGTGGGGTTACGGGGATAGGGTGGGATATGTGTACTGTGGGGAATTAAAGCAGGGACAGGGTACTGGATTTGAATGATCAGCCATGATCGTATTGAATGGTGGAGCAGGCTTGACGGGCCGAATGGCCTACTCCTGCTCCTAGATTCTATGGGGTAAAAATTCACTTGGTTGCACCTCCCGTTAGCGCCTTAAGAGGGCGCTAATGGGGCGTTAAGCCGCTAACGCCCGGGCGCAGCGCTGTTTGCGCCGCTCGAGAACTTAACTTGAGATTGTGCGGCGGCGCTATAACTTACCGCTGCGACCACCTGCGCGCGCAGATTGTGACGTCATTCCATGGTGCAATGCCCTTGGGGCGCCCCGGAGCGGAAATTGAGTGGCGCCCCCTGCCTTACCGCCTGGCGCTTCCAACGACCGGAAGACTGGAACGTTATCAATCGGTGTGGGGCTGGGGGGGGTCACTATTTAAAGGGGGCCTCTTCCTGTCTTTTTCTGTGGTCGACATTTATGCACCACTCGTTCTGAGAGAGAGAGAGAGATTCGGAGAGAGAGAGAGAGAGACTTCTACATTGACTCAACGCTTTGTGAGGTAGTTTTGCCTAGTTCATCCTAACTTTGTTGCTACTTTAGTTGCTGTACTTCATTACTTTTCTGGCAAAGAGAATATGGGGGCTGCAATGATTGGGGGCGTCGTCCTGCTCCAGCTGAATCGGAGGATAGTGAGACGCAGACAGAGAGTGGCAATGATGGCCAGACGGAGGAGGGCCATCAGGCGCATGTACAGGAGAGCTTACCCTCCCAGGGTATATCGTGAACAGCTCTCCTACATCCATATGTCCGAGGAGCTGTGTTTGCGAAGGCTGCGATTCAGCAAGGAGGTGGTCACTGAGCTCTGCCACCTGCTGCAGCCAGATCTGCAGCCTCAGCTGAGGTCCAGGACGTCTCTGTCGGTGGCAGTGAAGGTCACAGTGGCTTTGAACTTCTACGCCACTGGCTCATTCCAAGCTGCTGTTGGGGACCTCGCCAATATCTCCCAGTTTGCGGTGCATCGCTGCATCCGGCAGGTCACCAATGCCCTCTTCAGAAGGAGACGAGACTTCATCTCTTTCCCTATGACCCCAGACAAGCAGCATGACCGTGCTATGGGCTTTGCGAGGGTAGCGGGCTTCCCCATGGTGCAGGGCGCCATTGACTGCACGCATGTGGCTTTGCGTGCTCCGCGAGAGAATGCAGAGGAATTCAGGAACAGAAAGGGGTTCCATTCCTTGAATGTGCAGTTGGTCTGTGACCACAGACAGGTGATTCTCGCTGTCAATGCCCACTATCCGGGCAGCTGCCACGATGCTTTCATCCTGCGCCAGACTACTGTGGCAGAACTTTTCGAGGCACCGCATCAGCCAGTTGGTTGGCTTCTGGGGGACAAGGGGTACGCATTGAGCACCTGGCTGATGACACCGCTCCGTGCGCCAAACGCCCCTGCTGAGCTGCGGTACCAGGAAAGCCATCAAGCAACCAGGAACATTATTGAGCGCACAATCGGCGTGCTGAAACAACGGTTCCGCTGTCTGGACCATTCCGGAGGAGCCCTGCAGTACTCGCCTGAGCAAGTTTCGAACTTCGTAGTCGTGTGCTGCATGTTGCACAACATGGCAATCCTCAGGACCCAGCCAATGCCACCAGGCCTTGTAGCACCACCAGAGGAGGAGGAGGAAGAGGAGGAAGAGGACGAGGACGATGATCATCAGCAGCACCAAGGCAGGAGGGCGGCCCACAATGGTCAAACTGCAAGGGCCGTCCGTCAACGACTAATAGCAAGCCGCTTCTAGGGCCCCTGCCATTGCTACAAACACGAATCAACCCAGCACGCAACCCCTAAGCCGGCCAAGGCACCAATAATTCCAACCACCAGCCATGTATATTTTGAATACAGAAACTTATTTATTTTACAAACTCTGTGTGTGTCAATTCCTCATGACAAACTCATAGAAATAAACACAAAAAAACAGTCAATAACATAACTGGTTCTCACAACCTGGAGATAATGTCCAAAACACTAAACAAAAGTTGGGCCATGAACCTCGGCCTTTAATAAAAGAATGACCAGCATTTTGGCACACCTCCTACTTTTTGCCCTTCGAGGGTTATCTCCTTCCCTTGCGCACTTCCCCCCTTCTAACCCTACTGCTCCTCCGTAATGGGACCTCAGTGGCTGCAGCAAGGCTGGTGGAAGGCTGCTGCTCGTCAGACCCTGACACTGCAGATGCCCCTGAAGGACGGCCTCGACCACTTCTGGGCCTGGAGGGCCCGGCTGCAGACTGCACCAACTCTGCATGGGCGGCAGCAGTCTGTCCTACAGGCGGTGGCAAGTGCAGTGGAGAAGTGACAGTGTTGGCAGCAGGAATGCTGTCATCGTGAGAGAGGACAGCAACTCCCTGCTCGCCCGACACACTGGCACTCCCACGGGGCAGCACTTCAGCATCCGGAGCAATTTGCCGGAGAACAGATTGCTGGCCTGCTGCGGCGCGGTGACAGCCCCGGGGACATGTGCACGAACCATCGAGGATGGCAGCAGTCAGTGCTCGCGTGGCCTCAACCTGAGTCTGCATGAGAGCAGTCTCAGATGGGTTCCTGGCAGCCAGTGACTGAATTGCAGCACTAAGCTTTAGTGTGGCATCCGCCTGTGCTACAGCGAAGTGCTCCACACTCCTTGCCAGTGCCTCAATGCATTCAGGCACCCTTCCCACTGCACCCATGAGCTCAGTGTGCATGCCCACCGCCTGGCTGTTCATTTCTGCAATCAGCCGCTCCTCCTCTGCGTCCATTGCAGTAGGAGTGTCTGGCATACTCTCCCTCTGGGGAGAAGGCTCCCGTTCTTCCCTCCCCCCCCCCATGGCGTTGCTGCAGCCCGCTGGGTCCTGGAGCTTCACCATCATCAGCCCCTTCCCCCCTGCTCCCCTCCGGGGAAGGCGTGTTCCCAGTGTGGCCATGGGCTTCCTCGGGAGAGGGTGGCACTGATGCTCCGGCTTCCTCTTCCTCCTCAGCTGCAGCATCACTCCCAGTGGCAGCTTCAGGGCCCGTCTCCTCAGCTGGTGAATCACCATCTGAAAGCAGGGAGGTACAAGAGTGGCTTTAGCGTGAGGACAGGGTGGCAGTAAGGGAGGAATAAGTGCAGCGAGTTAGCAAGTTGGATTGAAAGTGTCAAAGGCTGGTATTGTGAGGGACAAGTGGAAGGACAGAGGACAAAAAGGTGATGACCTTACCATTGCTGTCCACAACGGGGTCGGCATCCCCAGTGGCGACGGGACCGATCACCCGGCTTGCCACAATCCTGTGGACGCGCTCCTCCAGATCGCTGAGGGGTTGCAGCTGAAGCCGCCCTCCACCCGTCCGTTGCTGCTGTCTCCGATTATGAGCCAGCTTAGCCTGCAAGAAAAAGGACAGCATCTGAGTAAATATACAGCCATGGTCTTGCCTGATGTGCCTCCCATAGGTGAATAGCCCTTACAATATGCAGCCATGGTCTTGCCTGATGTGCCTCCCATAGGTGAATAGCCCTTACTGTATGCAAAGTGTGGAATGTGTGTGTGTGTTTGATGAAAGGGCCATAGGTGTTGCATGAGTGTTGTGCATTGGGGTTTTAAGACCCTCTGGCCATAGAGTGAGGTTGAGATGGAGGGATGGAGAGGTATTGAGAAAAAGCCACTCACCCTGACGACCCGAGTGAGGTCGTTGAACTTTTTGCGGCACTGAACATGGGTCCTGGGCACCATGCTCCTGGAGGAGATGCTCTGAGCCACCTCCCTCCACACTCTTCTGAACTCGCATGGCAAAGGCCTCCTGCCACTCTCCGGGAACAGCATGCATCGTCTGCGCTCCACTGCGTCAACCAGAGCATCCAAGGCCCGCTCGGTGAAGCGATGAGCGCGTTCTCTCACCCTCTCCATGCTTGGCAGCAAAATGGATTACAGGTCTCTCCAGGCTGAGATTCAAGGCTGCAATGAGCAGGGTGTGGCTGGGGAGCAAGTGGCCCCCCCCCCCCCCGCTTTAAGAAGTGTCCGGCGCCAGTGTGTCTGTGTTCCCTCGCTAACTGGCAGCAGCTGCGCTGCGCTCGTGCGCTGAGGTAGCGCCTCACTCCTAGGCCTTTGCGCCTTAAGAGAGGTGTGCAGCGCCTAATTTAGCGCTCCACTCACCTCCCAGGGCGGTAAAAGTGAAGTTTCCTGTCAGTGCCGATAATTAGCGCCAGGCGCTAATATTTGCGCTCGGACGATATTTGCGCCC
The DNA here is from genome assembly GCA_030390025.1 of Squalus acanthias. Taxonomy (NCBI): domain Eukaryota; kingdom Metazoa; phylum Chordata; class Chondrichthyes; order Squaliformes; family Squalidae; genus Squalus; species Squalus acanthias. Next base: position 143,020,737 of record CM059432.1, on the reverse strand, counting down.
CAAATGGGGCGCGACCTAATTTCTACCCCTATGTTTCTATGTTTCTATGTTAATCTGGAACTGGGTGTACAGATCAGGACTAGAATAACCTGGAACAGTATATAGAGATCAGAACTAGAATAATCGGGAACTGTGTGTACACATCAGGACTAGAATAATCTGGAACTGTGTGTCCAGATCAGGACTAGAATAATCTGAAACTGTGTGTTCAGATCAGGACTAGAATAATCTGGAACTGTGTGTGCAGCTCAGGATTAGAATAATCTAGAACTGAGTGTAATGATCAAAAAAAGAATGATCTGGATGTATGTGTACAGATCAGGACTAGAATATTCTGGAACTGTGTGTACAGATCAGGACTAGAATAATCTGGAACGGCGTGTACAGATCAGGTCTAGAATAATCTGGAACTGCGTGTACAGATCAGGACTAGAATTATCTGGAACTGTGTGTACGGATCCAGACTAGAATAATCTGGAACTGTATGTAGAGATCAGAACTAGAATAATCTGGAACTGTGTGTACAGATCAGAACTAGAATAATGCTGAACTGTGTGTACAGATCAGTACTGAAATAATCTAGAACGGTGTGTACAGATCAGGATTAGAATAATCTGGAACTGTGTGTACACATCAGGATTAGAATAATTTGGAAAGGTGTGTGCAGATCAGTACTAGAATAATCTGGCACATTGTATGCAGTCCAGTACCAGAATAATCTATAACTGTGTGTAATGATCAAAACAAGAGTAATCTGGAACTATGTGTACAGATCAGGACTAGAATATTCTGCAACTCTGGGTAGAGATCAGAACTAGAATAGTCTGGAAATGTGTGATCAGATCAGAACGAGAATAATCTGGAACGGTGTGTATAGATCAGGACTAGAATAATCTGGAAGTGAATGTACAGATCAGGACTAGAATTATCTGGAACTGTGTGTACGGATCCAGACTAGAATAATCTGGAACTGTATGTAGAGATCAGAACTAGAATAATCTGGAACTGTGTGTTCAGATCAGGACGAGAATAATCTGGAACGGTGTGTCTAGATCAGGACTAGAATAATCTGGAAGTGAATGTACAGATCAGGACTAGAATAATCTCAAACTGTGTGCAAGGATAAAAACAAGAATAATCTGGAACTATGTGTACAGATCAGAACTAGAATATACTGGAACTGTGTGTAGAGATCCGAATTAGAATAATCTGGAACTGTGTGTACAGATCAGGACTGGAATATTCTGGAAAAGTGTGTACAGACCAGGACTAAAATAATCTTCAACTTTGTGTACAGATCAGAACTAGAATAATCTGGAACTGTGTGTACCGATCAGGAATAGAATTATCTGGAACTGTGTGCAAAGGTCAGTGCTAGAATAATCTGGAACTTTGTACAGATCACGACTAGAATAATCTGGAACTGTGTGTACAGGTCAGGTCTAGAATGATCTGGAACTGTGTGCAAAGGTCAGTGCTAGAATAATCTGGGACTGTACGCTCTAATCAGGACTAGAATATTCTGGAACTGTGTATAGAGATCAGAACTAGAATAAACTGGAACTGCGTGTACAGATCAGGAGTAGAATAATCTGGAACAGTAAAAAGAGATCAGAACTAGAATAATCTGGAACTGTGTGTACACATCAGGACTAGAATAATCTGGAACTGTGTGTTCAGATCAGGACTAGAATAATCTGGAACTGTGTGTTCAGATCAGGAGTCGAATATTCTGGAACTGTGTGTACAGATCAGGACGAGAATAATCTGGAACTGTGTGTATAGATCAGGACTAGAATAATCTGGAACTGTGTGTACAGATCAGGACTAGAATTATCTGGAACTGTGTGCCAAGGTCAGTGCTAGAATAATCTGGAACAGTGTATACAGATCACGACTAGAATAATCTGGAACTCTCTATGCAGATCAGGACTAGAATAATCTGGAACTGTGAGTACAGATCAGGAGTAGAATAATCTTCAACTTTGTGTACAGATCAGGACTAGAATAATCTGGACCTGTATGTACAGATCAGGACTAGAATAATCTGGAACAGTGTGTACAGATCAGGACTAGAATATTGTGGAAATTTGTGTAGTGATCAAAACTAGAATAACCTGGTACTGCGTGTAAAAATCAGGACTAGAATAAACTGGAAATGTGTGAACAAATCAGTGTTAGCATAATCTAGAAATGTTTGTACCGATCAGGACTAGAATAACCTAGAACTGTGTGTAATGATCAAAACAAGAATAATCTGGAACTATGTGTACCGATCAGGACTAGAATATTCTGGAACTGTTTGTAGAGATCAGAACTAGAATAATCTGGAACTGTGTGTACAGATCAGGACTAGAATAATCTGGTACTATGTGCACAGTTTAGGATTCCAATAATCTAGAACATGGAGTAATGATAAAAACAGTATTATCGGGAACAATGTGTACATATCAGGACTAGAATATTCTGGAGCTGTGTTTACAGATCAGGACTAGAATAATCTGAAACTGTCTGTACAGATCAGGACTAGAATATTCTGGAACTGTGTGTACAGATCAGGACTAGAATAATCTGGAACTGTGTGCACAGATCAGGACTAGAATAATCTGCAACTGCGTGTACAGATCAGGACTAGAATTATCTGGAACTGTGTGTACAGATCAGGACTAGAATATTCTGGAACTGTGTGTAGAGATCAGAACTATAATAATCTGGAACTGTTTGTACAGATCAGGACTAGAATAATCTGGAACAGCGTGTACAGATCAGGACTAGAATAATCTGGAACTGTGTGTTCAGATCAGGACTAGAATAATCTGGAACTGTGTGTACAGATCAGGATTGCATACTCTGGAACTGTGTGTACAGATCAGGACTAGCATATTATGGAAACGTGTGTACAGATCAGGACTAGAATAATCTGGAACCGTGTGTACAGATCAGGACTGGAATAATCTGGAACTGTGAGTTGTATCAGGATGAGAATAAACTGCAACTGCATGTACAGATTATGAGTAGAATAATCTGGAACTGTGCATACACATCAGGACTAGAATACTCTGGAACTGTGTGCTCCGATCAGGACTAGAATATGCTGGAACTGTTTACAGAGATCATTACTAGAGTAACCTAATAATGTGTATACAGATCAGGACTAGAATAATATCGAACTGTGTGTACAGATCAGGACTAGAATAATCTGGAACTGTGTGCTCTAATCAGGGCTAGAATATTCTGGAACTGTGTATAGAGATCAGAAGTAGAATAATCTGGAACTGTGTGTACAGATCAGGACTAGAAGAACCTGGAAATGTTGTACAGATCAGGACTAGAATAATCTAGAACTGTGTGTACCGATAAGGACTAGAATAAAATGGAACTATGTGTACGGATAAGGACTAGAATAAACTGGAACTGTGTGTACAGATCAGGACTAGAATAATCTGGAACTGTGTGTACAGATCAGGACTAGAATATTCTGGAACTATGTGTACAGATCAGGACTAGAATAATCTGGTACTGTGTATGCAGATCAGGACTAGAATAATCTGTGTGTACAGCTCAGGTTAGAATAATCTAGAACTGTGTGTAATGATCAAAACAAGAATTATCTGCATCTATGTGTACAGATCAGGACTAGAATATTCTGGAACTGTGTGTACAGATCACGACTGGAATAATCTGGAACTCTGTAGGCAGATCAGGACTAGATTAATCTGGAACTCTGTGTACAGATCAGGACAGGAATAATCTAGAATAGTGTGTACCGATCAAAACAAGAATAAACTGGAACTATGCGTCCATATCAGGACGAGAATATTTTTGGAACTGTGTGTAGAGATCAAAACTAGAATAACCTGGTACTTTGTGTAAAAATCAGGACTAGAATAAACTGGAAATGTGTGAACAAATCAGTGTTAGAATAATCCAGAAATGTTTGTGCAGATCAGGACTAGAATAACCTAGAACTGTGTGTAATGATCAAAACAAGAATAATCTGGAACTATGTGTACAGAGCAGGACTAGAATAATCTGGAACTGTATGTACAGATCAGGACTAGAATAATCTGGAACTGTGTGTACAGATCAGGACTAGAATAATCTGCAGCTATGTGTACAGCTCAGGATTAGAATAATATAGAACTGTGTGTCATGATCAAAACAACAATTATCTGGAACAATGTGTACAGATCAGGACTAGAATATTCTGGAACTGTGTGTACAGATTAGGACTAGAAAAATCTGGAACTGTGTGTACAGATCAGGACTAGAATATTCTGAAACTGATTGTACAGATCAGGATTAGATTTATCTGGAACTGTGTGCAAAGGTCAGTGCTAGATTAATCTGACACTGTGTATGCAGATCAGGACTAGAATTATCAGGAACTGTGTGTACAGCTCAGGATTAGAATAATCTAGAACTGTGTGTAATGAGCAAAACAAGAATTATCTGGAACTGTGTGTACAGATCAGGACTAGAATATTCTGGAACAGTGTGTACATATCTGGAATGGAATATTCTGGATCTGTGTATAGAGATCAGAACTAGAATAATCTGGAACTGTGTGTACAGATCAGGACTAGAATAATCTGGAACTGCGTGTACAGATCAGGACTAGAAGATACTGGAAATGTGTGTACAGATCAGGACTAGAATAATCTGGAACTGTGTGTACAGAACAGGACTAGAATATTCTGGAACTGTGTGTACAGATCAGGACAAGAATTATCTGGAACTGTGTGCAAAGGACAGTGCTAGAATAATCTGGCACTGTGTATGCAGATCAAGACTAGAAAAATCTGGAACTGTGTGTACAGATCAGGACTAGAATATTATGGAAACGTGTGTACAGATCAGGACTAGAATAATCTGGAACCGTGTGTACAGATCAGGACTGGAATAATCTGGAACTGTGTGTTATATCAGCATGAGAATAAACTGGAACTGCATGTACAGATTAGGAGTAGAATAATCTGGAAATGTGCGTACACATCAGGACTAGAATAATCTGCAACTGTGTGCTCAGATCAAGACTAGAATATGCTGGAACTGTTTATAGAGATCAGAACTAGAGTAACCTAGTAATGTGTGTACAGATCAGGACTAGATTAATCTGGAACTGTGTGTACAGAGCAGGACTAGAATAATCTGGAACTGTGTGCTCTAATCAGGACTAGAATACTCTGGAACTGTGTATAGAGATCAGAAGTATAATAATCTGGAACTGTGTGTAAAGATCAGGACTAGAATAACCTGGAACAGTATATAGAGATCAGAACTAGAATAATCTGGAACTGTGTGTATACATCAGGACTAGAATAATCTGGAACAGTGTGTTCAGATCAGGACTAGAATATTCTGGAACGGTGTGTTCAGATCAGGACTAGAATATTCTGGAACTGTGTGTACAGATCAGGACGAGAATAACCTGGAACTGTGTGTATAGATCAGGACTAGAATAATATGGAACTGAATGTACAGATCAGGACTAGAATAATCTCAAACTGTGTGCAATGATCAAAACAAGAATAATCTGGAACTATGTGTACAGATCAGAACTAGAATATTCTGGAACTGTTTGTAGAGATCCGAATTAGAATAATCTGCAACTCTATGTACAGATCAGGACTAGAATAATCTGGAACTGTGTGTACAGATCAGGACTAGAATAAACTTGGACTGGGTGTACAGATCAGGACTAGAAAAATCTGGAACTGTGTGTACAGATCAGGACTAGAATAATCTGGAACTGTGTGTACAGATCAGGACTAGAATAATCTGGAACTCTGTGTACAGATCAGGACTAGAATTATCTGGAACTGTGTGCAAAGGTCAGTGCTAGAATAATCTGGAACTGTGTGTACAGATCACGACTAGAATAATCTGGAACTCTGTGTACAGATCAGGACTGGAATAATCTAGAATAGCGTCTACCAATCAAAACAAGAATCAACTGGAACTATGCGTACATATCAGGACGAGAATATTGTGGAACTTTGTGCAGAGATCAAAGCTAGAATAACCTGGTACTGCATGTAAAAATCAGGACTAGAATAAACTGGAAATGTGTGAACAAATCAGTGTTGGAATAATTCAGAAATGTTTGTATAGATCAGGACGAGAATAATCTGCAACTATGTGTACAGCTCAGGATTAGAATAATCTAGAAACGTGTGTAATAATCAAAACAAGAATTATCTGGAACAATGTGTACAGATCAGGACTAGAATATTCTGCAAATGTGTGTACAGATCAGGACTAGAATAATCTGGAACTGTGTGTACAGATCAGGACTAGAATATTCTGGAACTGTGTGTACAGATCAGGACTAGATTTATCTGGAACTGTGTGCAAAGGTCAGTGCTAGAATAATCTGGTACTGTGTATGCAGATCAGGACTAGAATAATCTGGAACTGTGTGTACAGCTCAGGATTAGAATAATCTAGAACTATGTGTAATGATCAAAACAAGAATTATCTGCATCTATGTGTACAGATCAGGACTAGAATATTCTGGAACTGTGTGTACAGATCACGACTGGAATAATCTGGAACTCTGTAGGCAGATCAGGACTAGATTAATCTGGAACTCTGTGTACAGATCAGGACAGGAATAATCTAGAATAGTGTGTACCGATCAAAACAAGAATAAACTGGAACTATGCGTCCATATCAGGACGAGAATATTTTTGGAACTGTGTGTAGAGATCAAAACTAGAATAACCTGGTACTTTGTGTAAATATCAGGTCTAGAATAAATTGGAAATGTGTGAACAAATCAGTGTTAGAATAATCCAGAAATGTTTGTGCAGATCAGGACTAGAATAACCTAGAACTGTGTGTAATGATCAAAACAAGAATAATCTGGAACTATGTATACAGAGCAGGACTAGAATAATCTGGAACTGTATGTACAGATCAGGACTAGAATAATCTGGAACTGTGTGTACAGATCAGGATTAGAATAATCTGCAACTATGTGTACAGCTCAGGATTAGAATAATATAGAACTGTGTGTCATGATCAAAACAACAATTATCTGGAACAATGTGTACAGATCAGGACTAGAATATTCTGGAACCGTGTGTACAGATCAGGACTGGAATAATCTGGAACTGTGAGTTGTATCAGGATGAGAATAAACTGCAACTGCATGTACAGATTATGAGTAGAATAATCTGGAACTGTGCATACACATCAGGACTAGAATACTCTGGAACTGTGTGCTCCGATCAGGACTAGAATATGCTGGAACTGTTTACAGAGATCATTACTAGAGTAACCTAATAATGTGTATACAGATCAGGACTAGAATAATATCGAACTGTGTGTACAGATCAGGACTAGAATAATCTGGAACTGTGTGCTCTAATCAGGGCTAGAATATTCTGGAACTGTGTATAGAGATCAGAAGTAGAATAATCTGGAACTGTGTGTACAGATCAGGACTAGAAGAACCTGGAAATGTTGTACAGATCAGGACTAGAATAATCTAGAACTGTGTGTACCGATAAGGACTAGAATAAAATGGAACTATGTGTACGGATAAGGACTAGAATAAACTGGAACTGTGTGTACAGATCAGGACTAGAATTATCTGGAACTGTGTGTACAGATCAGGACTAGAATATTCTGGAACTATTTGTACAGATCAGGACTAGAATAATCTGGTACTGTGTATGCAGATCAGGACTAGAATAATCTGTGTGTACAGCTCAGGCTTAGAATAATCTAGAACTGTGTGTAATGATCAAAACAAGAATTATCTGCATCTATGTGTACAGATCAGGACTAGAATATTCTGGAACTGTGTGTACAGATCACGACTGGAATAATCTGGAACTCTGTAGGCAGATCAGGACTAGATTAATCTGGAACTCTGTGTACAGATCAGGACAGGAATAATCTAGAATAGTGTGTACCGATCAAAACAAGAATAAACTGGAACTATGCGTCCATATCAGGACGAGAATATTTTTGGAACTGTGTGTAGAGATCAAAACTAGAATAACCTGGTACTTTGTGTAAATATCAGGTCTAGAATAAATTGGAAATGTGTGAACAAATCAGTGTTAGAATAATCCAGAAATGTTTGTGCAGATCAGGACTAGAATAACCTAGAACTGTGTGTAATGATCAAAACAAGAATAATCTGGAACTATGTATACAGATCAGGACTAGAATAATCTGGAACTGTGTGTACAGATCAGGATTAGAATAATCTGCAACTATGTGTACAGCTCAGGATTAGAATAATATAGAACTGTGTGTCATGATCAAAACAACAATTATCTGGAACAATGTGTACAGATCAGGACTAGAATATTCTGGAACCGTGTGTACAGATTAGGACTAGAAAAATCTGGAACTGTGTGTACAGATCAGGCCTAGAATATTCTGAAACTGTTTGTACAGATCAGGATTAGACTTATCTGGAACTGTGTGCAAAGGTCAGTGCTAGAATAATCTGACACTGTGTATGCAGATCAGGACTAGAATTATCAGGAACTGTGTGTACAGCTCAGGATTAGAATAATCTAGAACTGTGTGTAATGAGCAAAACAAGAATTATCTGGAACTGTGTGTACAGATCAGGACTAGAATATTCTGGAACTGTGTGTACATATCTGGACTAGAATATTCTGGATCTGTGTATAGAGATCAGAACTACAATAATCTGGAACTGTGTGTACAGATCAGGACTAGAATAATCTGGAACTGCGTTTACAGATCAGGACTAGAATATACTGGAAATGTGTGTACAGATCAGGACTAGAATAATCTGGAACTGTGTGTACAGATCAGGACTAGAATAATCTGGAACTCTGTGTACAGATCAGAACTATAATAATCTGGAACTGTGTGTACAGATCAGGACTAGAATAATGTTGAACTCTGTGTACAGAGCACGACTAAAATAATCTGGAACTGTGTGTACAGATCTGGATTAGAATAATCTGGAACTGTGTGTACACATCAGGATTAAAATAATTTGGAACGGTGTGTACAGATCAGGACTAGAATAATCGGGCACTTTATATGCAGTCCAGTACCAGAATAATCAAGAACTGTGTGTAATGATCACAACAAGAATCATCTGGAACTATGTGTACTGATCAGGACTAGAATATTCTGGAACTGCGGGTCGAGATCAGAACTAGAATAGTCTGGAACTGTTTGTACAGATCTGGACTACAATAATCTGGAACATTGTGTACAGATCAGGACTAGAATAATCTGGAACAGTGTGTTCAGATCAGGACTAGAATAATCTGGAACTGTGTGTACAGATCAGGACTAGTATAATCTGGAACTGTGTGTACAGATCAGGACAAGAATATTCTGGAAACGTGTGTACAAGTCAGGACTAGAATAATCTGGAACTGTGTGTAATGATCAAAACAATAATTATGTGGAACAATGTGTACAGATCAGGACCAGAATATTCTGGAACTGTATGTACAGATCAGGACTATAATAATCTGGAACTGTGTGTACAGATCATGACTAGAATATTCTGGAACGGTGTGTACATATCAGGACTAGAATATTCTGGATCTGTGTATAGAGATCAAAACTAGAATAATCTGGAACTATGCGTACAGATCAGGACTACAATAATCTGGAACTGCGTTTACAGATCAGGACTAGAATATACTGGAAATGTGTGTACAGATCAGGACTAGAATATTCTGGGACTGTGTATACAGATCAGGACTAGAATAATCTGGAACTGTGTGTACAGAACAGGACTAGAATATTCTGGAACTGTGTGTACAGATCAGGACTAGGATTATCTGGAACTGTGTGCAAAGGTCAGGGCTAGAATAATCTGGCACTGTGTATGCAGATCAGGACTAGAATAATCTGGAACTGTGTGTACAGCTCAGGATTAGAATAATCTAGAACTGTGTGTAATGATCAAAACAAGAATTATCTGCATCTATGTGTACAGATCGGGACTAGATTAATCTGGAACTGTGTGTACAGATCAGGACTAGAATAATCTGGAACTGCGTGTACAGATCAGGACTAGAATTATCTGGAACTGTGTGTACAGATCAGGACTAGAATATTCTGGAACTGTGTGTAGAGATCAGATCTATAATAATCTGGAACTGTGTGTACAGATCAGGACTAGAATAATGTTGAACTGTGTGTACATATCAGTACTGAAATAATCTAGAACTGTGAGTACAGATCAGGATTAGAATAACCTGGAACTGTGTGTACACATCAGGATTAGAATAATTTGGAACGGTGTGTGCAGATCAGGACTACAATAATATGGCACTTTGTATTCAGTCCAGTACCAGAATAATCTATAACTGTGTGTAATGATCAAAACAAGAATAATCTGGAACTATGTGTACAGATCAGGACACGAATATTCTGGAACTGTGGGTAGAGATCAGAACTAGAATAGTCTGGTACTGTTTGTACAGATCCGGACTAGAATATTCTGGAAACGTGTGTACAGATCAGGACTAGAATAATCTGGAACTGTGTGTACAGATCAGGACTAGAATAATCTGGAACTGTGTGTAGAGATCAGGACTGGAATAATCTGGAACTGTGTGTTATATCAGGATCAGAATAAACTGGAACTGCATGTACAGATCAGGAGTAGAATAATCTGGAACTGTGTGTACAGCTCAGGATTAGAATAATCTAGAACTGTGTGTAATGATCAAAACAAGAATTATCTGCATCTATGTGTACAGATCGGGACTAGATTAATCTGGAACTGTGTGTACAGATCAGGACTAGAATAATCTGGAACTGCGTGTACAGATCAGGACTAGAATTATCTGGAACTGTGTGTACAGATCAGGACTAGAATATTCTGGAACTGTGTGTAGAGATCAGATCTATAATAATCTGGAACTGTGTGTACAGATCAGGACTAGAATAATGTTGAACTGTGTGTACATATCAGTACTGAAATAATCTAGAACTGTGAGTACAGATCAGGATTAGAATAACCTGGAACTGTGTGTACACATCAGGATTAGAATAATTTGGAACGGTGTGTGCAGATCAGGACTACAATAATATGGCACTTTGTATTCAGTCCAGTACCAGAATAATCTATAACTGTGTGTAATGATCAAAACAAGAATAATCTGGAACTATGTGTACAGATCAGGACACGAATATTCTGGAACTGTGGGTAGAGATCAGAACTAGAATAGTCTGGTACTGTTTGTACAGATCCGGACTAGAATATTCTGGAAACGTGTGTACAGATCAGGACTAGAATAATCTGGAACTGTGTGTACAGATCAGGACTAGAATAATCTGGAACTGTGTGTAGAGATCAGGACTGGAATAATCTGGAACTGTGTGTTATATCAGGATCAGAATAAACTGGAACTGCATGTACAGATCAGGAGTAGAATAAACTGGGACTGTGTGTACACATCAAGACTAGAATAATCTGGAACTGTGTGTACAGTTCAGGACTAGAATAATCTGGAACTGTGTGTTCAGATCAGGACTAGAATAATCTGGAACTGTGTGTACAGATCAGGACTAGTATAATCTGGAACTGTGTATCCAGATGAGGACTAGAATAAGCTGGAACTGTGTGTACAGGTCAGGTCCAGAATTATCTGGAACTGTGTGCAAAGGTCAGTGCTAGAATAATCTGGCACTGTTTGTACAGATCAGAATTAGAGTATTCTAGAACTGTGTGTAATGATCAAAACCATAATTATCTGGAACTGTGTGTACAGATCAGGACTAGAATATTCTGGAACTGTGTGTACAGATCAGGACTAGAATAATCTGGAACTGTGTGTACAGATCAGGACTAGAATATTATGGAAACGTGTGTACAGATCAGGACTAGAATAATCTGGAACCGTGTGTACAGATCAGAACTGGAATAATCTTGAACTGTGTGTTATATCAGGATGAGAATAAACTGGAACTGCATGTACAGATTCGGAGTAGAATAATCTGAATCTGTATGTACACATCAGGACAAGAATAATCTGGAAACGTGTGTACAGATCAGTACTAGAATAATCTGGAACTGTGTGCTCTAATCAGGACTAGAATATTCTGGAACTGTGTATAGAGAGCTGAACTAGAATAATCTGGAACTGTGTGTACAGATCAGCATTGAATAACCTGGAAAAGTATATAGAGATCAGAACTAGAATAATCTGGAACTGTGTGTACACATCAGGACTAGAATAATCTGGAACTGTGTGCTCTGATCAGGACTAGAATATTCTGGAACTGTGTCTAGAGATCAGGACTAGAATATTCTGGAACTGTGTGTTCAGATCAGGACTAGAATATTCTGGAACTGTGTGTACAGATCAGGACGAGAATAATCTGGAACTGTGTGCAATGATCAAAACAAGAATAATCTGGAACTATGTGTACAGATCAGAACTAGAATATTCTGGAACTGTGTGTAGAAATCCGAATTAGAATAATCTGGAACTGTGTGTACAGATCAGGACTAGAATATTCTGGAACTGTGTGTACAGATCAGGACTAAAATAATCTTCAACTTTGTGTATAGATCAGGACTAGAATAAACTTGGTCTGGGTGTACAGATTTGGACTATAAAAATCTGGAACTGTGTGTACAGATCAGGACTAGAATAATCTGGAACAGTGTATAGAGATCAGGACTAGAAAAATCTGGAACTCTGTAGGAAGATCAGGACTAGATTAATCCGGAACTGTGTGTACAGATCAGGACGAGAATAATCTGGAACTGTGTGCAATGATCAAAACAAGAATATTCTGGAACTATGCGTACATATCAGGATGAGAATAATCTGGAACTGTGTGTAGAGATCAAAACTACAATAATCTGGAACTGTGTGTACAGATCAGGACTAGAATAATCTGGAACTGCGTTTACAGATCAGGACTAGAATATACTGGAAATGTGTGTACAGATCAGGACTAGAATAATCTGGAACTGTGTGTACAGATCAGGACTAGAATAATCTGGAACTCTGTGTACAGATCAGAACTATAATAATCTGGAACTGTGTGTACAGATCAGGACTAGAATAATGTTGAACTCTGTGTACAGAGCACGACTAAAATAATCTGGAACTGTGTGTACAGATCTGGATTAGAATAATCTGGAACTGTGTGTACACATCAGGATTAAAATAATTTGGAACGGTGTGTACAGATCAGGACTAGAATAATCGGGCACTTTATATGCAGTCCAGTACCAGAATAATCAAGAACTGTGTGTAATGATCACAACAAGAATCATCTGGAACTATGTGTACTGATCAGGACTAGAATATTCTGGAACTGCGGGTCGAGATCAGAACTAGAATAGTCTGGAACTGTTTGTACAGATCTGGACTACAATAATCTGGAACATTGTGTACAGATCAGGACTAGAATAATCTGGAACAGTGTGTTCAGATCAGGACTAGAATAATCTGGAACTGTGTGTACAGATCAGGACTAGTATAATCTGGAACTGTGTGTACAGATCAGGACAAGAATATTCTGGAAACGTGTGTACAAGTCAGGACTAGAATAATCTGGAACTGTGTGTAATGATCAAAACAATAATTATGTGGAACAATGTGTACAGATCAGGACCAGAATATTCTGGAACTGTATGTACAGATCAGGACTAGAATAATCTGGAACTGTGTGTACAGATCATGACTAGAATATTCTGGAACTGTGTGTACATATCAGGACTAGAATATTCTGGATCTGTGTATAGAGATCAAAACTAGAATAATCTGGAACTATGCGTACACATCAGGACTACAATAATCTGGAACTGCGTTTACAGATCAGGACTAGAATATACTGGAAATGTGTGTACAGATCAGGACTAGAATATTCTGGGACTGTGTATACAGATCAGGACTAGAATAATCTGGAACTGTGTGTACAGAACAGGACTAGAATATTCTGGAACTGTGTGTACAGATCAGGACTAGGATTATCTGGAACTGTGTGCAAAGGTCAGGGCTAGAATAATCTGGCACTGTGTATGCAGATCAGGACTAGAATAATCTGGAACTGTGTGTACAGCTCAGGATTAGAATAATCTAGAACTGTGTGTACAGATCAGAACAAGAATAATCTGAACTGTGTGTACAGATCAGGACTAGAATAATCTGGAACTGTGTGTACAGATCAGGACTAGAATAATCTGGAACAGTGTGTACAGATCAGGACTAGAATAATCTGGAACTGTGTGTACAGATCAGGACTAGAATAATCTGGAACTGTGTGTAGAGATCAGATCTAGAATAATCTGGAACTGTGTGTACAGATCAGGACTAGAATAATCTGGAACTGTGTGTACAGATCAGTACTAGAATAATCTAGAACTGTGTGTACAGATCAGGATTAGAATAAACTGGAACTGTGTGTACAGATCAGGATTAGAATAATCTGGAACTGTGTGTGCAGATCAGGACTAGAATAATCTGGAACTGTGTGTTCAGATCAGGACTAGAATAATCTAGAACTGTGTGTAATGATCAAAACAAGAATAATCTGGAACTATGTGTACAGATCAGGACTAGAATATTCTGGAACTGTGTGTAGAGATCAGAACTAGAATAATCTGGAACTGTTTGTACAGATCAGGACTAGAATATTCTGGAAATGTGTGTACAGATCAGGACTAGAATAATCTGGAACTGTGTGTACAGATCAGGACTAGAATAATCTGGAACTGTGTGTACAGATCAGGACTGGAATAATCTGGAACTGTGTGTTATATCAGGATGGGAATAAACTAGAACTGCATGTACAGATCAGGAGTAGAATAATCTGGAACTGTGTGTACACATCAGGACTAGAATAATCTGGAACTGTGTGTACAGTTCAGGACTAGAATAATCTGGAACTGTGTGTTCAGATCAGGACTAGAATAATCTGGAACTGTGTGTACAGATCAGGACTAGAATAATCTGGAACTGTGTATACAGATGAGGACTAGAATAATCTGGAACTGTGTGTACAGGTCAGGTCTAGAATTATCTGGAACTGTGTGCAAAGGTCAGTGCTAGAATAATCTGGCACTGTTTGTACAGATCAGACTTAGAGTATTCTAGAACTGTGTGTACAGATCAGACTAGAATAATCTGGAACTGTGTGTACAGATCAGGACTAGAATATTCTGGAACTGTGTGTACAGATCAGGACTAGAATAATCTGGAACTGTGTGTACAGATCAGGACTAGAATATTCTGGAAACTTGTGTACAGATCAGGACTAGAATAATCTGGAACCTGTGTGTACAGATCAGACTGGAATAATCTTGAACTGTGTGAGTGATCAGGATGAGAATAAACTGGAACTGCATGTTCAAGATCAGGACTAGAATAATCTGGATCTGTATGTACAGATCAGGACAAGAATAATCTGGAACATGTGTGTACAGATCAGTACTAGAATAATCTGGAACTGTGTGCTCTAATCAGGACTAGAATATTCTGGAACTGTGTGTAGAGAGCAGGACTAGAATAATCTGGAACTGTGTGCACAGATCAGCATTGAATATCTGGAAAAGTATATAGAGATCAGAACTAGAATAATCTGGAACTGTGTGTACACATCAGGACTAGAATAATCTGGAACTGTGTGTTCAGATCAGGACTAGAATAATCTGGAACTGTGTCTAGAGATCAGGACTAGAATATTCTGGAACTGTGTGTTCAGATCAGGACTAGAATATTCTGGAACTGTGTGTACAGATCAGGACGAGAATAATCTGGAACTGTGTGTAATGATCAAACAAGAATAATCTGGAACTATGTGTACAGATCAGAACTAGAATATTCTGGAACTGTGTGTAGAAATCCGAATAGAATAATCTGGAACTGTGTGTACAGATCAGGACTAGAATATTCTGGAACTGTGTGTACAGATCAGGACTAAATAATCTTCAACTTTGTGTATAGATCAGGACTAGAATAAACTTGGTCTGGGTGTACAGATTAGGACTATAAAAATCTGGAACTGTGTGTACAGATCAGGACTAGAATAATCTGGAACTGTGTATAGAGATCAGGACTAGAATAATCTGGAACTGTGTATGCAGATCAGGACTAGAATAATCTGGAACTGTGTGTACAGATCAGGACTAGAATAATCTGGAACTGTGTGTAATGATCAGAACTAGAATAATCTGGAACTTGTGTACAGATCAGGACGAGAATATTCTGGAACTGTGTGTACAGATCAGGACTAGAATATTCTGGAACTGTTTGTAAAGATCAGACTAGAATAATCTGGAACTGTGTGTACAGATCAGGAATAGAATAATCTGGAACTGTGTGTACAGATCAGGACTAGAATAATCTGGAACTGTTGTACAGATCAGGACTAGAATATTCTGGAACTGTGTGTACAGATCAGACTATAATAAATCTGGAACTGTGTGTTCAGATCAGGACTAGAATAATCTGAACTGTGTGTACAATCAGGACTAGAAATAATCTGGAACTGTGTGTATAGATCAGGATTAGAATAATCTGGAACTGTGTGTACACATCAGGACTAGAATAATCTGGAATGGTGTGTACAAATCAGGACTAGAATAATATGGCACTTTATATGCAGTCCAGTACCAGAATAATCTAGAATTGTGTGTAATGATCAAAACAAGAATAATCTGGAACTATGTGAACAGGTCAGGACTAGAATATTCTGGAACTGCGTGTCGAGATCAGAACTAGAATAGTCTGGAACTGTTTGTACAGATCAGGACTAGAATAATCTGGAACAGTGTGTACAGATCAGGGCAAGAATAATCTGGAACAGTGTGTTCAGATCAGGACAAAATAATCTGGAACTGTGTGTACATATCAGAACTAGTATAACCTGGAACTGTGTGTACAGATCAGGACTAGAATATTCTTGAAACGTGTGTACAGATCAGGACACGAATATTCTGGAAACGTGTGTACAGTTCAGGACTAGAATAATCTGGAACTGTGTGTAATGATCAAAACAATAATTATGTGGAACAATGTGTACAGATCAGGACTAGAATATTCTGGAACTGCGGGTCGAGATCAGAACTAGAATAGTCTGGAACTGTTTGTACAGATCAGGACTAGAATAATCTGGAACAGTGTGTACAGATCAGGACTAGAATAATCTGGAACTGTGCGTACAGATCAGGACTGGAATAATCTGGGACTGTGTGTTATATCAGGATCAGAATAAACTGGAACTGCATGTATAGATCAGGAGTAGAATAAACTGGAACTGTGTGTACACATCAAGACTAGAATAATCTGGAACTCTGTATTCTGATCAGCACTAGAAGAATCTGGAACTGAATGTACAGATCAGGACTAGAATAATCTCGAAGTGTGTGTTATGATCAAAACAAGAATAATCTGTAACTATGTGTACAAATCAGAACTAGAATATTCTGGAACTGTGTGTAGAGATCAGAACAAGAATAATCTGGAACTGTGTGTACAGATCAGGACTAAAATAATCTTCAACTTTGTGTACAGATCAGGACTAGAATAAACTTGGACGGTACGTACAGATCAGGACTAGAATAATCTGGAAATGTGTGTACAGATCAGGACTAGAATAATCTGGCACTGTGTGTACAGATCAGGACTAGAATAATCTGGAACTGTGTGTACAGATCAGGGCTAGAATTATCTGGAAGTGTGAAAAGGTCAGTGCTAGAATAATCTGGAACTGCATGTACAGATCACGACTAGAATAATCTGGAACTCTGTATGCAGATCAGGAGTAGAATAAACTGAACTGGGTGTACAGATCAGGACTGGAATAATCTAGAATAGTGTGTACCGATCAAAACAAGAATAAACTGGAACTATGTGTACATATCAGGACTAGAATATTGTGGAACTGTGTGTAGAGATCAAAACTAGAATAACCTGGTACTGTGTGTAATGATCAAAACAGGAATAATCTGGAACTATGTGTACAGATCAGGACAAGAATAATCTGGAACTGTTTGTACAGCTCAGGATTAGAATAATCTAGAACTCTGTGTAATGATCAAAACAAGAATTATCTGGATCTATGTGTACAGATCAGGACTGGAATATTCTGGAACTGTGTGTACATATCAGGACTAGAATAATCTGGAACGGCGTGTACAGATCAGGACTAGAATAATCTGGAACTGTGTGTACAGATCAGGACTAGAATAACTGGAACTGCGTGTACAGATCAGGACTAGAATAATCTGGAACTGTGTGTAGAGATCAGAACTATAATAATCTGGAACTGTGTGTACAGATCAGGACTAGAATAATGTTGAACTGTGTGTACATATCAGTACTGAAATAATCTAGAACTGTGAGTACAGATCAGGATTAGAATAATCTGGAACTGTGTGTACACATCAGGATTAGAATAATTTGGAACGGTGTGTGCAGATCAGGACTACAATAATATGGCACTTTGTATGCAGTCCAGTACCAGAATAATCTATAACAGTGTGTAATGATCAAAACAAGAATAATCTGGAACTATGTGTACAGATCAGGACACGAATATTCTGGAACTGTGGGTAGAGATCAGAACTAGAATATTCTGGAAACGTGTGTACAGATCAGGATTAGAATAATCTGGAACTGTGTGTAAAGATCAGGACAGGAATAATCTGGAACTGTGTGTTATATCAGGATCAGAATAAACTGGAACTGCATGTACAGATCAGGAGTAGAATAAACTGGAACTGTGTGTACACATCAAGACTAGAATAATCTGGAAATGTGTGTACAGGTCAGGACTAGAATAATCTGGAACTGTGTGTTCAGATCAGGAGTAGAATAATCTGGAACTGTGTGTACAGATCAGGACTAGTATAACCTGGAACTGTGTATACAGATGAGGACTAGAATAATCTGGAACTGTGTGTACAGGTCAGGTCCAGAATTATCTGGAACTGTGTTCAAAGGTCAGTGCTAGAATAATCTGGCACTGTGTGTACAGCTCAGGATTAGAGTAATCTAGAATTGTGTGTAATGATCAAAACCATAATTATCTGGAACTGTGAGTACAGATCAGGACTAGAATAATCTGGAACTATGTGTACAGATCAGGACTCGGATATTCTGGAACTGTGGGTAGAGATCAGAACTAGAATAGTCTGGAACTGTTTGTGCAGATCAGGACTAGAATATTCTGGAAACGTGTGTACAGATCAGGACTAGAATAATTTGGAACTGTGTGTACAGATCAGGACTAGAATAATCTGGAACTGCGTGTACAGATCAGAACTAGAATAATCTTGAACTGTGTGTACAGATCAGGACTAGAATAATCTGGAACTGCGTGTACAGATCAGGACTAGAATTATCTGGAACTGTGTGTACAGGTCAGGACTAGAATATTCTGGAACTGTGTGTAGAGATCAGAACTATAATAATCTGGAACTGTGTGTACAGATCAGGACTAGAATAATGTTGAACTGTGTGTACATATCAGTACTGAAATAATCTAGAACTGTGAGTACAGATCAGGATTAGAATAATCTGGAACTGTGGGTACACATCAGGATTAGAATAATTTGGAACGGTGTGTGCAGATCAGGACTACAATAATATGGCATTTGTATGCAGTCCAGTACCAGAATAATCTATAACTGTGTGTAATGATCAAAACAAGAATAATCTGGAACTATGTGTACAGATCAGGACACGAATATTCTGGAACTGTGGGTAGAAATCAGAACTAGAATAGTCTGGAACTGTTTGTACAGATCAGGACTAGAATATTCTGGAAACGTGTGTACAGATGAGGACTAGAATAATCTGGAACTGTGTGTACAGGTCAGGACTAGAATATTCTGGAACTGTGTGTACAGATCAGGACTAGAATAATCTGGAACTGTGTGTACAGATCAGGACTAGAATATTCTGGAACTGTGTGTACAGATCAGGACTAGAAAAATCTGGAACTGTGTGTACAGATCAGGACTAGAATATTCTGGAACTGTGTGTACAGATCAGGACTAGAATAATCTGGAACTGTGTGTACAGATCAGGACTAGAATATTATGGAAACGTGTGTACAGATCAGGACTAGAATAATCTGGAACTGTGTGTACAGATCAGGACTAGAATATTCTGGAACTGTGTGTACAGATCAGGACTAGAATAATCTGGAACTGTGTGTACTAGATCAGGACTAGAATAATCTGGAACTGTGTGTTATAGATCAGGACTAGAATAATCTGGAACTGTATGTACAGATCAGGACTAGAATAATCTGGAACTGTGTGTTCAGATCAGGACTAGAATATTCTGGAACTGTGTATAGAGATCAGAACTAGAATAATCTGGAACTGTGTGTACAGATCAGGACTAGAATAATCTGGAACTGTGTGTACAGATCAGGACTAGAATAATCTGGAACTGTGTGTACAAGATCAGGATTGAATAATCTGGAACAGTGTGTTAAGATCAGACTAGAATAATCTGGAACTTTGTGTACAGATCAGGACTAGAATTATCTGGAACTGTGTGTACAGATCAGGACTAGAATATTCTGGAACTGTGTGTACAGATCAGGACTAGAATAATCTGGAACTGTGTGCAATGATCAAAACAAGAATAATCTGGAACTATGTGTACAGATCAGAACTAGAATATTCTGGAACTGTGTGTAGAGATCCGAATTAGAATAATCTGGAACTGTGTGTACAGATCAGGACTAGAATATTCTGGAACTGTGTGTACATATCAGGACTAAAATAATCTTCAACTTTGTGTACAGATCAGGACTGGAATAAACTTGGACTGGGTGTACAGTTCATGACTAGAAAAATCTGGAACTGTGTGTACAGATCAGGACTAGAATAATCTGGAACTGTGTGTACAGATCAGGACTAGAATAATCTGGAACTGTGTGTACAGATCAGGACTAGAATTATATGGAACTGTGTGCAAAGGTCAGTGCTAGAATAATCTGGAACTGTGTGTATAGATCACGACTAGAATAATCTGGAACTCTGTAGTCAGATCAGGGCTAGATTAATCTGGCACTCTGTGTACAGATCAGGACTGGAATAAGCTAGAATAGTGTGTACCAATAAAAACAAGAATAAACTGGAACTGTGCATACATATCAGGACAAGAATATTGTGGAACTGTGTGTAGAGATCAAAACTAGAATAACCTGGTACTGTTTGTAAAAATCAGGTCTAGAATAATCTGGAACTGTGTGTACAGATCAGGAATAGAATAATCTGGAACAGTGTGTATAGATCTGGACTAGAATAATCTGGAACTGCATGTACAGATCAGGACTAGAATTATCTGGAACTGTGTGTCGAGATCAGAACTATAATAATCTGGAACTGTTTGTACAGATCAGGACTAGAATAATGTTGAACTATGTGTATAGAGCAGGACTAAAATAATATGGAACAGTGTCTACAGATCTGGATTAGAATAATCTGGAACTGTGTGTACACATCAGGATTAGAATAATCTGGAATGGTGTGTACAGATCAGGACTAGAATAATCTGGCACTTTATATGCAGTCCAGTACCAGAATAATCTAGAACTGTGTGTAATGATCAAAACAAGAATAATCTGGAACTATGTGTACAGATCAGGACTAGAATATTCTGGAACTGTGTGTACAGATCAGAACTAGAATAATCTGGAACTGTTTGTACAGATCAGGACTAGAATAATCTGGAACAGTGTGTACAGATCAGGACAAGAATAATCTGGAACAGTGTGTTCAGATCAGGACTAGAATAATCTGGAACTGTGTGTACAGATCAGGACTAGAATAATCTGGAACTGTGTGTACAGATCAGGACTACAATAATCTGGAAATGTGTGTACAGATCAGGACTAGAATAATCTGGAACTGTTTGTACAGATCAGGACTAGAATAATCTGGAATTGTGTGTACAGATCAGGACTAGAATAATCTGGAACAATGTGTACAGATCAGGACTAGAATAATCTGGAACTGTGTGTTATATCTGAACAGAATAAACTGGAACTGTGTGTATCAGATCAGGAGTAGAATAATCTGGAACTGTGTGTACAGATCAGGACTAGAATAATCTGGAACTGTGTGTACACAACAGGACTAGAATATTCAGGAACTGTGTGTACAGAGCAGGACTAGAATTATCTGGAACTGTGTTCAAATGTCAGTGCTAGAATAATCTGGCACTATTTATGCAGATCAGGATGAGAATAATCTGGAACTGTGTGTACAGATCAGGATTAGAATAATCTAGAACTGTGCGTAATGATCAAAACAAGAATTATCTGGATCTATGTGTACAGATCAGGACTAGAATATTCTGGAACTGTGTGTACAGATCAGGACTAGAATAATCTGGAATGGCGTGTACAGATCAGGACTAGAATAATGTGGAACTGTGTGTACAGATCAGGACTAGAATTATCTGGAACTGTGTGTACGGATCAGGACTAGAATATTCTGGAACTGTGTGTAGAGATCAGAACTATAATAATCTGGAACTGTGTGTACAGATCAGGACTAGAATAATGTTGAACTGTGTGTACATATCAGTACTGAAATAATCTAGAACTGTGTGTACAGATCAGGATTAGAATAATCTGGAACTGTGTGTACACATCAGGATTAGAATAATTTGGAACGGTGTGTGCAGATCAGGACTAGAATAATCTGGCACTTTGTATGCAGTCCAGTACCAGAATAATCTATAACTGTGTGTAATGATCAAAACAAGAATAATCTGGAACTATGTGTACAGATCAGGACTAGAATATTCTGGAACTATGGGTAGAGATCAGAACTAGAATAGTCTGGAACTGTTTGTACAGATCAGGACTAGAATAATCTGGAACAGTTTGTACAGATCAGGACTAGAATAATCTGGAACTGTGTGTACAGATCAGGACTAGAATAATCTGGAACTGTGTGCTCTAATCAGGACTAGAATATTCTGGAACTGTGTATAGAGATCAGAACTAGAATAATCTGGAACTGGGTGTACAGATCAGGACTAGAATAACCTGGAACAGTATATAGAGATCAGAACTAGAATAATCGGGAACTGTTTGTACACATCAGGGCAAGAATAATCTGGAACTGTGTGTTCAGATCTGGACTAGAATAATCTGGAACTGTGTGTTCAGATCAGGAGTAGAATATTCTGGAACTGTGTGTATAGATCAGAACTATAATAATCTAAAACTGTGTGTATAGATCAGGACTAGAATAATCTGGCACTGAATGTACAGATCAGGAATAGAATAATCTCAAACAGTGTGCAAGGATAAAAACAAGAATATTCTGGAACTATGTGTACAGATCAGAATTAGAATATTCTGGAACTGTGTGTAGAGATCCGAACAAGAATAATCTGGAACTGTGTGTACAGATCAGGACTAGAATATTCTGGAACTGTGTGTACAGATCAGGACTAAAATAATCTTCAACTTTGTGTAAAGTTCAGGACTAGAATAATCTGGAACTGTGTGTACAGATCAGGAATAGAATTATCTGGAACTGTGTGCAAAGATCAGTGCTAGAATAATCTGGAACTGTGTGTACAGATCACGAGTAGAATAATCTGGAACTCTGTATGCAGATCAGGACTAGAATAATCTGGAACTCTGTGTACAGATCAGGAGTATAATAATGTTCAACTTTGTGTACAGATCAGGACTAGAATAATCTGGAATTGTATGTACATATCAGGACTAGAATAATCTGGAACAGTGTGTACAGATCAGGACTAGAATATTGTGCAACTGTGTGTAGAGATCAAACTAGAATAACCTGGTACTGTGTGTAAAAATCAGGACTAGAATAAACTGGAAATGTGTGAACAAATCAGTGTTAGAATAATCTAGAAATGCTTGTACAGATCAGGACTAGAATAACCTAGAACTGTGTGTAATGATCAAAACAAGAATAATCTGGAACTATGTGTACAGATCAGACTAGAATATTCTGGAAATGTGTGTAGAGATCAGAACTAGAATAATCTGGAACTGTGTGTACAGATCAGGACTAGAATAATCCTGGAACTGTGTGTAACAGATCAGAACTAGATTAATCTGGAACTGTTTGTACACATCAGGCTAGAATAATCTGGAACTGAGTGTTCAGATCAGGACGAGAATAATCTGGAACTGTGTGTTCAGATCAGGAGTAGAATATTCTGGAACTGTGTGTACAGATCAGGACGAGAATAATCTGCAACTGTGTGTATAGATCAGGACTAGAATAATCTGGCACTGAATGTACAGATCAGGAATAGAATAATCTCAAACAGTGTGCAAGGATAAAAACAAGAATATTCTGGAACTATGTGTACAGATCAGAATTAGAATATTCTGGAACTGTGTGTAGAGATCCGAACAAGAATAATCTGGAACTGTGTGTACAGATCAGGACTAGAATATTCTGGAACTGTGTGTACAGATCAGGACTAAAATAATCTTCAACTTTGTGTAAAGTTCAGGACTAGAATAATCTGGAACTGTGTGTACAGATCAGGAATAGAATTATCTGGAACTGTGTGCAAAGATCAGTGCTAGAATAATCTGGAACTGTGTGTAATGATCAAAACAAGAATTATCTGGATCTATGTGTAAGATTAGGACTAGAATATTCTGGAACTGTTTCTACAGATCAGGACTAGAATAATCTGGAACGGCGTGTACAGATCAGGACTAGAATAATCTGGAACTGCGTGTACAGATCAGGACTAGAATTATCTGGAACTGTGTGTATGGATCAGGGCTAGAATATTCTGGAACTGTGTGTAGAGATCAGAACTATAATAATCTGGAACTGTGTGTACAGATCAGGACTAGAATAATGTTGAACTGTGTGTACAGATCAGTACTGAAATAATCTAGAACTGTGTGTACAGATCAGGATTAGAATAATCTGGAACTGTGAGTACACATCAGGCTTAGAATAATTTGGAACGGTGTGTGCAGATCAGGACTAGAATAATCTGGAACTGTTTGTACAGATCAGGACTAGAATAATGTTGAACTATGTGTATAGAGCAGGACTAAAATAATATGGAACAGTGTCTACAGATCTGGATTAGAATAATCTGGAACTGTGTGTACACATCAGGATTAGAATAATCTGGAATGGTGTGTACAGATCAGGACTAGAATAATCTGGCACTTTATATGCAGTCCAGTACCAGAATAATCTAGAACTGTGTGTAATGATCAAAACAAGAATAATCTGGAACTATGTGTACAGATCAGGACTAGAATATTCTGGAACTGCGGGTCTAAATCAGAACTAGAATAGTCTGGAACTGTTTGTACAGATCAGGACTAGAATAATCTGGAACAGTGTGTACAGATCAGGACAAGAATAATCTGGAACAGTGTGTTCAGATCAGGACTAGAATAATCTGGAACTGTGTGTACAGATCAGGACTAGTATTATCTGGAACTGTGTGTACAGATCAGGACACAAATATTCTGGAAATGTGTGTACAGGTCAGGACTAGAATAATCTGGAACTGTTTGTACAGACCAGGACTAGAATATTCTGGAAACGTGTGTACAGATCAGGACTAGAATAATCTGGAACAATGTGTACAGATCACGAATGGAATAATCTGGAACTGTGTGTTATATCTTGATCAGAATAAACTGGAACTGCATGTATAGATCAGGAGTAGAATAAACTGGAACTGTGTGTACAGATCAAGGCTAGAATAATCTGGAACTGTGTGTACACAACAGGACTAGAATATTCAGGAACTGTGTGTACAGAGCAGGACTAGAATTATCTGGAACTGTGTTCAAATGTCAGTGCTAGAATAATCTGGCACTATTTATGCAGATCAGGATGAGAATAATCTGGAACTGTGTGTACAGATCAGGATTAGAATAATCTAGAACTGTGCGTAATGATCAAAACAAGAATTATCTGGATCTATGTGTACAGATCAGGACTAGAATATTCTGGAACTGTGTGTACAGATCAGGACTAGAATAATCTGGAATGGCGTGTACAGATCAGGACTAGAATAATGTGGAACTGTGTGTACAGATCAGGACTAGAATTATCTGGAACTGTGTGTACGGATCAGGACTAGAATATTCTGGAACTGTGTGTAGAGATCAGAACTATAATAATCTGGAACTGTGTGTACAGATCAGGACTAGAATAATGTTGAACTGTGTGTACATATCAGTACTGAAATAATCTAGAACTGTGTGTACAGATCAGGATTAGAATAATCTGGAACTGTGTGTACACATCAGGATTAGAATAATTTGGAACAGTGTGTGCAGATCAGGACTAGAATAATCTGGCACTTTGTATGCAGTCCAGTACCAGAATAATCTATAACTGTGTGTAATGATCAAAACAAGAATAATCTGGAACTATGTGTACAGATCAGGACTAGAATATTCTGGAACTCTGGGTAGAGATCAGAACTAGAATAGTCTGGAACTGTTTGTACAGATCAGGACTAGAATAATCTGGAACAGTTTGTACAGATCAGGACTAGAATAATCTGGAACTGTGTGTACAGATCAGGACTAGAATAATCTGGAACTGTGTGCTCTAATCAGGACTAGAATATTCTGGAACTGTGTATAGAGATCAGAACTAGAATAATCTGGAACTGTGTGTACAGATCAGGACTAGAATAACCTGGAACTGTATATAGAGATCAGAACTAGAATAATCTGGAACTGTGTGTACACATCAGGACTAGAATAATCTGGAACTGTGTGTTCAGATCAGGACTAGAATAATCTGGAACTGTGTGTTCAGATCAGGAGTAGAATATTCTGGAACTGTGTGTACAGATCAGGACGAGAATAATCTGGAACTGTGTGTATAGATCAGGACTAGAATAATCTGGAACTGAATGTACAGATCAGGACTAGAATAATCTCAAACTGTGTGCAAGGATCAAAACAAGAATAATCTGGAACTATGTGTACAGATCAGAACTAGAATATTCTGGAACTGTGTGTAGAGATCAGAACTAGAATAATCTGGAACTGTGTGTACAGATCAGGACTAGAATATTCTGGAACTGTGTGTACAGATCAGGACTAAAATAATCTTCAACTTTGTGTACAGATCAGGACTAGAATAATCTGGAACTGTGTGTACAGATCAGGAATAGAATTATCTGGAACTGTGTGCAAAGATCAGTGCTAGAATAATCTGGAACTGTGTGTACAGATCACGAGTAGAATAATCTGGAACTCTGTATGCAGATCAGGACTAGAATAATCTGGAACTCTGTGTACAGATCAGGAGTATAATAATGTTCAACTTTGTGTACAGATCAGGACTAGAATAATCTGGAATTGTATGTACATATCAGGACTAGAATAATCTGGAACAGTGTGTACAGATCAGGACTAGAATATTGTGCAACTGTGTGTAGAGATCAAAACTAGAATAACCTGGTACTGTATGTAAAAATCAGGACTAGAATAAACCGGAAATGTGTGAACAAATCAGTGTTAGAATAATCAAGAAATGCTTGGACAGATCAGGACTAGAATAACCTAGAACTGTGTGTAATGACCAAAACAAGAATAATCTGGAAGTATGTGTACAGATCAGGACTAGAATATTCTGGAAATGTGTGTAGAGATCAGAACTAGAATAATCTGGAACTGTGTGTACAGATCAGGACTAGAATAACCTGGAACAGTGTATAGAGATCAGAACTAGTTTAATCGGGAACTGTTTGTACACATCAGGGCTAGAATAATCTGGAACTGAGTGTTCAGATCTGGACGAGAATAATCTGGAACTGTGTGTTCAGATCAGGAGTAGAATATTCTGGAACTGTGTGTACAGATCAGGACGAGAATAATCTGCAACTGTGTGTATAGATCAGGACTAGAATAATCTGGCACTGAATGTACAGATCAGGAATAGAATAATCTCAAACAGTGTGCAAGGATAAAAACAAGAATATTCTGGAACTATGTGTACAGATCAGAATTAGAATATTCTGGAACTGTGTGTAGAGATCCGAACAAGAATAATCTGGAACTGTGTGTACAGATCAGGACTAGAATATTCTGGAACTGTGTGTACAGATCAGGACTAAAATAATCTTCAACTTTGTGTAAAGTTCAGGACTAGAATAATCTGGAACTGTGTGTACAGATCAGGAATAGAATTATCTGGAACTGTGTGCAAAGATCAGTGCTAGAATAATCTGGAACTGTGTGTAATGATCAAAACAAGAATTATCTGGATCTATGTGTAAGATTAGGAGTAGAATATTCTGGAACTGTTTCTACAGATCAGGACTAGAATAATCTGGAACGGCGTGTACAGATCAGGACTAGAATAATCTGGAACTGCGTGTACAGATCAGGACTAGAATTATCTGGAACTGTGTGTACGGATCAGGGCTAGAATATTCTGGAACTGTGTGTAGAGATCAGAACTATAATAATCTGGAACTGTGTGTACAGATCAGGACTAGAATAATGTTGAACTGTGTGTACAGATCAGTACTGAAATAATCTAGAACTGTGTGTACAGATCAGGATTAGAATAATCTGGAACTGTGAGTACACATCAGGCTTAGAATAATTTGGAACGGTGTGTGCAGATCAGGACTAGAATAATCTGGCACTTTGTATGCAGTCAAGTACCAGAATAATCTAGAACTGTGTGTCACGATCAAAACAAGAATAATCTGGAACTATGTGTACAGATCAGGACTCGAATAATCTGAATCTGTGTGCTCTAATCAGGAGTAGAATATTCTGGAACTGTATATAGAGATCAGAACTAGAATAATCTGGAACTGGGTGTACAGAGCAGGACTAGAATATTCTGGAACTGGTTGTACAGATCAGGACTAGTATAATCTGGAACAGTGTGTACAGTTCAGGACTAGAATAATCTGGAACTGTGTGTACAGATCAGGACTAGAATAATCTGAAACTGTGTGCTCTAATCAGGAGTAGAATATTCTGGAACTGTGTATAGAGATCAGAACTAGAATAATCTGGAACTGGGTGTACAGAGCAGGACTAGAATATTCTGGAACTGTGTGTAGAGATCCGAATTAGAATAATCTTCAACTTTGTGTACAGATCAGGACTAGAATAAGCTGGAACTGTGTGTACAGATCAGGAATAGAATTATCTGGAACTGTGTGCAAAGGTCAGTGCTAGAATAATCTGGAACTGTTTGTACAGATCACGACTAGAATAATCTGGAACTGTGTGTACAGGTCAGGATTAGAGTAATCTAGAACTGTGTGTAATGATCAAAACAATAATTATCTGGAACTGTGTGTACAGATCAGGACTAGAATATTCTGGAACTATGTGTACAGATCAGGACTAGAATAATCTGGAACTGTGTGTACAGATCAGGACTAGAATATTATGGAAACGTGTGTACAGATCATGACTAGAATAATCTGGAGCGTGTGTACAGATCAGGACTGGATTAATCTTGAACTGTGTGTTATATCAGGATGAGAATAAACTGGAACTGCATGTACATCTTAGGAGTAGAATAATCTGGAACTGTGCGTACACATCAGGACTAGAATAATCTGGAACTGTGTGCTCAGATCAGGGCTAGAATATGCTGGAACTGTTTATAGAGATCAGAACTAGAGTAAACTAGTCATGTGTGTACAGATCAGGACTAGAATAATCTGGAACTGTGTGTACAGATCAGGACTAGAATAATCTGGAACTGTGCGCTCTAATCAGGACTAGAATATTCTGGAACTGTGTATAGAGATCAGAACTAGAATAATCTGGAACTGTGTGTACAGATCAGGAGTAGAAAAACCTGGAACAGTATATAGAGATCACAACTAGAATAATCTGGAACTGTGTGTACACATCAGGACTAGAATAATCTGGAACTGTGTGTTCAGATCAGGACTAGAATAATCTGGAACTGTGTGTTCAGATCAGGAGTAGAATATTCTGGAACTGTGTGTACAGATCAGGACGAGAATAATCTGGAAATGTGTGTATAGATCAGGACTAGAATAACCTGGAACTGTGTGTACAGATCAGGACTAGAATTATCTGGAACTGTGTGCAAAGGTCAGTGCTAGAATAATCTGGAACTGTGTGTGACAGATCAGGACTAGAATAATCTGGAACTGTGTGTACAGATCAGGACTAGAATAATCTGGAACTGTGTGTTCAGATCAGGACTAGAATAATCTGGAACTGTGTGTACAGATCAGGATGAGAATAATCTGGATCTGGGAGTACACATCAGGACTAGAATAATCTTGAACTGTGTGTTCAGATCAGGACTAGAATATTCTGGAACTGTGTATAGAGATCAGAACTAGAATAATCTGGAACTGTGTGTACAGATCAGGACTAGAATAATCTGGAACTGTGTGTACAGATCAGACTAGAATAAACTGGAACTGTATGTACAGATCAGGACGAGAATAATCTGGATCTGGGAGTACACATCAGGACTAGAATAATCTTGAACTGTGTGTTCAGATCAGGACTAGAATAATCTGGAACTGTGTGTTCAGATCAGGACTAGAATAATCTGGAACTGTGTGTTCAGATCAGGACTAGAATAATCTGGAACTGTGTGTACAGATCAGACTTGAATAATCTGGAACTGTATGTACAGATCAGGACTAGAATAATCTGAACTGTGTAGCAGTCAAGACTAGACTAATCTAGAACTGTGTGTAATGATCAAACAAGAATATCTGGAACTGTGTGTACAGATCAGGACTAGAAATAATCGGAACTGGGTGTACAATCAGGACTAGAATAATCTGAACTGTTTATACAGATCAGGACTAGAATAATCTGGAACAGTGTGTACAGATCAGGACAAGAATAATCTGGAACTGTGTGTTCAGATCAGGACTAGAATAATCTGGAAACTGTGTGTACAGATCAGGACTAGTATAATCTGGAACTGTGTGTACAGATCAGGACTAGAATAATCTGGAACTGTGTGTACAGATCAGGACTAGAATAATCTGGAACTGTGTGTACAGATCAGGACTAGAATATTCTGGAACTGTGTGTACAGATCAGGACTAGAATAATCTGGAACTGTGTACAGATCAGGACTAGAATAATCTGGAACTGTGTGTAAGATCTGACTAGAATAATCTGGAACTGTGTGTTCAGATCAGGACTAGAATATTCTGGAACTGTGTGTACAGATCAGGACTAGAATAATCTGGAACTGTGTGTACAAATCAGGACTAGAATAATCTGGAACTGTGTGTACAGATCAGGACTAGAATCATCTGGAACTGTGTGCAAAGTCAGTGCTAGATTAATCTGGAACTGTGTATGCAGATCAGGACTAGAATAATCTGGAACTGTGTGTACAGATCAGGACTAGAATAATCTGGAACTGTGTGTAATGATCAAAACTAGAATAATCTGGAACTATGTGTACAGATCAGGACTAGAATATTCTGGAACTGTGTGTACAGATCAGGACTAGAATAATCTGGAACTGTGTGTACAGATCAGGACTAGAATAATCTGGAACTGTGTGTACAGATCAGGACTAGAATAATCTGGAACTGTGTGTACAGATCAGGACTAGAATATTCTGGAACTGTGTGTAGAGATCAGAACTAGAATAATCTGGAACTGTGTGTACAGATCAGGACTAGAATAATGTTGAACTGTGTGTACATATCAGTACTGAAATAATCTAGAACTGTGTGTACAGATCAGGATTAGAATAATCTGGAACTGTGTGTACACATCAGGATTAGAATAATTTGGAACAGTGTGTGCAGATCAGGACTAGAATAATCTGGCACTTTGTATGCAGTCCAGTACCAAAATAATCTATAACTGTGTGTAATGATCAAAACAAGAATAATCTGGAACTATGTGTACAGATCAGGACTAGAATATTCTGGAACTATGGGTAGAGATCAGAACTAGAATAGTCTGGAACTGTTTGTACAGATCAGGACTAGAATAATCTGGAACAGTTTGTACAGATCAGGACTAGAATAATCTGGAACTGTGTGTAGAGATCAGGACTAGAATAATCTGGAACTGTGTGCTCTAATCAGGACTAGAATATTCTGGAACTGTGTATTGAGATCAGAACTAGAATAATCTGGAACTGGGTGTACAGATCAGGACTAGAATAACCTGGAACAGTATATAGAGATCAGAACTAGAATAATCGGGAACTGTTTGTACACATCAGGGCAAGAATAATCTGGAACTGTGTGTTCAGATCTGGACTAGAATAATCTGGAACTGTGTGTTCAGATCAGGAGTCGAATATTCTGGAACTGTGTGTACAGATCAAAACTAGAATAACCTGGTACTGTGTGTACAGATCAGGACTAGAATAATCTGGAACCGTGTGTACAGATCAGGACTGGAATAATCTGGAACTGTGTGTTATATCAGGATGAGAATAAACTGGAACTGCATGTACAGATCAGGAGTAGAATAATCTGGAACTGTGTGTACACATCAGGACTAGAATAATCTGGAACTGTGTGTTCAGATCAGGACTAGAATATGCTGGAACTGTTTATAGAGATCAGAACTAGAGTAACCTAGTAATGTGTGTACAGATCAGGACTAGAATAATCTGGAACTGTGTGTACAGATCAGGACTAGAATAATCTGGAACTGTGTGCTCAGATCAGGACTAGAATATTCTGGAACTGTGTATAGAGATCAGAACTAGAATAATCTGGAACTGTGTGTACAGATCAGGACTAGAATAACCTGGAACAGTGTATAGAGATCAGAACTAGAATAATCTGGAACTGTGTGTACACATCAGGACTAGAATAATCTGGAACTGTGTGTTCAGATCAGGACTAGAATAATCTGGAACTGTGTGTACAGATCAGGACTAGAATATTCTGGAACTGTTTGTATAGATCAGGACTAGAATAATCTGGAACTGTGTGTACAGATCAGGACTAGAATAATCTGGAACTGTGTGTACAGATCAGGACTAGAATAATCTGGAACAGTGTGTACAGATCAGACTAGAATAATCTGGAACTCTGTGTACAGATCAGGACTAGAATAATCTGGAACTGTGTGTACAGATCAGGACTAGAATAATCTGGAACTGTGTGTACAGATCAGGACTAGAATATCTGGAACTGTGTGTAGAGATCAGAACTAGAATAATCTGGAACTGTGTGTACAGATCAGGACTAGAATAATCTGGAACTGTGTGTTCAGATCAGGACTAGAATAATCTGGAACTGTGTGTACAGATCAGGACTAGAATAATCTGGAACTGTGTGTACAGATCAGGACTAGAATAATCTGGAACTGTGTGTACAGATCAGGACTAGAATAATCTGGAACTGTGTGTACAGATCAGGACTAGAATAATCTGGAACTGTGTGTACAGATCAGGACTAGAATAATCTGAACTGTGTGTACAGATCAGGACTAGAATAATCTGGAACTGTCTGTACAGATCAGGACTAGAATATTCTGGAACTGTGTGTAGAGATCAGAACTAGAATAATCTGGAACTGTGTGTACAGATCAGGACTAGAATAATGTGGAACTGTGTGTACAGATCAGGACTAGAATAATCTGGAACTCTGTGTACAGATCAGTACTAGAATAATCTGGAACTGTGTGTACAGATCAGGACTAGAATAATCTGGAACTGTGCCTGTACAGATCAGGACTAGAATAATCTGGAAACTGTGTGTACAGATCAAGGACTAGAATAATCTAGAACTGTGTGTAATGATCAAAACAAGAATTATCTGGAACTGTGTGTACAGCTCAGGACTAGAATAATCTGGAACTGTGTGTACAGATCAGGAAAACAATAACCTGGAACTGTGTGTAATGATCAAAACAAGAATAATCTGGAACTGTGTGTACAGATCAGGACTAGAATAATCTGGAACTGTGTGTAGAGATCAGGAACTGGATAATCTGGAACTGTGTGTACAGATCAGGACTAGAATAATCTGGAACTGATGTGTACAGATCAGGAATAGGAATAATCTGGAACTGTGTGTAAAGATCAGACTAGAATAATCTGAAACTGTGTGTAGATCAGACTAGAATAATCTGGAACTATGTGTACAGATCAGGAACTAGAATAATCTGGAACTGTGTGTAGAGATCAGGACTAGAATAATCTGGAACTGTGTGTACAGATCAGGACTAGAATAATCTGGAACTGTGTGTACAGATCAGGACTAGGAATAATCTGGAACTGTGTATACAGATCAGGACTAGAATAATCTGGAACTGTTTGTATAGATCAGGACTAGAATAATCTGGAACTGTGTGTACAGATCAGGACTAGAATAATCTGAACTAGTGTGTCAGATAAGACTAGAATATTCTGGAACTGTGTGTACAGATCAGAACTAGAATAATCTGGAACTGTGTGTACAGATCAGGACTAGAATAATCTGGAAACTGTGTGTACAGATCAGGACTAGAATAATCTGGAACTGTGTGTACAGATCAGGACTAGAATAATCTGGAACTGTGTGTACAGATCAGGAATAGAATAATCTGGAACTGTGTGTACAGATCAGGACTAGAATATTCTGAACTGTGTGTACAGATCAAGACTAGAATAATCTGAACTGTGTGTACAGATCAGGACTAGAATAATCTGGAACTGTGTGTACAGATCAGGACTAGAATAATCTGGAACTGTGTGTACAGATCAGGACTA
This sequence comes from Squalus acanthias, assembly GCA_030390025.1. Lineage (NCBI taxonomy): Eukaryota > Metazoa > Chordata > Chondrichthyes > Squaliformes > Squalidae > Squalus > Squalus acanthias. The sequence goes on along the minus strand of CM059432.1, from coordinate 142,986,068 downwards.
GAATAATCTGGAACTGTGTGTACAGATCAGGACTAGAATAATCTGGAACTGTGTGTACAGATCAGGACTAGAATAATCTGGAACTGTGTGTACAGATCAGGACTAGAATAATCTGGAACTGTGTGTACAGGATCAGACTAGAATAATCTGGAACTGTGTGTACAGATCAGGACTAGAATAATCTGGAACTGTGTGTACAGATCAGGACTAGAATAATCTGGAACTGTGTGTACAGATCAGGACTAGAATAATCTGGAACTGTGTGTACAGATCAGGACTAGAATAATCTGGAACTGTGTGTACAGATCAGGACTAGAATAATCTGGAACTGTGTGTACAGATCAGGACTAGAATATCTGGAACTGTGTGTACAGATCAGGACTAGAATAATCAGGAACTGTGTGTACAGATCAGGACTAGAATATTCTGGAACTGTGTGCAGAGATCAGAACTATAATAATCTGGAACTGTGTGTACAGATCAGGACTAGAATAATGTTGAACTGTGTGTACATATCAGTACTGAAATAATCTAGAATTGTGAGTACACATCAGGATTAGAATAATCTGGAACTGTGTGTACACATCAGGATTAGAATAATTTGGAACAGTGTGTGCAGATCAGGACTAGAATAATCTGGCACTTTGTATGCAGTCCAGTACCAGAATAATCTATAACTGTGTGTAATGATCAAAACAAGAATAATCTGGAACTATGTGTACTGATCAGGACTAGAATATTCTGGAACTCTGGGTAGAGATCAGAACTAGAATAGTCTGGAACTGTTTGTACAGATCAAGACTAGAATAATCTGGAACAGTGTGCACAGATCAGGACTAGAATAATCTGGAACTGTGTGTTCAGATCAGGACTAGAATAATCTGGAACTGTGTGTACAGATCAGACTAGAATAATCTGGAACTGTGTGTACAGATCAGGACTAGAATAATCTGGAACTGTGTGTACAGATCAGACTAGAATAATCTGGAACTGTGTGTAAATCAGGACTAGAATAATCTGGAACTGTGTGTACAGATCAGGACTAGAATAATCTTGAACTTGTGCTACAGATCAGGGACTAGAATAATCTGAACTGTGTGTACAGATCAGACTAGAATAATCTGGAACTGTGTGTACAGATCAGGAACTAGATAATCTGGAACTGTGTGTACAGATCAGGACTAGAATAATCTGGAATTGTGTGTACAGATCAGGACTAGAATAATCTGGAACTGTGTGTACAGATCAGGACTAGAATAATCTGAACTGTGTGTACAGATCAGGACTAGAATAATCTGGAACTGTGTGTTCAGATCAGGACTAGAATAATCTGGAACTGTGTGTACACATCAGGACTAGAATAATCTTGAACTGTGTGTTCAGATCAGGACTAGAATATGCTGGAACTGTTTACAGAGATCATAACTGGAGTAACATAATAATGTGTATACAGATCAGGACTAGAATAATATGGAACTGTGTGTACAGATCAGGACTAGAATAATCTGGAACTGTGTGCTCTAATCAGGACTAGAATATTCTGGAACTGTGTATAGAGATCAGAAGTAGAATAATCTGGAACTGTGTGTACAGATCAGGTCTAGAAGAACCTGGAACAGTATATAGAGATCAGAAATAGAATAATCTGGAACTGTGTGTACACATCAGGACTAGAATAATCTGGAACTGTTGTACAGATCAGGACTAGAATAAGCTAGAACTGTGTGTACAGATAAGGACTAGAATAAACTGGAACTATGTGTACAGATAAGGACTAGAATAAACTGGAACTGTGTGTACAGATCAGGACTAGAATAATCTGGAACTGAATGTACAGATCAGGACTAGAATAATCTGGAACTGTGTTTACAGATCAGGACTAGAATAAACTAGAACTGTGTGTACAGATCAGGACTAGAATCATCTGGAACTCTTTGTAGAGAACAGGACAAGAATAATCTGGAACTGTTTATAAAGATCAGGACTAGAATAATCTGGAACTGCGTGTACACATCTAGACTAGAAAAAAAACAGAGCTGTATGCACAGGTCAGGATTGGAATAACCTGGAACTTTGTGTTCAGATGAGGACTAGATAAACCAGAACTGTGTGTCCAGATCATTTTAAGAATGTTCTGGAACTCTGTGTACAGATCAGGACTAGAATAATCTGGAACTGTGTGTACAGAACAGGACTAGAATATTCTGGAACTGTGTGTACAGATCAGGACTAGAATTATCTGGAATTGTGTGCAAAGGTCAGTGCTAGAATAATCTGGCACTGTGTATGCAGATCAGGACTAGAATAATCTGGAACTGTGTGTACAGATCAGGACTAGAATATTATGGAAACGGGTGTACAGATCAGGACTAGAATAATCTGGAACCGTGTGTACAGATCAGGACTGGAATAATCTGGAACTGTGTGTTATATCAGGATGAGAATAAACTGGAACTGCATGTACAGATTAGGAGTAGAATAATCTGGAAATGTGCGTACACATCCGAACTAGAATAATCTGGAACTGTGTGTACAGATCAGGACTAGAATAATCTGGAACAGTGTGTGCAGATCAGGAATACAATAATCTGGCACTTTGTATGCAGTCCAGTACCAGAATAATCTAGAACTGTGTGTAATGATCAAAACAAGAATAATCTGGAACTATGTGTACAGATCAGGACACGAATATTCTGGAACTGTGGGTAGAGATCAGAACTAGAATAGTCTGGAAACGTGTGTACAGATCAGGACTAGAATAATCTGGAACTGTGTGGACAGATCAGGACTAGAATAATCTGGAACTGTGTGTTATATCAGTATCAGAATAAACTGGAACTGCATGTACAGATCAGGAGTAGAATAAACTGGAACTGTGTGTACACATCAAGACTAGAATAATCTGGAACTGTGTGTACAGATGAGGACTAGAATAATCTGGAACTGTGTGTACAGGTCAGGTCCAGAATTATCTGGAACTATGTGCAAAGGTCAGTGCTAGAATAATCTGGCACTGTGTGTACAGATCAGGATTAGAGCAATCTAGAACTGTGTGTAATGATCAAAACCATAATTATCTGGAACTGTGTGTACAGATCAGGACTAGAATAATCTGGAACTGTGTGTACAGATCAGGACTAGAATATTATGGAAACGTGTGTACAGATCAGGACTAGAATAATCTGCAACCGTGTGTACAAATCAGAACTGGAATAATCTTGAACTGTGTGTTATAACAGGATGAGAATAAACTGGAACTGTGTGTACAGATCAGGACTAGAATAATCTGGAACTGTGTGTACAGATCAGGACTAGGATCATCTGGAAGTTTGTGTACTGATCATGACTAGAATCATCTGGAACTTTGTGTACAGACCAGCTTTAGAATAATCTGGAACTGTGTGTACAGATCAGGACTAGAATAATCTGGAACTGTGTGTACAGATCAGGACTAGAATAATCTGGAACTGTGTGTAATGATCAGAACAGAATATCTGGAACTGTGTGTAAGATCAGGACTAGAATAATCTGGAACTGTGTGTACAGATCAGGACTAGAATAATCTGGAACTGTGTGTACAGATCAGGACTAGAATAATCTGGAACTGTGTGTACAGATCAGGACTAGAATAATCTGGAACTGTGTGTACAGATCAGGACTAGAATAATCTGGAACTGTGTGTACAGATCAGGACTAGAATAATCTGGAACTGTGTGTACAGATCAGGACTAGAATAATCTGGAACTGTGTGTACAGATCAGGACTAGAATAATCTGGAACTGTGTGTACAGATCAGGACTAGAATAATCTGGAACTGTGTGTACAGATCAGGACTAGAATAATCTGGAACTGTGTGTACAGATCAGGACTAGAATAATCTGGAACTGTGTGTACAGATCAGACTAGAATAATCTGGAACTGTGTGTACAGATCAGGACTAGAATAATCTGGAACTGTGTGTACAGATCAGGACTAGAATAATCTGGAACTGTGTGTACAGATCAGGACTAGAATAATCTGGAACTGCGTGTACAGATCAGGACTAGAATAATCTGAACTGTGTGTACAGATCAGGACTAGAATATTCTGGAACTGTGTGTAAGATCAGACTAGAATAATCTGGAACTGTGTGTACAGATCAGGACTAGAATAATCTGAACTGTGTGTACAGATCAGTACTAGAATAATCTGAACTGTGTGTACAGATCAGGATTAGAATAATCTGGAACTGTGTGTACAGATCAGGATTAGAATAATCTGGAACTGTGTGTGCAGATCAGGACTAGAATAATCTGGAACTGTGTGTACAGATCAGGACCAGAATAATCTAGAACTGTGTGTAATGATCAAAACAAGAATAATCTGGAACTATGTGTACAGATCAGGACTAGAATATTCTGGAACTGTGTGTAGAGATCAGACTAGAATAATCTGGAACTGTGTGTACAGATCAGGACTAGAATAATCTGGAACTGTGTGTACAGATCAGGACTAGAATAATCTGGAACTGTGTGTTAGATCAGTACTAGAATAATCTGGAACTGATGTACAGATCAGGACTAGAATAATCTGGAACTGTGTGTACAGATCAAGACTAGAATAATCTGGAACTGTGTGTACAGATCAGGACTAGAATAATCTGGAACTGTGTGTACAGATCAGGACTAGAATAATCTGGAACTGTGTGTAAAGATCAGGACTAGAATAATCTGGAACTGTGTGTACAGATCAGGACTAGAATAATCTGGAACTGTGTGTACAGATCAGGACTAGAATAATCTGGAACTGTGTGTAGCAGATCAGGACTAGAATAATCTGGAACTGTTTGTAAGATCAGGACTAGAATAATCTGGAACTGTGTGTACAGATCAGGACTAGAATAATCTGGAACTGCGTGTACACATCTAGACTAGAAAAAAAACAGAGCTGTATGCACAGGTCAGGATTGGAATAACCTGGAACTTTATGTTCAGATGAGGACTAGATAAACCAGAACTGTGTGTACAGATCATTTTAAGAATGTTCTGGAACTCTGTGTACAGATCAGGACTAGAATAATCTGGAACTGTGTGTACAGAACAGGACTAGAATATTCTGGAACTGTGTGTACAGATCAGGACTAGAATTATCTGGAATTGTGTGCAAAGGTCAGTGCTAGAATAATCTGGCACTGTGTATGCAGATCAGGACTAGAATAATCTGGAACTGTGTGTACAGATCAGGACTAGAATATTATGGAAACGTGTGTACAGATCAGGACTAGAATAATCTGGAACCGTGTGTACAGATCAGGACTGGAAAATCTGGAACTGTGTGTTATATCAGGATGAGAATAAACTGGAACTGCATGTACAGATTAGGAGTAGAATAATCTGGAACTGTGTAGAGATCAGAACTAGAATAATCTGGAACTGTGTGTACAGATCAGGACTAGAATAATCTGGAACAGTTTTACAGATCAGAACTAGAGTAACCTAGTAAAGTGTGTACAGATCAGGACTAGAATAATCTGGAACTGAATGTACAGATCAGGACTAGAATAATCTGGAAACTGTATGTACAGATCAGGACTAGAATAATCTGGAACTGTGTGCAAGATCAGAACTAGAATAATCTGGAACTGTGTGTACAGATCAGGACTAGAATATTCTGGAACTGTGTGTAGAGATCAAGCTAGAATATCTGGAACTGTGAGTACAAATCAGGACTAGAATAGCCTGGAACTGTGTGTACAGATCAGGACTTATAATAATTTGACTGTGTGTACAGATCAGGACTAGAATAATCTGGAACTGTGTAGCAGTCAGGACTCGAATAATCAGAACTGTGTGTAAAGATCAAAAGCAAGAATAATCTGGAACTCTGTTTACAGATCAGGACACGAATATTCTGGAACTGTGGGTAGAGATCAGAACTAGAATAGTCTGGAAACGTGTGTACAGATCAGGACTAGAATAATCTGGAACTGTGTGGACAGATCAGGACTAGAATAATCTGGAACTGTGTGTTATATCAGTATCAGAATAAACTGGAACTGCATGTACAGATCAGGAGTAGAATAAACTGGAACTGTGTGTACACATCAAGACTAGAATAATCTGGAACTGTGTGTACAGATGAGGACTAGAATAATCTGGAACTGTGTGTACAGGTCAGGTCCAGAATTATCTGGAACTATGTGCAAAGGTCAGTGCTAGAATAATCTGGCACTGTGTGTACAGATCAGGATTAGACCAATTTAGAACTGTGTGTAATGATCAAAACCATAATTATCTGGAACTGTGTGTACAGATCAGGACTAGAATATTCTGGAACTGTGTGTACAGATCAGGACTAGAATAATCTGGAACTGTGTGTACAGATCAGGACTAGAATATTATGGAAACGTGTGTACAGATCAGGACTAGAATAATCTGCAACCGTGTGTACAAATCAGAACTGGAATAATCTTGAACTGTGTGTTAAAACAGGATGAGAATAAACTGGAACTGTGTGTACAGATCAGGACTAGAATAATCTGGAACTGTGTGTACAGATCAGGACTAGGATCATCTGGAAGTTTGTGTACTGATCATGACTAGAATCATCTGGAACTTTGTGTACAGACCAGCTTTAGAATAATCTGGAACTGTGTGTACAGATCAGGACTAGAATAATCTGGAACAATGTGTACAGCTGAGGATTAGAATAATCTAGAACTGTGAGTAATGATAAAAACAGTATTATCGGGAACAATGTGTACAGATCAGGACTAGAATATTCTGGAAACTGTGTGTACCGATCAGGACTAGAATAATCTGGAACTGTGTGTACAGAACAGGACTAGAATATTCTGGAACTGTGTGTACAGATCAGGACTAGAATTATCTGGAATTGTGTGCAAAGGTCAGTGCTAAGAATAATCTGGCACTGTGTATGCAGATCAGGACTAGAATAATCTGGAACTGTGTGTTATATCAGGATGAGAATAAACTGGAACTGCATGTACAGATTAGGAGTTGAATAATCTGGAAATGTGAGTACACATCAGAACTAGAATAATCTGGAACTGTAGTGTACAGATCAGGACTAGAATAATCTGGAACGGCGTGTACAGATCGGGACTAGAATAATCTGGAACTGTGTGTACAGATCAGGACTAGAATAATCTGGAACTGCATGTACAGATCAGGACTAGAATTATCATGAACTGTGTGTACAGATCAGGACTAGAATATTCTGGAACTGTGTGCAGAGATCAGAACTATAATAATCTGGAACTGTGTGTACAGATCAGGACTAGAATAATGTTGAACTGTGTGTACATATCAGTACTGAAATAATCTAGAACTGTGAGTACAATCAGGATTAGAATAATCTGGAACTGTGTGTACACATCAGGATTAGAATAATTTGGAACAGTGTGTGCAGATCAGGACTACAATAATCTGGCACTTTGTATACAGTCCAGTACCAGAATAATCTAGAACTGTGTGTAATGATCAAAACAAGAATAATCTGGAACTATGTGTACAGATCAGGACACGAATATTCTGGAACTGTGGGTAGAGATCAGAACTAGAATAGTCTGGAAACGTGTGTACAGATCAGGACTAGAATAATCTGGAACTGTGTGGACAGATCAGGACTAGAATAATCTGGAACTGTGTGTTATATCAGTATCAGAATAAACTGGAACTGCATGTACAGATCAGGAGTAGAATAAACTGGAACTGTGTGTACACATCAAGACTAGAATAATCTGGAACTGTGTGTACAGATGAGGACTAGAATAATCTGGAACTGTGTGTACAGGTCAGGTCCAGAATTATCTGGAACTATGTGCAAAGGTCAGTGCTAGAATAATCTGGCACTGTGTGTACAGATCAGGATTAGAGCAATCTAGAACTGTGTGTAATGATCAAAACCATAATTATCTGGAACTGTGTGTACAGATCAGGACTAGAATATTCTGGAACTGTGTGTACAGATCAGGACTAGAATAATCTGGAACTGTGTGTACAGATCAGGACTAGAATATTATGGAAACGTGTGTACAGATCAGGACTAGAATAATCTGGAACCGTGTGTACAAATCAGAACTGGAATAATCTTGAACTGTGTGTTATATCAGGATGAGAATAAACTGGAACTGCATGTACAGATTAGGAGTAGAATAATCTGGAACTGTATGTACACATCAGGACAAGAATAATCTGGAAATGTGTGTACAGATCAGTACTAGAATAATCTGGAACTGTGTGCTCTAATCAGGACTAGAATATTCTGGAACTGTGTATAGAGATCAGAACTAGAATAATCTGGAATTGTGTGTACAGATCAGCATTGAATAACCTGGAACAGTATATAGAGATCAGAACTAGAATAATCTGGAACTGTGTGTACACATCAGGACTAGAATAAACTGGAAATGTGTGAACAAATCAGTGTTAGCATAATCTAGAAATGTTTGTACAGATCAGGACTAGAATAACCTAGAACTGTGTGTAATGATAAAAACAGTATTATCGGGAACAATGTGTACAGATCAGGACTAGAACATTCTGGAACTGTGTGTACAGATCAGGACTAGAATAATCTGAAACTGTGTGTACAGATCAGGACTAGAATATTCTGGAACTGTGTGTACAGATCAGGACTAGAATAATCTGGAACGGCGTGTACAGATCAGGACTAGAATAATCTGGAACTGTGTGCACAGATCCGGACTAGAATAATCTGCAACTGCGTGTACAGATCAGGACTAGAATTTTCTGGAACTGTGTGACAGATCAGGACTAGAATATTCTGGAACTGTGTGTAGAGATCAGAACTATAATAATCTGGAACTGTGTGTACAGATCAGGACTAGAATAATGTTGAACTGCGTGTACAGATCAGTACTGAAATAATCTAGAACTGTGTGTACAGATCAGGATTAGAATAATCTAGAACTGTGTGTACACATCAGGATTAGAATAATTTGGAATGGTGTGTGCAGATCAGGACTAGAATAATCTGGCACTTTGTATGCAGTCCAGTACCAGAATAATCTATAACTGTGTGTAATGATCAAAACAAGAATAATCTGGAACTATGTGTACTGATCAGGACTAGAATATTCTGGAACTCTGGGTAGAGATCAGAACTAGAATAGTCTGGAACTGTTTGTACAGATCAAGACTAGAATAATCTGGAACTGTGTGCACAGATCAGGACTAGAATAATCTGGAAATGTGTGTTCAGATCAGGACTAGAATAATCTGGAACTGTGTGTGCAGAAGAGGACTAGAATAATCTGGAACTGTGTGTACAGGTCAGGTCCAGAATTATCTGGAACTATGTGCAAAGGTCAGTGCTAGAATAATCTGGCACTGTGTGTACAGATCAGGACTAGATAATCTGGAACTGTGTGTTCAGATCAGGACTAGAATAATCTGGAACTGTGTGTACAGATCAGGACTAGAATATTCTGGAACTGTGTGTACAGATCAGGACTAGAATAATCTGGAACTGTGTGTACAGATCAGGTCTAGAATAATCTGGAACTGTGTGTAACAGATCAGGACTAGAATAATCTGGAACTGTGTGTACAGATCAGACTAGAATATCTGGAACTGTGTGTAAAGATCAGGACTAGAATAATCTGGAACTGTATGTATAGATCAGGACTAGAATATTCTGGAACTGTGTGTACAGATCAGGACTAGAATAATCTGGAACTGTGTGTACAGATCAGGACTAGAATAATCTGGAACTGTGTAAGAGATCAGACTAGAATAATCTGGAACTGTGTGTACAGATCAGGACTAGAATAATCTGGAACTGTGTGTACAGATCAGGACTAGAATAATCTGGAACTGTGTGTACAGATCAGGACTAGAATAATCTGGAACAATGTGTACAGATCAGGACTAGAATATTCTGGAACTGTGTGTACCGATCAGGACTAGAATAATCTGGAACTGTGTGTACAGATCAGGACTAGAATATTCTGGAACTGTGTGTACAGATCAGGACTAGAATAATCTGGAACTGTGTGCAAAGGTCAGTGCTAGAATAATCTGGCACTGTGTATGCAGATCAGGACTAGAATAATCTGGAACTGTGTGTACAGATCAGGACTAGAATATTATGGAAACGTGTGTACAGATCAGGACTAGAATAATCTGGAACAGTGTGTACAGATCAGGACTGGAATAATCTGGAACTGTGTGTTATATCAGGATGAGAATAAACTGGAACTGCATGTACAGATCAGGAGTAGAATAATCTGGAACTGTGTGTACACATCAGGACTAGAATAATCTGGAACTGTGTGTACAGATCAGGACTAGAATAATCTGGAACGGCGTGTACAGATCAGGACTAGAATAATCTGGAACTGTGTGTACAGATCAGGACTAGAGTAATCTGGAACTGCATGTACAGATCAGGACTAGAATAATCTGGAACTGTGTGTACAGATCAGGACTAGAATATTCTGGAACTGTGTGTAGAGATCAGAACTAGAATAATCTGGAACTGTGTGTACAGATCAGGACTAGAATAATCTTGAACTGTGTGTACATATCAGTACTGAATAATCTAGAACTGTGTGTACACATCAGGATTAGAATAATCTGGAACTGTGTGTACACATCAGGACTAGAATAATTTGGAACAGTGTGTGCAGATCAGGACTAGAATAATCTGGCACTTTGTATGCAGTCAGTACCAGAATAATCTGGAACTGTGTGTAATGATCAAAACAAGAATAATCTGGAACTATGTGTACAGATCAGGACACGAATATTCTGGAACTGTGGGTAGAGATCAGAACTAGAATAGTCTGGAAAGGTGTGTACAGATCAGGACTAGAATAATCTGGAACTGTGTGGACAGATCAGGACTAGAATAATCTGGAACTGTGTGTTATATCAGTATCAGAATAAACTGGAACTGCATGTACAGATCAGGAGTAGAATAAACTGGAACTGTGTGTACACATCAAGACTAGAATAATCTGGAACTGTGTGTACAGATGAGGACTAGAATAATCTGGAACTGTGTGTACAGGTCAGGTCCAGAATTATCTGGAACTATGTGCAAAGGTCAGTGCTAGAATAATCTGGCACTGTGTGTACAGATCAGGATTAGACCAATTTAGAACTGTGTGTAAGATCAAAACCATAATTATCTGGAACTGTGTGTACAGATCAGGACTAGAATATTCTGGAACTGTGTGTACAGATCAGGACTAGAATAATCTGGAACTGTGTGTACAGATCAGGACTAGAATATTATGGAAACGTGTGTACAGATCAGGACTAGAATAATCTGCAACCGTGTGTACAAATCAGAACTGGAATAATCTTGAACTGTGTGTTAAAACAGGATGAGAATAAACTGGAACTGTGTGTACAGATCAGGACTAGAATAATCTGGAACTGTGTGTACAGATCAGGACTAGGATCATCTGGAAGTTTGTGTACTGATCATGACTAGAATCATCTGGAACTTTGTGTACAGACCAGCTTTAGAATAATCTGGAACTGTGTGTACAGATCAGGACTAGAATAATCTGGAACAATGTGTACAGCTGAGGATTAGAATAATCTAGAACTGTGAGTAATGATAAAAACAGTATTATCGGGAACAATGTGTACAGATCAGGACTAGAATATTCTGGAACTGTGTGTACCGATCAGGACTAGAATAATCTGGAACTGTGTGTACAGAACAGGACTAGAATATTCTGGAACTGTGTGTACAGATCAGGACTAGAATTATCTGGAATTGTGTGCAAAGGTCAGTGCTAGAATAATCTGGCACTGTGTATGCAGATCAGGACTAGAATAATCTGGAACTGTGTGTTATATCAGGATGAGAATAAACTGGAACTGCATGTACAGATTAGGAGTTGAATAATCTGGAAATGTGCGTACACATCAGAACTAGAATAATCTGGAACTGTGTGTACAGATCAGGACTAGAATAATCTGGAACGGCGTGTACAGATCGGGACTAGAATAATCTGGAACTGTGTGTACAGAACAGGACTAGAATAATCTGGAACTGCATGTACAGATCAGGACTAGAATTATCATGAACTGTGTGTACAGATCAGGACTAGAATATTCTGGAACTGTGTGCAGAGATCAGAACTATAATAATCTGGAACTGTGTGTACAGATCAGGACTAGAATAATGTTGAACTGTGTGTACATATCAGTACTGAAATAATCTAGAACTGTGAGTACACATCAGGATTAGAATAATCTGGAACTGTGTGTACACATCAGGATTAGAATAATTTGGAACAGTGTGTGCAGATCAGGACTACAATAATCTGGCACTTTGTATACAGTCCAGTACCAGAATAATCTAGAACTGTGTGTAATGATCAAAACAAGAATAATCTGGAACTATGTGTACAGATCAGGACACGAATATTCTGGAACTGTGGGTAGAGATCAGAACTAGAATAGTCTGGAAACGTGTGTACAGATCAGGACTAGAATAATCTGGAACTGTGTGGACAGATCAGGACTAGAATAATCTGGAACTGTGTGTTATATCAGTATCAGAATAAACTGGAACTGCATGTACAGATCAGGAGTAGAATAAACTGGAACTGTGTGTACACATCAAGACTAGAATAATCTGGAACTGTGTGTACAGATGAGGACTAGAATAATCTGGAACTGTGTGTACAGGTCAGGTCCAGAATTATCTGGAACTATGTGCAAAGGTCAGTGCTAGAATAATCTGGCACTGTGTGTACAGATCAGGATTAGAGCAATCTAGAACTGTGTGTAATGATCAAAACCATAATTATCTGGAACTGTGTGTACAGATCAGGACTAGAATATTCTGGAACTGTGTGTACAGATCAGGACTAGAATAATCTGGAACTGTGTGTACAGATCAGGACTAGAATATTATGGAAACGTGTGTACAGATCAGGACTAGAATAATCTGGAACCGTGTGTACAAATCAGAACTGGAATAATCTTGAACTGTGTGTTATATCAGGATGAGAATAAACTGGAACTGCATGTACAGATTAGGAGTAGAATAATCTGGAACTGTATGTACACATCAGGACAAGAATAATCTGGAAATGTGTGTACAGATCAGTACTAGAATAATCTGGAACTGTGTGCTCTAATCAGGACTAGAATATTCTGGAACTGTGTATAGAGATCAGAACTAGAATAATCTGGAATTGTGTGTACAGATCAGCATTGAATAACCTGGAACAGTATATAGAGATCAGAACTAGAATAATCTGGAACTGTGTGTACACATCAGGACTAGAATAAACTGGAAATGTGTGAACAAATCAGTGTTAGCATAATCTAGAAATGTTTGTACAGATCAGGACTAGAATAACCTAGAACTGTGTGTAATGATAAAAACAGTATTATCGGGAACAATGTGTACAGATCAGGACTAGAACATTCTGGAACTGTGTGTACAGATCAGGACTAGAATAATCTGAAACTGTGTGTACAGATCAGGACTAGAATATTCTGGAACTGTGTGTACAGATCAGGACTAGAATAATCTGGAACGGCGTGTACAGATCAGGACTAGAATAATCTGGAACTGTGTGCACAGATCCGGACTAGAATAATCTGCAACTGCGTGTACAGATCAGGACTAGAATTTTCTGGAACTGTGTGACAGATCAGGACTAGAATATTCTGGAACTGTGTGTAGAGATCAGAACTATAATAATCTGGAACTGTGTGTACAGATCAGGACTAGAATAATGTTGAACTGCGTGTACAGATCAGTACTGAAATAATCTAGAACTGTGTGTACAGATCAGGATTAGAATAATCTAGAACTGTGTGTACACATCAGGATTAGAATAATTTGGAATGGTGTGTGCAGATCAGGACTAGAATAATCTGGCACTTTGTATGCAGTCCAGTACCAGAATAATCTATAACTGTGTGTAATGATCAAAACAAGAATAATCTGGAACTATGTGTACTGATCAGGACTAGAATATTCTGGAACTCTGGGTAGAGATCAGAACTAGAATAGTCTGGAACTGTTTGTACAGATCAAGACTAGAATAATCTGGAACAGTGTGCACAGATCAGGACTAGAATAATCTGGAAATGTGTGTTCAGATCAGGACTAGAATAATCTGGAACTGTGTGTGCAGAAGAGGACTAGAATAATCTGGAACTGTGTGTACAGGTCAGGTCCAGAATTATCTGGAACTATGTGCAAAGGTCAGTGCTAGAATAATCTGGCACTGTGTGTACAGATCAGGATTAGAGCAATCTAGAACTGTGTGTAATGATCAAAACCATAATTATCTGGAACTGTGTGTACAGATCAGGACTAGAATATTCTGGAACTGTGTGTACAGATCAGGACTAGAATAATCTGGAACTGTGTGTACAGATCAGGACTAGAATATTATGGAAACGTGTGTACAGATCAGGACTAGAATAATCTGGAACCGTGTGTACAAATCAGAACTGGAATAATCTTGAACTGTGTGTTATATCAGGATGAGAATAAACTGGAACTGTGTGTACAGATCAGGACTAGAATAATCTGGAACTGTGTGTACAGATCAGGACTAGGATCATCTGGAAGTTTGTGTACTGATCATGACTAGAATCATCTGGAACTTTGTGTACAGACCAGCATTAGAATAATCTGGAACTGTGTGTACAGATCAGGACTAGAATAATCTGGAACAATGTGTACATCTGAGGATTAGAATAATCTAGAACTGTGAGTAATGATAAAAACAGTATTATCGGGAACAATGTGTACAGATCAGGACTAGAATATTCTGGAACTGTGTGTACCGATCAGGACTAGAATAATCTGGAACTGTGTGTACAGAACAGGACTAGAATTTTCTGGAACTGTGTGTACAGATCAGGACTAGAATTATCTGGAATTGTGTGCAAAGGTCAGTGCTAGAATAATCTGGCACTGTGTATGCAGATCAGGACTAGAATAATCTGGAACTGTGTGTACAGATCAGGACTAGAATATTATGGAAACGTGTGTACAGATCAGGACTAGAATAATCTGGAACCGTGTGTACAGATCAGGACTGGAATAATCTGGAACTGTGTGTTATATCAGGATGAGAATAAACTGGAACTGCATGTACAGATTAGGAGTTGAATAATCTGGAAATGTGCGTACACATCAGAACTAGAATAATCTGGAACTGTGTGTACAGATCAGGACTAGAATAATCTGGAACGGCGTGTACAGATCGGGACTAGAATAATCTGGAACTGTGTGTACAGATCAGGACTAGAGTAATCTGGAACTGCATGTACAGATCAGGACTAGAATTATCAGGAACTGTGTGTACAGATCAGGACTAGAATATTCTGGAACTGTGTGCAGAGATCAGAACTATAATAATCTGGAACTGTGTGTACAGATCAGGACTAGAATAATGTTGAACTGTGTGTACATATCAGTACTGAAATAATCTAGAACTGTGAGTACACATCAGGATTAGAATAATCTGGAACTGTGTGTACACATCAGGATTAGAATAATTTGGAACAGTGTGTGCAGATCAGGACTACAATAATCTGGCACTTTGTATGCAGTCCAGTACCAGAATAATCTAGAACTGTGTGTAATGATCAAAACAAGAATAATCTGGAACTATGTGTACAGATCAGGACACGAATATTCTGGAACTGTGGGTAGAGATCAGAACTAGAATAGTCTGGAAAGGTGTGTACAGATCAGGACTAGAATAATCTGGAACTGTGTGGACAGATCAGGACTAGAATAATCTGGAACTGTGTGTTATATCAGTATCAGAATAAACTGGAACTGCATGTACAGATCAGGAGTAGAATAAACTGGAACTGTGTGTACACATCAAGACTAGAATAATCTGGAACTGTGTGTACAGATGAGGACTAGAATAATCTGGAACTGTGTGTACAGGTCAGGTCCAGAATTATCTGGAACTATGTGCAAAGGTCAGTGCTAGAATAATCTGGCACTGTGTGTACAGATCAGGATTAGAGCAATCTAGAACTGTGTGTAATGATCAAAACCATAATTATCTGGAACTGTGTGTACAGATCAGGACTAGAATATTCTGGAACTGTGTGTACAGATCAGGACTAGAATAATCTGGAACTGTGTGTACAGATCAGGACTAGAATATTATGGAAACGTGTGTACAGATCAGGACTAGAATAATCTGGAACCGTGTGTACAAATCAGAACTGGAATAATCTTGAACTGTGTGTTATATCAGGATGAGAATAAACTGGAACTGCATGTACAGATTAGGAGTAGAATAATCTGGAACTGTGTGCTCTAATCAGGACTAGAATATTCTGGAACTGTGTATAGAGATCAGAACTGGAATAATCTGGAAATGTGTGTACAGATCAGGACTAGAATAATCTGGAACTGTGTATAGAGATCAGAACTAGAATAATCTGTAACTGTGTGCACCGATCAGGACGAGAATAATCTGGAACTGTGTGTACAGATCAGGACTAGAATAATCTGGAACTGTGTGCTCTAATCAGGACTAGAATATTCTGGAACTGTGTATAGAGATCAGAACTAGAATAATCTGGAACTGTGTGTACAGATCAGCATTGAATAACCTGGAACAGTATATAGAGATCAGAACTAGAATAATCTGGAACTGTGTGTACACATCAGGACTAGAATAAACTGGAAATGTGTGAACAAATCAGTGTTAGCATAATCTAGAAATGTTTGTACAGATCAGGACTAGAATAACCTAGAACTGTGTGTAATGATCAAAACAAGAATAATCTGGAACTATGTGTAACGATCAGGACTACAATATTCTGGAACTGTGTGTAGAGATCAGAACTAGAATAATCTGGAACTGTGTGTACAGTTCAGGACTAGAATAATCTGGAACTATGTGTACAGTTTAGGATTCGAATAATCTAGAACTGTGAGTAATGATAAAAACAGTATTATCGGGAACAATGTGCACAGATCAGGACTAGAACATTCTGGAACTGTGTGTACAGATCAGGACTAGAATAATCTGAAACTGTGTGTACAGATCAGGACTAGAATATTCTGGAACTGTGTGTACAGATCAGGACTAGAATAATCTGGAACGGCGTGTACAGATCAGGACTAGAATAATCTGGAACTGTGTGCACAGATCCGGACTAGAATAATCTGCAACTGCGTGTACAGATCAGGACTAGAATTTTCTGGAACTGTGTGACAGATCAGGACTAGAATATTCTGGAACTGTGTGTAGAGATCAGAACTATAATAATCTGGAACTGTGTGTACAGATCAGGACTAGAATAATGTTGAACTGCGTGTACAGATCAGTACTGAAATAATCTAGAACTGTGTGTACAGATCAGGATTAGAATAATCTAGAACTGTGTGTACACATCAGGATTAGAATAATTTGGAATGGTGTGTGCAGATCAGGACTAGAATAATCTGGCACTTTGTATGCAGTCCAGTACCAGAATAATCTATAACTGTGTGTAATGATCAAAACAAGAATAATCTGGAACTATGTGTACTGATCAGGACTAGAATATTCTGGAACTCTGGGTAGAGATCAGAACTAGAATAGTCTGGAACTGTTTGTACAGATCAAGACTAGAATAATCTGGAACAGTGTGCACAGATCAGGACTAGAATAATCTGGAAATGTGTGTTCAGATCAGGACTAGAATAATCTGGAACTGTGTGTGCAGAAGAGGACTAGAATAATCTGGAACTGTGTGTACAGGTCAGGTCCAGAATTATCTGGAACTATGTGCAAAGGTCAGTGCTAGAATAATCTGGCACTGTGTGTACAGATCAGGATTAGAGCAATCTAGAACTGTGTGTAATGATCAAAACCATAATTATCTGGAACTGTGTGTACAGATCAGGACTAGAATATTCTGGAACTGTGTGTACAGATCAGGACTAGAATAATCTGGAACTGTGTGTACAGATCAGGACTAGAATATTATGGAAACGTGTGTACAGATCAGGACTAGAATAATCTGGAACCGTGTGTACAAATCAGAACTGGAATAATCTTGAACTGTGTGTTATATCAGGATGAGAATAAACTGGAACTGTGTGTACAGATCAGGACTAGAATAATCTGGAACTGTGTGTACAGATCAGGACTAGAATAATCTGGAACTGTGTGTACAGATCAGGACTAGAATTATCTGGAACGGTGTGCAAAGATCAGTGCTAGAATAATCTGGAACTGTGTGTATAGATCACGACTAGAATAATCTGGAACTCTGTGTACAGATCAGGACTGGAATAATCTAGAATAGTGTGTACCAATCAAAACAAGAATAAACTGGAACTATGCGTACATATCAGGACGAGAATATTGTGGAACTGTGTGTAGAGATCAAAACTAGAATAACCTGGTACTGTTTGTAAAAATCAGGACTAGAATAATCTGGAACTGTGTGTACAGATCAGGAATAGAATAATCTGGAACTGTGTGTACAGATCTGGACTAGAATACTCTGGAACTGCATGTACAGATCAGGACTAGAATTATCTGGAACTGTGTGTAGAGATCAGAACTATAATAATCTGGAACTGTTTGTACAGATCAGGACTAGAATAATGTTGAACTCTGTGTACAGAGCAGGACTAAAATAATATGGAACAGTGTGTACAGATCTGGATTAGAATAATCTGGAACTGTGTGTACACATCAGGATTAGAATAATCTGGAATGGTGTGTACAGATCAGGACTAGAATAATCTGGCAATTTATATGCAGTCCAGTACCAGAATAATCTAGAACTGTCTGTAATGATCAAAACAAGAATAATCTGGAACTATGTGTATAGATCAGGACTAGAATATTCTGGAACTGCGGGTCGAGACCAGAACTATAATAGTCTGGAACTGTTTGTACAGATCAGGACTAGAATAATCTGGAACAGTGTGTACAGATCAGGACAAGAATAATCTGGAACAGTGTGTTCAGATCAGGACTAGAATAATCTGGAACTGTGTGTTCAGATCAGGACTAGTATAATCTGGAACTGTGTGTACAGATCAGGACACCAATATTCTGGAAATGTGTGTACAGGTCAGGACTAGAATAATCTGGAACTGTGTGTAATGATCAAAACAACAATTATGTGGAACAATGTGTACAGATCAGGACTAGAATATTCTGGAACTGTGTGTACAGATCAGGACTAGAATAATCTGGAACTGTGTGTACTGATCAGGACTAGAATAATCTGGAACTGTGTGTACAGATCAGGACTGGAATAATCTGGAACTGGGTGTTATATCAGGATCAGAATAAACTGGAACTGCATGTATAGATCAGGAGTAGAATAAACTGGAACTGTGTGTACTCATCAAGACTAGAATAATCTGGAACTGTTTATTCAGATCAGGACTAGAATAATCTGGAACTGAATGTACAGATCAGGACTAGAATAATCTCGAACTGTGTGTTATGATCAAAACAAGAATAATCTGGAACTATGTGTACAGATCAGAACTAGAATATTCTGGAACTGTGTGTAGAGATCAGAACTAGAATAATCTGGAACTGTGTGTACAGATCAGGACTAAAATAATCTTCAACTTTGTGTACAGATCAGGACTAGAATAAACTTGGACTGTGCGTACAGATCAGGATTGGAATAAGCTGGAAATGTGTGTACAGATCAGGACTAGAATAATCTTGAACTGTGTGTACAGATCAGGACTAGAATAATCTGGAACTATGTGTACAGATCAGGACTAGAATTATCTGGAACTGTGTGAAAAGGTCAGTGCTAGAATAATCTGGAACTGCATGTACAGATCACGACTAGAATAATCTGGAACTCTGTGTGCAGATCAGGAGTAGAATAATCTGAACTGGGTGTACAGATCAGGACTGGAATAATCTAGAATAGTGTGTACCGATCAAAACAAGAATAAACTGGAACTATGTGTACATATCAGGACTAGATTATTGTGCAACTGTGTGTAGAGATCAAAACTAGAATAACCTGGTACTGTGTGTAAAAATCAGGACTAGAATAAACTGGAAATGTGTGAACAAATCAGTGTTAGAATAATCTAGAAATGTTTGTACAGATCAGGACTAGAATATTCTGGAACTGTATGTACAGATCAGGACTAGAATAATCTGGAACTATGTGTACAGCTCATGATTAGAAAAATCTAGAACTGTGTGTATTGATCAAACAAGAATTATCTGGAACAATTATCTGAATCGAATAACTAGGGCTGTAGAGAGGGCTTTAAACTAATTAGTGGGGGGGAGGTTTCAAGAGAGCAAAAAATAAAAATGTCAGCGGAGAAGGCAATAGAGCAAAGTAGCAGTGGGGTAATTAAAAACCAGAGCGTGTCAGGAAGGGACAGAATATATAAAGATAAAGGTAAAGTAGTAAAGGGGGTAAAAGCAGGAATAAATTGTCACAAAACATATTTAAAAGTTCTTTATCTGAATGCACGCAGCATTCGTAACAAAATAGACGAATTGACGGTACAAATAACTACGTATGGGTATGATCTTGTGGCCATTACAGAAACATGGCTGCAGGGTGACAACGACTGGGAATTAAATATGCCAGGGTATTTAACAATCAGGAAGGACAGACAGGAAGGAAGAGGAGGTGGGGTAGCTATGTTAATAAAGGAAGGAATCACTGTATTACAGAGAAATTATATTGGGTCAAAGGATTAGGATAATGAAACAGTTTGGGTGGAGATAAGGAATAATCAAGGGAAAAAAACACTAGTGGGAGTAGTATATAGGCCTCCTAATAGTTGCAACTCTGCTGGAAGAAGTATTAATCAGGAAATAATTGGGGCATGTAATAAGGGAACAGCTATAATTATGGGGGATTTTAACTATCATATTAACTGGACAAATCAAATTGGGCAGGGCAGCCTTGAGGAAGAGTTCATTGAGTGTATTAGGGATGGATTTCTAGAGCAGTATGTAACTGATCCTACAAGGGGGCAAGCAACCTTGGACCTGGTCCTGCGTAATGAGTCAGGATTAATTAATAATGTCCTAGTTAAGGATCCCCTTGGAATGAGTGACCATAACATGGTTGAATTCCATATCCAATTAGAGGGTGAGAAGGTTGGTTCTCAGACAAGCGTACTGAGCTTGAATAAAGGAGACTATGATGGCATGAGAGCGGAATTGATTAAAGTGGACTGGGAAAATAGATTAAAGGGTAAGACGGTACATGAGCAGTGGTGTTCATTTAAGGAGTTATTTTACAACTTTCAAAAAATATATATTCCACTGAGGAAAAAAGGGTGTAAAAGAAATGACAGCCATCCGTGGCTAAGTAAAGAAATTAAGGATAGTATCCAACTAAAAACAAGGACATATAAGGTAGCCAAACTTAGTGGGAGGATAGAAGATTGGGAAGTCTTCAAAAGACAGCAAAAAGTAACTAAAGGATTGATTAAGAAAGGGAAGATAGATTATGAAAATAAATTAGCAAAAAATATAAAAACAGATAGCAAGAGTTTCTATAGTTATATAAAAAGAAAAAGGGTGGCTAAGGCAAACGTAGGTCCCTTAGAGGATGAGACCGGGAAATTAATGGTGGGAAACATGGAGATGGCAAAAATGTTGAACAAATATTTTGTTTCAGTCTTTACGGTAGAGGACACTAAGGGGTAGAAATTAGGTCGCGCCCCATTTGGGGCGCAAATATCGTCCGCGCGCAAATATTAGCGCCTGGCGCTAATTATCGGCACTGACAGGAAACTTCACTTTTACCGCCCCGGGAGGTGAGTGGAGCGCTAAATTAGGCGCTGCACACCTCTCTTAAGGCGCAAAGGCCTAGGAGTGAGGCGCTACCTCAGCGCACGAGCGCAGCGCAGCTGCTGCCAGTTAGCGAGGGAACACAGACACACTGGCGCCGGACACTTCTTAAAGCGTGGGGGGCCACTTGCTCCCCAGCCACACCCTGCTCATTGCAGCCTTGAATCTCAGCCTGGAGAGACCTGTAATCCATTTTGCTGCCAAGCATGGAGAGGGTGAGAGAACGCGCTCATCGCTTCACCGAGCGGGCCTTGGATGCTCTGGTTGACGCAGTGGAGCGCAGACGATGCATGCTGTTCCCGGAGAGTGGCAGGAGGCCTTTGCCACGCGAGTTCAGAAGAGTGTGGAGGGAGGTGGCTCAGAGCGTCTCCTCCAGGAGCATGGTGCCCAGGACCCATGTTCAGTGCCGCAAAAAGTTCAACGACCTCACTCGGGTCGTCAGGGTGAGTGGCTTTTTCTCAATACCTCTCCATCCCTCCATCTCAACCTCACTCTATGGCCAGAGGGTCTTAAAACCCCAATGCACAACACTCATGCAACACCTATGGCCCTTTCATCAAACACACACACACATTCCACACTTTGCATACAGTAAGGGCTATTCACCTATGGGAGGCACATCAGGCAAGACCATGGCTGCATATTGTAAGGGCTATTCACCTATGGGAGGCACATCAGGCAAGACCATGGCTGTATATTTACTCAGATGCTGTCCTTTTTCTTGCAGGCTAAGCTGGCTCATAATCGGAGACAGCAGCAACGGACGGGTGGAGGGCGGCTTCAGCTGCAACCCCTCAGCGATCTGGAGGAGCGCGTCCACAGGATTGTGGCAAGCCGGGTGATCGGTCCCGTCGCCACTGGGGACGCCGACCCCGTTGTGGACAGCAATGGTAAGGTCATCACCTTTTTGTCCTCTGTCCTTCCACTTGTCCCTCACAATACCAGCCTTTGACACTTTCAATCCAACTTGCTAACTCGCTGCACTTATTCCTCCCTTACTGCCACCCTGTCCTCACGCTAAAGCCACTCTTGTACCTCCCTGCTTTCAGATGGTGATTCACCAGCTGAGGAGATGGTCCCTGAAGCTGCCACTGGGAGTGATGCTGCAGCTGCGGAGGAAGAGGAAGCCGGAGCATCAGTGCCACCCTCTCCCGAGGAAGCCCATGGCCACACTGGGAACACGCCTTCCCCGGAGGGGAGCAGAGGGGAAGGGGCTGATGATGGTGAAGTTCCAGGACCCAGCGGGCTGCAGCAACGCCATTGGGGGGGGAGGGAAGAACGGGGGAGCAGGGGGGAAGGGGCTGATGATGGTGAAGCTCCAGGACCCAGCGGGCTGCAGCAACGCCATTGGGGGGGGAGGGAAGAACGGGGGAGCAGGGGGGAAGGGGCTGATGATGGTGAAGCTCCAGGACCCAGCGGGCTGCAGCCACGCCATGGGGGGGGGAGGGAAGAACGGGAGCCTTCTCCCCAGAGGGAGAGTATGCCAGACACTCCTAATGCAATGGACGCAGAGGAGGAGCGGCTGATTGCAGAAATGAACAGCCAGGCGGTGGGCATGCACACTGAGCTCATGGGTGCAGTGGGAAGGGTGCCCGAATGCATTGAGGCACTGGCAAGGAGTGTGGAGCACTTCGCTGTAGCACAGGCGGATGCCACACTAAAGCTTAGTGCTGCAATTCAGTCACTGGCTGCCAGGAACCCATCTGAGACTGCTCTCATGCAGACTCAGATTGAGGCCACGCGAGCACTGACTGCTGCCATCCTCGATGGTTCGTGCACATGTCCCCGGGGCTGTCACCGCGCCGCAGCAGGCCAGCAATCTGTTCTCCGGCAAATTGCTCCGGATGCTGAAGTGCTGCCCCGTGGGAGTGCCAGTGTGTCGGGCGAGCAGGGAGTTGCTGTCCTCTCTCACGATGACAGCATTCCTGCTGCCAACACTGTCACTTCTCCACTGCACTTGCCACCGCCTGTAGGACAGACTGCTGCCGCCCATGCAGAGTTGGTGCAGTCTGCAGCCGGGCCCTCCAGGCCCAGAAGTGGTCGAGGCCGTCCTTCAGGGGCATCTGCAGTGTCAGGGTCTGACAAGCAGCAGCCTTCCACCAGCCTTGCTGCAGCCACTGAGGTCCCATTACGGAGGAGCAGTAGGGTTAGAAGGGGGGAAGTGCGCAAGGGAAGGAGATCACCCTCGAAGGGCAAAAAGTAGGAGGTGTGCCAAAATGCTGGTCATTTTTTTATTAAAGGCCGAGGTTCATGGCCCAACTTTTGTTTAGTGTTTTGGACATTATCTCCAGGTTGTGAGAACCAGTTATGTTATTGACTGTTTTTTTGTGTTTATTTCTATGAGTTTGTCATGAGGAATTGACACACACAGAGTTTGTACAATAAATAATTTTCTGTATTCAAAATATACATGGCTGGTGGTTGGAATTATTGGTGCCTTGGCCGGCTTAGGGGTTGCGTGCTGGGTTGATTCGTGTTTGTAGCAATGGCAGGGGCCCTAGAAGCGGCTTGCTATTAGTCGTTGACGGACGGCCCTTGCAGTTTGACCATTGTGGGCCGCCCTCCTGCCTTGGTGCTGCTGCTGATCATCGTCCTCGGCCTGTTCCTCCTCTTCCTCCTCCTCCTCTTGTGGTGCTGCAAGGCCTGGTGGCATTGGCTGCGTCCTGAGGATTGCCATGTTGTGCAACATGCAGCACACCACTACGAATTTGGAAACTTGCTCAGGCGAGTACTGCAGGGCTCCTCCGGAATGGTCCAGACAGCGGAATCGTTGTTTGAGCACGCCGATTGTGCGCTCAATAATGTTCCTGGTTGCTTGTTGGCTTTCCTGGTACCGCAGCTCAGCAGGGGTGTTTGGCGCACGGAGCGGTGTCATCAGCCAGGTGCTCAATGCGTACCCCTTGTCCCCCAGAAGCCAACCAACTGGCTGATGCGGTGCCTCGAAAATTTCTGCCACAGTACTCTGGCGCAGGATGAAAGCATCGTGGCAGCTGCCCGGATAGTGGGCATTGACAGCGAGAATCACCTGTCTGTGGTCACAGACCAACTGCACATTCAAGGAATGGAACCCCTTTCTGTTCCGGAACTCCTCTGCATTCTCTCGCGGAGCACGCAAAGCCACATGCGTGCAGTCAATGGCGCCCTGCACCATGGGGAAGCCCGCTACCCTCGCAAAGCCCATAGCACGGTCATGCTGCTTGTCTGGGGTCATTGGGAAGGAGATGAAGTCTCGTCTCCTTGTGAAGAGGGCATTGGTGACCTGCCGGATGCAGCGATGCACCGCAAACTGGGAGATATTGGCGAGGTCCCCAACAGCAGCTTGGAATGAGCCAGTGGCGTAGAAGTTCAAAGCCACTGTGACCTTCACTGCCACCGACAGAGACGTCCTGGACCTCAGCTGAGGCTGCAGATCTGGCTGCAGCAGGTGGCAGAGCTCAGTGACCACCTCCTTGCTGAATCGCAGCCTTCGCAAACACAGCTCCTCGGACATGTGGATGTAGGAGAGCTGTTCACGATATACCCTGGGAGGGTAAGCTCTCCTGTACATGCGCCTGATGGCCCTCCTCCGTCTGGCCATCATTGCCACTCTCTGTCTGCGTCTCACTATCCTCCGATTGAGCTGGAGCAGGACGACGCCCCCAATCATTGCAGCCCCCATATTCTCTTTGCCAGAAAAGTAATGAGGTACAGCAACGAAAGTAGCAGCAAAGTTAGGATGAACTAGGCAAAACTACCTCACAAAGCGTTGAGTCAATGTAGAAGTCTCTCTCTCTCTCTCTCCGAATCTCTCTCTCTCTCTCAGAACGAGTGGTGCATAAATGTCGACCACAGAAAAAGACAGGAAGAGGCCCCCTTTAAATAGCGCCCCCCCCAGCCCCACACCGATTGATAACGTTCCAGTCTTCCGGTCGTTGGAAGCGCCAGGCGGTAAGGCAGGGGGCGCCACTCAATTTCCGCTCCGGGGCGCCCCAAGGGCGTTGCACCACGGAATGACGTCACAATCTGCGCGCGCAGGTGGTCGCAGCGGTAAGTTTTAGCGCCGCCGCACAATCTCAAGTTAAGTTCTCGAGCGGCGCAAACAGCGCTGCGCCCGGGCGTTAGCGCCTTAACGCCCCATTAGCGCCCTTTTAAGGCGCTAACGGGAGGCGCAACCAACTGAATTTTTACCCCTAAGAATATCCCAACACTGGACAAACAGGGGGCTCTAGGGGGGGAGGAGCTAAATACGATTAAAATCACTAAGGAATTGGTACTCAGTAAAATAATGGGACTCAAGGCGGATAAATCCCCTGGACCTGATGGCTTACATCCTCGGGTCTTGAGGGAAGTGGCAATAGGGATTGTGGATGCTTTGGTAATAATTTTCCAAAATTCCCTGGAATCAGCAAAGGTCCCGGCAGATTGGAAAACTGCTAATGTAACACCCTTATTTAAAAAGGGTAGTAGGCAGAAAGCTGGAAATTATAGACCAGTTAGTCTAACATCTGTGGTGGGTAAAATTTTGGAGTCTATTATTAAGGACAAAAATGAGAAGTCGCACAACACCAGGTTATAGTCCAACAGATTTATTTAATTTTACAAGCTTTCGGAGCAGTTGTGTTGCAGTGTATGCAGTATTCCAGATGCGGTCTCACCAATATCTTATATAACTGCAGCAATACCTCCCTGTTTTTATAATCTATCCCCCTAGCAATAAAAGCCAACATTCCGTTGGCCTTCTTGATCAACTACTGCACCTGCATACTAACTTTTTTGATTTTCTTGCACTAGGACCCCCAGATCCCTTTGTACTGCAGTACTTTCCAGTTTCTCGCTGGTGTTGTGCGACTTCTCATTTTTGTCCACCCCAGTCCAACGCCGGCATCTCCACATCATTATTATTAAGGAGACAGTAACGGAACATTTAGATAAACATAATTTGATAGGACAAAGTCAGCATGGCTTTATGAAGGGGAAATCATGTCTGACAAATTTGCTTGAGTTCTTTGAGGACATAACGTACAGGGTGGATAAAGGGGAACCAATGGACGTAGTGTATTTAGACTTCCAGAAGGCATTCGACAAGGTGCCACATAAAAGATTATTGCTCAAGATAAAAAATCACTGGATTGGGGGGAATATTCTGGCATGGGTGGAGGATTGGTTATCTAACAGGAAGCAGAGAGTTGGGATAAATGGTTCATTCTCGGACTGGCAACCAGTAGCCAGTGGTGTTCCGCAGGGGTCGGTGCTGGGTCCCCAACTCTTTACAATCTATATTAACGATTTGGAGGAGCGGACCGAGTGTAACATATCAAAGTTTGCAGATGATACAAAGATGGGAGGGAAAGTAGAAAGTGAGGAGGACATAAAAAACCTACAAGGGGATATAGACAAGCTGGGTGAGTGGGCAGAGATTTGGCAGATGCAATACAATATTGGAAAATGTGAGGTTATGCACTTTGGCAGGAAAAATCAGAGAGCAAGTTATTATCTTAATGGCGAGAAACTGGAAAGTACTGCAGTACAAAGGGATCTGGGGGTCCTAGTGCAAGAAAATCAAAAAAGTTAGTATGCAGTTGCAGTAGTTGATCAAGAAGGCCAACGGAATGTTGGCTTTTATTGCTAGGGGGATAGATTATAAAAACAGGGAGGTATTGCTGCAGTTATATAAGGTATTGGTGAGACCGCATCTGGAATACTGCATACAGTTTTGGTGTCCATACTTAAGAAAAGACATACTTGCTCTCGAGGCAGTACAAAGAAGGTTCACTCGGTTAATCCCCGGGATGAGGGGGTGGACATACGAGGAGAGGTTGAGTAGATTGGGACTCTACTCATTGGAGTTCAGAAGAATGAGAGGCGATCTTATTGAAACATATAAGATTGTGAAGGGGCTTGATCGGGTGGATGCGGTAAGGATGTTCCCAAGGATGGGTGAAACTAGAACTAGGGGGCATAATCTTAGAATAAGGGGCTGCTCTTTCAAAACTGAGATGAGGAGAAACTTCTTCACTCAGAGGGTAGTAGGTCTGTGGAATTTGCTGCCCCAGGAAGCTGTGGAAGCTACATCATTAAATAAATTTAAAACAGAAATAGACAGTTTCCTAGAAGTAAAGGGAATTAGGGGTTACGGGGAGCGGGCAGGAAATTGGACATGAGGCTGAGTTCGGATCGGTCGAGGCCCTGTGGGTGGCGTAGCGGGCCCAGGGGCTGAGTGGCCGGGTCCTGCTCCTACTTCTTGTGTTCTTTAGATTTGAGGTGAGGATCAGATCAGCCATGATCTTATTGAATGGTGGAGCAGGCTCGAAGGGCCGATTGGCCTACTCCTGCTCCTATTTCTTATGTTCTTATGTTCTAACAATGTGTACAGATCAGGATTAGAATAATCTGGAACTGTGTGTACAGATCAGGACTAGAATATTCTGGAACTGTGTGTACAGATCAGGACTAGAATTATCTGGAACTGTGTGCAAAGGTCAGTGCTAGAATAATCTGGCACTGTGTATGCAGATAAGGACTAGAATAATCTGGAACAGTGTGTGCAGCTAAGGATTAGAATAATCTAGATCTGTGTGTAATGACCAAAACAAGAATTATCTGGAACTATGTGTACAGATCAGGACTAGATTATTCTGCAAATGTGTGTACAGATCAGGACTAGAATCATCTGGAACTGTGTGTACAGATCAGGACTAGAATAATTTGGAACTGTGTCTACCGATCAGGACTAGAATAATTTGGAACTGTGTGTACAGATCCGGACTAGAATAATCTGGAACTGCGTGTACAGATCAGGACTAGAATAATCTGGAACTGTGTGTACAGATCAGGACTAGAATATTCTGGAACTGTGTGTAGAGATCAGAACTATAATAATCTGGAACTGTGTGTACAGATCAGGACTAGAATAATGTTGAACTGTGTGTACAGCTCAGGTCTAACATAATCGGGTACTTTGTGTACAGATCAGGATTAGAATAATCTGGAACTGTGTGTACACATCAGGATTAGAATAATCTGGAACGGTGTGTACAGATCAGGACTAGAATAATCTGGCACTTTGTATGCAGTCCAGTACCAGAATAATCTAGAAACTGTGTGTAATTATCAAAACAATAATCATCTGGAACTATGTGTACAAATCAGAACTAGAATATTCTGGAACTGTGTGTAGAGATCAGAACTAGAATAATCTGGAACTGTGTGTACAGATCAGGAATAGAATATTCTGGAACTGTGTGTACAGATCAGGACTAAAATAATCTTCAACTTTGTGTACAGATCAGGACTGGAATAAACTTGGACTCTGTGTACAGATCAGGACTAGAATAATCTGGAACTGTGTGTACAGATCAGGACTAGAATAATCTGGAACTATGTGTACAAATCAGAACTAGAATATTCTGGAACTGTGTACAAAGGTCAGTGCTAGAATAATCTGGAACTGTGTGTACAGATCACAAGTAGAATAATCTGGAACTCTGTGTACAGTTCAGGACTGGCATAATCTAGAATAGAGTGTGCCGATCAAAACAAGAATAAACTGGAACTATGTGTACAGATCAGGACTAGAATATTCTGGAACTGTATGTACAGATCAGGACTAGTATTATCTGGAACTGTGTGCATAGGGCAGTGCTAGAATAATTTCTCACTGTGTATGCAGATCAGGACCAAAATAATCTGGAACTGTGTGTACAGCTCAGGATTCGAATAATCTAGAACTGTGTGTAATGATCAAAACAAGAATTATCTGGAACTATGTGTACAGATCAGGACTCGAATATTCTGGAACTGTGTGTACAGATCAGAACTAGAATAATCTGGAACAGTATGTACAGATCAGGATTAGAATAATCTGGAACTGTGTGTAGAGATCCGGACTAGAATAATCTGGAACTGCGTGTACAGATCAGGACTAGAATTATCTTGAACTGTTTGTACAGATCAGGAATAGAATATTCTGGAACTGTGTGTAGAGATCAGTACTATAATAATCTGGAACTGTGTGTACAGATCTGGATAAGAATAATCTGGAACTGTGTGTACACATCAGGATTAGAATAATCTAGAACTGTGTGTAATGATCAAAACAAGAATAATCTGGAAATATGTGTACAGATCAGGACTAGAATAATCTGGGACTGTGTGTACAGATCTGGATAAGAATAATCTGGAACTGTGTGTACACATCAGGATTAGAATAATCTAGAACTGTGTGTAATGATCAAAACAAGAATAATCTGGAAATATGTGTACAGATCAGGACTAGAATATTCTGGATCTGTGGGTAGAGATCAGAACAAGAATAGTCTGGAACTGTTTGTACGGATCAGGACTAGAATAATCTGGAAAAGTGTGTACAGATCAGGACTAGAATAATCTGGCACTGTGTGTACAGATCAGGACTAGTATAATCTGGAACTGTGTGTACAGATCAGGACTAGAATAATCTGGAACTGTGTGTACAGGTCAGGTCTAGAATAATCTGGAACTGTGTGCAAATGTCAGTGCTAGAATAACTGGCACTGTGTGTGTACAGCTCAGGATTAGAATAATCTAGAACTGTGTGTAATGATCAAAACAATAATTACCTGGAACAATGTGTACAGATCAGGACTTGAATACTCTGGAACTCTGTGTACAGATCAGGACAAGAATAATCTTTAAGTGTGTGTGTACAGATCAGGAATAGAATATTCTGGAACTGTGTGTAGAGATCCGGACTAGAATAATCTGGAACTGCGTGTACAGATCAGGACTAGAATTATCTTGAACTGTGTGTACAGATCAGGAATAGAATATTCTGGAACTGTGTGTAGAGATCAGTACTATAATAATCTGGAACTGTGTGTACAGATCAGGACTAGAATAATGTTGAACTGTGTGTACAGATCAGGACTAAAATAATCTGGAACTGTGTGTGCAGATCAGGATTAGAATAATCTGGAACTGTGTGTAGAGATCAGGACTAGAATAATCTGGAACTGCGTGTACAGATGAGGACTAGAATTATCTGGAACTGTGTGTACAGATCAGGACTAGAATATTCTGGAACTGTGTGTAGAGATCAGAACTATAATAATCTGGAACTGTGTGTACAGATCAGGACTAGAATAATGTTGAACTGTGTGTACAGATCAGGACTAAAATAATCTGGGACTGTGTGTACAGATCTGGATAAGAATAATCTGGAACTGTGTGTACACATCAGGATTAGAATAATCTAGAACTGTGTGTAATGATCAAAACAAGAATAATCTGGAAATATGTGTACAGATCAGGACTAGAATATTCTGGATCTGTGGGTAGAGATCAGAACAAGAATAGTCTGGAACTGTTTGTACGGATCAGGACTAGAATAATCTGGAAAAGTGTGTACAGATCAGGACTAGAATAATCTGGCACTGTGTGTACAGATCAGGACTAGTATAATCTGGAACTGTGTGTACAGATCAGGACTAGAATAATCTGGAACTGTGTGTACAGGTCAGGTCTAGAATAATCTGGAACTGTGTGCAAATGTCAGTGCTAGAATAACTGGCACTGTGTGTGTACAGCTCAGGATTAGAATAATCTAGAACTGTGTGTAATGATCAAAACAATAATTACCTGGAACAATGTGTACAGATCAGGACTTGAATACTCTGGAACTCTGTGTACAGATCAGGACAAGAATAATCTTTAAGTGTGTGTGTACAGATCAGGAATAGAATATTCTGGAACTGTGTGTAAAGATCAGGACTAGAATTATCTGGAACTGTGTGTACAGACCAGGACTAGAATAATCTGGCACTGTGTATGCAGATCAGGAGTAGGATATACTGGAACTGTGTGTACAGATCAGGACTAGAATAATCTGGAACTGTGTGTACAGACCAGGACTAGTATAATCTGGAACTGTGTGTACAGATCAGGACTAGAATATTCTGGAAAAGTGTGTACAGATCAGGACCAGAATAATCTGGAACTGTGTGTAATGATCAAAACTATAATTATCTGGAACAATGTGTACAGATCAGGACTAGAATATTCTGGAACTGTGTGTACAGATCAGGACTAGAATAATCTGGAACAGTGTGTACAGATCAGGATTGAATAATCTGGAACTGTGTGTACAGATCAGGACTAGAATTATCTGGAACTGTGTGCAAAGGTCAGTGCTAGAATAATCTGGAACTGTGTGTATAGATCACGACTAGAATAATCTGGAACTGTTTGTACAGATCAGGACTAGAATAACCTGAAACAGTATATAGAGACCAGAACTAGAATAATCTGGAACAGTCTGTACTGATCAGGACTAGAATGATCTGGAACTGTGTGTTCAGATCAGAACTAGAATAATCTGGAACTGTGTGTTCAGATCAGGACTAGAATAATCTGGAACTGTGTGTTCAGATCAGGACTAGAATATTCTGGAACTGTGTGTACAGATCAGGATGAGAATAATCTAAAACTGTGTGTATAGATCAGGACTAGAATAATCTGGAACTGACTGTACAGATCAGGACTAGAATAATCTCGAACTGCTTGCAATGTTCAAAACAAGAATAATCTGGAACTATGTGTACAGATCAGAACTAGAAAATTCTGGAACTGTGTGTAGAGATCCGAATTAGAATAATATGGAACTGTGTGTACAGATCAGGACTAGAATATTCTGGAACTGTTTGTACAGATCAGGACAAAAATAATCTTCAACTTTGTGTACAGATCAGGACTAGAATAAACTTGGACTGGTTGTACAGATCAGGACTAGAAAAATCTGGAATACTGTGTACACATCAGGACTAGTATAAGCTGGAACTGTGTGTACAGATCAGGACTAGAATAATCTGGAACTGAGCGTACAGGTCTGGACTAGAATAATCTGGAACTGTGTGTTCAGATCAGGATTAGAATTATCTGGAACTGTCTGTGCAGATCAGGACTAGTATAATCTGGAACTGTGTGTACAGATCAGGACTAGTATAATCTGGAACTGTGTGTACAGGTCTGGTCTAGAATTATCTGGAACTGTGTGCAAAGGTCAGTTCTAGAATAATCTGGCACTGTGTGTACAGCTCAGGATTAGAACAATCTAGAACTGTGTGTAATGATTAAAACAATAATTATCTGGAACAATGTGTACAGATCAGGACTAGAATATACTGGAACTGTGTGTACAGATCAGGACTAGAATAATCTGGAACTGTGTGTACAGACCAGGACTAGTATAATTTGGAACTGTGTGTACAGATCAGGGCTAGAATATTCTGGAAACGTGTGTACAGATCAGGACTAGAATAATCTGGAACCGTGTGTAATGATCAAAACAATAATTATCTGGAACAATTTGTACAGATCAGGACTAGAATATTCTGGAACTGTGTGTACAGATCAGGACTAGAATAATCTGGAACTGTGTGTACAGATCAGGACTAGAATAATCTGGCACTGTGTGTACAGATCAGGACTAGTATAATCTGGAACTGTGTGTACAGATCAGGACTAGAATAATCTGGAACTGTGTGTACAGGTCAGGTCTAGAATAATCTGGAACTGTGTGCAAATGTCAGTGCTAGAATAACTGGCACTGTGTGTGTACAGCTCAGGATTAGAATAATCTAGAACTGTGTGTAATGATCAAAACAATAATTACCTGGAACAATGTGTACAGATCAGGACTTGAATACTCTGGAACTCTGTGTACAGATCAGGACAAGAATAATCTTTAAGTGTGTGTGTACAGATCAGGAATAGAATATTCTGGAACTGTGTGTAAAGATCAGGACTAGAATTATCTGGAACTGTGTGTACAGACCAGGACTAGAATAATCTGGCACTGTGTATGCAGATCAGGACTAGGATATACTGGAACTGTGTGTACAGATCAGGACTAGAATAATCTGGAACTGTGTGTACAGACCAGGACTAGTATAATCTGGAACTGTGTGTACAGATCAGGACTAGAATATTATGGAAAAGTGTGTACAGATCAGGACTAGAATAATCTGGAACTGTGTGTAATGATCAAAACTATAATTATCTGGAACAATGTGTACAGATCAGGACTAGAATATTCTGGAACTGTGTGTACAGATCAGGACTAGAATAATCTGGAACAGTGTGTACAGATCAGGACTAGAATAATCTGGAACTGTGTGTACAGATCAGGACTAGAATTATCTGGAACTGTGTGCAAAGGTCAGTGCTAGAATAATCTGGAACTGTGTGTATAGATCACGACTAGAATAATCTGGAACTGTTTGTACAGATCAGGACTAGAATAACCTGAAACAGTATATAGAGACCAGAACTAGAATAATCTGGAACAGTCTGTACAGATCAGGACTAGAATGATCTGGAACTGTGTGTTCAGATCAGGACTAGAATAATCTGGAACTGTGTGTTCAGATCAGGACTAGAATAATCTGGAACTGTGTGTTCAGATCAGGACTAGAATATTCTGGAACTGTGTGTACAGATCAGGATGAGAATAATCTAAAACTGTGTGTATAGATCAGGACTAGAATAATCTGGAACTGAATGTACAGATCAGGACTAGAATAATCTCGAACTGCTTGCAATGTTCAAAACAAGAATAATCTGGAACTATGTGTACAGATCAGAACTAGAAAATTCTGGAACTGTGTGTAGAGATCCGAATTAGAATAATCTGGAACTGTGTGTACAGATCAGGACTAGAATATTCTGGAACTGTTTGTACAGATCAGGACAAAAATAATCTTCAACTTTGTGTACAGATCAGGACTAGAATAAACTTGGACTGGTTGTACAGATCAGGACTAGAAAAATCTGGAATAGTGTGTACAGATCAGGACTAGTATAAGCTGGAACTGTGTGTACAGATCAGGACTAGAATAATCTGGAACTGAGCGTACAGGTCTGGACTAGAATAATCTGGAACTGTGTGTTCAGATCAGGATTAGAATTATCTGGAACTGTGTGTGCAGATCAGGACTAGTATAATCTGGAACTGTGTGTACAGATCAGGACTAGTATAATCTGGAACTGTGTGTACAGGTCTGGTCTAGAATTATCTGGAACTGTGTGCAAAGGTCAGTTCTAGAATAATCTGGCACTGTGTGTACAGCTCAGGATTAGAACAATCTAGAACTGTGTGTAATGATTAAAACAATAATTATCTGGAACAATGTGTACAGATCAGGACTAGAATATACTGGAACTGTGTGTACAGATCAGGACTAGAATAATCTGGAACTGTGTGTACAGACCAGGACTAGTATAATTTGGAACTGTGTGTACAGATCAGGACTAGAATATTCTGGAAACGTGTGTACAGATCAGGACTAGAATAATCTTGAACCGTGTGTAATGATCTAAACAATAATTATCTGGAACAATGTGTACAGATCAGGACTAGAATATTCTGGAACTGTGTGTACAGATCAGGACTAGAATAATCTGGAACTGTGTGTACAGATCAGGACTAGAATAATCTGGAAATGTGCGATCAGATCAGGACTAGAATATTCAGGAAATGTTTATAGAGACCAGAACTAGAATAATCTGGAACTGTCTGTACAGATCAGAACTAGAATAATCTGGAACAGTGTGTACAGATCAGGATTAGAATAATCTGGAACTGTGTGTAGAGATCCGGACTAGAATAATCTGGAACTGTGTGTAGAGATCAGAACTATAATAATCTGGAACTGTATGTACAGATCAGGACTAGAATATTCTGGAACTGTGTGTAGAGATCAGAACTATAATAATCTGGAACTGTGTGTACAGATCAGTACTAGAATAATGTTGAACTGTGTGTACCGATCAGGACTAAAATAATCTGGGACTGTGTGTACAGATCTGGATAAGAATAATCTGGAACTGTGTGTACACATCAGGATTAGAATAATCTAGAACTGTGTGTAATGATCAAAACAAGAATAATCTGGAAATATGTGTACAGATCAGGACTAGAATATTCTGGATCTGTGGGTAGAGATCAGAACTAGAATAGTCTGGAACTGTTTGTACGGATCAGGACTAGAATAATCTGGAAAAGTGTGTACAGATCAGGACTAGAATAATCTGGCACTGTGTGTACAGATCAGGACTAGTATAATCTGGAACTGTGTGTACAGATCAGGACTAGAATAATCTGGAACTGTGTGTACAGGTCAGGTCTAGAATAATCTGGAACTGTGTGCAAATGTCAGTGCTAGAATAACTGGCACTGTGTGTGTACAGCTCAGGATTAGAATAATCTAGAACTGTGTGTAATGATCAAAACAATAATTACCTGGAACAATGTGTACAGATCAGGACTTGAATACTCTGGAACTCTGTGTACAGATCAGGACAAGAATAATCTTTAAGTGTGTGTGTACAGATCAGGAATAGAATATTCTGGAACTGTGTGTAAAGATCATGACTAGAATTATCTGGAACTGTGTGTACAGACCAGGACTAGAATAATCTGGCACTGTGTATGCAGATCAGGACTAGGATATACTGGAAG
The DNA here is from genome assembly GCA_030390025.1 of Squalus acanthias. Taxonomy (NCBI): domain Eukaryota; kingdom Metazoa; phylum Chordata; class Chondrichthyes; order Squaliformes; family Squalidae; genus Squalus; species Squalus acanthias. Next base: position 142,949,796 of record CM059432.1, on the reverse strand, counting down.
TGTGTGTACAGATCAGGACTAGAATAATCTGGAACAGTGTGTACAGATCAGGACTAGAATAATCTGGAACTGTGTGTACAGATCAGGACTAGAATTATCTGGAACTGTGTGCAAAGGTCAGTGCTAGAATAATCTGGAACTGTGTGTATAGATCACGACTAGAATAATCTGGAACTGTTTGTACAGATCAGGACTAGAATAACCTGAAACAGTATATAGAGACCAGAACTAGAATAATCTGGAACAGTCTGTACAGATCAGGACTAGAATGATCTGGAACTGTGTGTTCAGATCAGGACTAGAATAATCTGGAACTGTGTGTTCAGATCAGGACTAGAATAATCTGGAACTGTGTGTTCAGATCAGGACTAGAATATTCTGGAACTGTGTGTACAGATCAGGATGAGAATAATCTAAAACTGTGTGTATAGATCAGGACTAGAATAATCTGGAACTGAATGTACAGATCAGGACTAGAATAATCTCGAACTGCTTGCAAAATTCAAAACAAGAATAATCTGGAATTATGTGTACAGATCAGAACTAGAAAATTCTGGAACTGTGTGTAGAGATCCGAATTAGAATAATATGGAACTGTGTGTACAGATCAGGACTAGAATATTCTGGAACTGTTTGTACAGATCAGGACAAAAATAATCTTCAACTTTGTGTACAGATCAGGACCAGAATAAACTTGGACTGGTTGTACAGATCAGGACTTGAAAAATCTGGAATAGTGTGTACAGATCAGGACTAGTATAAGCTGGAACTGTGTGTACAGATCAGGACTAGAATAATCTGGAACTGAGCGTACAGGTCTGGACTAGAATAATCTGGAACTGTGTGTTCATATCAGGATTAGAATTATCTGGAACTGTGTGTGCAGATCAGGACTAGTATAATCTGGAACTGTGTGTACAGATCAGGACTAGTATAATCTGGAACTGTGTGTACAGGTCTGGTCTAGAATTATCTGGAACTGTGTGCAAAGGTCAGTTCTAGAATAATCTGGCACTGTGTGTACAGCTCAGGATTAGAACAATCTAGAACTGTGTGTAATGATTAAAACAATAATTATCTGGAACAATGTGTACAGATCAGGACTAGAATATACTGGAACTGTGTGTACAGATCAGGACTAGAATAATCTGGAACTGTGTGTACAGACCAGGACTAGTATAATTTGGAACTGTGTGTACAGATCAGGACTAGAATATTCTGGAAACGTGTGTACAGATCAGGACTAGAATAATCTGGAACCGTGTGTAATGATCAAAACAATAATTATCTGGAACAATGTGTACAGATCAGGACTAGAATATTCTGGAACTGTGTGTACAGATCAGGACTAGAATAATCTGGAACTGTGTGTACAGATCAGGACTAGAATAATCTGGAAATGTGCGATCAGATCAGGACTAGAATATTCAGGAAATGTTTATAGAGACCAGAACTAGAATAATCTGGAACTGTCTGTACAGATCAGAACTAGAATAATCTGGAACAGTGTGTACAGATCAGGATTAGAATAATCTGGAACTGTGTGTAGAGATCCGGACTAGAATAATCTGGAACTGCGTGTACAGATCAGGACTAGAATTATCTTGAACTGTGTGTACAGATCAGGAATAGAATATTCTGGAACTGTGTGTAGAGATCAGTACTATAATAATCTGGAACTGTGTGTACAGATCAGGACTAGAATAATGTTGAACTGTGTGTACAGATCAGGACTAAAATAATCTGGAACTGTGTGTGCAGATCAGGATTAGAATAATCTGGAACTGTGTGTAGAGATCAGGACTAGAATAATCTGGAACTGCGTGTACAGATGAGGACTAGAATTATCTGGAACTGTGTGTACAGATCAGGACTAGAATATTCTGGAACTGTGTGTAGAGATCAGAACTATAATAATCTGGAACTGTGTGTACAGATCAGGACTAGAATAATGTTGAACTGTGTGTACCGATCAGGACTAAAATAATCTGGGACTGTGTGTACAGATCTGGATAAGAATAATCTGGAACTGTGTGTACACATCAGGATTAGAATAATCTAGAACTGTGTGTAATGATCAAAACAAGAATAATCTGGAAATATGTGTACAGATCAGGACTAGAATATTCTGGATCTGTGGGTAGAGATCAGAACTAGAATAGTCTGGAACTGTTTGTACGGATCAGGACTAGAATAATCTGGAAAAGTGTGTACAGATCAGGACTAGAATAATCTGGCACTGTGTGTACAGATCAGGACTAGTATAATCTGGAACTGTGTGTACAGATCAGGACTAGAATAATCTGGAACTGTGTGTACAGGTCAGGTCTAGAATAATCTGGAACTGTGTGCAAATGTCAGTGCTAGAATAACTGGCACTGTGTGTGTACTGCTCAGGATTAGAATAATCTAGAACTGTGTGTAATGATCAAAACAATAATTACCTGGAACAATGTGTACAGATCAGGACTTGAATACTCTGGAACTCTGTGTACAGATCAGGACAAGAATAATCTTTAAGTGTGTGTGTACAGATCAGGAATAGAATATTCTGGAACTGTGTGTAAAGATCAGGACTAGAATTATCTGGAACTGTGTGTACAGACCAGTACTAGAATAATCTGGCACTGTGTATGCAGATCAGGACTAGGATATACTGGAACTGTGTGTACAGATCAGGACTAGAATAATCTGGAACTGTGTGTACAGATCAGGACTAGAATATTCTGGATCTGTGGGTAGAGATCAGAACTAGAATAGTCTGGAACTGTTTGTACGGATCAGGACTAGAATAATCTGGAAAAGTTTGTACAGATCAGGACTAGAATAATCTGGCACTGTGTGTACAGATCAGGACTAGTATAATCTGGAACTGTGTGTACAGATCAGGACTAGAATAATCTGGAACTGTGTGTACAGGTCAGGTCTAGAATAATCTGGAACTGTGTGCAAATGTCAGTGCTAGAATAACTGGCACTGTGTGTGTACAGCTCAGGATTAGAATAATCTAGAACTGTGTGTAATGATCAAAACAATAATTACCTGGAACAATGTGTACAGATCAGGACTTGAATACTCTGGAACTCTGTGTACAGATCAGGACAAGAATAATCTTTAAGTGTGTGTGTACAGATCAGGAATAGAATATTCTGGAACTGTGTGTAAAGATCAGGACTAGAATTATCTGGAACTGTGTGTACAGACCAGTACTAGAATAATCTGGCACTGTGTATGCAGATCAGGACTAGGATATACTGGAACTGTGTGTACAGATCAGGACTAGAATAATCTGGAACTGTGTGTACAGACCAGGACTAGTATAATCTGGAACTGTGTGTACAGATCAGGACTAGAATATTCTGGAAAAGTGTGTACAGATCAGGACTAGAATAATCTGGAACTGTGTGTAATGATCAAAACTATAATTATCTGGAACAATGTGTACAGATCAGGACTAGAATATTCTGGAAGTGTGTGTACAGATCAGGACTAGAATAATCTGGAACAGTGTGTACAGATCAGGACGAGAATAATCTGGAACTGTGTGTACAGATCAGGACTAGAATTATCTGGAACTGTGTGCAAAGGTCAGTGCTAGAATAATCTGGAACTGTGTGTATAGATCACGACTAGAATAATCTGGAACTGTTTGTACAGATCAGGACTAGAATAACCTGAAACAGTATATAGAGACCAGAACTAGAATAATCTGGAACAGTCTGTACAGATCAGGACTAGAATGATCTGGAACTGTGTGTTCAGATCAGGACTAGAATAATCTGGAACTGTGTGTTCAGATCAGGACTAGAATAATCTGGAACTGTGTGTTCAGATCAGGACTAGAATATTCTGGAACTGTGTGTACAGATCAGGATGAGAATAATCTAAAACTGTGTGTATAGATCAGGACTAGAATAATCTGGAACTGAATGTACAGATCAGGACTAGAATAATCTCGAACTGCTTGCAATGTTCAAAACAAGAATAATCTGGAACTATGTGTACAGATCAGAACTAGAAAATTCTGGAACTGTGTGTAGAGATCCGAATTAGAATAATCTGGAACTGTGTGTACAGATCAGGACTAGAATATTCTGGAACTGTTTGTACAGATCAGGACAAAAATAATCTTCAACTTTGTGTACAGATCAGGACTAGAATAAACTTGGACTGGTTGTACAGATCAGGACTAGAAAAATCTGGAATAGTGTGTACAGATCAGGACTAGTATAAACTGGAACTGTGTGTACAGATCAGGACTAGAATAATCTGGAACTGAGCGTACAGGTCTGGACTAGAATAATCTGGAACGGTGTGTTCAGATCAGGATTAGAATTATCTGGAACTGTGTGTACAGATCAGGATTGGTATAATCTGGAACTGTGTGTACAGGTCTGGTCTAGAATTATCTGGAACTGTGTGCAAAGGTCAGTTCTAGAATAATCTGGCACTGTGTGTACAGCTCAGGATTAGAACAATCTAGAACTGTGTGTAATGATTAAAACAATAATTATCTGGAACAATGTGTACAGATCAGGACTAGAATATACTGGAACTGTGTGTACAGATCAGGACTAGAATAATCTGGAACTGTGTGTACAGACCAGGACTAGTATAATTTGGAACTGTGTGTACAGATCAGGACTAGAATATTCTGGAAACGTGTGTACAGATCAGGACTAGAATAATCTGGAACCGTGTGTAATGATCAAAACAATAATTATCTGGAACTATGTGTACAGATCAGGACTAGAATATTCTGGAACTGTGTGTACAGATCAGGACTAGAATAATCTGGAACTGTGTGTACAGATCAGGACTAGAATAATCTGGAAATGTGCGATCAGATCAGGACTAGAATATTCAGGAAATGTTTATAGAGACCAGAACTAGAATAATCTGGAACTGTCTGTACAGATCAGAACTAGAATAATCTGGAACAGTGTGTACAGATCAGGATTAGAATAATCTGGAACTGTGTGTAGAGATCCGGACTAGAATAATCTGGAACTGCGTGTACAGATCAGGACTAGAATTATCTTGAACTGTGTGTACAGATCAGGAATAGAATATTCTGGAACTGTGTGTAGAGATCAGTACTATAATAATCTGGAACTGTGTGTACAGATCAGGACTAGAATAATGTTGAACTGTGTGTACAGATCAGGACTAAAATAATCTGGAACTGTGTGTGCAGATCAGGATTAGAATAATCTGGAACTGTGTGTAGAGATCAGGACTAGAATAATCTGGAACTGCGTGTACAGATGAGGACTAGAATTATCTGGAACTGTGTGTACAGATCAGGACTAGAATATTCTGGAACTGTGTGTAGAGATCAGAACTATAATAATCTGGAACTGTGTGTACAGATCAGGACTAGAATAATGTTGAACTGTGTGTACCGATCAGGACTAAAATAATCTGGGACTGTGTGTACAGATCTGGATAAGAATAATCTGGAACTGTGTGTACACATCAGGATTAGAATAATCTAGAACTGTGTGTAATGATCAAAACAAGAATAATCTGGAAATATGTGTACAGATCAGGACTAGAATATTCTGGATCTGTGGGTAGAGATCAGAACTAGAATAGTCTGGAACTGTTTGTACGGATCAGGACTAGAATAATCTGGAAAAGTGTGTACAGATCAGGACTAGAATAATCTGGCACTGTGTGTACAGATCAGGACTAGTATAATCTGGAACTGTGTGTACAGATCAGGACTAGAATAATCTGGAACTGTGTGTACAGGTCAGGTCTAGAATAATCTGGAACTGTGTGCAAATGTCAGTGCTAGAATAACTGGCACTGTGTGTGTACAGCTCAGGATTAGAATAATCTAGAACTGTGTGTAATGATCAAAACAATAATTACCTGGAACAATGTGTACAGATCAGGACTTGAATACTCTGGAACTCTGTGTACAGATCAGGACTAGAATAATCTTTAAGTGTGTGTGTACAGATCAGGAATAGAATATTCTGGAACTGTGTGTAAAGATCAGGACTAGAATTATCTGGAACTGTGTGTACAGACCAGTACTAGAATAATCTGGCACTGTGTATGCAGATCAGGACTAGGATATACTGGAACTGTGTGTACAGATCAGGACTAGAATAATCTGGAACTGTGTGTACAGATCAGGACTAGAATATTCTGGATCTGTGGGTAGAGATCAGAACTAGAATATTCTGGAACTGTTTGTACTGATCAGGACTAGAATAATCTGGAAAAGTTTGTACAGATCAGGACTAGAATAATCTGGCACTGTGTGTACAGATCAGGACTAGTATAATCTGGAACTGTGTGTACAGATCAGGACTAGAATAATCTGGAACTGTGTGTACAGGTCAGGTCTAGAATAATCTGGAACTGTGTGCAAATGTCAGTGCTAGAATAACTGGCACTGTGTGTGTACAGCTCAGGATTAGAATAATCTAGAACTGTGTGTAATGATCAAAACAATAATTACCTGGAACAATGTGTACAGATCAGGACTTGAATACTCTGGAACTCTGTGTACAGATCAGGACAAGAATAATCTTTAAGTGTGTGTGTACAGATCAGGAATAGAATATTCTGGAACTGTGTGTAAAGATCAGGACTAGAATTATCTGGAACTGTGTGTACAGACCAGTACTAGAATAATCTGGCACTGTGTATGCAGATCAGGACTAGGATATACTGGAACTGTGTGTACAGATCAGGACTAGAATAATCTGGAACTGTGTGTACAGACCAGGACTAGTATAATCTGGAACTGTGTGTACAGATCAGGACTAGAATATTCTGGAAAAGTGTGTACAGATCAGGACTAGAATAATCTGGAACTGTGTGTAATGATCAAAACTATAATTATCTGGAACAATGTGTACAGATCAGGACTAGAATATTCTGGAAGTGTGTGTACAGATCAGGACTAGAATAATCTGGAACAGTGTGTACAGATCAGGACTAGAATAATCTGGAACTGTGTGTACAGATCAGGACTAGAATTATCTGGAACTGTGTGCAAAGGTCAGTGCTAGAATAATCTGGAACTGTGTGTATAGATCACGACTAGAATAATCTGGAACTGTTTGTACAGATCAGGACTAGAATAACCTGAAACAGTATATAGAGACCAGAACTAGAATAATCTGGAACAGTCTGTACAGATCAGGACTAGAATGATCTGGAACTGTGTGTTCAGATCAGGACTAGAATAATCTGGAACTGTGTGTAGAGATCAGGACTAGAATAATCTGGAACTGTGTGTTCAGATCAGGACTAGAATATTCTGGAACTGTGTGTACAGATCAGGATGAGAATAATCTAAAACTGTGTGTATAGATCAGGACTAGAATAATCTGGAACTGAATGTACAGATCAGGACTAGAATAATCTCGAACTGCTTGCAATGTTCAAAACAAGAATAATCTGGAACTATGTGTACAGATCAGAACTAGAAAATTCTGGAACTGTGTGTAGAGATCCGAATTAGAATAATCTGGAACTGTGTGTACAGATCAGGACTAGAATATTCTGGAACTGTTTGTACAGATCAGGACAAAAATAATCTTCAACTTTGTGTACAGATCAGGACTAGAATAAACTTGGACTGGTTGTACAGATCAGGACTAGAAAAATCTGGAATAGTGTGTACAGATCAGGACTAGTATAAACTGGAACTGTGTGTACAGATCAGGACTAGAATAATCTGGAACTGAGCGTACAGGTCTGGACTAGAATAATCTGGAACGGTGTGTTCAGATCAGGATTAGAATTATCTGGAACTGTGTGTGCAGATCAGGACTAGTATAATCTGGAACTGTGTGTACAGATCAGGATTGGTATAATCTGGAACTGTGTGTACAGGTCTGGTCTAGAATTATCTGGAACTGTGTGCAAAGGTCAGTTCTAGAATAATCTGGCACTGTGTGTACAGCTCAGGATTAGAACAATCTAGAACTGTGTGTAATGATTAAAACAATAATTATCTGGAACAATGTGTACAGATCAGGACTAGAATATACTGGAACTGTGTGTACAGATCAGGACTAGAATAATCTGGAACTGTGTGTACAGACCAGGACTAGTATAATCTGGAACTGTGTGTACAGATCAGGACTAGAATATTCTGGAAACGTGTGTACAGATCAGGACTAGAATAATCTGGAACCATGTGTAATGATCAAAACAATAATTATCTGGAACAATGTGTACAGATCAGGACTAGAATATTCTGGAACTGTGTGTACAGATCAGGACTAGAATAATCTGGAACTGAGTGTACAGATCAGGACTAGAATAATCTGGAAATGTGCGATCAGATCAGGACTAGAATATTCAGGAAATGTTTATAGAGACCAGAACTAGAATAATCTGGAACTGTCTGTACAGATCAGGACTAGAATAATCTGGAACTGTATGTTCAGATCAGGACTAGAATATTCTGGAACTGAATGTACAGATCAGGACTAGAATAATCTCTAACTGTGTGCAATGTTCAAAACAAGAATAATCTGGAACTATGTGTACAGATCAGAACTAGAAAATTCTGCAACTGTGTGTAGAGATCCGAATTAGAATAATCTGGAACTGAGTGTACAGATCAGGACTAGAATATTCTGGAACTGTCTGTACAGTTCAGGACAAAAATAATCTTCAACTTTGTGTACAGATCAGGACTGGAATAACTTGGACTGGTTGTACAGATCAGGGCTAGAAAAATCTGGAATAGTGTGTACAGATCAGGACTAGTATAAGATGGAACTGTGTGTACAGATCAGGGCTAGAATAATCTGGAACTGAGCGTACAGGTCAGGACTAGAATAATCTGGAACTGTGTGTTCAGATCAGGATTAGAATTATCTGGAACAGTGTGTGCAGATCAGGACTAGTATAATCTGGAACTGTGTGTACAAATCAGGACTGGAATAATCTGGAACTGTGTGTACAGGTCAGGTCTAGAATTATCTGGAACTGTGTGCAAAGGTCAGTTCTATAATAATCTGGCACTGTGTGTACAGCTCAGGATTTGAATAATCTAGAACTGTGTGTAATGATTAAAACAATAATTATCTGGAACAATGAGTACAGATCAGGACTAGAATATACTGGAACTGTGTGTACAGATCAGGACTAGAATAATCTGGAACTGTGTGTACAGACCAGGACTAGTATAATCTGGAACTGTGTGTACAGATCAGGACTAGAATATTCTGGAAACATGTGTACAGATCAGGACTAGAATAATCTGGAACTGTGTGTAATGATCAAAACAATAATTATCTGGAACAATGTGTACACATCAGGAGTAGAATATTCTGGAACTGTGTGTACAGATCAGGACTAGAATAATCTGGAACTGTGTGTACAGATCAGGACTAGAATATTCTGGAAACGTGTGTACAGATCAGGACTAGAATAATCTGGAAATGTGTGATCAGATCAGGACTAGAATGTTCAGGAAATGTTTACAGAGATCAGACTAGAATAATTTGGAACTGTTTGTACACATCAGCACTAGAATAACCTGAAACAGTATATAGAGATCAGAACTAGAATAATCTGGAACTCTCTGTACAGATCAGGACTAGAATAATCTGGAACTGTGTGTTCAGATCAGGAATAGAATATTCTGGAACTGAGTGTACAGATCAGGATGGGAATAATCTAAAACTGTGTGTATAGATCAGGACTACAATAACCTGGAACTGAATGTACAGATCAGGACTAGAATAATCTCGAACTGTGTGCAATGATCAAAACAAGAATAATCTGGAACTATGTGTACAGATCAGAACTAGAATATTCTGGAACTGTGTGTAGAGATCCGAATTAGAATAATCTGTAACTGTGTGTACAGATCAGGACTAGAATATTCTGGAACTGTGTGTACAGATCAGGACAAAAATAATCTTCAACATTGTGTACAGATCAGGACTAGAATAACTTGGACTGGTTGTACAGATCAGGACTAGAAAAATCTGGAACTTTGTGTACAGATCAGGACTAGAAAAATCTGGAAATGAGTGCACAGATCAGGACTAGAATTATCTGGAACTGTGTGTACAGATCAGGACTAGAATTATCTGGAACTGTGTGCAAAGGTCAGTGCTAGAATAATCTGGAACTGTGTGTACAGATCAGGACTATAATAATCGGGAACTCTGTGTACAGATCAGGACTGGAATAATCTAGAATAGTTTGTACCGATCAATACAAGAATAAACTGGAACCATGTGTACATATCAGGACTAGAATCTTGTGGAAAAGTGTGTAGAGATCAAAACAAGAATAAACTGGAACTATGTGTAAAAATCAGGACAAGAATAAACTGGAAATGTGTGAACAAATCAGTGTTAGAAAAATCTAGAAATATTTGTACAGATCAAGACTAGAATATTCTGGAACTGCATGTACAGATCAGGACTAGAATTATCTGGAAATTTGTATGCAGATCAGGACCAGAATAATCTGGAACTGTGTGTACAGCTAAGGATTAGAATAATCTAGAACTGTGTGTAATGGTCAAAACAAGAATTATCTGGAACTATGTGTACAGATCAGGACTAGAATATTCTGGAACTGTGTGTACAGATCAGGACTAGAATAATCTGGAACTGCGTGTACAGATCAGGACTCAAATATTCTGGAAATGTGTGTAGAGATCAAAACAAGAATAAACTGGAACTGTGTTTAAAAATCAGGACAAGAATAAACTGGAATTGTGTGAACAAATCAGTGTTAGAAAAATCTAGAAATATTTGTACAGATCAGGACTAGAATTCAATTGTAAGGGGAATAGATAGGCGTTTCTGCGGCCGCAATCGAGACTCCAGGATGGTGTGTTGCCTCCCTGGTGCAAGGGTCAAGGATGTCTCGGAGCGGCTACAGAACACTTTGGAGGGGGAGGGCGAACAGCCAGTTGTCGTGGTGCACATAGGCATCAACGATATAGGTAAAAAACGGGATGAGGTCCTAAAAGCAGAATATAGGTAGTTAGGAGGTAAATTAAAAAAGAGGACCTCAAAGGTAGTAATCTCAGGATTGCTACCAGTGCCACGTGCTAGTCAGAGTAGAAATAGGAGGATATTTCAAATGAATACCTGGCTAGAGGAATGGTGCAAGGGGGAGGGATTCAAATTCCTTGGACATTGGAACCGGTTCTGGGGGAGGTGGGACCAGTACAAACGGGATGGTCTGCACCTGGGCAGGGCCGGGACCGATGTCCTAGGGGGAGTGTTTGCTAGTGCTGTTGGGGAGGGTTTAAACTAAAGTGGCAGGGGGTTGGGAACCTGAGCAGGGAGACAGAGGAAAGGGAAATAAGGATAAAAGCTAAAGACAGGAAGGAGAAAAACAAAAGTAGAAGGCAAAGAACTCAATGGTTTAAATCAAACATGGTCACAGTAAATAATAATTCATATAGGTCTGAGAGCGTTAAAAAAACAAGCCTGAAGGCTTTGTGTCTTAATGCAAGGAGCATTCAGAACAAGGTGGATGAATTAGCTGCGCAAATAGAGGTAAATGAATACGATTTGATTGGGATTACAGAAACATGGCTCCAGGGTGGCCAAGGCTGGGAACTCAACATCCAGGGTTATTCAATATTTAGGAAAGATAGGCAAAAAAGAAAGGGAGGTGGGGTAGCATTGCTGGTTAAAGAGGGGATTAACACAATTGAAAGGAAGGATATTAGCTCTGATGATGCGGAATCTGTATGGGTAGAACTGAGAAATAACAAGGGGCAGAAAACGTTAGTGGGAGTGGTATATAGACCTCCAAACAGTAATACGGAGATTGGGAACGGCATTAAAAGGGAAATTAGAGAAGCATGCAGTAAGGGCACAGCAGTCATCATGGGTGACTTTAATTTACATATAGATTGGGCTAACCAAATTAGTAAAAATACTGTGGAGGAGGAATTCCTAGAATGTTTACGAGATGGTTTTCTGGAACAATATGTCGAGGAACCAACCAGAGATCAAGCCATATTAGACTGGGTATTATGCAACGAGAAAGGATTAATTAGCAATCTTGTTGTACGAGGCCCCTTGGGTCAGAGTGATCATAATATGATAGAATTCTTCATTAGGATGGAGAGTGAAGTAGTTGAATCAGAGACTAGGGTCCTGAATTTAAATAAAGGAAACTACGATGGTATGAGGCGTGAATTGGGTAGGATTGATTGGGGAATGTCACTCAAGGGGTTGACAGTGGATAGGCAATGGCAAACATTCAAAGACTGCATGGATGAACTACAGAATTTGTACATCCCAGTGTGGCATAAGAATAAAACAAAAAGGGTGACTCAACCGTGGCTAACAAGGGAAATTAGGGATAGCATAAGATCCAAGGAGAGGGCATATAAATTGGCCAGAAAAAGCGGTAGTCCTGAGGATTGGGAGCAGTTTAGGATTCAACAAAGGAGGACAAAGGGATTAATTAAGAAGGGGAAAATAGAATATGAAAGTAAGCTTGCTGGGAACATAAAAACTGACTGTAAGAGCTTTTATAGATATGTGAAGAGAAAAAGATTAGTGAAATCAAGTGTAGGTCCCTTGCAGTCAGAAGCGGGGGAAGTTATAATGGGGAACAAAGAAATGGCAGCCCAATTAAATGCATATTTTGGTTCTGTCTTCACAAAGGAGGACACAAATAACCTCCCAGAGATGTTGGAGAACATATGGTCTGATGAAAGGGAGGAACTGAAAGAAATCAGTATTTGCAGGGAAATGGTGTTAGGGAAATTGACGGTATTGAAGGCCGATAAATCCCCAGGGCCTGATAATCTACATCCTAGGGTACTTAAGGAAGTGGCCCTAGAAATAGTAGATGCATTGCTGATCATCTTCCAACATTCGATGGAATCTGGAACCGTACCCATGGATTGGAGGGTAGCTAATGTTACCCCACTATTCAAAAAGGGTGGTAGAGAGAAAGCGGGGAATTACAGACCGGTAAGCCTGACATCGGTAGTGGGGAAAATGCTAGAGTCCATTATAAAGGATGTAATAGCTGAGCATTTGAAAAACAGTGACAGGATCGGACAAAGTCAACATGGTTTTACAAAAGGTAAATCATGCTTGACTAATCTACTGGAATTTTTTGAGGATGTAACTGGGAAAATAGATAAGGGAGAACCAGTAGATGTGGTGTATTTGGACTTTCAAAAGGCTTTCGATAAGGTCCCGCATAAGAGATTAGCGGGTAAAGTTAAGGCACATGGGATTGGGGGCAAGGTATTGACTTGGATAGAGAACTGGTTGGCGGACAGAAAGCAGAGAGTAGGAATTAATGGGTCTTTTTCCGAGTGGCAAGCAGTGACTAGTGGGGTACCGCAGGGATCGGTCCTTGGGCCCCAGCTATTCTCAATATACATTAATGATCTAGATAAGGGAATTAAATGTAATATCTCCAAGTTTGCAGATGACACAAAGCTGGGTGGGAGTGTGTGCAGCGAGGAGGATAGCGAGAAACTCCAGGATGATCTGGACAGGTTGGGTGAGTGGGCAGAAGCGTGGCAGATGCAATATAACGTGGATAAGTGCGAGGTTATCCACTTTGGTGTCAAAAACATAAAGGCAGACTATTATCTGAATGGCAATAGATTGGGAGAAGGGGAATTGCAATGAGACCTGGGTGTCCTTGTGCACCAGTCGCTGAAAGTAAGCATGCAGGTGCAGCAGCCGGTGAAGAAGGCAAATGGTATGTTGGCCTTCATAGCGAAAGGGTTTGAGTATAGGAACAGGGATGTCCTGCTGCAGTTGTACAGGGCCTTGGTGAGACCACACCTTGAGTACTGTGTGCAGTTTTGGTCGCCTTATCTGAGGAAGGATGTTCTTGCCATGGAAGGAGTTCAGCGAAGATTCACAAGGCTGATACCTGGGATGGCAGGAATGACATATGAGGAGATATTGGGTCGATTGGGCTTATACTCACTGGAGTATAGAAGAATGAGAGGGGATCTCATCGAAACATATAAAATTCTGACAGGTCTGGATAAACTAGATGCAGGAAGAATGTTCCCGATGGTCGGAGAGTCCAGAACCAGGGGTCATAATCTACGGATAACGGGTAAACCATTTAGGACAGAAATGAGGAAGAATTTCTTCACCCAGAGAGTGCTGAACCTGTGGAATTCTCTACCACAGAAGGTAGTTGAGGCCAAGTCATTAAATATATTCAAGAATGAGTTAGATATATTTCTTAAAGCTAAAGGTATCAAGGGATATGGGGAGAAGGCAGGTACAGGGTACTGAGTTTAGATGATCAGCCATGATCTCATCGAATGGCGGAGCAGGCTCGAGGGGCCGAATGGCCTACACCTGCTCCTATCTTCTATAATATTCTGGAAATGTATGTACAGATCAGGACTAGAATTATCTGGAACTGTGTATGCAGATCAGGACCAGAATAATCTGGAACTGTGTGTACAGCTAAGGATTAGAATAATCTAGAACTGTGTGTAATGATCAAAACAAGAATTATCTGGAACTATGTGTACAGATCAGGACTAGAATATTCTGGAACTGTGTGTACAGATCAGGACTAGAATAATCTGGAACTGTGTGTACAGATCAGGACTAGAATAATCTGGAACTGTGTGTACAGATCAGTACTGGAATAATCTGGAACTGTGTGTACAGATCAGTACTGGAATAATCTGGAACTGTGTTTACACATCAGGATAGAATAATCTGGAACAGTGTGTACAGATCAGGACTAGAATAATCTGGAACTGTGTGTACAGATCAGTACTGGAATAATCTGGAACTGTGTTTACAGGTCAGGACTAGAATAATCTGGAACTGTGTGCACAAATCTGGAGTAGAATAATCTGGAACTGTGTGCACAAATCTGGAGTAGAATAATCTGGAACTGTGTGTAATGATCATAACAAGAATAATCTGGAACTGTGTGTACAGATCTGGACTAGATCTATCTGAAAATGTGTGTACAGATTAGGACTAGAATAATCTGTAACTGTGTGTAAAGATCAAAACAAGATTAATCTGGAATGGTGTTTTCAGAACAGGACTAGAAGATTCTGGAACTGTGTGTACAGAATGGGACTAGAATTATCTGGAACTGTCTGTACATATATGACTAGAATATTCTAGAACAGTATGTACAGAACAGGACGAGAATAATCTGGAACTGTGAGTACAAATGAGGACTAGAATAACATAGAACTGATTTACAGATCAGCAATTGAATAATTTGGAACTGTGTGTAAAAATCAGGACTAGAATAAACTGGAAATGTGTGAACAAATCAGTGTTAGAATAAACTCAAAATGTGTGTAGAGATCAGGAATGGAATAATCTGGAACTATGTGTACAAATCAGGACCTAAATAAACTGGAACAATGTGAACAGATAATGGTTAGAATAATCGAGAAGTGATTGTACAGATTAGTACTAGAATAATCTGGAACTGTGTGTACAGATCAGTACTAGAATAATCTGGAACTGTGTTTACAGGTCAGGACTAGAATAATCTGGAACTGTGTGCACAAATCTGGAGTAGAAAAATCTGGAACTGTGTGTACTGATCATAACAAGAATAATCTGGAACTGTGTGTACAGATCAGGACTAGATCTATCTGCAAATGTGTGTGTACAGATTAGGACTAGCATAATCTGGAACTGTGTGTACAGCTCAGGACTAGAATAATCTGGAACTGTGTGTACAGATCAGAACTAGAATAATCTGGAACTGTGTGTACAGATCAGGACAAGAATTATTTGGAACTGTGTGCAAAGGTCAGTGCTAGAATAATCTGGAACTGTGTGTACAGAACAGGACAAAAATAATCTGGAACTGTATGTACAGATCAGTCCTAGAATAATCTGGCACTGTGTTTGCGGATAAGGACTACAATATTCTGGATCTGTGTGTAGAGATCAGAACTAGAACAATCTTGAACTTTGTGAACATATCAGTGTTAGAATAATCTAGAGATGTGTGTAGTGATCAGGACTGGAATAATCTGGATCAGCGTGTACAAATCAGGACTAGAATAAATTGGAACTGTGTGTACAGATCAGGACTGGAATAATCTGGAATTGTGTGTACAGAGTGGGACTAGAATTAACTGGAACTGTCTGTACAGATATGACTAGAATATTCGAGAACAGTATGTACTGAAAAGGCATAGAATAATCTGGAACTGTGAGTACAAATGAGGACTAGAATAATAAAAACTGATTTTCAGATCAGGATGTGAATAATCTGTAACTGTGTTTACAGATCATAACTGGAATAATCTGGAACTGTGTGTAAAAATTAGGACTAGAATAATCTGGGACTGTGTGTACAGATCAGGACTAGAATAATCTGGAACTGTTTGTACAGATTAGGACTAGAATAATCTGGAACTGTATGTACAGATCAGGACTAGAATAATCTGGAACTGTGTGTACAGCTCAGGACTAGAATAATCTGGAACTGTGTGTACAGATCAGAACTAGAATAATCTGGAACTGTGTGTACAGATCAGGACAAGAATTATTTGGAACTGTGTGCAAAGGTCAGTGCTAGAATAATCTGGAACTGTGTGTACAGAACAGGACAAGAATAATCTGGAACTGTATGTACAGATCAGTCCTAGAATAATCTGGCACTGTGTTTGCGGATAAGGACTACAATATTCTGGATCTGTGTGTAGAGATCAGAACTAGAACAATCTTGAACTTTGTGACCATATCAGTGTTAGAATAATCTAGAGATGTGTGGAGTGATCAGGACTGGAATAATCTGGATCAGCGTGTACAAATCAGGACTAGAATAAATTGGAACTGTGAGTACAGATCAGGACTGGAATAATCTGGAATTGTGTGTACAGAGTGGGACTAGAATTAACTGGAACTGTCTGTACAGATATGACTTGAATATTCGAGAACAGTATGCACAGAAAAGGCATAGAATAATCTGGAACTGTGAGTACAAATGAGGACTAGAATAATAAAAACTGATTTTCAGATCAGGATGTGAATAATCTGTAACTGTGTTTACAGATCATAACTGGAATAATCTGGAACTGTGTGTAAAAATTAGGACTAGAATAATCTGGGACTGTGTGTACAGATCAGGACTAGAATAATCTGGAACTGTTTGTACAGATTAGGACTAGAATAATCTGGAACTGTATGTACAGATCAGGACTAGAATAATGTGGAACTGTGTGAACAGATCAGGAATGGAATAAACTGGAACTGTGTGTACAGATCAGGACTATAACAATCTTGAACTTTGTGAACATATCAGTGTTAGAATAATCTAGAAATGTGTGTAGAGATCTGGACTGGAATAATCTGGATCAGCGTGTACAGATCAGGACTAGAATAAACTGGAACTGTTTGTTCCGATCAGCGTTAGAATAATCTAGAAGTGTATGTACAGATCAGAACTACAATAATCTGGAACTATGTGTACAGATCCGGCCTACAATATTCTGGAACTGAGTGTAATGATCAAAACAAGAATAATCTGGAACTGTGTGTACAGATCAGGACTAGAATAGTCTGGTATTGTCTGTACAGATCAGGACTAGAATAATCTGGAACTCTGTGTACAGATCAGGACTAGAATAATCTGCAACTGTGTGTACAGATCAGGACTAGAATAATCTGGAACTGTGTGTACTGATCAGGACTAGAATAATCTGTAACTGTGTGTACAGATCAGCACCAGACTAAACTGGAACCGCGTGAGCAGATCAGGGTTAGAATAATCTAGAAGAGTATATAGAGATCAGGACAAGAATAATTTCAAACAGATTACACAGACCAAGACTAGAATAATCTTGAACTGTGTGTACAGATTAGGACTAGAATCATCTACAACTGCATGTACACATCAAGACTGGAATCATCTGAAACAGTTTGTACAGGTCAGGACTAGAATAACCTGCAACTGTATGTACAGATCAATCCTAGAATAATCTGGCACTGTTTATGCAGATCAGGACCAGATTAATCTGGAACTGTGTGTACAGGTCATTACTAGAATAATCTGGAATTGTGTGTCCATATTGGGACTGGAATAATGTTGAACTGTTATGCAGATCAGGTCTATAATAATCTAGAACTGTGTGTACAGATCAGTCCTAGTATAATTTGGTACAATGTGCACAGATCAGGACTAGAATAATCTGGAACTGTGTGTATAGATCAGGATGAGAATAATCTGGAACTGTGTGTAATGATCAGAACTAGAATATTCTGGAACTGTGTGTACAGATCAACACCAGAATAATATGGACCTGCGTGTACAGATCAGAACTAGAATAATCAGGAACTGTGTGTACAGATCAGGACTAGAATAATCTGGAACTGTGTGTACAAATCAGGACTAGAATAATCTGGAAATGTGTGTACAGATCAGGACTAGAATAATCTAGAAGTGTGTGTAATGATCAAAACAAGAATGATCTGGAACTATTTGTACAGATCTGGATTAGAATAATCTGAAACTGTGTGTAGAGATCAGCACTGGAATAATCTGGAAGTGTGTGTACAGATCATGACTAGAATAATCTGGAACTGTGTGTACAGATCAGGACTCAAATAATGTGGAACTGGGTATACAGATCAGGACTACAATAATCAAGAACTGTGTGTACAGATCAGGATTGGAATAATCTGGAACTGTGTGTACAGATCAGGACTAGAATTATCAGCAACTGAGTGCAACGGTAAGTGCTAGAATAATCTGGAACTGTGTGTACAGATCAGTCCTAGAATAATCTGGCACTGTTTATGCAGATCAGGACTAGAATAATCTGGAACTGTGTGTACAGATCAGGACTAGAATAATCTTGAACTGTGTGTACAGATCAGGACTAGAATAATCTGGAACTGTGTGTACAGAATAGGACTAGAATCATCTGTAACTGTGTGTACACATCAGTCGAAGAATGATCTGGCACTGTGTATGCAGATCAGGACTAGAATAATCTAGAACTGTGTGTAAAAATCAGGACTAGAATAAACTGCAAATTTGAGAACAAATCAGTGTTACAATAATCTGGAAATGTGTGTAGAGATCAGGACATGAATGTACTAGAACTGTGTGAACAGAACTGGGTTAGAATAATCTAGAACTGTGTGTACAGATCAGGATAAAATAATCTGGAACAGTTTGCACAGATCGGTACTAGAATAATCTGGCAATGTGTGTACAGATCAGGACTAGAATACTCTAGCACTGTTTGTAAAGATCAGGATAAAATAATCTGGAACTGTGTGTATAGATCAGTACTAGAATAATCTGGCACTCTTTGTACAGATCAGGACTAGAATTATCTGGAACTGTGTGTAAAGTTTAGTGCTAGAATAATCAGGATCTGTGGGTACAAATCAAGCTTGGAATAAACTGGAACTTTGTGAACAATTCAGTGTTAGAATAATCTAGAAATGTGTGTAGAGATCAGGACTAGAATAATCTGGAAGAGCGTGTACACATCAGGACTAGAATAATCTGGAACTGTGTTTACAAATCAGGTCTCGAATAAACTGGAACTGTATGTACAGATCAGGACTAGAATAATCTGGAACTGTGTGTATGATCAAGTCTAGAATAATCTGGATCTGTGTGTACAGATCAGCTTTATAATAATCTGTAACTGTGTGTACAGAGTACGACTAGAATAATCTAGAACTCTTTGTACAGATTCGACTAGAATATTCTAGAACTGTGTGCACATATCAGGACACGAATAATCTAGAAATTTTTTCAGATCACGACTATAATAATCTTGGACTGTGTGTACAGATCAGGACTACAATAATCTGGAACTGCATGTACAGATGTCGAAAAGAATAATCTGGAAATGTGTGTACAAATCAGGAATAGAATAAACTGGAACTTTGTGAACAAATCAGTGTTGGAATAATCAAGAAATGTGTGTGGCGATCAGGTCTAGAATAAAATGGAACATAGAAGATAGGAGCAGGAGTAGGCCATTCGGCCCCTCGAGCCTGCTCCGCCATTCGATGAGATCATGGCTGATCATCCAAACTCAGTACCCTGTACCTGCCTTCTCCCCATATCCCTTGATACCTTTAGCTTTAAGAAATATATCTAACTCATTCTTGAATATATTTAATGACTTGGCCTCAACTACCTTCTGTGGTAGAGAATTCCACAGGTTCACCACTCTCTGGGTGAAGAAATTCTTCCTCATTTCTGTCCTAAATGGTTTACCCGTTATCCTTAGATTATGACCCCTGGTTCTGGACTCTCCGACCATCAGGAACATTCTTCCTGCATCTAGTTTGTCCAGACCTGTCAGAATTTTATATGTTTCGATGAGATCCCCTCTCATTCTTCTATACTCCAGCGAGTATAAGCCCAATCGACCCAATATCTCCTCATATGTCATTCCTGCCATCCCAGGTATCAGCCTTGTGAATCTTCGCTGAACTCCTCCCATGGCAAGAACATCCTTCCTCAGATAAGGCGACCAAAACTGCACACAGTACTCAAGGTGTGGTCTCACCAAGGCCCTGTACAACTGCAGCAGGACATCCCTGTTCCTATACTCAAACCCTTTCGCTATGAAGGCCAACATACCATTTGCCTTCTTCACCGGCTGCTGCACCTGCATGCTTACTTTCAGCGACTGGTGCACAAGGACACCTAGGTCTCGTTGCACTTTCCCTTCTCCCAATCTATTGCCATTCAGATAATAGTCTGCCTTTCTGTTTTTGACACCAAAGTGGATAACCTCGCACTTATCCATGTTACATTGCATCTGCCACGCTTCTGCCCACTCACCCAACCTGTCCAAATCATCCTGGAGTTTCTCGGTATTCTCCTCGCAGCACACACTCCCACCCAGCTTTGTGTCATCTGCAAACTTGGAGATATTACATTTAGTTCCCTTATCTAGATCATTAATGTATATTGTGACTAGCTGGGGTCCAAGGACCGATCCCTGCGGTACCCCACTAGTCACTGCTTGCCACTCGGAAAAAGACCCATTAATTCCTACTCTCTGCTTTCTGTCCGCCAACCAGTTCTCTATCCAAGTCAATACCTTGCCCCCAATCCCATGTGCCTTAACTTTACATGCTAATCTCTTACGCAGGACCTTATTAAAAGCCTTTTGAAAGTCCAAATACACCACTTCTACTGGTTCTCCCTTATCTATTTTCCCAGTTACATCCTCAAAAAATTCCAGTAGATTAGTCAAGCACGATTTACCTTTTGTAAATCCATGTTGACTTTGTCCGATCCTGTCACTGTTTTTCAAGTGCTCAGCTATTACATCCTTTATAATGGACTCAAGCATTTTCCCCATTACTGATGTAATTCCCCGCTTTCTCTCTACCACCCTTTTTAATCCATGGGTACAGTTCCAGATTCCATCGAATGTTGGAAGATGATCAGCAATGCATCTACTATTTCCAGGGCCACTTCCTTAAGTACCCTAGGATGTAGATTATCAGGCCCTGGGGATTTATCGGCCTTCAATCCCGTCAAGTTCCCTAACACCATTTCCCTGCAAATACTGATTTCTTTCAGTTCCTCCCTTTCATCAGACCGCATGTTCTCTAACATCTCTGGGAGGTTATTTGTGTCCTCCTTTGTGAAGACAGAACCAAAATATGCATTTAATTGGACCGCCATTTCTTTGTACCCCATTATAACTTCCCCCGCTTCTGACTGCAAGGGACCTACACTTGATTTCACTAATCTTTTTCTCTTCACATATCTATAAAAGCTCTTACAGTCAGTTTTTATGTTCCCAGCAAGCTTACTTTCATATTCTATTTTCCCCTTCTTAATTAATCCCTTTGTCCTCCTTTGTTGAATCCTAAACTGCTCCTAATCCTCAGGGCTACTGCTTTTTCTGGCCAATTTATATGCCCTCTCCTTGGATCTTATGCTATCCCTAATTTCCCTTGTTAGCCACGGTTGAGTCACCCTTTTTGTTTTATTCTTATGCCACACTGGGATGAACAAATTCTGTAGTTCATCCATGCAGTCTTTGAATGTTTGCCATTGCCTATCCACCGTCAACCCCTTGAGTGACATTCCCCAATCAATCCTACCCAATTTGCGCCTCATACCATCATAGTTTCCTTTATTTAAATTCAGGACCCTAGTCTCTGATTCAACAACTTCACTCTCCATCCTAATGAAGAATTCTATCATATTATGATCACTCTGACCCAAGGGCCTCGTACAACAAGATTGCTAATTAATCCTTTCACGTTACATAATACCCAGTCTAAGATGGCCTGATCTCTGGTTGGTTCCTCGACATATTGTTCCAGAAAACCATCTCGTAAACATTCTAGGAATTCCTCCTCCACAGTATTTTTACTAATTTGGTTAGCCCAATCTATATGTAAATTAAAGTCACCCATGATGACTGCTGTGCCCTTACTGCATGCTTCTCTAATTTCCCTTTTAATGCCTTCCCCAACCTCCGTATTACTGTTTGGAGGTCTATATACCACTCCCACTAACGTTTTCTGCCCCTTGTTATTTCTCAGTTCTACCCATACAGATTCCACATCATCAGAGCTAATATCCTTCCTTTCAATTGTGTTAATCCCCTCTTTAACCAGCAATGCTACCCCACCTCCCTTTCTTTTTTGCCTATCTTTCCTAAATATTGAATAACCCTGGATGTTGAGTTCCCAGCCTTGGCCACCCTGGAGCCATGTTTCTGTAATCCCAATCAAATCGTATTCATTTACCTCTATTTGCGCAGCTAATTCATCCACCTTGTTCCGAATGCTCCTTGCATTAAGACACAAAGGGGGAAAAATTCAGCTGCTTGCGCCTCCCGTTAGCGCCTTAAGAGGGCGCTAATGGGGCGTAAAGCAGCTAACGCCCGGGCGCAGCGCCGCCCACGCCTCCCGAAAAATTTAGTGGGAGGTTAGCGGCGGCGGCAGCCGGTAGCGCCCTGTGGCGCTGCGCCGCCGGCGATGACGTCATCGCCGTGCGCAGCACCCCGCTCGCGCCCCGGCCGTGATCTTCAGTCGCGCCCCCTGATTTACCGCCAGACGCTATGTCCGACGGGTTCAGGGAGGCGTACGTGCGGCCGGGGCGGCGATATTTAAAGCAGAGGTGGCAGGCGGCCATTTTTGTTGCTGGCCGCCTGCCAGCACCTGCCCCCGGCCCCCGTGAAGCCCCCCCACCGTGAAGTGCCGGCTGCGCTCCAAGAGCCCGGCACTTCTCTTGAGTGCCGGGCTCTTTTGCCGGCACTCCCGATCCCTGGGGGCCCAGCTGGGCCCCGGTTCGCGCTGCGCAGTGTCCCTCCCCTTTAAGAAGGGGAGGAAGGCCTGCAATACCGCGGCGCGACGTGCCGCAGCGCGTGGCGCTGCGGCACGTAGCGCCAGGATATTCACTCGCAGCGCCCCAAGAGGGATGCGGGCTGCTTCCAGTTGCGCCCCGCTTCCCTCTTGGGGCGCAACCACTGAAGTTCCGGCGCGGGGCCGCTAATTTTTTCGGGGCGCTAAAAGTCGCGCCCCGGCGAGGTTAGCGCCCCAAATGGGGCGCGACTCAATTTTTACCCCAAAGCCTTCAGGCTTGTTTTTTTAACGCTCTCAGACCTATATGAATTATTATTTACTGTGACCATGTTTGATTTAAACCATTGAGTTCTTTGCCTTCTACTTTTGTTTTTCTCCTGCCTGTCTTTAGCTTTTATCCTTGTTTCCCTTTCCTCTGTCTCCCTGCTCAGGTTCCCAACCCCCTGCCACTTTAGTTTAAACCCTCCCGAACAGCACTAGCAAACACTCCCCCTAGGACATCGGTCCCGGCCCTGCCCAGGTGCAGACCATCCCGTTTGTACTGGTCCCACCTCCCCCAGAACTGCTTCCAATGTCCAAGGAATTTGAATCCCTCCCCCTTGCACCATTCCTCTAGCCACGTATTCATTTGAAATATCCTCCTATTTCTACTCTGACTAGCATGTGGCACTGGTAGCAATCCTGAGATTACTACCTTTGACGTCCTCTTTTTTAATTTACCTCCTAACACCCTATATTCTGCTTTTAGGACCTCATCCCATTTTTTACCTATATCGTTGATGCCTATGTGCACCACGACAACTGGCTGCTCGCCCTCCCCCTCCAAAATGTTCTGTAGCCGCTCCGAGACGTCCTTGACCCTTGCACCAGGGAGGCAACACACCACCCTGGAGTCTCAATTGCGGCCACAGAAATGCCTATCTATTCCCCTTACAATTGAATCCCCTATCACTATAGCTCTTCCACACTTTTTCCTCCCAGCCTGTGCAGCAGAGCCACCCATGGTGCCAGGAAGTTGGCTGCTGCCGCCTTCCCCTGATAAGTCATCCCCCCCAACAGCATCCAAAGAGGTATATCTGTTTGAGAGGGGGATGGCCACAGGGGACCCCTGCACTACCTGCCTGCACCTCTTACTCTGCCTGGTGGTCACCAATTCACTTCCTGCCTGTACACCCTTTACCTGCGGTGTGACCAACTCGCTAAACGTGTTATTCACGATGTTCTCAGCATTGCGAATGCTCCAATATGCATCCATCTGCAGCTCCAGCGCCGCAATGCGGTCCGTCAGTAGCTGCAGCTGGATACATTTCCCACACACATGGTCGTCAGGGACACAGGAAGTGTCCCTGATTTCCCACATATTGCAGGAGAGCATATCACGGAGCCGAGCTCTGCTGCCATGACTTACCTTTAATTAATTAATTAAAATTAAACTAATTGAATCCCACCAATTTCACTTCAGTTAAATGATATACTCAAGGGCCCTTGCTTAACAGCAGTCCCCGCTACACCACAGAGACTCTAGAAACTATAAACCACAGAATTTAAGTATGGAAAAAAGGAGAAAAAGAGAAATACTCACCAACCAATCACTTACCTGCTTTCTGGTGATGTCACACTTTGATTATTTTCTACTTCTCTCTCTCCCGCTCTCGGGGTGGGAGAGAGTCCCTGTGTAACAGTGTGTAAAGATTAGGACTAGAATAATCTAGAACTGTATGTACCCAACAAGACTGGAATAATCTGGAACTGTGTGTACAGATCAGGAATAGAATATTCTGCAACTGTGTGTAGAGATCAGGACTGGAATAATCTGGAACTGTGTGTACAGATCAGGACTGGAATAATCTGGAACTGTGTTTACAGATCAGGACTAGAATAAACTGGCACTGTGTGTACAGATCAGGACTAGAATAATCTAGAACTGTGTGTAATGATCAAAACAAGAATCATCTGGAACTATGTGTACAGATTGGGACTGGAATAATCTGGAACTGTGTGTACAGATCAGGACTAGAATAATCTGCAACTGTGTGTACGGATCAACACTAGAATAATCTGGAACAGTTTGTACAGATCAGGACTAGAATAATCTGTAACTGTGTGTACAGCTCAGTCCTAGAATAGCCTGGCACTGTGTATACCGATCAGGACTAGAATAGCCTGGCACTGTGTATACCGATCAGGACTGGAATAATCTGGAACTGTGTGTAAAGATCAAAACAAGAATAATCTGGAAATGTGTGTACAGAGTGGGACTAGAATAATCTGGAACGCTCTGTACAGATATGATTAGAATATTCGAGAACAGTATGTACAGAACAGGACTACAATAATCTGGAACTGTGAGTACAAATGAGGACTAGAATAATATAGAACTGATTTACAGTTCAGGATGTAAATAATCTGGAACTGTGTTTACAGATCATAACTGGAATCATCTGGAACTATGTGTAAAAATCAGGACTAGAATAAACTGGAAATTTGCGAACAAATCAGTGTTAGAATCATCTAAAAATGCGTGTAGAGATCGGGACTAGAATAATCTGGAACTGTGTGTATGAATCAGGACCAAAATAAACTGCAACATATGAACAGATAATGGTTAGAATAATTTTGAAGAGAAAGTACAGATCAGGACTAGAATAATCTGGAACTGTGTGTACAGATTAGGACTAGAATAATCTGGAACTGTATGTACAGATTAGGACGAGCATAATCTGGAACTGTATGTAAAGATCAGAACTGGAATAATCTGGATTTGTGTGTACAAATCAGAATTCCAATAATATGGAACTGTATGTACAGATCAGGACTAGAATAATCTGGAAAAGTGTGTACAGAACAATACTAGATTAATGTGGAACTTCCTGTACAGATCAAGACTAGAATAATCAGCAACTGTGTGCACAGATCATGATAAGAATAATCTGTAAATATGTGTGCAGATCAGAAGTAGAATATACTGGAACTGTGTGTACAGATCAGGACTAGAATATTCTGGAACTGTGTGAACAGATCAGGACTAGAACAATCATGAACTTTGTGAACATATCAGTGTTAGAATGATCTAGAAATGTGTGGAGTGATCAGGACTCGATTAATCTGGATCAGCGTGTACAGATGAGGACAAGAATAAACTGGAACTGTTTATACACATCAGGGTTAGAATGATCTAGAAGTGTATGTACAGATCAGGACTAGAATAATCTGGAACCGTTTGTACAGATCAGGACTAGAATAATCTAGAACTGAGTGTAACGACCAAAACAAGAATAATCTGGAACTATGTGTACAGATCAGGACAAGAATATTCTGGAACTGTTTGTAGAGATCAGAACTAGAATAATCTGTAACTGTTTATTCAGATCAGGTCTAGAATAATCTGGAACTGTGTGTACAGATCAGGACTAGAATAATCTGGAACTGCATGTACAGATGTCGAAAAGAATAATCTGGAAATGTGTGTACAAATCAGGAATAGAGTAAACTGGAACTTTGTGAACAAATCAGTGTTGGAATAATCAAGAAAAGTGTGTAGCGATCAGGAATAGAATAAACTGGAACTGTGTATGCAGATCAGGACTAGAATAACCTGGAACTTTATGTACAGATCCGGACTAGATTAATCTAGAACTGTGTGTAAAGATCAAAACAAGAATAATCTGGAACTGTGTGTACAGATCAGGAATAGAATATTCTGCAACTGTGTGTAGAGATCAGGACTACAATAAACTAGAGCTGTGTGTGCAGATCAGGCCTAGAATAATCTGGAACTGTGTGTACAGGTCATTACTAGAATAAACTGGAATTGTGTGTTCATTTTAGGATTGGAATAATGTTGAACTGTTGATGCACATCAGGACTAGAATAATCTAGAGCTGTGTGTAATGATCAAAACAAGAATAATCTGGAACTATGTGTACAGATCAGTAATAGAATATTCTGGAACTGTGTGTAGAGATCAGAACTAGAATAATCTGGAACTGTGTGTACAGATCAGGACTAGAATAATGTGGAACTGTGTGTAAAGGACAGTGGTAGAATAATCTGGAACTCTGTGTACAGATCAGGACTAGAATAATCTGGAACTCTGTGTACAGATCAGTGTTAGAATAATCTAGCACTGTGTGTAGAGATCAAAACAAGAATAATGTGGAACTGTGGGTAGAGATCAGGACTAGAATAATCTGGAACTGTGTGTACAGGTCAGGACTAGAATAATCTGGAACTGTGTGTAGAGATCAGGACTAGAATAATCTGGAACATTGTGAACAGATCAGGGTTAGAATATTCTGGAACTGTGGGTTGCAAATCAGGCTTGAAATAAACTGGAACTTTGTGAACAATACAGTGTTGGAATAATCTGGAAATGTGTGTACAGATCAGGACAAGAATAATCTGGAATGCTCTGTACAGATATGATTAGAATATTCAAGAACAGTATGTACAGAACAGGACTACAATAATCTGGAACTGTGAGTACAAATGAGGACTAGAATAATATAGAACTGATTTACAGTTCAGGATGTAAATAAACTGCAACCGTGTTTACAGATCATAGCTGGAATCATCTGGAACTGTGTGTAAAAATCAGGACTGGAATAAACTGGAAATTTGTGAACAAATCAGTGTTATAATAATCTAAAAATGTGTGTAGAGATCGGGACTAGAATAATCTGGAACTGTGTGTACGAATCAGGACCAAAATAAACTGGAACAATGTGAACAGATAGAGGTTAGAATAATTTTGAAGAAAAAGTACAGATCAGGACGAGAATAATCTGGAACTGTACATACAGATCAGAACTGGAATAATCTGGATTTGTATGTGCAAATCAGAATTCCAATAATATGGAATGTTTGTACAGATCAGGACGAGAATAATCCGGAACTGTGTGTACAGATCAGGACTAGATTAATCTAGAACTGTGCGTAATGATCAAAACAAGAATAATCTGGAACTATGTGTACGGATCAGGACTAGAATATTCTGGAACTGTGTGTACAGATCAGGCTTAGAATAATCTAGAAGTGTATGTACAGCTCAGGACTAGAATTATCTGGAACTGTGTGTACAGATCAGGACTAGAATAATATGGAACTCTTTGTACAGATTAGGAATAGAATAATCAGCAACTGTGTGCACAGATCATGATAAGAATAATTTGGAAATGTGTGTTCAGATCAGGGTTAGAATAATCTAGAAGTGTATGTACAGATCAGGAGTAGAATAATCTAGAACTGTGCGTAATGATCAAAACAAGAATAATCTGGAACTATGTGTACAGATCAGGACTAGAATATTCTGGAACTGTGTGGAGCGATCACAACTAGAATAATCTGGAACTGTGTGTACAGATCAGGACTAGAATAAACTGGAAATTTGTGAACAAATCAGTGTTAGAATAATCTAGAAATGTGTGTAGAGATCAGGACTAGAGTAATCTGGAACTGTGTGTACAGATCAGGTCCAGAATAATCTGGAACTGTTTGTACAGAGCAGGACTAGAATAATCTAGAACTGTGCGTAATGATCAAAACAAGAATAATCTGGAACTATGAGTACAGATCAGGACTAGAATATTCTGGAACTGTGTGGAGCGATCAGAACTAGAATAATCTGGAACTGTGTGTACCGATCAGAACTAGAATAATCTGGAACTGTGTGTACTGATCAGGTCTAGAATAATCTGGAATTGCTTGTACAGATGAGGACTAGAATAATCTGGAACTGTGTATGCAGATCAGGACTGGAATAATCCGGAACTGTGTGTACAGATCAGTCCTTGAATAATCTGGAACTGTGTGTTCAGATCAGGCCTAGAATAATCTAGTACTGTGTGTTCAGATCAGGACTAGAAAATTCTGGAACTTTTGTACAGAGTGGGACTAGAATTATCTGGAACTCTCTGTACAGAAATGACTAGAATATTCTAGAACAGTATGTACAGAACAGGACTTGAATAATCTGGAACTGTGAGTGCAAATGAGGACTAGAATAAACTGGAAATTTGTGAACTAATCAGTGTTAGAATAATCTAGAAATGTGTTTACTGATTAGGACTAGAATAATCTGGATTCGTGTGTACAAATCAGAACTGCAATAATCACATCAGGACTAGAATAATCAGCAACTGTGTGCACAGATCATGATAAGAATAATTTGGAAAACTTTGTGTGCAGATCAGGGTTAGAATAACCTAGAAGTGTATGTACAGATCAGGACTAGAATAATCTGGAACCGTGTTTACAGAACAGGACTAGAATAATCTGGAACAGATTGTGCACATCAGGTCTAGAATAATCTGGACCTGTGTGTACAGTTCAGTGCTAGAATATTCTGGAATGGTGTTTACAGATTAGTTATAGGTAATTTGGAAATGTGTGTACAGACCAAGTCTAGAATAAGGTGGAACAGTGTGTACAGATCAGGACAAGAAGAATCTGGAACTGTATGTACAGATCAGGTCTAGAATAAACTGCAACTGTGTGTACAGGTCATGATAAGAATAATCTGGAACTGTTTGTACAGATTCGACTAGAATATTCTTGAACTGTATGTACAGATCAGGACTAGAATAATCTAGAACTGTTTTACAGATCAGGACTAGAATAATCTGGAACTATGTGTACAGATCAGGACTAGAATAATCTGGAACTGTGTGCACAGATCATGACTAGAATAATCTGGAACTGTTTTACAGATCAGGACTAGAATAATCTGGAACTGTGTGTACAGATCAGGACTAAAATAATCTGGAACTGTATGTGCAGATCAGGACTAGAATAATCTAGAACTGTTTTACAAATCAGGACTAGAATAATCTGGAACTGTGTGTACAAATCATGACTAGAATAATCTGAAACTGTTTTACAGATCAGGACTAGAATAATCTGGAACTGTGTGTACAAATCATGACTAGAAGAATCTGAAACTGTTTTACAGATCAGGACTAGAATAATCTGGTACTGTTTCTACAGATCAGGACTAGAATAATCTGGAACTGTGTGTAGCGATCACAATGAGAATAAGATGGAACTGTCTGTACAGATCTGGACTAGAATAATCTGGAACTCTGTGTACAGACCAGAACTAGAATAATCTGGTACTGTGTGTACAGATCAGGACTAGAATAATCCGGAACTCTGTGTACAGACCAGGACTAGAATAATCTGGAACTGTGTGTACAGATCAGTACTAGAATAATCCGGAACTCTGTGTACAGACCAGGACTAGAATAATCTGGTACTGTTTCTACAGATCAGGACTAGAATAATTTGGAACTGTGTGTACAGATCACAATGAGAATAAGATGGAACTGTCTGTACAGATCTGGACTAGAATAATCCAGAACTCTGTGTACAGACAAGAACTAGAATAATCTGGTACTGTGTGTACAGATCAGGACTAGAATAATCCGGAACTCTTTGTACAGACCAGCACTAGAATAATCTGGAACTGTGTGTACAGATCAGTACTAGAATAATCCGGAACTCTGTGTACAGACCAGGACTAGAATAATCTGGTACTGTTTCTACAGATCAGGACTAGAATAATCTGGAACTGTGTGTACAGATCACAATGAGAATAAGATGGAACTGTCTGTACAGATCTGGACTAGAATAATCCGGAACTCTGTGTACCGCCCAGGATGAGAGTAATCTGGAACTGTGTGTAGAGATCAGGACTAGAATAATCTGGAACTGTGTGTAGAGCTCACAATGAGAATAAGATGGAACTGTCTATACAGATCAGGACTAGAATAATCCAGAACTCGGTGTACAGACCAGGAGTAGAATAATCTGGTACTGTGTGTACAGATCAGGTCTAGAATAATCTGGAACTGTGTGTACAGATCACAATGAGAATAAGATGGAACTGTCTGTACAGATCAGGACTAGAATAATCCGGAACTCTGTGTACCGACCAGGACTAGAATAATCTGGAACTGTGTGTACAGATCAGGACTAGAATAATCTGGAACTCTGTGTCGAGATCACAATGAGAATAAAATGGAACTGTCTGTACAGATCTGGTCTAGAATATTCCGCAACTCTATGTACAGACCAGGACTAGAATAATCTGGAACTGTGCGTAGAGATCAGGACTAGAATAATCTGGAACTGTGTGTACAGATCAGGACTAGAATAATCTGTAACTGTGTATGCAGATCAGTCCTAGAATGATCTGGAACTGTTTGTACAGATCAGGACTAGAATAATCTGGAATTGTGTGTACAGATCAGGACTAGAATAATCTGGAACTGTGTGTACCGATTAGGAGCATAATAGTCTGCAACTGTACAGATCAGGACTAGAATAAACTAGAACCTTGTGAACAAATCAGTGTTAGAATAATCTAGAACTGTGAATGGAGATCAGGACTGGACTAATCTAGAAGTGTATGTACAGATCAGGACTAGAATAAGATGGAACTGTGTGTACAGATCAGGACTAGAATAAACCAGAACTCTGTGTACAGATCAGGACTAGAACAAACTAGAACTGTGGGTACAGATCAGGACTAGAATAATCTGGAACTGTGTGTACAGATCAGGACTAGAATAATCTGGAAATGTGTGTACAGAGTGGGACTAGAATAATCTGGAACGCTCTGTACAGATATGATTAGAATATTCGAGAACAGTATGTACAGAACAGGACTACAATAATCTGGAACTGTGAGTACA
Source organism: Squalus acanthias (assembly GCA_030390025.1). Lineage (NCBI taxonomy): Eukaryota > Metazoa > Chordata > Chondrichthyes > Squaliformes > Squalidae > Squalus > Squalus acanthias. The sequence continues at coordinate 142,917,836 of CM059432.1, read as the reverse complement.
AATGAGGACTAGAATAATATAGAACTGATTTACAGTTCAGGATGTAAATAATCTGGAACTGTGTTTACAGATCATAACTGGAATCATCTGGAACTATGTGTAAAAATCAGGACTAGAATAAACTGGAAATTTGCGAACAAATCAGTGTTAGAATCATCTAAAAATGCGTGTAGAGATCGGGACTAGAATAATCTGGAACTGTGTGTATGAATCAGGACCAAAATAAACTGCAACATATGAACAGATAATGGTTAGAATAATTTTGAAGAGAAAGTACAGATCAGGACTAGAATAATCTGGAACTGTGTGTGCAGATTAGGACTAGAATAATCTGGAACTGTATGTACAGATTAGGACGAGCATAATCTGGAACTGTATGTAAAGATCAGAACTGGAATAATCTGGATTTGTGTGTACAAATCAGAATTCCAATAATATGGAACTGTATGTACAGATCAGGACTAGAATAATCTGGAAAAGTGTGTACAGAACAATACTAGATTAATGTGGAACTTCCTGTACAGATCAAGACTAGAATAATCAGCAACTGTGTGCACAGATCATGATAAGAATAATCTGTAAATATGTGTGCAGATCAGAAGTAGAATATACTGGAACTGTGTGTACAGATCAGGACTAGAATATTCTGGAACTGTGTGAACAGATCAGGACTAGAACAATCATGAACTTTGTGAACATATCAGTGTTAGAATGATCTAGAAATGTGTGGAGTGATCAGGACTCGATTAATCTGGATCAGCGTGTACAGATGAGGACAAGAATAAACTGGAACTGTTTATACACATCAGGGTTAGAATGATCTAGAAGTGTATGTACAGATCAGGACTAGAATAATCTGGAACCGTTTGTACAGATCAGGACTAGAATAATCTAGAACTGAGTGTAACGACCAAAACAAGAATAATCTGGAACTATGTGTACAGATCAGGACAAGAATATTCTGGAACTGTTTGTAGAGATCAGAACTAGAATAATCTGTAACTGTTTATTCAGATCAGGTCTAGAATAATCTGGAACTGTGTGTACAGATCAGGACTAGAATAATCTGGAACTGCATGTACAGATGTCGAAAAGAATAATCTGGAAATGTGTGTACAAATCAGGAATAGAGTAAACTGGAACTTTGTGAACAAATCAGTGTTGGAATAATCAAGAAAAGTGTGTAGCGATCAGGAATAGAATAAACTGGAACTGTGTATGCAGATCAGGACTAGAATAACCTGGAACTTTATGTACAGATCCGGACTAGATTAATCTAGAACTGTGTGTAAAGATCAAAACAAGAATAATCTGGAACTGTGTGTACAGATCAGGAATAGAATATTCTGCAACTGTGTGTAGAGATCAGGACTACAATAAACTAGAGCTGTGTGTGCAGATCAGGCCTAGAATAATCTGGAACTGTGTGTACAGGTCATTACTAGAATAAACTGGAATTGTGTGTTCATTTTAGGATTGGAATAATGTTGAACTGTTGATGCACATCAGGACTAGAATAATCTAGAGCTGTGTGTAATGATCAAAACAAGAATAATCTGGAACTATGTGTACAGATCAGTAATAGAATATTCTGGAACTGTGTGTAGAGATCAGAACTAGAATAATCTGGAACTGTGTGTACAGATCAGGACTAGAATAATGTGGAACTGTGTGTAAAGGACAGTGGTAGAATAATCTGGAACTCTGTGTACAGATCAGGACTAGAATAATCTGGAACTCTGTGTACAGATCAGTGTTAGAATAATCTAGCACTGTGTGTAGAGATCAAAACAAGAATAATGTGGAACTGTGGGTAGAGATCAGGACTAGAATAATCTGGAACTGTGTGTACAGGTCAGGACTAGAATAATCTGGAACTGTGTGTAGAGATCAGGACTAGAATAATCTGGAACATTGTGAACAGATCAGGGTTAGAATATTCTGGAACTGTGGGTTGCAAATCAGGCTTGAAATAAACTGGAACTTTGTGAACAATACAGTGTTGGAATAATCTGGAAATGTGTGTACAGATCAGGACAAGAATAATCTGGAATGCTCTGTACAGATATGATTAGAATATTCAAGAACAGTATGTACAGAACAGGACTACAATAATCTGGAACTGTGAGTACAAATGAGGACTAGAATAATATAGAACTGATTTACAGTTCAGGATGTAAATAAACTGCAACCGTGTTTACAGATCATAGCTGGAATCATCTGGAACTGTGTGTAAAAATCAGGACTGGAATAAACTGGAAATTTGTGAACAAATCAGTGTTATAATAATCTAAAAATGTGTGTAGAGATCGGGACTAGAATAATCTGGAACTGTGTGTACGAATCAGGACCAAAATAAACTGGAACAATGTGAACAGATAGAGGTTAGAATAATTTTGAAGAAAAAGTACAGATCAGGACGAGAATAATCTGGAACTGTACATACAGATCAGAACTGGAATAATCTGGATTTGTATGTGCAAATCAGAATTCCAATAATATGGAATGTTTGTACAGATCAGGACGAGAATAATCCGGAACTGTGTGTACAGATCAGGACTAGATTAATCTAGAACTGTGCGTAATGATCAAAACAAGAATAATCTGGAACTATGTGTACGGATCAGGACTAGAATATTCTGGAACTGTGTGTACAGATCAGGCTTAGAATAATCTAGAAGTGTATGTACAGCTCAGGACTAGAATAATATGGAACTCTTTGTACAGATTAGGAATAGAATAATCAGCAACTGTGTGCACAGATCATGATAAGAATAATTTGGAAATGTGTGTTCAGATCAGGGTTAGAATAATCTAGAAGTGTATGTACAGATCAGGAGTAGAATAATCTAGAACTGTGCGTAATGATCAAAACAAGAATAATCTGGAACTATGTGTACAGATCAGGACTAGAATATTCTGGAACTGTGTGGAGCGATCACAACTAGAATAATCTGGAACTGTGTGTACAGATCAGGACTAGAATAAACTGGAAATTTGTGAACAAATCAGTGTTAGAATAATCTAGAAATGTGTGTAGAGATCAGGACTAGAGTAATCTGGAACTGTGTGTACAGATCAGGTCCAGAATAATCTGGAACTGTTTGTACAGAGCAGGACTAGAATAATCTAGAACTGTGCGTAATGATCAAAACAAGAATAATCTGGAACTATGAGTACAGATCAGGACTAGAATATTCTGGAACTGTGTGGAGCGATCAGAACTAGAATAATCTGGAACTGTGTGTACCGATCAGAACTAGAATAATCTGGAACTGTGTGTACTGATCAGGTCTAGAATAATCTGGAATTGCTTGTACAGATGAGGACTAGAATAATCTGGAACTGTGTATGCAGATCAGGACTGGAATAATCCGGAACTGTGTGTACAGATCAGTCCTTGAATAATCTGGAACTGTGTGTTCAGATCAGGCCTAGAATAATCTAGTACTGTGTGTTCAGATCAGGACTAGAAAATTCTGGAACTTTTGTACAGAGTGGGACTAGAATTATCTGGAACTCTCTGTACAGAAATGACTAGAATATTCTAGAACAGTATGTACAGAACAGGACTTGAATAATCTGGAACTGTGAGTGCAAATGAGGACTAGAATAAACTGGAAATTTGTGAACTAATCAGTGTTAGAATAATCTAGAAATGTGTTTACTGATTAGGACTAGAATAATCTGGATTCGTGTGTACAAATCAGAACTGCAATAATCACATCAGGACTAGAATAATCAGCAACTGTGTGCACAGATCATGATAAGAATAATTTGGAAAACTTTGTGTGCAGATCAGGGTTAGAATAACCTAGAAGTGTATGTACAGATCAGGACTAGAATAATCTGGAACCGTGTTTACAGAACAGGACTAGAATAATCTGGAACAGATTGTGCACATCAGGTCTAGAATAATCTGGACCTGTGTGTACAGTTCAGTGCTAGAATATTCTGGAATGGTGTTTACAGATTAGTTATAGGTAATTTGGAAATGTGTGTACAGACCAAGTCTAGAATAAGGTGGAACAGTGTGTACAGATCAGGACAAGAAGAATCTGGAACTGTATGTACAGATCAGGTCTAGAATAAACTGCAACTGTGTGTACAGGTCATGATAAGAATAATCTGGAACTGTTTGTACAGATTCGACTAGAATATTCTTGAACTGTATGTACAGATCAGGACTAGAATAATCTAGAACTGTTTTACAGATCAGGACTAGAATAATCTGGAACTATGTGTACAGATCAGGACTAGAATAATCTGGAACTGTGTGCACAGATCATGACTAGAATAATCTGGAACTGTTTTACAGATCAGGACTAGAATAATCTGGAACTGTGTGTACAGATCAGGACTAAAATAATCTGGAACTGTATGTGCAGATCAGGACTAGAATAATCTAGAACTGTTTTACAAATCAGGACTAGAATAATCTGGAACTGTGTGTACAAATCATGACTAGAATAATCTGAAACTGTTTTACAGATCAGGACTAGAATAATCTGGAACTGTGTGTACAAATCATGACTAGAAGAATCTGAAACTGTTTTACAGATCAGGACTAGAATAATCTGGTACTGTTTCTACAGATCAGGACTAGAATAATCTGGAACTGTGTGTAGCGATCACAATGAGAATAAGATGGAACTGTCTGTACAGATCTGGACTAGAATAATCTGGAACTCTGTGTACAGACCAGAACTAGAATAATCTGGTACTGTGTGTACAGATCAGGACTAGAATAATCCGGAACTCTGTGTACAGACCAGGACTAGAATAATCTGGAACTGTGTGTACAGATCAGTACTAGAATAATCCGGAACTCTGTGTACAGACCAGGACTAGAATAATCTGGTACTGTTTCTACAGATCAGGACTAGAATAATTTGGAACTGTGTGTACAGATCACAATGAGAATAAGATGGAACTGTCTGTACAGATCTGGACTAGAATAATCCAGAACTCTGTGTACAGACAAGAACTAGAATAATCTGGTACTGTGTGTACAGATCAGGACTAGAATAATCCGGAACTCTTTGTACAGACCAGCACTAGAATAATCTGGAACTGTGTGTACAGATCAGTACTAGAATAATCCGGAACTCTGTGTACAGACCAGGACTAGAATAATCTGGTACTGTTTCTACAGATCAGGACTAGAATAATCTGGAACTGTGTGTACAGATCACAATGAGAATAAGATGGAACTGTCTGTACAGATCTGGACTAGAATAATCCGGAACTCTGTGTACCGCCCAGGATGAGAGTAATCTGGAACTGTGTGTAGAGATCAGGACTAGAATAATCTGGAACTGTGTGTAGAGCTCACAATGAGAATAAGATGGAACTGTCTATACAGATCAGGACTAGAATAATCCAGAACTCGGTGTACAGACCAGGAGTAGAATAATCTGGTACTGTGTGTACAGATCAGGTCTAGAATAATCTGGAACTGTGTGTACAGATCACAATGAGAATAAGATGGAACTGTCTGTACAGATCAGGACTAGAATAATCCGGAACTCTGTGTACCGACCAGGACTAGAATAATCTGGAACTGTGTGTACAGATCAGGACTAGAATAATCTGGAACTCTGTGTCGAGATCACAATGAGAATAAAATGGAACTGTCTGTACAGATCTGGTCTAGAATATTCCGCAACTCTATGTACAGACCAGGACTAGAATAATCTGGAACTGTGCGTAGAGATCAGGACTAGAATAATCTGGAACTGTGTGTACAGATCAGGACTAGAATAATCTGTAACTGTGTATGCAGATCAGTCCTAGAATGATCTGGAACTGTTTGTACAGATCAGGACTAGAATAATCTGGAATTGTGTGTACAGATCAGGACTAGAATAATCTGGAACTGTGTGTACCGATTAGGAGCATAATAGTCTGCAACTGTACAGATCAGGACTAGAATAAACTAGAACCTTGTGAACAAATCAGTGTTAGAATAATCTAGAACTGTGAATGGAGATCAGGACTGGACTAATCTAGAAGTGTATGTACAGATCAGGACTAGAATAAGATGGAACTGTGTGTACAGATCAGGACTAGAATAAACCAGAACTCTGTGTACAGATCAGGACTAGAACAAACTAGAACTGTGGGTACAGATCAGGACTAGAATAATCTGGAACTGTGTGTACAGATCAGGACTAGAATAATCTGGAACTGTGTGTGCGGATCAGTACTTGAATAATCTGCAACTGTGTGTACAGATCAGGATTAGAATAAACTGGAACTTTGTGAAGAAATCAATGTTAGAATAATCTAGAAATGTGTGTCGAGATCAGGACTAGAATAATCTGGAACTGAGTGTATATATTAGGACTAGAATAATCTGGAACTGTATATACAGATAAGGTTTATAATAATCTAGAACTATGTGTACAGATCAGGACTAGAATATTCTGGAACTGTGTGTACAGATCTGAACTAGAATAATCTGGAACTGTGTGTACAGATCAGAACTAGAATAATCTGGAACTGTGTGTACAGATCTGAACTAGAATTATCTGGAACTGTTTGTAAAGTTTAGGCCAAGAATAAACTGGAACTGTGTGTACAGATCAGGACTAGAATAATCTGGAACTGTGTGTACAGATCAGGACTAGAATAATCTGGAACTGTTGTACAGATCAGGACTAGAATAATCTAGAACTGTGTGTACAGATAAGGACTAGAATAAACTGGAACCATGTGTACAGATAAGGACTAGATAAACTGGAACTGTGTGTACAGATCAGGACTAGAATAATCTGGAACTGTTTGTACAGATCAGCACAGAATAATCTGGAACTGTGTTTACAACTCAGGACTAGAATAAACTAGAACTGTGTGTACAGATCAGGACTAGAATCATCTGGAACTCTTTGTAGAGAACAGGACAAAAATAATCTGGAACTGTTTGTAAAGATTAGAACTAGAATAATATGGAACAGTGTGTACTGATCAGGATTAGAATAATCTGGAACTGCGTGTACACATCTAGACTAGAAAAAAACAGAACTGTATGAACAGGTCAGGATTAGAATAACCTGGAACTTTGTGTTCAGATGAGGACTAGATAAACCAGAACTGTGTGTACAGATCATTTTAAGAATATTCTGGAACTCTGTGTACAGATCAGGACTAGAATCATCTGGAACTGTGTGTACAGATCAGGACTAGGATCATCTGGAAGTTTGTGTACTGATCATGACTAGAATCATCTGGAACTTTGTGTACAGACCAGCTTTAGAATAATCTGGAACTGTTTGTGCAGATCATGGTTAGAATAATCTCGAACTGTGTACAAATGAGGACTAGAATAATCTAGAATTGTGTGTACAGACCAGGACTAAAATAATCTGGAACAGTGTGTACAGATCAGAACTAGAATAATCTGGAACTGTGTGTACAGATCATGGCAAGAATTAGCTAGAACTCTGTGTACAGATCACAATGAGAATAAATTGGTACTATCTGTACAGATCAGGGCTAGAATAATCCAGAACTCTGTGCACAGACCAGGACTAGTATAAACTAGAACTGTGTGTAAAAATCTCAATGAGAATAAGCTCGAAATGTGTGTACAGATCAGGACTAGAATAATCTGGAACTCTGCGTACAAATCAGGACTAGAATAATCTGGAACTGTTTGTACAGATCAGGACTAAAATAACCTGGAACTGTGTGTACAGATCAGAACTAGAATAATCTGGAACTGTGTGTACAGATTAGAGTAGAATAGTCTGCAATTGTATGTACAAATCAGTCCTAGAATAATCTGGAACTGCCTGTACAGATTAAGACTGGAATAATCTTCAACTGTGTATACAGGACATGATAAGAATAATCTGGAAATGTGTGTGCAAGTCAGAACTAGAATAATCTGGAACTGTGCGTACAGGTTAGACCAGAATAATTTGGAACTGTGCATACAGATCAGAACTAGAATAATCTGGAACAGTGTGAACAGATCAGGACTAGAATAATCTGGAACAGTGTGAACAGATCAGGACTAAAACAAACTAGAACTTTGTGAACAAATCAGTGTTAGAATAATCTAGAACTGTGTGCAGAGATCAGGCCTAGAATCATTTGGAACTGTTTGCATAGCTCTGGATTAGAATAATCTGGAACTTTGTTCACAAATCAGGACTAGAAAAAACTAGAACTTTGTGAACAGATCAGCACTAGAGTAAACTGGAACTGTGTGTACAGATCAGGACTAGAATAATCTGGAACTGCATGTACAGATCAGGATTACAATAAACGAGATCTGAGTGTACAGATCAGGACAAGAATAATCAGGAACTGTGCGTACAGATCACAATAAGAATAAGCTGGAACTGTGTGTACAGATCAGGACTAGAATAATCTGGAACAGTGTGAACAGATCAGGACTAGAATAATCTGGAACCGTGTGTGCAGATTAGGAGTAGAATCTTCTTGAACTGTATGTACAAATCTGGACTAGAATACTCTGGAACTGTTTGTACAGATCTGGATTAGAATGATCTGGAACTGTGTTTACAGGCCGGGACTATAGTAAACTTGAACTGTGTGTAGAGATCAGTAATAGAATAATCTGGAACTGTGTCTGCAGATCATGGTTAGATTAATCTAGAACTGGGTATAGATGAGGACTAGAATAATCTGGAACTGTGTGCACAGATCAGGACTAGAATCATCTGGAACTCTTTGTAGAGAACAGGACAAGAATAATCTGGAACTGTGTGTACAGATCAGGACTAGAATCATCTGGAACTGTGTGTACAGATCAGGACTAGGATCATCTGGAACTGTGTCTACAGATCAGGATTGGAATAATCTGGAACTGTTTGTACAGATCAGGACTAGAATAAACTGGAACTGTGTGTACAGATCAGGACTAGAATACTCTGGAACTGTGTGTACAGATCAGGACTAGAATAATCTGGAACTCATTGTTCAGATCAGCACTAGAATAATCTGGAACTGTTTATACAGATTAGGTTTAGAATAATCTGGAACTGTGTGTACAGATCAGGACTAGAATAAACTCGAACTCTTTGTACATCAGGACTTGAATAATCTGGAACTGTTTGTACTGATCAGGACTAGAATCATCTGGAACTTTGCAGACTGTCCAGCTTTAGAATATTCTGGAACTGTTTGTGCAGATATGGTGAGAATAATCTGGAACTGTGTGTACAGATCAGGACTAGAATAATCTGGAACTGTTTGTACAGATCAGCACAGAATAATCTGGAACTGTGTGTACAGATTAGGACTAGAATAAACTAGAACTGTGTGTACATATCAGGACTAGAATCATCTGGAACTCTTTGTAGAGAACAGGACAAGAATAATCTGGAACTGTTTGTAAAGATCAGGACTAGAATAATATGGAACTGTGTGTACTGATCAGGATTAGAATAATCTGGAACTGCGTGTACACATCTAGACTAGAAAAAAACAGAACTGTATGAACAGGTCAGGATTAGAATAACCTGGAACTTTGTGTTCAGATGAGGACTAGATAAACCAGAACTGTGTGTACAGATCAATTTAAGAATATTCTGGAACTGTGTGTACAGATCAGGACTAGAATCATCTGGAACTTTGTGTACTGATCATGACTAGAATCATCTGGAACTTTGTGTACAGACCAGCTTTAGAATAATCTGTAACTGTGTGTACAGATCAGGACTAGAATAATCTGGAACTGTGTGTACAGACCAGGACTACAATAACCTGGAACTGTGCGTACAGATCAGAACTAGAATAATCTGGAACTGTGTGTACAGATCATGGCAAGAATTAGCTAGAACTCTGTGTACAGATCACAATGAGAATAAATTGGAACTATCTGTACAGATCAGGGCTAGAATAATCCAGAACACTGTGCACAGATCAGGACTAGAATAAGCTAGAACTGTGTGTACAGATCAGGACTAGAATATTCTGGAACTGTGTGTTCAGATCAGGACTAGAATAATCTGGAACTGTTTGTACAGATCAGCACAGAATAATCTGGAACTGTGTGTACAGATCAGGACTAGAATAAACTAGAACTGTGTGTACAGATCAGGACTAGAATCCTCTGGAACTTTTGTAGAGAACAGGACAAGAATAATCTGGAACTGTTTGTAAAGATCAGGACTAGAATAATATGGAACTGTGTGTACTGATCAGGATTAGAATAATCTTGAACTGCGTGTACACATCTAGACTAGAAAAAAACAGAACTGTATGTACAGGTCAGGATTAGAATAACCTGGAACTTTGTGTTCAAATGAGGACTAGATAAACCAGAACTGTGTGTACAGATCACTTTAAGAATATTCTGGAACTGTGTGTACAGATCAGGACTAGAATCATCTGGAACTGTGTGTACAGATCAGGACTAGGATCATCTGGAACTTTGTGTACTGATCAGGACTAGAATCATCTGGAACTTTGTGTACAAACCAGCTTTAGAATAATCTGGAACTGTGTGTACAGATCAGGACTAGAATAATCTGGAACTGTTTGTGCAGATCATGGTTAGAATAATCTAGAACGGTGTATAAATGAGGACTAGAATAATCTAGAACTGTGTGTACAGACCAGGACTACAATAATCTGGAACTTTGTGTCCAGATCAGGACTAGAATAATCTAGAACTGTGTGTGCAGATCAGAATTAGAATCAACTAGAACAGTGTATAGATGAGGCCAAGAATAATCTGGAACTGCGTGTACAGTCCAGGAGTAGAACAATCTGGAACTGTGTGTACAGATCCGGGTTAAAATAACCTGGAACTGTGTGTAGAGATCAGGACTAGAATAATCTGGAACTGTGTGTACAGATCAAGACTAGAATAACCTAGAACTGTGTGTACAGATCAGTACTAGAGTAATCTAGAACTGTGTGTACAGAACAGGACTAGAATAATGTGGAACTGTGTGTACAGGTCAGGGTTTGAATAATGTGGAACTCTGTGAACAGATCGTCTATTGTTTCTCACTAAGCCTAATTTTCACCATCGTGGGACTCTTCCTCCTTTCAATTTCCCTCTTACACTTTCTGTCGAACTCTCAATCCCATGGCCCTTGCTGATCACCTTGCCTCCCCTCGATCACCTAACTTTGGAGTCCTGAAGCTAAAAACATCTTTCGCTCACCTAATTAAATTCATCTTTTTGTGACTCACTTTTCTCTTCCAATTCTAAGCTTGATGAATCTTGGTCAAGAATCTCCCTTCATTGTTCTACCATTATGGCTAGCATCAAGTTTTACCCTTGCCAAATATGTCAGATATTTCATGGTCTGGATTCCAATAAGACCTTTAACGTTGATGATGTCCCTCCCATTGTCTTCAAGGTATGTGTCTTCAGACTTGCTCCTGTTCTATGCTGTCTCTTTAATCTCTCTTGTGATGTTTTCTTCTCCTTAGAAATGTTCATCCTATCCTTCAAACTGCTGCCCTATTGCTCATATATTGGTACAAGTAATAGAAGCTTTCAAATCACCCATTATGTTGAAAGTTCTGGCCCAATCCATGATTGCATGATCCATATGGCTATTGCACTGGGGATCATGTTGCCTCTATATATGCACCCCTGGAACCCTGCTCTCCAAACTTCTGGTGAACCGTCTGTCATTGCCTTGGTCATCTCCAAAGCATTTGATCGGGAGTGGCACCATGCACTTCTGAACAGGTGAGCATTTTCTTAATAGTGAGAGACCAGGATCTATGGAAGAGCAAAGGGATTTGAATGTCCAGGTGGAGCAGCACAGATTCACCTGAATGATACCAGGGCTAGAGTGTTAAATTATGAGGACTGATTGCATAAACTTGGGATTAGACGCTTGAAGGGTGATCTGATTCGGGGATTCAATAGGGTAGGGACAGAAAAATTATTTCCTCTGGGAGTCCAGAGCAAGGGGAACATAATCTTTAAATTAGAGCGAAGCTGTTCAGGGGTGATGTCAGGAAGCACTGCTTCACACAAAGGCTAGTGGAACTCTGGAACTCTCTCCCCCAAGAGGCTGTGGATGCTGGAGCTTTCAAGACTGAGATGGATAGATTTTTGTTGGGTACAGGTATCAAGGGATATGGAACAAAGGTGGGTAAATGGAGTTAAGATACAGATCAGCCATGATCTAATTGAATGGCGGAACAGGCTCGAGGGGCTGAATGGCCTCCTCCTGATCCTATGTTCCTCGAAATCCAAGCCAAATTATTTGACACCATTGCTTTTCTTTCTCAACACTGTCCATCTGTATCCCATCAACATCTCGTACCATGTTTGCACTGGCTTCTCCTCCACTGATCATGATTTACCTCCTTAATCCAGTAAAAGATAAGACGTGAATGTCGTTATGTTAAATTATAAAGTCCCAGGTCCAAATCTACAAAAAGTGAGCAGTGACATTTGTAATGAATGTAATAATTTATAACCTGTTCATTTGTTTTTGCATGCGCAGCTGACAGCACTGCTGCAAGTATTAGCTCAACTATGCAGAGAATGCTGGACGGTGAGTTTTGAACAAATAAGGCAGACTAGGTGGTCTATTAAAGTTAAATACCAGTTTTATACAGAAATGTCAACACACTACAGGGGATCGAGGCTTGGTGTTTTGAGATGAAGCTATTCTGTATCAGGCCAAAAGGCCTCTGCAGAATACAAGCCCTTAATCTGTGGAACTCTCCCTCTCCTTGACACAGTCACATTGCCTGAACCCTACCTTATATACGTCAACGTTTGAATCCAATTTTGCCCATCTCTTGCTGAACTAGCAACATTCAGCGATTTGCCAATGGGCAGCCCACACAGTAGCACCAGTCCCTTTTTTGTGCTCTCAGGAATCGCCAGTACCAATTGATCGCAGCTACGTCCTGTGGTCATGCCTCTAAGAAAATAAAACAAATAGTGCCCTACCCATAAAAATGGCATATTTTGATTCGTATCACTCGTGCAATCTCGAACATGTCGAGAATTTTTTTTTACATCCTCACACTCTAAAAGTATAACCTTCCTGATACTGACCACAACTCTCACATGAAATCATAGAAGGTTACCCCGCAGGAGGCCATTCGGCCCATCGTACCATTCCAAAAGTAATCTCACTGCCCCACTCTCTCCCCATAGCCCTGTATCTTCCTCTGCTTCAAATATTGATCCACTTTTTCCTTAAAAGTTGCAATGGTCTTTGCCTCAACTACTCCTTGTGGCAAAACATCACATGCTACAACAACCCTCTGTGTAAAACAAATTTTCCTATCCTCTCTCCTCACTCTCTTGGCGATAATTTTAAATTGGCAACCCCTCATCCCTGACTCCCCAATAAGAGGAAATAGCCTTTCCCTTTTTTAATCTAGCAAATCCCTTCAGAAGCATAAAAACCTCTAGTAAATCCCCTCGGCTCCTCTGTTCCAGTGCAAACAGTCCCAGTATCGTGTCTCTTCATAATTATTCATTTTCTAGCCTTGATGTTATTATCCGCTCTGAGTTTTTCAATCAATTTTACTTGTGATGATATTTCTTATAGATGACACATTCCAGTATAAACAAAGACTTGCATTTCTACAGCGCCTTTCATGACCTCAGGACGTCCCAAAGCGCTTTACAGCCAATGAAGTCCTTTTTGAAGTGGAGTCACTGTTGCAATGTAGGAAACACGACTGCCAACCTGCGCACAGCAAGCTCCCACAAACAGCAATAAGATATCTGATCAGATAATTTGTTTTAATGATGTTGGTTGAGGGATAAATATTGGCCAGGAAACTGGGGAGAGCTCCCCTGCTCTTCTTTGAAATACTGCCATGGGATCTTTTACAGTTAGTGTCAGCTGTGGCTCAGTTGGTAGCACATTTGCCTCTGAGTCAGAAATTTGCGGGTTCAAGTCCCACTCCAGGGACTTAAACACATAAAACTAGGCTGACACTGCCAGTGCAGTGCTGAGGGAGTGCTGCACTGTTGGAGGTGCCATCTTTCAGATAAGACGTTAAACTAAGGCCCCGTCTGCTCTGTCAGGTGGACGTAAAAGATCCCATAGCACTATTTCAATGGTTGGGCCTAGGACACTGTCCTGAGGAACTGCTGCTGCGATGTCCTGGGACTGAGATGATTGACCTCCAACCACCACAACCATCTTCCTTTGTGCTCGGTATGACTCCAGCCAGTGAAGAATTTTCCCCCTGATTCCCATTGACTTCAGTTTTACTAGGGCTCCTTGATGCCACATTCGATCAAATGCTGCCTTGATGTCAAGGGCAGTCACTCTCACCTCACCTCTGGAATTCAGCTCCTTTGTCCATGTTTGGGCCAAGGCTGTAATGAGGTCTGGAGCCCAGTGGACCTGGCAGAACCCAAACTGGGCACCGGTCAGCAGGTTATTGGTGAGTAAGTGCCGCTTGATAGCACTGTTGATGACACCTTCCATCACTTTGCTGATGATTGAGAGTAGACTGATGGGGCGGTAATTGGCCGGATTGGATTTGTCCTTGAAATATATCAGTACACCTTTTTAGATAATGTATACCCTGATTTGACGCATTTAAAAAAATCAAATATTATTGACAACACGGAGACTGGTAGAATGGTTGGGCAGATTACTTGTAAGTGGGACAACACTGTAGGATGCAAGATTCAGACAGACGGAGTGTCATAACATGCAGTGGATTAATTGCCATGGCTTTTATGTCCGATACTGATATCTATCAGGTGTTGCAGGTATCATAATTCAGTAGCTGTCGGGTTTCCCTAGTCAACATGGTCCCAGATATTAGCTGGCACACTCATTGCAAAACATTGCTGCAAATCGTAGATTATAGAATAAGACTTTACATCACAGTTATCTGGAACTTGAAGTATTTCGCCAAGTAACTTGTTCACAAAAATCTGCGTGAAGTCGAAGAAATTTGGCTTTTGCTGACGGACTGAGCTCTCCGCCAGCCTCCAATCAGGGAGTGAAGGTTTGAACAATGGCGTTACTAAGAATTCAGTTAAGTGACGAATTTAATCTAATTTTGCCTACACAACAAAAGTGACTGAAAAGCATCTCATTGGGTGTGAAGCACTTTGGGACGTCCCGTGGACAGGAAGAGGTGCAAGTTGTTGTGGTTGTTGTGGGATCTTGTTCTGCAAAATGGCTGCCATGTGATTGCCCTTCAAACTAAGTCATTGTTTGTGAAGTGCTTTGGTACATTTCTGAGACCCGATAAAGCGCTGTGTAAATGCAAGTTTATTTGTTCTTCTCTCTATCCCTCTCAGTCTTTCTCTCTCCCTTTCATACAATGGCGGAACAAAATTCCAGTCAAAATCTACATGCAGACTCAAAAAAAAGTTCATTTTTTTGTTCTACACCAAGTAAAGTAGTGAAGTAACAAAAGTACATAACAGTATTTGATAAATATCAGAATGTTTAATATTTTAACTTATATGGCAAGTTATTAAATACAATGTTGTGATACACAGCTAATCGTTTATTACTGAGAGCCCCGAGGCCTGTTATGCTGCTCTTTGGCACCTGTACAGAACTGACAGTTTTGTTGCTCCGATGCCAGGAATGTAAATAATACTGAGAGCAATTTAAGAGCACTTGTAGAGCAGTGAGGAAAGAAAAAGGAGAGAGATAAGAAAAGAGAAATAGAGAGAAAGAAATTGAAAGAGAGACGAGAGACAGAAAGAGTGAGAGATAGAGAGAAAGAAATAGAGAAATGAGAGAAAAGAGAGACAGAGATAAAGAGAAAGAGAAAAAGCAACAGAGAGAAACAGAGGAAGAGAAAGAACTAGAAAGAGAGAATGAGAAAGAATGATATAAAGAGTGTGAGAGAGAGAAAAAAGAAAGCAAAACAGAAAGAGAGAGAAAAAGAAAGGGAGAGAAAAAGGTGAGAGAAACAGAGAAGAAAAGAGAGAAAGAACTTGCATTTATATAGCGCCTTTCATAACCTCAGAAAGCACTTTACAGCCAATGAAGTACTTTTGGAGTGTAGTCACTGTTGTAATGTGGGAAACACAGCAGCCAATTTGCGCACAGCAAGCTCCCACAAACAGCAATGTGATAATTACCAGATAATCTGTTTTAGTGATGTTGGTTGAGGGATAAATATTGGCCCAGGCACACCGGGGATAACTCCCCTGCTCTTCTTCTACTTTTGGTGATGGTCTTCAGCTATCTCACCCCCACACTCTGAAACTCTTTCCCTAAGTCTCTCTGCCTTTCTACCTCTCTCCCCACCTTCAAAAGTCTCATTAAAAGCTGCCTCTTCAACACACCTTTGGTCACCTCCCCTACTTTCCCTCCTGCTCCTTTTTGGGTCTGACATCAAACTGTTAGAGTGGTGAGAATGTGGAACTCACTACCACATGAGGCAAATAGCATAGATGCATTTAAGGGCAAGCTGAATAAATACACGAGGGAGAAAGGAGTAGAAGGTTATGCTGACCGGGTGAGATGAAGAGGGGTGGGAGGAGGCTCGTGTGGAGCATAAACACTGGCATGGAGCAGTTGGGCCGAATGGCCTGTTTCTGTGCTGTGTATTCTATATAATTCTACGCGAGGCACTTTGGGAACTTTTGCTATTTTAAAGGTGCAATACGAATGTTTGTTTCTGTGGGAATCTTGTTAAGTTTTAAGAGGTTGAGACTGATCGCATGCAAAAGGTCAAACTAGACCATAACTGACAAACTAAGGAGCAACAGCAGAACCAGCAAATATCGAAACAACTTGCAGAAATCTTGGCCTTTCCAAATATTTCCCTACTTCAGGTCTACCAACATAGACATCTGCATTGTTAATGACACAGAATCTAATCATTGAAAGGTATTAAGATTAATCACCAAGGATATAAAAACGTGCTCGTGGCATATTATACATGTTTGTCTGATAATTATTGAGACTCATTTCATTACTTATTCAGAGCATTTATTTTCAAAACTTGACTTGTTGAAATGCAAGAACAAAACTTGTCCCGACATTACGACAGTGACTACACTTCAAAAGTACTTCATTGGCTGTAAAGCACTTTGGGACGTCCTGAGGTCGTGAAAGGCGCTATTTCAATGCAAGTCTTTCTTTCATCGATCTTAATATAGACCAGCTGTACGCTGAAGTTTTTTATAAAGCTTACTAAAAAATAAACTTCAAGAGGACATAGGCTGGTGGAATGGGCAGACACCTGACAGATGAAATTTAACGCAGAGAAGTGTGAAGTGACACATTTTAGTAGGAAGAATGAGGAGAGACAATAAAAGCTAAATGGTACAATCTTAAAGGGGGTGCAAGAACAGAGAGACCTGGGGCTGCTTGTGCACAAATCTCTGAAGGTGGCAGGACAGGTTAACAAAGCAGTTAATAAAGCACATGGGATCCTGGGCTTTATAAATAGAGGCAGAGAGTACAAAAATCAGGAAGTTATGCTAAACCTTTATAAAACACTAGTTCGGCCCCAGCTGGAGTATTGTGTCCAATTCTGGGCACCGCACTTTAGGAAGGACGTGAAGGCTCTGGAGAGGGTACAGAAGGGATTTACTAGAATGGTTCCCGGGATGCGGGATTACAGTTACGCAGATAGGCTCGAGAAGCTGGGATTGTTCTCCTTCGGGCAGAAGAGGCCAAGAGGTGTTTAAAACCATGAAGGGTTTAGATAGAGTAAATAAAGAGAAACTGTTTCCAATGGCTGAAGGGTTGATAAAATTGAGAGGTCGCACAACACCAGGTTTTAGTCCAACAGTTTTATTTGAAATCACAAGCTTTCTGAGCGGCTGCTCCTTCGTCAGGTGAAGTGAAGAGATGCATATAGACACAGCATATATAGTCAGAGAACACTGCCAGATGATTACAGTTAATCTTTCTAACATCCTCAGGTGAAGTAGTTGATAACCAGAGGGCACAGATTTAAGGTGATTGGCAAAAGAACCAGAGGCGACATGAAGAAAAACTTTTTTACGCAGCGAGTGGTTAGGATTTGGAATGCACTGCCTGATAGGGTGGTGAATACAGATTCAATAGTAGCCTTCAAAAGGGAATTGGATAAATACTTGAAGAGAAAAAATTGCAGGGATCTGGGGAAAGAGCGGGGGGGGGTGCGACTAACTGGATTGCTGTTCAAAAGAGCCGGCGCAGACTCGATGGGCCGAATGGCCTCCTTCTGTGCTGTACTATTCTATGATTCTATAAGTATGAACAGCTAAAAATTTCAATATTTGAGAATTTAGTGCTCCTAAGAGTAGGGTGAACTGATAATTAAATAAGTTTTAGTGGATCCAAAATATCAGGTCGATGTAAACATTTTACTATGGAGTGAAATAAATTATTAATTATCCCTTTCTGCTGTATCAGTGATCCCATTACCTATTTCTAAAGCCATTACAGTATAGCATGACATTTTTGGAAAGGCGTTCAGTAAGATATGAACTTGTGCCAACATAAATTCTCTTTCATTTGTCACTTGCGGCTGAACGTAACCAGATTTTTCAAAATTACAAAATTACAAGCCCATTTTGTGCTTTTTTTTTGCAATTCTACAGCGTGACTGCACTATTGATATTTCTCAGTCTGCAGTATATTCAAATCAAATTCGAGTTTTGTACAGTATTCTGAATGTGAAACGGTGAATAGAATGTGGTTAATGTTATCTCCTTGAGGATTATATACGATAGCTGTCGAGACTTATCTTGAGGGGTAGAAAGTTATGGGATTCAGATTATTAATAGATGGACACAAATATGAAAAGCATTTGAGAAGAATTACAATGGTCAAGTCCTTGATGTAAATATGTGCGATAATATGCAAACTTTCAAGGGTTATTTTGATTTAAAACAGCCAACTGTTTAATGCTGAGGGTGTGCCATTACTCACAGGCACAGACCTTTCCCCAGGATTTGGGGAATCATAATTCAGCTGCTATTTGAAGAGGTAGATCATTTGATTCAGTGGAGAGCAGAGAGGTCAGTTAATCCTATTCCGTACCATGAGGTATATGCTTCGCCTGTTGCTCTATTTCTAAAGTGCACTGTTTTCTTTGGCCTCCCACATTGCGACAAAATTCCAAGATCGAGTCAAACAAGTGTCAGAAAAAGATGCCTACCTAAAGGTTACATTTCTTGTTATCTTATTTTGATTCAATAGGGAATTACATCCTTTGAGGGATTAATATTAAAATGCTTTATATACATGGGAAAAAAATGATGCATAAAAGTCAGTCATTCCTAAGGATTAGGTATCTTTCAACAGTCTGGTAAACATCATGCATCAGAATTGAGTAATGTTAAAGGCCTGGGGGAAAAAAAGACAAATTGAAATGTGTTTACTCCTTTAACTGGTGAAAATATTAATCGCAATTCTTAAAGGGTGCACATGTGTGATGTTTCTTAAAGTGACATTACTGGAGTAAAACTACATATAAAGCAAATCGTATAAGTTCCTTAGCGTTCTACTCTGGGGAATTGGGAAGAAAAATGAATCACAACTCATTTCCTCAAGTTTAAAAAAAATCTTTTCTTCCTCAGCCAAGTATTTTTATATCCGATCTTTCTGTAGGTGCGGAGTTGTACAACACCCACTTGCATCGAATGGATTTATTGATAAGATTGATCAAATCTGCCTCACTTGACACAAGATTACACTGAATAACCAGATAATTGGTGTAAAAAGGCCTTGCTGAGGGTACAGTGCGGATTCACCAGAATTATAGTACGGCTTAAAGGGTTAATTTACCAGGGCAGGTTGCACAAACTTGGCTTGTATTCCCTTGAGTAGAGAAGATTAAGCGGTGATCCAATTGAGGTGCTTATGATTAAAGGAGCTGACGGGGTAGATAAAGAGAAACTATTTCCTCTGATGGGGGCGGTGGAAGTCCAGAACAAGGGGGCATAACCTTAAAATTAGAGCCAGGCCGTTCAGGAGCGAAATCAGGAAGCACTTCTTCACACAAAGGGTGGTGGTAATCTGGAACTCCTTCCCCAAAAAGGCTGTGGATGCTGGGGCTTGAATTGAAATTTTCAAGACTCAGATGGGTGGATTTTTGTTGGGTAAGGGTATCAAGGGATATGGAGCAAAGGTGGGTAGATGGAGTTGAGGTACAGATCAGCCACTGGGGGGCTGAATGGTTGACTCCTGCTCCTATGACTGCATAACTCTGGAACAGTGTGTGAAGTGACCTCACAAAGCTATAACAAGCAACACAGACCCTAGCCTATTGCCTGCCCATTTTCCTCCCTGGCTGCTGTGTTAGGATTGTTTGTTTTTTTCTGGCTTACAGGTATGTTGGGAGGTAGTTGTTTGGTACTGTGCCTGTATGACCTCTGAAGAGGCAGAGGCAGCATGCCCCTTGTGTCATTCAATATATAAAAGCAATTTGATTTCTGAACAAGTAATTTCTCCCACTGGATTATACATTACCGAAGCTTTAGTTTTGGAGGCAAGATGATCCTAATTTCTGTCACCCGCTCACCCCTCCTAACAATCCGTAAGAAATCAAAGGCATATTGACTAGCGGCAGCCGTGTACCTGGGGAAACTGTCCTTCACGTGACCGACTTTCCTTACTAGTCCATGTATGTTTACAGCACAGGAGGAGGCTATTCACCCAAGTAAGGTATGTGTATTCTTCTCAACATGGCTATTGAACATTCCAAAGGGAAAATCATTGCTGCACTTCAATCTCCTGAACAGCACATGAGCCCAGTTGGAGGGCAAATGCAAGATGACTCATCAGCACTTTGCAGCTAATATTTGGGGTATTTCCAAAGTGCAAGATTATATTTATCTTGCATGTTCTAATTGCCATAAAATGCTCTCGCCATCCCCTTAATTCCTCATACACCTTTAATTCTGCTCCTATGTTATTGCAGTTAGGTATCACTGCTGACAGAATTAGAACAGTCCTGTGAAGATGCGACCAACCCACTCTCTTCCAATGCGTGTAGCTTTCAAATGACGAGGTGATGTTTTATATATTTATAAAGATCCCAATCTGTTCCATTCGTGCAAAGCCTTTTGGCGGAGAGTGTGGAGCACTCACACCAGCAAAGGCTGACAGTGCGCTAATTTCCCACACTACGTCTGCCAGACATGGAATCGCCCATTCAGGATTACAATCATACTCTTCCCGAGTGGGCGAAGGGAGAATTTTCACAAAAATAAAACATAAGAAGAGTCAGGAACAAGATGAAGTGCTTCAGATCATGAAAGCTCATCCTTCTTGTATCCGAACCTCCACATTAAAGCATCAAACTATATTCTAAGCAACCCCAAAGTTTCTGCTTCGACTGCAATGTATGTCACTCAGAATAACAAAGTTCATAGAATCATCTTCTTCTTAGGCAGTCCCTCGGATATCTTGCTTCCACATTAAAAATGCGTTCTCAGGTGACTGATGAGTCCAATGCGGGACCTACAGTCTCTGTCACAGGTGGGGCAGACGGTGGTTGAAGGGGCGGGTGGGTGGGGTGCTTGGGTTGATGTGCGCTCCTTGCGCTTGGCTTCCGCTTGCTCCCAGCGAAGAGACGCGAGGTGTTCGGCGCCTTCCCGGATGCTACTCCTCCACTTTGTGCGGTCTTGGGCCAGGGATTCCCAGGTGTCAGTGGGGATGTTGCACTTTTTCAAGGAGGCTTTGAGAGTGCCCTTGAAGCGTTTCCTCTGCCCCTCTTGGAGTGTCGGAGCTCCGAGTAGATCGCTTGTTTTGGGTGTCTCGTATCGGGCATGCGGACGATGTGATCCGTCCATCGGAGCTGATCGAGCGTGGTCAAAGCTTCGATGGTGGGGATGTTGGCCTGAGCGAGAACACTGACATTGGTGCACCTATCCTGCCAATGGATTTGCTGGATCTTGCTCATAGAATCTTACAGCACAGGAGGCCGCCATTTGGCCCATCATGCCTGTGCCGGCTCTTTGAAGGAGCTGTTCAATTAGTCCCACTCCCCCTGCTCCTTCCCCATATCCCTGCAAATTTTTCCTTTGGAAGTATTTATCCAATTCCCTTTTGAAAGTTACTATTCAATCTGTTTCCACCGCCCTTTCAGGCAGTGCATTTAGGGTCGCCAACTCTGGTTGAATGTGTTCCTGGAGGTTTCATCACATGACCTCCTGCCTCCAACTGCCCCGCCCCCACACTCCCGCCATTGGTCGCCCGGCACATCCATCCTCGCGGCGCTCCGCCTTCCCATGGCCAATTGGAAAGCGAACAGCCTCTTCATCACCCGATTGGATGATTCTTAACAACTAAAAAACAAGTTTTCAAAGAAAATGAGAAAACAATTTTATCTCAATGCCCCTATGATTTTTCTCCCAGGTTGCTCGCAGCAGTGTCCTGGAGACTTGGCAGGCCTTCTGGTAGAATTCCCAATGGAACTTTAAGGCCGTTGCCATGAATAAGAGAGAGAATGCATTCCAGATCATAACTCTCTGCATAGAAAAAAAACCTCATCTCCCCTCTGGTTCTTTTGTCAATTATGTTAAATCTGTGCCCTCTGGTTACTGACCCTCCCAACAGTTTCTTCTTATTTACTCTATCAAAACCCTTCATGATTTTGACCACACCTATTAAATCTCTCATTAGCCTTCTCTGCTCTAAAGAGAACAATCCCAGCTGCTTCTCGTCTCTCCACGTAACTGAAGTCCCTCATCACTTTTACCATTCTAGTACATCTCCTCTGTACCCTCTCCAACGTCTTGACATCCTGCCTAAAGTGTGGTGCCCAGAATTGGACACAATACTCCAGCTGAGGCCTAAAATGAGGCTCATCATTTAATCCTTGACCCTGTTTCCCCAGCTCTGGTCCTCCTTATAAGTTGGTCATAAGCAGCTCCTGGTTCTGACGAGAGGTCATTGACCTGAAACGTTAACCCTACCTTTTTCTCTCCACAGCTGCTGACTCACCTGCCGAGTGCTTCCAGTATCATCCGCTTTTACTTCCTATTTCCATCATCCGCAGTATTTTGCTTTCTGTTCCATGTGGCTGGATTGATGGTTACTTCTTTGGAGCATTTGGATGTAATCAGCCATTGATTTACAAGAGTGGAGAGACAAGAGATGCTGGGGTTGTTCTCCTTTAGAACAGAGGAGGCTAAGGGGGAGATTTAATAGGTGGTAAAAATGATGAGGGGTTTTGGTAGAGTAGATAGGGAGAAACTGTTTCCACTGGCAGGAGGGTCGGTAACTGGAGGATACAGATTTAAGGTGATTGGCAAAAGAACCAGTGGGGGAATGAGAGAATTTTTTATTTTTTTTTTAATGAGAGTTGTTGTGATCTGGAATGCACTACCTGAAAGGGCGGTGGAAGCAGATTAAATGTTAACTTTCAAAAGGGAATGGGACAAATATGTGATGGGAAAAATTTGCAGGGCTGTGGGGAAAGAGCAGGGGAGTGGGACTAATTGGATCGCTCTTTCAAAGAGCCGGCACAGGCACGATGGGCCGAATGGCCTCCTTCTGTGCTGTGTCACGTGGCGATAAAAAATTGGCATGGATGATGTTTTGGGTGCCAATGAAACCTCAACATCGAAGGGGCCAAAAAAGATTCTGGGTGCCACTGCCATTTCATCTCCATAGCCAGGTTATCTTCTGTTCATTTTGGAATATTTAATATCAGGGAATAAGAGTGGAAGAGTCATTAATCGAGACCATGAGAAGGAGCTGAATTTAGTAGTGGCTAGTAGCTGAATTAACCACTTCAACAATTCCCTTCATAAGGTTGGGCTCAGCAATCTGCCAAGATAATTCCCTTATGGGCTCACCAGTAGTCACAATTTATAACAGAAGCATTAAAGAACTTGCATTTCTATAGCGCCTTTCACGAGCCCGGGACATCCCAAAGCGCTTTACAACCAATGACGTAATTTTGAAGTGTAGTCACTGTTGTAATGTGGGAAACGCAGCAGCCAATTTGTACACAGCAAGCTCCCACAAACAGCAATGTGATAATGACTAGATAATCTGTTTTAGTAGTGATGGTTGAGGGATAAATATTGGCCCGGACTTCCCCTGCTCTTCTTCGAAATAGTGCCATGGGACCTTTTACATCCACCTGAGGGGGCAGACGAGGGCCTCGGTTTAACATCTCATCTGAAAGACGGCACCTCCGACAGTGCAGCACTCCCTCGGTACTGCACTTTTGTGCTCAAGTCTCTGGTGTGGGACTTGAACCCCCAACCTTCTAACTCAGAGGCGAGAGTGCTACCCACTGAGCCACATTAAAACAAAGAAAGGTGGCAGAGGAGAATTACTTTTAGGATGATAGCTCGGAGTATGTTAAAGCCAGTCAAACTCCCTTCCCCACTGTACCATCAGACTTGGACAGCAGTGATGTGAACATTTGACTGTTGAATGGGGAACAAGGTAACACACCTGCTGGGTTTATATTACTCGCTGAAACTATGCACTTCAGTTATGGTTTTTGAGGCCACATGAATTGTTGGGTTACTTTTGCTCCTCAATTCCTGTTTATATGCCATAGTTTAAGTGCAGCACATCATGCAGTCTGCACACAGCACTTGCCCTGGATGCAAACACATTTTACGAACTCTCAATGAAGAAGGCAGGGTACAATGTATCAGCATTTGCAATCAGCTTCTCACTGCAGAACACCACTCACTTAATACAAGAGAACAGACCAATTTCCCTTGAAATCCTAATACGGTACAAGAACAGTTTTTATTGAGTAATACAGATTTTGACAGAACTACAAATAACCCTTAAATAAAAAAATCAAAAGATCGTAATTTTTTTTTTAAAGTTGACATTTTATTTTATCTACCGATCTTTGTAGTTAAAAAAATGAATCGTTACAAAGATGAACTTCATTTGGTCTGACAAACCAGGACTGATCGGATCTTCAATCTGCACACGTTTCTGTAATTATCTTCAGTAAAAGCCAGAGTCTGCAGTGGTCCAGTTGGGAGCCTGCAAAACAAAAGTCAAATCAAATCCATTAGGAAAAACACAGGAGGGTTATTTAGCACATGTTAAGTGTTGGCGTCTTATTAACTGAACGTATTCAGAGTTTAAGATCTTGTCTGTAACACTTCTAGACTCCGGCTGTAGTTTGCTGAATAAGGAAATTTGTACCCTGATTAAAGCTGAACAGCCGTTACGCTGTCTGCTTAGAACAGCATCTCAGTGTTCCAAGAACCAGATGCCCATAAACAACTAAATTACTGAGTGTCTGAAGTGTTTCAAGAGCAATTAGGTGAACTTTATCACACTGTTTCAGTTCATTATTTTCTGCATGTCAGCCTCCTAAAATAGGAACTCAAAACATTGTAACTTTCTACAGCTTACTAACAAAACCCAAACTCCTCCGCAGAGTCCTGCTGCAAAGGTCTGTGATGAGGTGGACGGCAGGAGTGATTAAATGACAAAAGATGAGTCTGGAAGAGGTGTAAATTGAAATGGCAGCATCATTAACAGCTGCCATGTGAAAAAAGGGGCAGAGGTTCTGGTCTGAAATTGTTGAACTCGATGTTGAGTCCAGAAGGCTGTAAAGTTCCTAATCGACAGATGAGGTGCTGTTTCTCGAGCTTACGTTGAGCTTTGTTGGAACAGTGTAAGAGGCTGAGGACGGAGAGTCTCTATTTCTCTGCTCCCCTCACTCACTCCAATCTACCTTCCTCTGAACTTGCAGCACTCCGTTCTCTCAGATCCAACCCCAACATTGTCATTAAACCTGCTGACAAGGGTGGCGCTGTTGTTGTTTGGTGAACCGACCTCTCCCTTGCGGAGGCTGAACGGCAACTCTCCTACACCTCCTCCTACCTCCCCCTGGACCATGACCCCACTACCAAACATCAAGCTATCATTTCCAAGACTGTCACTGACCTCATCTCCTCTGGAGATCTTCCCTCCACGGCCGCCAACCTCAGTTTCCCAACCCCACACAGCCTGCTTCTACCTCCTTCCCAAGATCCACAGACTGCTCTGGTAGACCCATCGTTTCAGCCTGTTCTTGCCCCACGGAACTGATTTCTTCCTTTCTCGACTATTTTTTCACCCCTTGTCCAGTCCCACCTACATCCGCGACTCTTCTGACGCCCTCCGCCACTTCAACAGTTTCCAGTTCCCAACCGTCGCCTTTTCACTATGGATGTCCATTCCCTCTACATCTCCATTCCCCACCAGGACGGCCTGAGAGCGCTCCGCTTCTTCCTTGAACAGAGGCCCAACCAGTCCCCATCCACCACCACCCTCCGCCGCCTGGCCGAACTTGTTCTCACATTGAACAACTTCTCCTTTGACTCCACTCACTTCCTCCAAATTAAAGGTGTTGCTATGGGAACCCACACGGGCCCTAGCTATGCCTGCCTTTTCGTGGGATATGTGGAACATTCTTTGTTCCAGTCCTACTCAGGTCCCCTCCCTCACCTCTTTTTCCGGTACATTGATGACTGCATTGGTGCTGTTTCCTGCTCTCGCCCCGAACTAGAAATTTCATTCACTTTGCTTCCAATTTCCACCATTCCCTCACCTTCACATGGTCCATCTCAGACTCTTCCCTTCCTCAACTTCTCAGTCTCCATTTCTGGAGATAGGCTATCGACAAACATCCACTATAAGTCCACTGACTCCCACAGCTACCTGGACTACACTCCCTCTCACCCTGCTTCCTGCAAGGACTCTACTCCATTCTGCCAGTTTCTTGTCTCCGTCGCATCTGTTCTGATGATGCCACCTTCCATACCAGTGCTTCCGATATGTCTTCCTTTTTCCTCAACCGAGGATTCCCCTCTACCATGGTTGACACGGCCCTCAACCGTGTCTGTCCCATTTCCCGCACTTCCCTTGTCCTCACCTTTCACCCCAGCAGCCTCCACATTCAACGCATCATCCTCCACCCCAGCATGATCCCCAAACACATCTTCCCCTCCCCTTTCAGCATTCCGAAGGGACCGCTCCCACCTCGACACCTTGGTCCACTCCTCAATTACCCCCAATACCCTCTCCCCTTCCACCAGCACCCTCCTGTGCAAGTGTAGGAGATGCAACACCTGCCCTTTTACCTCCTCCCTTCCCACTGTCTGGGGCCCCAAACACCCCTTCCAGGTGAAACAGCGATTTACTTGTACTTCTTGCAATTTTGTATACTGTATTCGCTGCTCACGATGCGGTCTCCTCTACATTTTTGCGGAACTCCTCCGTTCAGTACATAAGCGTGACCCCGAGCTTCCGGTCGCCTGTCACTTTAATTCTCCGCTACACTCCGACTCTGACACCTCTGTCCTCGGCCTCTTACACTGTTCCAATGAAGCTCAACGTAAGCTCGAGGAACAGCACCTCATCTTTCGATTAGGCACTTTAGAGCCTTCTGGACTCATCGAGTTCAACAATTTCAGACCATAACCTCTGCTCCTATTTTTTCCACATGGCTGCTGTTGATGATTCTGCCATTCTCATTTACACCTCTTCTAGACTCATCTTTTGTTTCTTTACTTGTCCCATTACCATCTCCTTTTGTTTTGTACTATCATAGGAACATAGGAACAGGAGGAGGCCATTGAGCCCCTCGAGCCTGTTCCGCCATTCAATGAGATCATGGCTGATCTGCGACCTAGCTCCATATACCCGCCTTTGGCCCATATCCCTTAATACCTTTGGTTAACAAAAAGCTATCAATCTCATATTTAAAATTAACAATTGATCTAGCATCAATTGCTGTTTGTGGAAGAGAGTTCCAAACTTCTACCACCCTTGATGTGTAGAAGAATTTTCTAGTTTCACTCCTGAAAGGCTTGGCTCTAATTTTTAGACTTTGCCCGAGTCCTAGAATCCCCAGCAGAAATAGTTTCTCTCTATCTACCCTATCTGTTCCCCTTAATATCTTAAACTTCGATCAGAACACCCCTTAATCTTCTAAATTCTAGGGAATACAACCCTAGTTTGTGTAATCGCTCCTCGTAATTTAACCCTTGAAGTTCGGGTATCATTCTTGTAAACATATGCTGCACTCCCTCCAAGGCCAATATATCCTTCCTACGGTGTGGTGCCCAGAACTGCTCACAGT
The DNA here is from genome assembly GCA_030390025.1 of Squalus acanthias. Lineage (NCBI taxonomy): Eukaryota > Metazoa > Chordata > Chondrichthyes > Squaliformes > Squalidae > Squalus > Squalus acanthias. The sequence continues at coordinate 142,889,867 of CM059432.1, read as the reverse complement.
ACTCCAGGTGTGGTCTAAACTGGGCTTTGTGTAGCTGCAGCATAACTTCTACCCCCTTGTATTCTAGTCCTTTAGATATAAAGGCCAGCAATCCATTAGCAAGAGATGTTCCCTTTTCAAAAGCAAAATAATTTTTGATTATTTTCTGTACCAGTTCATAACATTTTAATGATCTGTGTACCTGGACCGTCACTGTTTTTAGTTTTTCACCATTTAGAAAGTACCCTGTTCTATCCTTTTTGGGCCCAAAGTGGATTTGCTTACACTGAAATCCATTTGCCACAGTTTTGCCCATTCACTTAATCTGTCGATATCATACTTTTTGTCATTTAATCTCTCCTGCCTTCCACCCCAGCACAGACCTTCCCTTTTGTTCTTTCCTTCCCTCCACCCCTTTCCCTGCCTCTGCACTTGCTTAAAATCTGTTACATATCTAACTTATTCCAGTTCTGACGGAAGGTCATCAACCTGAAACGTTAACTCTGTCTCTCTCTCTCCACAGTTGCTGCCTGACCCACTGAGTATTTCCAGCATTTTCTGTTTTTATTTCAGATTTGCAGCATCTGCAGTTCCAAGAGTCCAGGATCAGAGAGCTGGCTGCTGCCATTTATTCCGTTAAACCTGGCTTTCTACCCTTCGCAGCAGACTCGGAAACCAGGGTAAATCTAGGTAGACCAATCTGCTACTGGACGGCAGAGAGCAGACTGAACAGCTGGCACCCAGAACTGGAGTGAAAACAGTATAAAAGCAGCTTGAAACAAACAGATGCAATGGACATCACCAGAGAGCCTAAATACACACAATGTATTCCAATAAAATTTCTATTAATGGCATCTGGGTGCCGCTCAATGTACAAATCCTCTATTCAATATTGTATTTAGTGTGATGTCACTGTTTTCTCAAAGTAAAAGGAAAAGCAAGGAATAAATTTCAGCTCAAATATTACCGACTTGTACAGTGCACATTTGTAATAAGCTGGTCTGAAAACGCACTCTGCAGACTACATAGACTCGCAGATTTTGGTTGCACGGCTCATTACTACTGTGCACAATTCTACAGAGGCAAGGGAAAAAGCAGCTGGGGACTGAGCTCCAGAACAGGAAAAACTGCAAATAAAAGGAAAGTCACTCACTAGGCAACATTTCTCAGCTCTCCATCATACAGTGGGACAACCTGAAGGCATCTCAATAGTGGCCTGGCCTCCAAATTCCCCCCTCTTGGCAAAGTATGTCCAGAGCTTCATCTGATGGTGGAACTGTTTTTGAAGGCACTCAGTACAAGGGGAAGTAGGTGGGACGCTGTATGTAACCACTCTAAGACAGGATTACGCCAACAATCTGTGTCACTCCACTACTTTCAATCTCCAACACGGATAGAAATTAAATCAAATTCGATCGGAAATGAGACTCACTGAAATAAGTGTAAAGTCTTTCACAGTAGAATCAACATCTACAACAGATAAACATTTAACAGAACGTAATGCACAATATTTCCAATTTCTCAACAAATGTGTGCCAAACTAGTTCCAAATTTCAGTTCTGGACTGTAAGAAAATTCTTATGGCACGTGTCCATGTTAGTTATGAGCTGGTACTTTATAACAGAATGCCATAAACAACCCCAACCTTTCCACTACACCCGGTCAATATTGTTCTGATCAGTAAGCAGTAACACACTGCATGAATTAAGGTAATACCTCACAGGAGAAGCTTGATTTGTTAAGCCAAGGAAAACTGCTCATTTCAGTAAAATTTACAATATACAGAAGGGTCTTCGCACTGTGTCAAAGGTTATGAACACTGCTCAGCTAACCAGCTGTTGCAGGACTGATGTAGCAATCAGAACAAGTGCAAAATTACTACCATATGCATTCAGTGGCCTTTCAGACATGTTTAGCTCCAGCTTGTTAATAACTGTCACTGTCTCAAAACTAAAAATACATTAGGTATGCAGTTTATAAATCCGCATGAGAAAATAGGTCCTTTCCTCCACATCCACCATTAACCGTGTAACAACCAAACAAGTTTCAATTTGCACAATTATAAAATGGGGAGTACAACAAACTTTCATAGCCCTTCAAATCTTTATTTGTCAGTAACAATCCTCGTAGGGGTCCAATTACATAGAATATACGGCACAGAAACAGGCCATTTGACCCAACCAGTCCATGCTGGCGTTTATGCTCCACTCGTGGTTCCTCCCGTCTTTCCTCATCTAACTATCAGCATAACCCTCTATTCCCTTCTCCCTCATGTGTTTATCTAGCTTTCCCTTAAATGCATCGATACTATTCACCTCAACCACTCCCTGTGGTAGCGAGTTCCACATTCTCACCACTCTCTGGGTAAAGAAGTTTCTTCTGCATTCCCTATTGGATTTCTTGGTGACTATTTTATATTGATGGCCTCTAGTTTTGCTCTTCCCCACAAGAGTCTGTGCCTACTCTATCAAAACTTTTCATAATTTTAAAGACCTCTATTAGGTCACCCCCTCAGCCTTCTCTTTTCATGAGAGGAGAAATCCAGGTTGCTCATCCTTTCCCGATAGGTATAACCTCTCAGTTCTGGTATCATCCTTGTAATCTTTTTTGCACTCTCTCCTCCTTTTTATAATATGGAGACCAGAACTGTTCACAGTACTCCAAGTGGGAGTGAAAGAGACTTCTTTCCAGCACTTAAAGTAGGCTTACAAAAGTTGAAATCTCTCAATTGTCTACAGTGTTTTTTGGGGGTAGACTTTCCATATTTTCTTCCTTACCTCATTTCATTTTATATTTTGCCCACGGAACTTGATTACTCTTTCCTAACTTCACTCAGTGTCTACGTTTCACTCTGAATTAGCTTCTATCCAAATCTGCTCATTCATCTCTTAATCTGCCCAGTGCGGCCTATGTCCCAGTTTGCCACTCTGCTAATTCCTCTACATCCACCTCTTCCTGCTTCTCCGTTGATGTTACAGCTCCATTTCCAGGGTGGATATTTACATGTATCCCGTTGTGTTTATCCTGATGTAGCCCTCAAACCAGGACACCCAGGAGTATGATAAATATGGAACAATCGAGGATCACTGATAAAACTGCGATCTTGTTATGTTTGGGAGGGCGAAATCCATTGGGGACAGGGTATTGAAGAGCCACATTCCATTTTATACCTTGCTCCAGAGCAAAAGGACAGGCTGAATATCTGCTTAAAAGCTGTTGATCTCTAACATGTTCTGATGAAAGGTCACGGACCTGGAACGTTAGCTCGTTTCTCTCTCCACAGATGCTGCCTGACCTGCTGAGTATTTCCAGCATTTTCTGTTTTTATTTCAGATTTCCAGCATCCGCAGTATTTCACTTTTGTTTTATTGGGGGGGTGGGGGGGGGGAAACTACTGGCCAATTCAGGAAAAACTCTGGAAAATTCCCCTCGGAGTCTCAGTGATCAAGCAAGTACCAATAACTCCCAGCTAACTGGCAACTTACCCTCTCTAACTAGAAGTGTTCTCTTCTCTCAAGACCGTGTCAAGCTGCCTTTTAAAGGAATGTTAGCAATTCCTAACTCATCACATGCTTCAGTCATGTATTCCAGAGAGCTCTGACTCTGCAAAGAGAAATACTTCTTGGCATCTAACCCATCTCTTGGCCTAAGAATTTTACAGACGTACTCTCAATCATTCCTATCCATCTCAAGCAACCTATTCAAACTGACCAAATCCAATCGCTTCATTGAAAAAAAATTAAATCATCTCCCCTATAAGCCTGCAATACTCCAAAGTAAATAGCCCCAACATTTAAGATAATTGGCAAAAAAAGCCAGGGGTGGGAAGATGAGAATTTTTTTTTTTTAACGCAGAGAGTTATGATGATCTGGAATGCACTGCCTGAAAGGGCGGTGGAAGCAAATCCAATAGTAACTTTCAAAAGAGAATTGGATAAATACTTGAAAAGGAAAAATTTGCAGGGCTGTGGGGAAAGAGCAGGGGAGTGGGTAGCTCTTTCAAAGAGCCAGCACAGGCCGAATAACGCGCTGTGTGATTCTATAGAGTTCCAGAACATGAATTGCACCCCGCACTCACCTAAAGGCTCAAGGGATGAACATAAATAAGTTGGCGAGGATTTGCTGTTTGTTTTTTCATCAGTGTTTACGCTTCGGGAAACTGAGCAACATTAGAATTCCCCTCGAGGTGAAAGCGAATGGGAGAAAGGCAGAAATGTTGATCCGAACATTCTTGCTTCCTGGCAGCACTCGAAATCTAGAAATGCCCATATTAAAGTGAAGTGAAGCATGAATCCACCTTTTAAAAAAAATGGGGAATAAAAAGCTCCCTTGCTGCTAAAAATGCATTAATTTAAGAGCAAGGTGACTATATTGTGAACTATTTTTACATGCCGACACATCTGGTAAATCATACAAATTGTGAGGCATGGTAGAAATCAGACTGCTCGAGGTTATGTACTGTAAAATTAAACAGGTTGTGGAGCTGGACCGCCAGCATTACATTCTAATCAGTGTCGAGAATCATCTAATAGAAGCATACAACGCAGGTCCTGGTCCCTTATAACCAGAATCCCAGGTTCACACGCTAGTCTCAAGATAATTCCTTGATTTACATCAATACCCTAAGAATATGAAAGACACGTCAGGCAGGCACAGGACTGCTTTGGCCAGTTGGTTTGGAAAGGCCACTTTCAATTGCAGATGATGGCATAAATGTTTCTGATTTTACTTTTATTCATTCACGGGATGCGGGCGTTGCTGGCAAGGCCAGCATTTATTGTCCATCCCTAATTGCCCTTGAAAAGGTGGTGGTGAGCCACCTTCTTGAACCACAGCAGTCCTTGTGGTGACGGTGCCCCTACAGTGCAGTTAGGTAGGGAGTTCCAGAATTTTGACCCAGCGATGATGAATGGCCAGGATATGTCCAAGTCGGGATGGTGTGTGAAATGTCTCAAGCAAGAACATAAGAATGTCAGAGTTAAGAAAAGGAGGTGATTTACATACAGGTCCAGCACCACAATGCTCAACCTTCCCACATCTTCAATATTCAGAGGATTCCTTAGCGATAACTCTTGGTCACCTCCTCCACAAAATGCACATCATTGTCAGAAATCAAGGACTGAACAATGAATTAGTAAATACAATTATCTATTTATAAAAAGAGAGCGGAGTGAATTGGGGTATTTAGGGCCCTATTTACTCTTTAATGAAGTTGTTAAAATCAATCCTATCAAGATAAATGGTTACTTTAATTTAAAGTAGCTGCTTCCTTGAGATCCAAGATCTCAGAGTAGTCGAAGCAGCACTCAGTCAAGACCAATATGCTGAAATGAACCCTTCGTGATGCATCGCCGGCACTGAGCTGCTGAAATAAGAGTCGGGACAGTCCAGCTGTCACTGACCTTTGTCAGTGCAACTCTTGAATTTGCCACTAGACGAGAGAAGAGAAAGAATTTGCATTTAAAATAGTGCCTTTCCCGACCTCGGAACTTCCCAAAGCGCTTCACAGCCAATACAGTACTTTTGAAGTGTAGTCACCGTTACAATGTAAGACGGTATCTCAAAGAGGTGCAGCGTAACTCTCCCTCAGATTCTCCCTCCTCCTTCCCCCCATTTTTGTTAGGCAAGGGTTACGGGACCAAGGCGGGTGGATGGAGTTAAGATACAGATCAGCCGTGATATGATTGAATGGTGGAACAGGCTCGAGGGGCTGAATAGCCTCCTCCTGTTCCTATGTTGCTAGAAAGTCACCCGCCTGCACTATACACTTCCTCAGCAGCTTCAAGAAGACCAACTTGCTACATGGGGAAACCATCCACACAACCTTGCCTACCATTACACATTGTAGATACTAACCCAACAGAAAGTGTAATTTAAACCAAAAGCTTGCAGGTTTTCAGAAAAATCTGTTCCCAGTCTTCACGGTGTAGGATACCTGGTATGACAGCACAGCTCCTTAGCAAAGATTTTGATTTTCAAAAATCTTCTGATAAAGTGCTACGAGGGACGCGGACTAAATCAAATCCCGTGGTGTCAAGGCTGCTATCGCAAAATGGATCTCAAACTGGCACTGGACTCATGCCTGGAAAAGGACGAGACTACGGCAGAAGGAAAGATAAGATTTTGGGTATTAACCAACAACTTCCGGGCCTCCTGGTCACCTTTGAGGGGTTGAAGAAGTTTTGACAGATTCCCTGAATTGATTTCCATGTTTTTTGCCTCTCCCAAGAGGTGGGCGGGGTGGAAGGACAAATCCAGTAAGAAATGGGGCTAACGCACATGGGCCCAATGGCCTTTTTCCTTGCCCGGAATACATAACATGTGGCAGCAAAGCCCCCAATTTCTTAATGGGCAAGAAACACAAACATGACAAAGTGTGAAATGCAGCAAATTCAAGACAGGTCCAAGGAGGAAGGAAGGAAGCTTGTATATTGTTATGAATTTGGGTCTATCATAGATATAATCGAAAAGGAAAATTATGCAGGGCTGTGGAACTAATTGGATAAGTCTTTAAACGAGCTGGTATAGGCATGATGGGCCGAATGGCCTCCTTCTATGCTGTATGAGTCTATGATCTATGATCTTCTTGGGTTTAGTGGCACCAGGCACTCCTAGAAGTGGTCTGAGGATCTTACTTTTGAGAGTAGATTCATATTGGCCTATATCTACTTGAACAAAGTGGACCCTAGATGATCTAACAGTAGATGAGACAAATCATTAAGTTGCTTCATTTCACAGTGAAGTGAACATACAAAGCAATACTTACAACCAGGTTCACTTAGTTCAATAGATACACTTTATCTCCATGCTAAAACATAAAAATAATGAACACGCTACATTGCCTGGTGATTACAACATTTTGGCAGTGTTTCTGTGCTTGATCTCTGAAGGAGGGACCAAGCCATTCAATTCAAATACAAGCATATCAGATTTGTTCATATATGTTTAATTGGCAAGTTTTAAAATAAAAATTCAAGGGTTACTTAAATCTGCTTGGTCCTAGTCACTTAAGGGTATTTAGCAACTTTCATTCAACTCAAATAAAGCAGGCCAAATAGCTTCCATAAATGGTGAGAAGAGAGAAGAACATTAGTTATATCCCAGGTTAGCAGAGCAGTTGCAAACTATTATTTTCCAGTTCATAAGGATCTAGCTAAGCTCAAGGATTACTATAAAAAGGTTACTGCTTGTTCTTTAGTACTTCATTAATTTATTTGACATTTGAAGCCGAAGCAAGATGTTATTCAGCCACCTTCTGGAGGCGCAGATCACAAGACCCCTTGGCTGTACCAGGAACCAAAATAAGTTGGCGAGGATTTTCTGTTTGTTCCTTGGGCACACTCTGAACTTAGACAAGCATCTGGGCAAGTGAAAACACGCTCTCTGGGACATGAGTTGTTAGGACTCACCTACGAGCGTTGCCAAACACAGAAGAAAAAGAACTTGCACTACTATAGCGCCTTCCACGACCTCAGGACATCCCAAAGCACTTTACAGCCAATGAACTACTTTTTGGACTGTAGTCACTGTTGTAAGTTTGGGAACGCGGCAGCCAATTTGTACACAGCAAGCTCCCACAAACAGCAATGTGATAATAACCAGTTAATCTGTTTTAGTGATGTTGATTGCGGGATAAACATTGGCCAGGACACCAGGGATAACTCCCCTGCTCTTCTTCGATATAGTGCCATGGGATCTTTTATGTCCACTTGAGAGAGCAGACAGGGCCCCGCCTTGGTTTAATATCTCATCCGAAAGATGGCACCTCTGACAGTGCAGCACTCCCTCAGTACTGCACTGGAGTGTCAGCCTAGAAGCCAAAAATATCTAGATTTTAAAACAGAAAAGAACCCCTCCAAAAATGTTAACTGCCCCCTCTCTCTCAATAAACAAGACACAAAATATGATCTGCAATTGAAAATCAACATTGATCACTACACAGAAGACAAAAGCACAATGGAAACCTTCACAAACTTTAAAAAGGCTGTAGAAAGAAAGAAACTGTACGCAAGATGAATTGACTGAGGAAGAAGTGAAGTAAAACTTGGAGTTGGGCCTGGTGGAAGGTCTGTGCTTGCATAACGGATGTGTCTCAGAAGTGTTTCCTTCCTTCTAATTGGCTCATGGTGACTGAACAAATGAGGATGTACGGCAATTACAAGCATGCCCATTTTGGCTGCGCTGGGAAAATACATGGCAAAGAGTATCCCTTTCTCAGCACAACTGAAGTTTGTTTTGTTGACTGCATAGCTTGTTCACATGCTTCCCCCCTACCCCCAAACCATCCCCTCCCCCCACCACACAACACCATATTCCCGCCAGGACAGAGAACAATGTGAAGGAAAACAACAGTCTGACGCCAGTGTTTAATCAATCATGACCAATCCTCTATCCTCACTGGCGTTGAATCTTGTCACCGTCCCATCAGATCTGCTAAAGTGAACTGGGTGTGGCGAGAGCTCCAGTGGAGAGGCAGACCAAAGATATTAATGTTTTTATTAAAATGCATGGAACCGATGTACACATCACTCAATGTACTCGTTTCTGAAGTTCCCTTTTAATACTTGCCATTCAAACGACGTTAGCAGCCCTTTCAAATTCCCCAAAGCAGCTTACAGATGTTTTTTCTATAGTCACACTTATTTCATTTTGTACTTGATAATCAATCACAGCAAATTCAGCTTTACATAACTATGAAGCTCAGCTTTGTTACTGCTTATTAGAACCAGACACGTAAGCGAATAACTTAATATGGATGGAAGGTTGCACTGAGCTCAGCCTTTCTGGGAAATCCCGAGGTAAACAGTGCATCAGATTCGCAGAGGCTTCATCGCTAGATCCACTATCAGTAGCCAAATGAAGAGAGCGAGAAAAAGTGATCATTATTATTTTCCGGCTGGAAGTAGAGGAAAAATGTCTGGTTCGCAACTCATTGCCCCTTGTGTACACAGGGGGGAAAAAACGACTATAAAAAAGGAGAGAATTTGTGCGAGTGAATTTGACCGTTCCTGCCTGTACAGTGTCCCCATATCCCAATGAAAAGTTCATTTTTGCCCAACAGCGGAGAAGTGAAATACTGTAGTCACTGTACGTGTGTGCGAGATCCAACTTAAGAGAGAACATAATAAGTGAGCAATTTTGCTCATTATTTTTCAAACATAAAATGGGTGCATCCAAAAAGCTGCAACTGAAAGGATGATTGAGAAACTTGAGAAACACCAGGAAGAATATACAGTACTTTAGTTGCTGCACTGTGGTGAAAATTGTTTGAGACCTTTTATCCAAATCTTGACAATGCCATTTGTAAATGGAAGGGCCATATTTAGATTTGTTGCAATTTCTTTTTCTCTATTATCTCTGTGCTAATTGATGAACATGGATTTAGTTCAATCTGCAGGCTTTTATCAGGGATTAGTGATCACAGTTTCAGAATGTTAATTGCTATTTAAAACTATTGCCCTGTATGATTTCTGTGGTCTACAAATGTTCACAATTTTGGACTAAAAGTGGTAACATATTTAAGGTAAAAGAACAGGCGGGTTTAAGGTAGAGTTTAAGAATAGGTAATTAACTAACTGTAATTTGCCAAACCTGGTCTAATGTAGTATGGCCTGCACTCTCCCGCTATACTGCTGCCCATGTCCTAACTCGCACCAAGTCCCGTTCCGCCCATCACACCCTGTGCTTGCTGACCTACATTGGCTCCCGGCTAAGCAGCGCCTCGATTTCAAAATTCGCATTCTTGTTTTCAAATCCCGCCATGGCCTCACCCCTTCCTATCTCTGTAATCTCCTTCAGCCCCACAACCCCCTGAGATATCTGCGCTCCTCTAATTCTGCCCTCTTGAGCATCCCTGATTATAATCGCTCAACCTATGGTGGTCGTGCCTTCTGTTGCCTGGGCCCCAAGCTCTGGAATTCCCTGCCTAAACCTCTCCACCTCTCTACCTCTCTCTCCTCCTTTAAGATGCTCCTTAAAACCTACCTCTTTGACCTAGCTTTTGGTCACCTGCCCTAATTTATCCTTGTGTGGCTCGGTGTCAAATTTTGTGTGTTAAAATACTCCTGTGTAGCGCCTTGAGACGTTTCACTACGTTAAAGGCGCTATATAAATACAAGTTGTTGTTGTAGTACATCTGTTGTTGTAGATGCTCATCTGGGGACTCTGTTGTCCACAGGCTACGCTTAAAGCAGTTAACAGCGCTCACCTCGGTCCTGTTGTTTTGATTCATTTTCTTTTCAATGTTCATAGCCAGCATCTGACTCCGAAAAGAGAGACTCTTTGTTTTCTCGATGACCTGTTGATATGGCGACACCGCGTTGTTTCCCATGACAACGTGCCCCTACAAACAAACAAAAAATGGTTACCAGGACCATTGGAAGTTTTCAATGTATTTCACGTGCCCATAATTTGGTTCAGCGCATTAAAATAAACCAAAGTTTGTCAAAAGATTTTAAATACTTTAAAAAAAACACATGCCTATGCAGTAAATTAGTTTAAATTTCTGTACTAATCGAGAATGTGAAAACTTGAGTATGCAAAATTCTGATGTCACCAATATTTACATTGATACATTTAAAATGGAGGTTGAACTTAGCAATTCTCATTAGCATTGCATGCACAGATCTTAGCCTTCAATACAAAGCCCAGAGACCACACCTGAACTATTATGTACAGTTTTGGTCTCCTTACCTAAGGAAGGATATACTTGCCATAGAGGGAGTGCAACGAAGGTTCACCAGACTGGTTCCTGGGATGGGGGGATTGTACTATGAGGAGAGATTGAGTAGACCCGGCCTATATTCTCTAGAGTTTAGAAGAATGAGAGGTGATCTCATTGAAACATACAAAATTCTTACAGGACTTGACAGGGTAGATGCAGGGAGGATGTTTCCCCTGGCTGGGGAGTCTAGAACCAGGGGTCACAGTCTCAGAATAAGGGGTCGGCCATTTAGGACTGAGATGAGGAGAAATTTCTTCACTCAGAGGGTGGTGAATCTTTGGAATTCTCTACCCCAGAGGGCTGTGCAGGCTCAGTCGTTGAGTATATTCAAGACAGAGATCGATAGATTTTTGAATATTAAGGGAATCAAGGGATATGGGGATAGTGCAGGAAAGTGGAGATGAGGTAGAAGATCAGCCATGATCTTATTGAATGGCGGAGCAGGCTCGAAGGGCGAAATGGCCGACTCCTGCTCCTATTTCTTATGTTCTTATTAAAACATATCCTTTCAAAATGGCACTCAACAGCATAGTTAAGAAAATATTTGCCAATTAGCCACCTGATTTCTTCAACTTTCAAGCCTGAAGTATACCAAATACACACTGTATGAGCTTTAATGCGGCATGGTGCATTCATCTCCACTGTAGCAAATGGTTTCATGACAATCTCATGAAGAGCCTAGCCTCCAGAACCACACAGTTTCAGCATTCAGAAACAGTCTGTAAGCTATGGTAGGTTGCCAACACAAATCCTTGCAGCAATTAGAAAGTCTCAAATCTGGTCCTTCAATTGGCAAAAACAGACCCGTTCTTGTTGTTGAGAAATCAGAGAAACTACGATCATAACGAGAGTCTCAGTCTGAAGGAACCTCTGAGGAGTCACCACCACCACTGGTGTTGTCACTAGGAATATTTGTTTTGTCGAAACCCTAGTGAGCAAAAACACCTATTGTGCAACCGCATGCAAATTTGGATATTTCCAATTTATTAGTTTACTGCAATTATCTTGGCTCTTGTCATCTGGATTTTGTTAGCCAGACAAGAAACTCCCTGTTGAGAGGTTAGCAAAGACAGAAACTGTAAAGTCTCCCGTTGTGAAAAGCTGCCAACAGATCCATCTCTCAACATTTCAATTTGTAAAATTAAAGTTTTCCCACTAGCTGCTGTATGACCTACCCTACTCTGAAAATATATGGCTGCGCTAAATGTGTCAGCCAGACTATGGCTCTGGGAAAGGGTAATCTGCTTACTTCAACATCAGTTAAGGTCATCAGGGGGAGTGGGACTAGCTGAAGTGCTCTTGCAGAGAGCCGGCACAGGCTCGACGGGCCAAATGACCTCCTTCTGTGCTGTATTGAGCTGATGATTCTACGGTTAGCTCAATACTAGTCACCAATCTGAAAAATGCTACCACATGAAAAGTCTTCACTCCTCTTTCCACACAGCCCCGCCCCCCCGCCACTACCATTGTTTTGTAGAAGTATAAACCTATATTATTTATCCAAAGATGTACTGACTAATCTTAAATCCATTATTAAGTCCCGGACAAACCACAAGACCAACAACCAAGTCAACAGTCCAATCTGCCAGCAGTCCAAAAATACTACTGTCAATTACAACTACTGAAACATCCACCATCAGACTGAAGGAGGGAGGTGGAGGCTGCGCATTGTATCTCAAGATAATCTTTCTATTTGGACCAGTGCAATCCTACTGTAACGTTTTGATTGATTACTAGTGTCTTCAGAATACAAGGAAATCAATGTACCACTTGGGTTTTGTTGAGAGGGTTACATCATGACCCCTTGCATTGATCAAAGACAGCTCTCGCCACAGACAGAATTGTTAACTTAGCATTCAGTGCTCCCACTGATGTGGCCATGGCCCCTCTATTTATAGGTACAGGGATACAGTTAATAAGAGGAAGGTCCTGCACTAGTCAGAAACAACGGGTGAGAGCCTGACTGTGAACATCCACGTACAACTGCTTGATACTGCTGTGTGCCATAAACAGAAGTCAAGGACAAGAGAAGGCCATTCTCCCATCAAAGCTTATTCCCCCGGTGAACGAAAGAATTAACTTGCATTTATGTAATGTCATTTATGACTTCAGAACGTCCTAAAGCGCTTTACAGCTTTTGAAGTGTAGTCACTGTTGCAATGTAGGGAAATGCAGTAGCCAACTTGTGTACTGCAAGCTCCCACAAACAGCAATGAGATAAATGACCAGATCATCTGGTGGTGATGGTTGAGGCATAAATATTGGCCAGGACACCAGAACTCTCTGCTCTTCTTCAAATAATGCCATTAGATCGTTTACATCCACCCGAGCGCAAAAATAGGGCCTCGGTTTAACATGCCATCTGACAGACAGCACCTCTGACACTGCTGCACTCCCTCAGTACTGCACTGAAGTGTCAGCCTAGATTATGTGCTCAAGTGGAGTTGGGTTGAACCCATGAACTTTTGACTTAGAAGTTCGAGTAACACGAACTCACCCAGCCTAGCATCCAACTGCATTTTGACAGCCCCGAACGTCTGACTCCATTACTTTAATTGATGGATTCCAAATATTGATCACCGTTGGAGTCATGAAATTTCTTTTCATAGGTCTTGTAAATTTTTTTCACTAATTTAAATTTATGCCCTACTGGTCTAACACACCCTAAAGTACTATTTTGGATTCACTTCATCTATGTGCACCATTTAATACTTTACATACCACAGTGAGGGTCTCTTCCAACCCCCTTAATCATCATCAGCTCTCGAGACTGTAAATCTTAAGCATTTCTAATTTCTCCTCATAGCTCATTCCCTTCTCACTTGCATCCCTTTTCAAAGCTGCATTGACCAATGCACTATAAAGCCTCAGCGTAACCTCTGTAAACCTGCAAGAGTATTCCAACATTCTATGGTAGAGACACGTCTGGAGAGGAAGGAATAATCAACACTATTGACAGCAGCAGAGGGGTTGAGGAGACTGAAGAGTGACAGTTGATTACAGTTGCCTTAAATGCGACGGTGAAAAAGACAATGGTGTGCTTTCTCAGAGCTACGGCAGAGAGCCACAAATGATGAGAATGGCACTGTATAGGTGGCCTAGAAAGAGGAAGTTGGGTTGCCATGTTATGTGGAAAGTAGAGTGCTGCTGTAAGTTGGTCCTTAGGAAGTCATAGGAAATGATGCACAAGATTAGGGCTCATGAGATTGGGGGTAACATATTAGCATGGATAGAGGATTGGCTAACTAACAGGAAACAGAGAGTCGGGATAAATGGATCATTTTTGGGATCGTAGGCTGTAACTAGTGGGGTGACACATGGATCAGTGCTGGGGCCTCAGCTGTTTACAATCTATATTAATGACTTGGATGAAGGGGCCGAGTGCAATGTCGCCAAATTTGCTGATAATACAAAGGTAGGTGGGAAAGCAAGTTGTGAAGAGGACACAAACAATCTGCAAAGGAATATAGATAGGTTAAGTGAGTGGGCAAAAATTTGGCGGATGGAGTATAATGTGGGAAAATGTGAGGTTATCCACTTTGGTAGGAAAAATAAAAAAGCACATTATTATTTAAATGGAGAGAGACTACAAAATGCTGCGGTACAGAGGGATCTGGGGGTCCTAGTACATGAAACACAAAAATTTAGCATGCCGGTACAGCAAGTAATTAGGAAGGCAAATGAAATGTTGGCCTTTATTGCAAGGGGGATGGAGTATAAAAGTAGGAAAGTCTTGCTACAACTGTACAGGGCGCTGGTGAGACCACACCTGGAGTACTGCGTACAGTTTTGGTCTCCTTATTTAAGGAAGGATATACTTGCATTGAAGGCAGTTCAGAGAAGGTCCGCTAGGTTGATTCCTGAGATGAAGGGGTTGTCTTATGAAGAAAGGTTGAGCAGGTTGGGCCTATACTCATTGGAGTTTAGAAGAATGAGAGGTGATCTTATTGAAACGTATAAGATTCTGAAGGGGCTTGACAGGGTAGATGCAGAGAGGATGTTTCCCCTCGTGGGGGAATCTAGAACTAGGGGGCATCGTTTCAGAATAAAGGGTCGCCCCTTTTAAAACGGAGATGAGGAGGAATTTCTTCTCTCAGAGGGTCGTGAATCTTTGGAATTCTCTTCCCCAGAGAGCTGTGGAGGCTGGGTCGTTGAATATATTTAAGGTGGAGATAGATAGATTTTTGAACGATAAGGGAGTCAAGGGCTATGGGGAGCGGGCAGGAAAGTGGAGTTGAAACCAAGACCAGATCAGCCATGATCTTATTGAATGGTGGAGCAGGCTCGAGGGGCCAAATGGCCTACTCCTGCTCCTATTTCTTATGTTCTTATGATCAGTGCTTGGGCCTCAGCTATTTACAATCTATATCAATGACTTAGATGAGAGGACTGAGTGTAATATATCCAAGTTTGCTGACGATACAAAGCAAGGTGGGAAAGTAAGCTATGAGGAGGATGCAAAGAGGCTGCTAAGGGATACAAACAGGTTAAGTGAGTGGGCAAGGTGGTAGATGGAGTATAATTAGGGGAAATGTGAAATTATCCACTTTGGTAGGAAGAATGGAAAAGCGGAATATTTTTTCGAAGGGGAGTGATGAGTAAATGTTGGTATTCAGAGGGATTTGGGGGTCCTTGTACACGAATCACAGAAAGTTAACATGCAGGTACAGCAAGCAATTAGGAAGGCAATTGGTATGTTAGCCTTTTTTGCAAGGAGGTTGGAGTGCAAGAGTAAGAAGTCTTGCTGCCATTATATAGGGCTTTGGTGAGACCACACCTGGAGTACTGTGTACAGTTTTGGTCTCCTTACCCAAGGAAGGATATACTTGCCTTGGAGGAGATGCAACATGATTCTATGAACAAAGGTTCACTAGATTGATTCCTGGGATGAGAGGGCTGTCCTACAAGGAGAGATCGAGTAGATTGGGTTTATACTCTCTGAAATTTAGAAGAATGAGAGGTGATCTCATTGAAACATATAAAATTCTTAGAGGGCTTGACAGAATAGATGCTGAGAGGTTGTTTACCCCGGCTGGAGAGTCTAAAACTAGGGGGTAGAAATTAGGTCGCGCCCCATTTGGGGCACAAATATCGTCCGGACGCAAATATTAGCGCCTGGCGCTAATTATCGGCACTGACGGGAAACTTCACTTTTACCGCCCCGGGAGGTGAGTGGAGCGCTAAAGCAGGCGCTGCACACCTCTCTTAAGGCGCAAAGGCCGAGCAGTGAGGCGCTAACTCGGAGCGCTGGCGAAGCTCATGTAATGTCAGTCAGCAATGGAACACACACACAATGGCACGGGCCAGTTCTTAAAGGGGATGGTTAATCTTGCTTTCCATCCACATCCTGTTCATTGCTGCCTTGAATCTCGGCCTGGAGAGACTTGCACATCAAATGTGCTGGAAAGAACAATGGAGAGCACCAGGCAAAGAGCTCAGAGTGCAGCTCCCACGGTCTCTGCTAAATCGATACAAGGAATGGCAAATCAAAATGAACCTGCAAAGTGCTGCTCAGTACCCAAAACTCCTTCACACAACGTTGAATCTCTCCAGAAGTCTCTCCCTCTCTCTCTCAGAATGCGTAGTTCAAAAATGCCACCAACAATAAAAGACAGGAAGAGGCCCCCTTTAAATAGCGCCCCCCCCAGCCCCACAGCGATTGATAGCGTTCCAGTCTTACATAGAAACATAGAAACATAGAAACATAGAAACATAGAATCTAGGAGCAGGAGTAGGCCATTCGGCCCGTCGAGCCTGCTCCGCCATTCAATACGATCATGGCTGATCATCCAAATCCAGTACCCTGTCCCTGCTTTAATCCCCACAGTACACATATCCCACCCTACCCCCGTAACCCCACGTATTTAATTCCCCCTAACATATCCCATCCTATCCCCATAACCCCACATATTTAATCCCCCCTTACACTAAGGGTCAATTTATCATAGCCAAATCAACCTAACCCACACATTTTTGGACTGTGGGAGGAAACCGGAGCACCCGGAGGAAACCCACGCAGACACGGGGAGAATGTGCAAACTCCACACAGACAGTCACCCGAGGTCAGATTCGAACCCGGGTCTCTGGCGCTGTGAGGCACCAGTGCTAACCACTATGCCACCGTGTTGCCTTCTGGTCGTTGGAAGCGCCAGGCGGTAAGGCAGGGGGCGCCACTCAATTTCCGCTACGGGGCGCCCCAAGGGCGTTGCACCATGGAATGACGCCACAATCTGCGCGCGCAGGTGGTCGCAGCGGTAAGTTTTAGCGCCGCCGCACAATCTCAAGTTAAGTTCTCGAGCGGCGCAAACATCGCTGCGCCCGGGCGTTAGCGGCTTAACGCCCCATTAGCGCCCTCTTAAGGCGCTAACGGGTGGCGCAACCAAGTGAATTTTTACCCCTAGGGGTCATAGTCTCAGGATAAGGGGTCGGCCATTTAGGACTGAGATGAAGAGAAATTTCTTCACTCAGAGGGTGGTGAATCTTTAGAATTCTCTACCCCAGTGGGCTGTGGATGCTCAGTCGTTGAGTAAGATTCAAGGCCAAGATCGATAGATTTTTGGATACTATGGGAATCCAGGGATATGGAGATTGGGCAGGAAAGTGGGGTTGATCTAGAAGTTCAGCTATGATCTTAGTGAATGGAGGAGCGGGCTCGATGAGTCGTATGGCCTACTCCTGCTCCTATTTCTTATGTTCTTAAATCATAAAGTGGCTATTCCACACGTAGCCTAACTTTTTCTTATGTGGAAAAACAAAAGATGTGCTGCAGACTGACAGGAGAAGAAAAAAGACTAATGGCACAGGCCTGCTAACACTCCTGTGAAGCCCCTTTGAGACATGTTACGACTTTAAAGGCACTATATAAATGCAAGAAGTTGTTATATACTGCGGAACAGGAGATCATCCTGCCACTCAGGAGTGCACACCGCTGAAAGGAAGAGCATCCACGGATATTGTCAACTGTGCATTGATACAATCTCTCACTTGTACATGGAGGGTGAGCAAATGAAGAATCATTCCCGCATGCTTCTGGAGACAAACACCGATAAGTCCAAGTTTAGGCCATCACACTCATGGTCTTTGTGACTCCAGCATTTGCGAATGACACATGACATTACGTCTGCCAGAGACAAACACACAAACCAAAAAAAAACTCTTACCAGTTTTGAATCTATTTTTGCATCCAGCCTTGCATTTCGAATTAAGTTGACAATCCATCTCTCTGCTTCTTCAGGAGTCATATTCAGTTTCTCGGCAAGCATACTGCAATGAAGGGAAAGAGAGAATCTTTACAACAACAAGGCAATTCTATCATTTATGTCTCCACACAAGTTGTAATGGGTCTTAAAATGGTCCTCTGACTTGGTAAAGTGACAAACCTTTAATTGCATAATCAATAGGAAGGATAAGATTTCGAACGCTCCAATGAACAGGACTTTAGCTTGTTATTCAACTACATAAAGCTATTACTGAAACAAAATCACAAACCTGTGATTTGACATACATGATTTGTAACAATAGGTTTTTTTAATATAAAAAGATCTTCAGCAACCCTAACACTTAAGTATGTAAAGTTTTAAACATGAGTATTGCCAGGCCACCACTTTCGTTTGCTCAGTTTAGTGGGTGTGACTGGTAATAACAGTGAACCATCTGACATGTTATCCAAGTCACCCATCATTTAAAGGGTTGTTTTTCCAGAACACCAGGGTCAAAGATGTTTTTTTTGGAAAGGGAGGTGGGGGCGGAAGAGAAATTATGGTAGCTTTCAAATGAAGGGACACAGCGCCAGATGAAAGGGAACCATTTACAACATCAGCTAGCATGGGATCAGGAAGGGAAGTTGGGTGATCAGGAGCTGGGTGATCAGAGGGATGGAATGGAGTCCAGGGAAATAGCCATAGGTCTCATGGACACAATGAACTTGGAAAAGGTAGCGGGAGACATGAGAGAAACTAGAGAGCGCGATACAGGAACAAGGCTGAGGGTAAGCGGGCATTTGACTAAGGGGACAAGGTGAAGGTGGGGAAGGAGAGAAAGCAGAGGAGGTGGCTGAAGGCTAGTCTCAAACTTGGTGACAGAGAAATCCATGAGCTCATTGCACTTGTTAGAGGTAAGGAAGAGCAGTTTAGGGAGGTTGCCAGCAGTGTAGGAAAGGAGACTGGGGTTAACGTTCATCTCCAGAACAGTCCTGGCAAATGGAGAATGCAAGTTTGTAGATATTGATATGGTCAAGTTAGACCTGGCAGTGCATGGCGAAACCAATTATGTGCCAGCTTTGCACCCCTCTGATTTGAAGGGGTGGGCAGTAAATAATGTAGGTTTCGCTGAGATCAGGACACTGATAATAGAGGTGAGGAAGTTTACTGCTGTAGAAGTAATTGAAGCAACTGTGGGCCAAAGGTTAGGCAGCTGAGAGTTAGAAAGTGTGATTGTAAGAAATTTGAGGGAGTGATTTCACCCCCATAGAATCTAAGTATTTTAGAGAATGGAAGGAGGCCAATTCAGCCCATCATGCCTTTGCGGGCTCTTTGGTAGATCACTCCAAGGCTAGTCCTAATACAAAAGCAAAATACTGCAGATGCTAGAAATCTGAAATAAAAACAGAAAATGCTTGAAATACTCAGGTCAGGCAGCATCTGTGGAGAGAGAGAAACAGAGCTAATGTTTCAGGTCGATGACCTTTCATCAGAACTAGTCCTGTTGCCATGTTCTCTTGTATCTTCCACTACTTCAAATATTTATCTAACTTTCCTTTAAAAGATGCAGTGGTCTCCGCCTCAACCACCCCCAGAGGCAAAGCATTTCATGCTTCAAAAATTCACTGAAATTTCTCCTCATCTCTCTGCTCCTTCAGTAATAATTTTAAATTGATGACCCCACCTCATTGACTTCACAACCAGAGGAAATAGGCCTGTTCTATTCACTCGATCAAAACCCTTCATTAACTAAAAAACCTTAATTAAATCATCTCTTCTCGGTGTCAGCCATGGCTCAGTGGTAGCACTCTCGCCTTTGAGAACGAAGTTTGTGGGTTCAAGTCCCACTCCAGAGACTTGAGCACAAAATCCAGACTGAGTGTCAGTACTGAGGGAGTGCTGCACTCTCGGACGAGACGTTAAAGCGAGGCCCTATCTGGCCTATCGGATGGACGTAAACGATCCCATGGCAATATTTAGAAGTAGAGTAGGGGAGTTATCCCCGGTGTCCTGGCCAATATTTATCCCTCAATCAATATCACTAAAACAGATTATCTGGTCATGATCGCATTGCTGTTTGTGGGAGCTTGCTGTGCGCAAACTGGGTGCCGCGTTTCCCACATTACAACAGTGACTACACTTCAAAAGTACTTCATTGGCTGTAAAACGCTTTGGGACGTCCCGAGGTTATGAAAGGCGCTATACGAATGCAAGTCTTTCTTGCTTACCATTCTCTGCTCCAGTGAAAATATGATGCGGAGATGCCGGTGTTGGACTGGGGTGGACAAAAGTGAGAAGTCGCACAACACCAGGTTATAGTCCAACAGTTTTATTTGAAATTACAAGCTTTCGGAGCTGCTGCCCCTTCGTCAGGTGAAGTAAAGGAATACGAATCGACGAATCATCTATATATGCTTTATCGATTCGTATTCCTTTACTTCACCTGACGAAGGGGCAGCAGCTCCGAAAGCTTGTAATTTCAAATAAAACTGTTGGGACTATAACCTGGTGTTGTGCGACTTCTCACATTCCAGTGAAAATAGTCCCAGCATCTCTTCGTAACCAGTTTCCCAACCCGGATATCATCCTGATGAATCTAGTCTCTACGCTCTGTATGGCTTTAAAGCCTTTTCTACACAAAACGCCCAAAACTCCACACAGAACTCTTTGGCCGAACCAATGTTGTGTTACAAATTTCCCATTACTTCGTTGCTCTTACACTCTATGCCCCTGTTTATAAAACCCAAAACACCACCCCTCAATAGAGCCACATCAATAAATGCAACTTCAGCTCCAGTACTGGAACCAGGGCTTTTTGGATAGTTCTCAGTTGATGAAAAACCATATAACCAGATTGATTTTATCTGCAGGAGAGTGAAACTACACAATTGCGTTGGTCCCAGTAAATTAGTGAAATGGTCAGTGGGGAAATATTATTCACTTCCTAGCTTTGCAGAAAAGGAAAAAGTCAATAAAATGGTGCAGCTTTTTATCCACAAACACCCTTCTGATGTAGTCCTGAGGGCCTACTTATTATTCCAGATCCAACTGCACTTCTCACGGATAGCAGTAGGTTGCTTGGTATACTATGAAACCAACCAACTCAAACTTTCTACAATGCTAATGATAACAGACATTCAACATGAAACGAGTAATTTGACCTCAACACCAGAGGAGGGTTAATACTAAACTTGGCAACTCGAGTCTTTCTGTTGTATGCTACTGGCACACAAATAAGCCACACTGAAAACTGGTCCAGAGAAGTATCCATTATTAGGGATAAAAGATGCTCAGTTCGCTGTGTTACTTTGATCCTGAAGGAACAAATGCCACAAACAAACATCGCAGATCAGAGAGATTCTGATGCTTTGCAAATGTGACGTGCAGCGGTCAGCGTGCTGACTGGTCCCATTAAAGTCCAGACTCAAAGGCCAGTCTCTACCACATTCCCTGCCTAAAACGCGAGATGTGTCATTTTTATTTCTTCAGAAAAATCCAAGATGCATTCCTTTGACTAAGCATCACAAGTGCAGATGGTGTTTCCTGTGGTTTTTCAATAAACTTGTTGCATATCCTGCTGCTGTGTGGTTAGTTTCAGGGTCCTATAAATCCAGTCTATCATCAACTACAAGTCTGAAGGAACTCCTGGCATTTTCCTGCAGCAACAGTCTGCATTTACCTGCCAGTAAATAGCACACAGTAAAACCACAGACCAGGAACCGTGCAGTTTCCCACCACTTCCTGCAATTACATTTCTTCAAAAGCTGAGTAACTTTCACATCACAATTAACTCGGTTTCTGCACACCCTAAACTGAAACTCGTAAAACTCAATATGAATGTTCTCATACTTGAATTCTTCAACTTGGATTTTGGAGATGTAAGCAAACAAAGCCCCACTTTAGACAGTAACAGTACATTGGAATGATGAGTGGTGTGATTTTACAGAACCAAGTGAAGAATTTACAACAGTAAACCTGACCAAAAATGTGCATGATTATAGATAGCCAGTGTCCAGGCTAACATTTATCCCTCCAACAGCACGGACACAGATTATCTGGTCATTTATCTCTTTGTTGCTTGCTGCCATTGCTGTTTGTGGGAGCTTGCTGTGCGCAAATTGGCTGCCACGTTTCCTACATTACAACAGTGACTCCTATTCAAAAGTATTTCATTGGCTGTAAAGTGCTTTGCCGGCGGTCGTGAAAGGCGCTATATAAATGCAAGTCTTTCTTATCTTTTGCCCCAGCCAAGAACTGGTCCAGTTCCCTCTTGAAGGCAGAGAGTCGGCACTGGCCACACCAATCGGCAACATATTCCAGAGGCTCACTACTCTCTGGGAAAAGAACTGCCCAACATCCAGTCTATTCCTACTTTTGCACAGTTTAAATACGTGCCCCCTGGTCCTCTCCAATCTCTCAAACTTAAAATAATCTAATCAATAGGCATGCAATTCAGCCCTAGCATTGTTTTATAGAACTTGATCACGTCACCTCTTAAGACTACGCTGCTCTAATGTAAATAGACCAAGGTCCTTG
Source organism: Squalus acanthias (assembly GCA_030390025.1). Lineage (NCBI taxonomy): Eukaryota > Metazoa > Chordata > Chondrichthyes > Squaliformes > Squalidae > Squalus > Squalus acanthias. The sequence goes on along the minus strand of CM059432.1, from coordinate 142,867,430 downwards.
AGCCCATCCGAGTAGCTGAGGTTCTTCAAGCTAGCAATCATTCTCGTCATTTCCCTCTGAACCTTTTCCAAGGCCACTATATCGCTCACATTGGCTGCCGTGTTTGCCTACATTACAATAATGACGCTACTTCACAAGTAATCCACTGGCTGGGAAGCGCTTTGGAACGCTCCGAGGGTGTTAAAGGCACGGTACAAATGCAAGTTCTTTCTTTCGAATGCAAAGCTCGGAGAATGAAATATGCAAGCCTGACACTAATTGAACAGTTTCTGAAATGTTTCGGAAGTGCTTCTCTGCGAAACAAGCATCTTTCAACAGTCGCGCATTGACAGTATGTGTTGGAGAGTGCCAGACGTGTCTATGTTTTTGCGCCATGGGTTCCGAAGAATTGTTACAAAGCCTAACTAACGAGAGCAAGTTAGTCAATTATATCACACGGGCATGGCACTGCACAAATCGTAAGCAACGGCAGAATTCTCAGGGTGTAAAAAGTACAAGAACTTTCTTCACAACACAATTAAAATGTGTTTGTCTGCATAACGGTCACTGCATCCCAAAAAAGTAATGAACGACATGAACCTCTTGAGTTGTTTCGGTAACATTATAAAGCACGAATTGAAAGTATTTCGAACTGAAAGTGAGCATTTGTCAGAATAACAAGACAGGGATTCACCTGCAAAACCAGCCCAATGAGTTCTCCGATTTCAACTGCACTGCCAAACAGATGAGGGAGAAGAAAAGGAAATTTTAACAGAACAGGGGGCAAAGTAGCCTGCATGGCTCCAGAAACCCCCAGCCAGCTGGTTACACTACAGTACCCAAGGCGGAGCTTGGAGACTGCTCATGTGCCTGTCTCGCTGGTGTGATACATGGTGGTCCTGAAAAGGGAAGAAGGAAAAAAAAAACTCATCGGAGCTGGGGATGTCACATCAAATCATTTATTTTTTCCCTAAAAAAAAAAATCAGATTTGCTCCCCTGATTACAATCATGCAATAAAACATCAGAGTGATTATTTGCGATGCATGTTTGACTCCCTCTGTGCATGCTCGCCCGTTTGGTACCGCGCATCTGCACTCAGGTACTGCGCATGCGCGACTGGATCAATGCTTCACTCCACTCTTGCAGAGAAGGTCAGGATATCGGATTGTTCAGGGTGTTGGCATGGGTTGGGGGGGAGAGGGGGGGGGGAGAGAGGGCATGGGAGGGAGATGAGATCGGGGTGAGGGGGGAAGAGGAGAGAAAGAGAGATCGGAGGGAAAATCAGGAGGGGAGAGAGAGAGAGAGAGAGAGAGAGAGAGAGAGAGAGAGAGAGAGGGGTGATTGGAGGGGGGAAGAGAGAGAGGAGATCACAGAGAGAGAGGAGCTTCGGTGGCCGGGGGTGGGGGGAGAAAGAGAGGTCTGGAGCTCGGGGAGGGAAGGTCAGGAACTTGTTTGGGGGGAGGTTTAGCACGATGAGAACAGTGGGCTGGGAATGAATGTGATCCAGGTCTAAAAGAGGGGCAGAGGGGATGAGATGATCCAGATGGGAAGATAGATCATGTTCTCGCACCCTCGGTTGGGCCTGGATCACCCGCCCCCGCCCCCTTTACACCTGCACCATGTGCGCCCTCTCCTCCCCTCCCCGGTTCAAGAAGGCACCTCACTACAACTCTGTCAAGGGCAACTAGGGATGGGCAATAAATAAATATTTACATTTGTGTGTTATTTGCCGGACTCGACTATTCCGATGTTCCCCTGGCCAGCCTTCCATCTTCCACCCTCAATGAACTTGAGCTCATCCAAAACTCTGCTGCCCGTATCCTAACTCGCAGCATGTCCCATTCACCCGTGATCACGGAGGTCCTGCACAGCCCGTTAAAGCAACCTCGCACTCCAAAAAAAAAAATTAGGGGGAACATTGAAATAACAGTTCTGACAAAAGGTCATCGACCTGAAATGTTAACTCTTTCTCTCTCCACAGATGCTGCCTGACCTGCTAAGTGCTTCCAGCATTTTCTGTTTTTATTTCAGATTTCCAGCATCCAGAGTATTTTGCTTTTGTATTGGGAGAACATTGTCCAACACCTTGATTTTAAAATTCTCATCCTCATGATAAAATCCCTCCATGGCCTCACCCCCTTCCTATCCGAACTCACGGCTACACAGTTTTAGCCACATTCATGCATTTTAGTAGAAAACGCCTCACACACACAATACAGGTAAATGTACTTCACACCATTCAGTAACCAAGGAAGTAAAGCACTCACATCAATCAAAAAAACACGCACACATTCTCCGCTTTTCCTCTCACCATTTTACCAATCATCACACAGAAAGGTTCAAGTTCACATGCACACGCCGTGAGATCACAGGCCCAACGACAGTGTCTGTTACTCATTGTTTATTGACCAATCAGAAACCCACTTAGCCACATTTAGCTAGTGGCTAATGTATTGAACTCGGAACTACAGCATTAGATAACTGATAAATGCCTACAAGATTAAGTTGCAATATTATGAGTTGGCATTGCTCCTGTACGTGAGGGTCTTGTGCTTTGGCAAATTGTGCTCAAGTCCTCATGTACTGAATCCTCAAAACAATATGCTTACCATCATTCACCCTTTGCAACCATAATATTAACAGCACTGGCTAGGATGTGATGCTCCATTAATCTGTAACGTGGGCATAAATTCTTGGGTATCTTATCCGGTGAACAGTTTCATTGAACATGGTTAGCTCACACTGTTGATTACAGCAAAACTTTAGCATACAGCACTAAACTTTAACAAATGCATTTATACAGCACCTTCCACTTCATCAGTACTCTGCAGCCAGTAGATTACTTCTAAAGTGCAGACACTTATATAGATAAATGCAGCAGCCAATTTGTGCTAAGAAAGGTCTGCCAAACCAGCCAATGAATGACCGTCAGTTTTTGGTGGTGTTTAAGAGAGGAATGTTGCCCATAAGCAAAGAACTCCCCTGCTCTTCTTCGAATGGTGCCGTGGGATCTTTTACATCTACAACAACAGGCAGGACCTCAGTTCAATGTCTCATCTGAAGGGTGGCACCATTTACAATGCAGCACGCTCTCAGCACTGCACTGTAGCGTCAGCCTAGATTATAGGCTCAAGTCTGGCGCGAGGGTTAAATGAAAGTTTCCTAAAGCACCAACAAGCTTACATTAATACATTTCTACCTCAGCACATCTTTTGACTTGTGCACTAAACATGATATTTTTACTTTCAAACTCTACCCTGCACCACTTCATGCAACTCTCAATTTTACACACAACTAACACAATGGGCCGGATTTTGCGACCCCTACGGGTGCGTACGAGGTGCGAAGCGCATGCGCTGAAACCCGGCACTTGCGATTGGTCAAGAATTCTCTTGACAGATCATCCGCATGCCCAAGAAAAGTGCCTCTGCGGGTGGAGAGTTGCGCTTTTTGCACAATTTCCGCCCGCTGAATGACTGTCAAATTCTTATGCCTGCTTTTACCAGCTTAAGAGTTTTTAAAAAATAGAAAAATGAAATTTGATAACTCATTTATAAATTAAAAATACTCTTCAAAAAGGTAAGTTTATTTTTAGCCCCGTAAAAAGTTAATTTTTTCCCCAAAAATTAAATTTGTTTTAAAATATTTAATGAAATGGCATCTTAATTAATTTAAAATATGTATTAAAAAATTTTTATTTAATGTGTTGGTGTACTTTTTAGGTGATCCCCATTCATACTTCTGACGGTTCCGTGCGTACAGAACTGTCAAAAGGTTGAATGGGGATTCCCTTCTTCCATTGGTTGGGCCGGCCCACGTGATCCCAGGAGCGCCTACGAACCGCTTGCACCCCTGGGATACGTGGGGCTCTGCCCGCGTGGACCCGGAGAGGCCCAGGATCGCAAGCCGCCATTCCTCCCGAGCCACCAGGTAAATTCGTAGACATTTTGCAAGTCGGAGGCATCTGCCCGCGGGAAGCCTCCGATTGCAAATGTTGGCCCAATAAGTTGAATTTTTATTACAGCTGTTACTCGTAACTTGACTTAAATGTATAACTTGAATTTAGATGAAATTGTGGACAAATGAAGGAAGGGGAAAATGGGGAAGGTAGTAACCAACAGTAACAAATATTCTTGGGTATTTGACAAAGCTTTTCTAGTCTGGGACAAAATTAGGAATGTCTGAAGTGATGCTTTAAAAAGACTGAGTTTGCCAGGGACATGCATCAATTCCTCTATGCAACAATTCTAGCTTTCAAAAGAGAAAAAATAGACAGCACATTATGCACTCAAGTGTCTGTATATCATCAGGTCCCAAGACGGCACAGTGGGCTGATGTAACAAATGGCATAGTACTGAGACATATAGGCAAGAAACGCCAACCTCTAGTCAATGATGAGCAAGTCAATCTTAGCTGGGGCAACTGCAGGGGCACTAAATTTGGCATCACCGTTTCTTGGCAAGGGAAAAGTACAAATGCCCATTTCCTGGCAATGATTCAATGACCACTGCTGGAAGAGCAGAGTCTTGCCTCAGACTTAACCATGAATTCCACTCCCAATTCATAAGAGCAGACACTTGGGAAAGATCCCAACACCTGTGGAACCATACCCGAACATGAGTCAATGGGCCGAAAATTGATCCCGGGACGCGAGAGTACGCACTGCATACTCTCGCGTATTCCCACTCCAATTGCCGGTTTTCTGCATGCCCTGCGCATGCGCTGAAAACCGGCAATTGCTCTTCCGAAAAGGGGGCGGGGCCTGGGTGCATCGCGTGCGCGCTACAGGCTGCGCGCACGCTGTGCACTTCATGCTTTGGACGCGCAGGTAAGTAGGGAAGATTTTGGAAATGTAAAAAGGAGGAGTAAGACCCGCTTTTAAGAAGGTAAGTAGTGAATTAAGTATTTTTTTGAATTTTTTTTTACAGGTATATCTTTTTTATAGACTTTAAAGACAGGTAAGTTTATTTTTATAACTTTTTAAAAGATTAAATTTTTTCAAAAATTTAATTTTTTATTTAAAATGGTTAATTTAATTAACTATACTTATTTTATTAATGTGATGGGTTTTTTTTTAAATTTAATTGAGGTTTAGCTGTTATTTTGGGGGGGTGTAAGATTCATAAGTCTCACAGCCATGCTGTGAGACTTATGAATGGAAGATGGTGTGCTGCCATTGGCTCTAACTGAGTCACGTGATCCCACAGCTCGCACGAATTCACTACGCCGCTGGGATACGCAAGCCCAGCACAGCTGATGTCTGGAACATCAAGTTCGTGCGAGCTGGATCAGAAAAAGCATAAGCGAGGTGAGACATCGCGGGGAAGGCTTACCCCCGCGGGAACAGAGCGAGATCAATTTCTGGGCCATTACCTCAATAAAGGGAATATGAAGAGGAGAAAATGTGAGGAAAAACTGCAGGGGGAAGAAAGACAGTACTTCTAATAAATCAAGGACAATTAAACAAGTCCATTACATCACTGCACACAGATCAGTGTTTGAGATTTAAATGTTGGGTTTCATTTTGTACAAGGTTCTTGGCAATTGAACCCGCTATTCAACAGCAAATCCTTCTTCAGCCATGAAGACTTTGGCACCCACAGGTACCATCAATGCTTCTCAAGCATCAGCCAACAGCAGGTACAATTCAGCGCAAAGAGATTAGTCTTCCTCCTAACAGAATGAATGGTCTAGTTGAGAATTGGGGAAACTTATGAGGTGGGAGTTGAATGAAAGGAACTTTAGCACTGAACCTCAATCTAGTTGTTGTTGTTGTTTCATATGACGGGAAAAGCTTATAATGGGATGTCTCGTTTGGCTCTCCATTCGATGGGAAAAATGAGGTGCCGAGTGGAGAAATGAAGTGCCTCCTGCAACAGATCTCAGTGGGCAGGTTGGTGTGATGTGTTCCAGGGTCTGGGACTCATGGCCACAGTCGCACTTTGGGTCGTCCCTCATCTTCCACTGGTGGAGCAGGTGGCCGTGTCGTCCCTGCCCTGTGCGGATTGGGTTGAGCGCTGTCCACTGTTTGAGGGAGGTCGAAGCCAGGAACTCTGCTGTTAGGTCAGTGATGAGCTGTTGGTTCTTTATGTTGCATGCGCCCCACGATTCCATCCATCTGGATAGTGGGTCCATACCACCTGCATGGATATTGGCTGTTGTTTCCCAGAATGGCCGGTGTGATTTTAAGCGCATTCATGATGGGTTTTTCAAGTCTTCGTGAATGGGAAGGTCGATGTTGCTGATGATTTTTTTCCATCTCACGGAGCACGGTGGCGTCGCGGTGAATGGCAGGTGGGGCGATGTGCGACAGCACCGGGAGCCACTCAGAGTGGACTTGAGCGTCCCTGACACCGTCCTCATGGCGGCCTTTAGTTGCATGTCCACGATCTTTGTGTGGCGGCTGCAGGACCATGAAGCAGAGCAGTATTCTGCAGTAGAGTAGACTAGGGCCACTGGTGTGGTGCAAAGTATTCTGGCTGTGCTTCCCCCATGACGTTCCAGCGATCGATTGATCGGCAATTAAGCAGTAACCTACCCCCTCGTACACCAAAATAAAACTGACAGTTAATGGCAGAAACAGCTTGTATGTGCAGCACAAGAGAAATCCAGAGACAGATTTGAATGACAAACAGGTTCAGCTCAGCTCCTTGGCCAACACAGTTCTTTGCTTCCCAAATTTTAATGCTGGAGTTGAGGTTTCTGACAACATGGAATGAAATCTGCTTCTGTGAAGAATGATGTCAAGTGATCTATTGCTTGAGCACAAGCCAACACCTAGCCTGAATGCATGATAGCATATTTTTTTTTCCATTTCACAATGAAAATATTTGTAGGATTGCGCTTATATTTCCCCCCCCCCCCCCCCCCAACCCCAACCCCCACAAGAGTGCTGAACCTGCTGCCACATAAGTCTGCCGATATGTATGGAGCAAGCTGTAAACTCAAGGAATATGTTCATTTTAACCACTCGGCTCTCCTAAGTTTTAAAGGGAATTAATCTGTATGTGTGCCAGAAAAAGACCAACTTTGTTTGCAATTGAGCATGTTGGTGTGAACACATAGCAGCTCTCAAATCTTTGTTATGGACTGGAGAGCACCAAGCAGCTTGGCAATTCCACACATGTCCTTAAAGTCACATTAAAAGAATTCCTTTCCCCACTTGAAAAGTATTTGACTAATTAAATTGATAATGCAAACAGTGCTGCCCCCTTTCTCCAGTTAACTGCAAGGCAAATTACTTACGCTGTCACCAGGACATTATTCAGCAATCTCTTAATGCTCTAACTGTTCAAAATTCAGCACTAAAACAGTAGTCTGATCATTCTTACCCACGTGCTAGTGGACACACGAGATGTGTGTGGGGGGGGGGGGCGTTTAAGAGCAGGGAGGAGATAACAAACCACAAGTTTAATAGCCATCTGAATATGGGTTTTTGCCAACTTGGGTTCCTGAAACTCAGTTGAGACAGGCCCGGCTTGCCAGTTCCTGAGTATCACATGGGACACAATCTCCAGAGCTGCCGATGTCTGCATGCTTCTGTGCACCCAGCTGGCATTAGTGTCTGCTTAACAAGATGTAAGAAAAATGGTCACTAATGGTCAGGGGGGAGATCAACAGACAATCCAAGCTTGGGGGGGGGTGGGGGGGTGGGGGGGGAAGAGGAAGGAAAAAAGGGGATGAACTCTGAGAACATTCTACTGGGAAATACTGCTGTGCATTCCTCCAGCAGCAAATAATTCAACGGTCTCATCCTATTGAACAGAACACTGTGCACTAATCCAACTAATTTCAAGTTAAAACCTGGTATATCTCTAACCTTTTCCAGTTCTGACAAAAGGTCATCGATGCTGCCTGACCTGCTGAGTATTTCCAGCATTTTCTGTTTTTATTTCAAATTTCCAGCATCCGCAGTATTTTGCATTTTCTAATTTCCAGTTACGGTGGATTTCAATCTAATTAGTTATTCTGCCATTAATTCCAAGTGTTGAATAATCTTCATTAAAAAAATGTTATTCGTTCATGAGACGTGGGCGTCACTGGCAAGGCCGGCATTGATTGCCCATCCCTAATTGCACTTGAGAAGGTGGTGGTGAGCCACAGTCAAGAGTCAACCACATTGCTGTGGGTCTGGAGTCACATAGGCCAGACCAGGTAAGGACGGCAGATTTCCTTCCCTAAAGGACATTAGTGAACCAGATGGGTTTTTAACGACAATCCGGTAGTTTTATGGTCACCATTACTGACACTAGCTTTTTATTCCAGATTTATTTAATTAACTGCCGTGGTGGGATTTGAAATCATATCATTAGTCCAGGCCTCTGGATTACTAGTCCAGTAACATAACCCACTATGCTACCATACCACATAAAATCTCATGTGGAGAACTTGCATCGAATACTTTCCTAACATCCAAATAAATTATATCCACTGGACTTCCTTTTCACCTAATTTAGTTGCTATCTCAATGAATTCCAGTAAACTTGAGGGGCAAAATCTTGAGATATGTTGTTGCAAAAAGTACAACTCCTTGAACATCCCATAGCATTAATTTCTTTCAAAAATGTTTTAAAAATCAAACTGAAATATCATTTTCAGTTTATTCACAGAAACGTTTAAAAAAAATTCTCTTGGTTTATGATCCTTGAAAGGAACACGATTTCTTAATCAAATATAGTGATTTGAAGAAAAATGTTTTCAAGAACGAGGGAATCATTGTGCCGTGCAGCCAGTGACACTTTCCCTCTCATCTTGGGTTTAGATGAAGAGTAAATGACAGGGTGTGACGCGCGGTGTTCCCCGGGGATCTATACTGGGACCGCAACCTTTCACCATATTTATCAAGGACTAAGATCCAGGAAGGATGAAAGAATAGAGAGCTGTATATCAAGGTTTGCAGATGACATCAAGTTGGGTGGCACAGTAAGCAGTGCAGGTGGGAGCAGGAAGTTGCAAAGGGACATAGATAGATTAAATAAGTGGGCAAAACTGTGGCAAATGAGTTCAATGTGGGGAAATGCACGGTCTTTCACTTTGGATCCAAGAAGGGCAAATCGGAGTATTTTCTTAATGGTGAGAAACTAGGGACTGTGGAGGAGCAGAGAGATTTGGGTGTCCGTGTAAAAACTAGTGGGCAGGTACAAAAAGCTATCGAAAAGGATAATGGAATTTTGGCCTGTATCTCGAGGGAGCTGGAATACAAAGAAGAGGAAGTTATGTTACAGTTGTATAAAGCTCTGGTTAGACCCCATCTAGAGAACTGCGTTCAGTTCTGGGCACCGAACCTCAGGAAGGATATATTGGCCCTGGAGGGGGTGCAGTGCAGATTCACCAGAATTATACCGAGGCTATAAAGGTTAAATTATGAGGAAAGGTTGCATAAACATATATTCCCTTGAGTAAAGAACATTTAAGGGGTGATCTAATCGCAGTATTTAAAATGATGATGGAATTCCAGAGTAAATACAGAGAAACTATTTCCTCTGGTGGGGGGGAATCCAGAACAAGGGGGCATAAACTTAAAATTAGAGCCAGGCCGTTCAGGAGTGAAATCAGGGAGCACTTTTTCCACACAGAGTAGTGGAAATCTGGAACTCACTCCCCAAAAGGCTGTGAATGCTGTGTTAATTGAAATTTTCAAGACTGAGATTGAAAGATATTTGTGAGGCAAGCGTATCAAGGGAAATGGAGCAAAGGCGGGTAAATGGAGTTTCGATCAGCCATGATCTAATTGAATGGCGGAGCAGGCTCGAGGAGCTGAATGGCCTGCTCCTGTTCCCATTCCCATGTTCCTAAGAACTGGTCAATTAGATACACTCAGGCTATAGGTAGACAGGAACATCAGCATTTTGCTTGACCACATTAAAAATGGCAGCCAATGCAAGGTTGCAGAAGCACCAATTTGCACAGAATTTATTTTTTAAAGATTCTTTTTCGCAGACCATGGGTAAAATTACATTTTTAGCACCAACAGTGGCCAATTAAGGAATACACCATACCTTTTAAATTTATTAACTAACTAATTCAGCTGGCAATTCTGCAGCAACTTTTGAGAAAACTGAGTGGATGGAAGAGTGCATTCACACTCCACAAGTTTAGCATTGGTGCAAAGCCCAAACAACTTGGTGTGGAAATCAGATGACACGGATTCTGAAGCAAAGCGAGACTCCCTCCTCCAGAGCCTTGACTCCGGATTTTAGTTGCATTTCCACTATGACTGCAGCGTGGCTGTGCCTTCAGCTGCCTAGGCCCAAAGCTCTGGAATTCCCTCCCTAAACCTCTCTACCTCCTATAAGACGCTTTTTAAAACCTACCTCTTTGACCAAGCTTTTAGTGAGCTGTTATAATGTCTCATTCTTTGGCTCAGTGTCAATTTTTGTCTGATTGCACTCCTGTGAAGCACCATGGGACATTTTACTACATTAAAGGCGCTATATAAATGCAAGTTATTGTTGCTGGATGCAAACGAAAGCACTAGTTATAATCCAAGTTAAAAGCAAAAGCTTAAGATTCAAAGGGTTAATTATAACTCACAGTGTATCCCAACTTAAGCTTCATAATAAACATGCTTTTATCATCTTTTCAAGAACTTAAAACTACTGCAGCAGAGTGAGACTGACAGCCTAAAAACTCCACGGGGTCTAAGCAAACCACTTTGATCAATGTTGGTGAAGAAAGGGTGTTCGAGCTCTGCAGCGCTAAAGCTGTGTATCTCGATTTTCTTACTCTGTGCTAAATCATGTTCACAAGCTGACTCATCAGCGCTGGTTTCTGACAAGCTGGAGGCCTCCATTCCTTAACAGCTCCAATAGGACCGGCGTGCACTAAATTGGGGAAGACTGCTTTTCAACTTAATAAAAACAAGACGACATTCCCACAAGACTTACACTGAAGATAACGGATTGTCAAACTGCCACTGTTTCTTTAGGTCTATAATGAGGGAGAGAGAAGCACTTTTTTCCCCAGTGAGGGTCTATTGATGGCACCACTTTAGCAATTGTCCCATTCCCTCAACAGCATTCAGGATCCTTTCATATCTACTTGTATTAATGTTAACAAAATACCACTCCTTTAGAGTGGGGAATGCCTGCAGCGTAAAGTCAATCTTCATTCTCTCCACATTACTGATGTGCTAGTTTGGCTCTCGGATCCTCCATTTAAATTTTTTTTTTATTTACTTGACCTTTGAGATCTGCTGTAATTTAGCCGTCCTAAAAATAAACGAATGGGCTCCGTTACATGCTGCAATTATAAAGTAGCATTTTCACAAAGTAAGGTGCCACTTTGAATAGTCAGCTTTAAGTGGCTTGTCGCTAAAACAATGTTCAGTTTCCTAGGCCTTTCCGCTTAACTTGAGTGTATTCACACGACTCTTTCTAAAATTTACCGCAGAATTTTCAGGTGTGATGGTATCAAAGCCGCATGACAGCAGTGATTACTCGATATCAAATAAAAATATATCTATATATCTATCTATATACAGACAAAACTTCACAGCCTATTTCGCCACAATATTGTGCATATTTAATGAGGCCTGTAGGTCAGCAGAATATCTAGTCAGCTCGTTGAGAACGTACTCACGAGAAGCGAGCATGACTGATCTCTGCATCTTCCACACCTCAAAGGAGTATCACATCACACAAATGTTTTGCCTGCTTAAAAGGGAGCAAATTATTCGACAAGTCTTGCAATTTGAGCAATCCCCATACTCAGACCTACCATTATATATTCCTAATAACTGAAAGCAAATCTAAAACTACACGTGAACACACAAGTGCAAGAGACACTCCATTCAGATGAGATGCCTGCCAGGAGTAGGTCTGCAGTAGGAGGTCTGGGTCAGCTCGAGTATGATATTCGACGTGTCCTGCACAACACAAAGAGCAAGGTGCTCAGCAGAACAATCGAAAATTCACAACTACAGTACTTACTTTCAAAGTCAAACCTCAAATGCACGACACAGCCCATGTGCCACCTTGCTTCAGTGGTAGCTGTCTTACCTCCAAGTCAAAAGTTGTGGGTTCAAGAGCACCTCCATGGTTTGAGGATATAATCTGGGCTGACACTTAAAGTGCATTACCGAGAGGCTACTGCAGTGTTGGAGGTGGCATCCTTTGCACGAGATGTTAAAACGAGGCCCAATTTACCTGTTCAGTTGGACCGTTAAAGATCCTGTGGAATTATTTAAAGAGCAAGTAGTTCTCCCAATGCCCTGACCAGCATTTACCCGCCAAGCAAAAGCAAACAGATTTACTTCATTGCTGTTTGTGGGACACACCACATCACCTTGGTATATACCAAACAAACTTTAATTACAAATTTAAAAACTTGTGTAAATGTGCAAAGATGGCTGAAAAGACACACACACACACACACACACACACACACACACACACAACACAGTAGTGAAAAGTAACTAACAAAGCTGAAATAACTAAAATGGTTTCTTTGCAGCTAAATTACAAACAGGGAACTGTTACTTGATTTTATAGCTGTACTGCTTGATTAACAGGATGCTATCAATCCTGAAGGTTGAGAAACCTGTTTTAATGTTTCAGATGTCAAGTGTTTCTGTTTAAGGCCAGGTATTACTCTAAAGGAATGAACCACAGATGTCCAAACCAGTGCTTACAGAACCTCATTAAAGACAGAATTATATCAGTGCCCTTCTTCTAAGTGATTTATTTTCTTGTGCTAAGTTAATGTGAACCCGGAGAAGCCTTCATGCATCTGACTACCGAAAAACTCCCACTGATAAGGTAACAAGTTGACTGCAATTCATTGATAATCCAGAACATAAAATAGAAACACTACCACTTCCTTTACAACAGGTTTGCCTCAGTGTAACATACAGTCTGATAATAGCAGATTTCCTAAAACAGTATTGTTTTGCCTTAAAGAGAGAGACCTTGGAGTATGTTACTAATGTTGATTTTTGTCACTGTGAAATTTGAGCTAATATCGTGAATTAAAACTAAAATGAATTCAGATTTGAATAACTTCTGTACTGTCCATCTTACAACTGATGGTATTTGAAAACTTCCAAAAACATTTCATGCCTAAGTTATAATACTGATGTCAGTATCATTTTAGAAGCAGTGCAGAATTATAGCCTTTTCTCAGACTGCTTTTGGAGCAGGGTATAGATATGTATAAATATATAATATCCGAGAAGAACAGACAGATGGGACGGTGACATGGAGGAGGAGAGAGATAGAGGAGAGAAAAACGAGAAGCGAGCGGGGCGGGAGCACGTGCGAGAGAGCGAGGGGGCAAAAGCGAGGGCGAGGGCAAGGAGGGCGAGAATGAGGGGGCGAGGGCGAGAGCAGGGGGGGAGAGGGCGAGAGCGGGAGGGCGAGAGCACGAGCGGGGGGGGGGGGGCAAGAGTGACCTTGTATTCAGTCTGTACAACTTTTCTCTTGCGCTGGTCATTTATAACTTTGCGCTCTCAATGTAATCTCCCGACTTGCCGTTTACAATTCAGCAGGTCATCTATCATCAGGGTAGGATTACCAAAATCCCAGCTGTCAAAGTCGCCAAGGTGCTGCACGACGTACACCATCGAATATACTGTCGCAATTAGATTCTGCCAACACTCGGCTTATTCCATCCAGTCAATGCCTGATGCACAGATATTCACAAACATGCATTAATATCAGAAACATACAATTACCTGACACAAAAACTTGATGTTAGGTATTACTTCGTTAAACTCTTGTGGGGGGGGAGTGACTAATAGTGTCCTTTTGGTCTTTGTAGAATATCACAAAGCAGGTGGTGTAAAATGCAATTTCTTCCAGTTCAAAGAGAGGTCATTCACCTCTGCTTGACTGCTTTAAAAAAAATAACTATTTGCAGTAATTTACAAGACAAGTACTGTTGCAGAGATAGTCGGCAACGGAAAGATGCACAGTAGTTTCATCTTTTCTATTTTTCTAGGCATCTTATAAAACCTCGCTCTAAATGGCTGGAGAAATTTATATAGCTGGCATTTATCTACTTGCATCGGATAGGGAAAACACTAGAGAGTTATTTTCCAGGAACCAAACAAAAATGACAGTGCACGGTCTGCAGAGATCTCTTGCAAGTGGACCCCTTCTTACTCCCACAAGGCCCCCATTATCTCAAGACACACTGAACAGTGCTAAAGAGGACATGTTAATATCTATATAAAAGTCTTACCCTCGTGCACCTTTCATCACACTGTTACAGGTGCAAAACCATCTCTTTAAATAAAACTTCTGACCAGGAACCTACAATTTACAGGTAATTTACTGACCCCTAATTGCTTTCAGCAATTTACAAGCAGCTATTAACTACCGGGATTCCCATAGGGAGAACTTGAACAGTGACCTTAAAGAGACAGGCCAGGTGAGCAGCTGAAACCTTGCCCCAGGCCCAAACCTAGCCGTGAACAATGCCAGATTACCAACTCCTGCATCCAGTATGCACAAATCACACACACACACACCAGATGTCACATCTTGCTACAGAGGCAACACAATTTTAAGAGAAAGCCAGTCACGGAGCTAATGCTAGGCATTTCTGACCTGTACCATGAAATTCACACACGCTTTCCAATCTACAAAATCAAACAATTATGCCCCGATTTTAAGTTAACACGCCCAGCGAGAACAGGGTACAGTCGGGCCGGAGTGTAAATCAGGATTCCAGCCCAAACGCGTCCAGTTCTCAAGAGGCTCGGTTATAATCAGGGCTTTAAGACATTGATTGATCAGCCGGCTGTTTATTCTCAACAATTAAACTTTGCAACCTTAAAAGGGATACTCTGGCTCATCTCTTCTGTATTAGAACATATGAAAATAAGAAATAGGAGCAGGAGTAGGCCATTTGGCCCTCATGGCTGATCTCCTACCTCAACTTCCCACACTATCCTCATGTCCCCTGATTCCCTTAGAGTCCAAATATCTATTGATCCAGAGGGCTGTGGAGGCTCAATCGATGAGATATTCAAGCTAGAGAATTACAAAGATTCACCACCCTCAGTGAAGAAATTTCTCCTCATCTCAGTCCTAAATGGCCGACCCCTTATTCTGAGACTGTGACCCCTGGTTCTAGACTCCCCAGCCAGGGGGAACATCCTCCAGCATCTACCCTGTCAAGCCCTGTAAGAATTTTATAAGTTTCAATGAGATCACCTCTCATTCTTCTAAACTCTAGGGAATGTAGGCCTAGTCTACTCAATCTCTCCTCAGGGATCAATTCCCCCATCCCAGGAATCTGTCAAGTAAACCTATTACACGACCAATGTTACCTAATTTTTTTTGGGTGCGCGGTCCCTTTAACGGGCTGCGCGGCCCACTCAAAGTTTCGCGCATGGCGAAATTTCACATTGGAAGAGAGCCAGTCCCGCCCGGGCCCGGCAGACAGCCGCACAGCTTAGAGGGAACGTCGTTCCCTGTGAAAGTCCCATCTTTCAACTGGAAGTGAGCAACGTGATAGGAAATCTGCCATCACAAAATGTTCCAAGAACTCGTGCATTCCTAATTATTTGAAAAAACAAACTATTGCAACAAGGACTGTGCAGTTGGTCACAGTTGTGAAAGGGTTTTCAATAAAACGCAGATTTTTTTTTAAGATCTATTCTAAACCTATCCAAGAACGTCCGATCACCTCTATGCTCAGGTGCCCCTCACCCAGTCCATTAACAAAAGTAACACCTGAATCAATCCCCCTGGAACAAAGGAACTGCCTTCAAAAAATGTTATCCATTTTATTGCTCCCTTAATCTAGAAACGCTAAGCAACTAAAAAGAGCCATGACTTGTGGAAATAGCTCTCACTCGTGCCTACTACTTTATATCAGTGAACAGGCGTCAATGACCACCACTAATGGGCAGTAGAACTCGGGCACCTGGGCCCAGATCACCTACCTAAAATTAAAATGAACCAGCTGCTCAGATTAGGCACTTAATGGCTTTGAAAGGCTGCAGACTTATGTACAGAACAAAACAGGCTCTTCAATATACAATTTTAGGAGACATTTTTCACGGGCTGCATTACTTTAAGGAAATGTCGCCCCCTGTGCCCCGCCCCACCCCACCCCCGCAACTGTGTGGTTAGTGATGCAAATCAGTGTATCCTATCTAGTCATCGTCGCCTGCTTAGCTCCAAACAAATCATACATACTTTTAATAAGTGAGTTTGAGGCTTCCTATTTTTATATCTTGAAGCTCCTGACACTTAGAACAATTCAACTAACACCTCCCCCCCCCACCGCAGAACGATAGTTACAAGGGAGACTGATTCCGTTTTTTGTGTTTCATTCGGTAATTTATAGTGACTCCACATGCATGTTAAGCATTAGTTTAACAGTTGCTACTTCAAGTCAAGTTCAAATACTGCACGTATCCTGTGGTGTAGAACATAGCTAGGCTCTGTAAAGTCCAGGCAATCTGCTTCCAATACTGCAACTATATTACACCAATTATTACAAATAAGTCACAAGCCTGTCGGACGGAATCAGCCGCACCTCCAACAGCTCCAAGGAAAAACAGCATATAGGTGATTCAAACAGCGGTCACATTTCATTCAAATGCACACTCACATCAAACAAATAAATAATCAACGGGAAACAAGGGGCAGATGTGTTAAGGAGCATTTCTGCAAAACGTTAACATCCAGTAAATATCTTGATTTTTTTTTTTAAAGCAAGGATGATTTCAAGCATCCCAGCATCCTTTCTATGAAAGGAGACACAAGTAGGCGAGAGACGCTCTCCATTCCTTTCAGGATTTCAGCCCAAGTTTAAATACAATTATTTCACTGTCTTCTAACCCACATATGGTGGGGAGGAGGAGAGAAGTATGCCTGGGTTAAACTGGCCTACATACCAGCAATTTTAACACTCGATCCCCATCAAGTGATCTTTATCATCACCATAAGTCACAACAGATTTCAAGATTGATTTTCTTGGGTATTACAGATTGCAAGACTTAGTTATATCAAACTGAGCCACGATATATACACCCCCATCAGCTCACACGTGCCCATCCTGGTCATCATTGACGAGGTACAAAATACTGCAGCAGCGAGGAAATCTGTACTTACTCAACAGATTCTGTGCATGTAATTCCTAGCTTGAAAGACCAAATCACAAGCAAATATTTTGAGTTCATATTAGCGGGAGAACATCCAAATCCCACTTCAACAAATACTATTAACATCACGTGATCATTACACAGTTTAAGCATTGAGAACTACTTCACACAAACTTGAGCCGTCTCGTCTCTTAAATCAGCTCCAGGGGAAAAACAGAGCCGGTGACTGAAACAGCACATTTCATTCAAATGCACACTTCTATCAAACAATATACATTGACAGCAAATAAGGGGCAGGTGCATCAAGGAGCAGAGGATCCCCATCTGGCCTCGATTCAAATCCAGGCCATGAATTTGAATTCTTTCAAACTCCAACATTCCACTCAAGCCCCTAGTTGAAAATAGATCTTGTAAAATTGCCCCTCCCTATCTCTGTAGCCTCCTCCAGCCCTACAGCTCTCCGAGATATCTGCCCTCCTCCAATTCTGGCCTTTTCAGCACCCCCGATTTTAAATGCTCCACCACTGGCGGCTATGTCTTCAGCTGCCTGGGCCCCAAGCTCTGGAATTCCCTCCCTAAACCTCTCCGCCTCTCTTTCCTCTTTTAAGGTGCTCCTTAAAACCTACCTCACTGACCAAGCTTTTGGTCATCTCTCCTGATATCTCCTTCTGTGGCTCGGTGTCAAAAATGTTATTGATTACAGACCTTCCCCTTTTGTTCTTTCCTCCCATGGGCAACACGGTGGCATAGTGGTTAGCACTGGTGCCTCACAGCGCCAGAGACCCGGGTTCGAATCTGACCTCGGGTGACTGTCTGTGTGGAGTTTGCACATTCTCCCCGTGTCTGCGTGGGTTTCCTCCGGGTGCTCCGGTTTCCTCCCACAGTCCAAAAATGTGTGGGTTAGGTTGATTTGGCTATGATAAATTGACCCTTAGTGTTAGGGGGGATTAAATATGTGGGGTTATGGGGATAGGATGGGATATGTTAGGGGGAATTAAATACGTGGGGTTACGGGGGTAGGGTGGGATATGTGTACTGTGGGGATTAAAGCAGGGACAGGGTACTGGATTTGGATGATCAGCCATGATCGTATTGAATGGCGGAGCAGGCTCGACGGGCCGAATGGCCTACTCCTGCTCCTAGATTCTATGTTTCTATGTTTCTATGTTTCTCCCCTCCCCACTTTCCCTGCCCCTGCAGTTGCTTAAAATCGGTTACATCTCTTAACTTTTTCCAGTTCTGACAAAAGGTCATCGACCTGAAACGTCAACTCTGTTTCTCTCTTCACGGATGCTGCCTGACCAGCATTTTCTGCTTTTATTTCAGATTTCCAGCAGCCACACTATTTTGCTTTTGTATATGTTTTTATTGATATCGTTCTCGTTAAGCGCCTTGGGACATTTTGCTACGTTAAATGAGCTCGAGTAAGTTGTTGTTTGAACAGTAGTAACATTCTCGGCTGTGTGTAAATGTTGGGAGCTAAAAATTACGTCTGAAAGCAAAGTTTATACGTGGAAGATTTCATGACCACTGCCCAATGCTCGTCAGTTAATTGGGAACCACATCAGTTGAGCTGTTCATTTAAAAAGGGAGAATTCTTACTCAAGCGCCATTAGACTGCCCATACTTAGGTTCGAACGGGACTTGTTTCTGGGGAATGACCAGGTGAAGCCCTCAATGTTTTGCTGCTGCAAGATTTTCCCTTTGTGCAAATTGCGCGATTGAGAACTGTCTGTACCTGATGCTGATGCACTGATGGATGCGGCAAAACGTCTCAAAAATGAAGAGACGGGCATTCTCTATGAAGTCCTCAAGACAGGCCACCAAGAAAAAGTCATTCACGAGCACCTGGAATGAGAATGAAAATGATCATATATACGTAGCAAATATCCAATCCCATACATTAAACTAGCAAGATATCGCCATTTGTTTTATACATCCAGCCCTTGCGGTGGTTATAGTAAGCTGCAATGCATCCTAATGCTCTTAGAAGTAAATGATCCTCACTAGACAACATAGGGGGAAAAAACACAATTATCATTCAATAAAGCAACATTGTGAACTGAAAGGTTTCAGGACACTGCAGAGTGTAGGTGACACGAATGGAAAAGCTGCCAGAGGTTAATGGTATAACCATGCAAAAACAGATTTGTAAGCAGATCTCTGAAGTTAGGAAACATAACTTGAGAGAGAGTTCTTCCCTTAGTGGAGTTATTGTTTAGATTAAGTGGGAAACTTGAATCCTTTAATCATTCTTTTACTGACTTGAACTTTGTTAAAATAAAAATTGATGCAGGTGGAAACTGAGCTGTTGTTAACAATATCCACTCAGAATCGTCACTTAGACTGGGATTACCAAATAAAACATCTAGCAGCAGGTGCAGTCAATATGCACAGTGTCAGATCTGGTCAAACACCAACATATGAGATACCCTTTCACTGTAAAACATACACTGAGCAAGAGTAGACATCAACATTGTAACAATCCACAGGGGCTGTGCTTAATGTTCCCTCTCCTTTTTTGTACCCAAACTCCTTTGAGCGCGACCTTTTTTGTCCGTGGGCAAATTTTACAACAACAATTTTACAACTTTTACAACGATAGCAACAGCAACCACTTAAAAGCATATACAGGAAACTTTCGTTTATCCGGCACCGACGGGACCGGCGTGGTGCCGGTTGATCGAAAGTGCCGGATTACAGAGAGGTATACTTACCAAGGTACGAGAGCCCCGTACACGGCCGCAGGCTGAACAATTGGGACCCGGAGAGGGAAGGTAAACGAGACTCCGGCTTTTTCCTCCGTGGCGGCGACAGGTCGGAGTCGGAAGAACGTTGACCCCCCTTTCGTGGGGGCGAAAGGTCAGAATCGGGGTCTTGTCTGGATAATAAAACTTACCTGATTTTTGCCGGTTAAGCGAGAATTCCGGATATTAGGGTGCCGGATAAACGAAAGTTTCCTGTATACAGTAATGCCATATTGTCACCCCACCGTCTCAAATCATGAGACAATCAGACCAACTCCTGAATATCATGAAATCAGTTGGTTTTTTTTCAGTTTATAAAAGTCATTAGTGGCTATATTTAATCTTTAACATGTCACAGCTCTTACAAAATCTATATTACACACGTCTCGTGTTAGAATTTGCTGTGTCAGGTGTCCCATCAAAGTTAATCACACCATCTCGGGGTCATTATCATACCATTAGGATATGCTAATATTGGAGATTAGTCAGGACAATGGTGGAGTAGAACAATACAGACGGTCGGGACTCAACCCATGTGAGGTGTTAATGGCAGATTGGCCAGAACAATAGAGGCACCGAAACCAACACATTAGCGACTATTAGCAAGTTCACATTAACTATCTAAGATTGTCCTTTGTAACCGGAAACATCAGGTTAAATTGATTTGCAGTTAAACCAAAGATGGCCATTGTGTCTAGCGGTTTGGAGAAAAGGAACCTCGCTTCAACATACATTCTGGCCAAAGTCTCACACATCCTATGCTACCTCAATCAGGTTAGTCAGACACGATTTGCCTTTAACAAATACGTGCTGGCTGTCCCTTATTAATCCATCTGAACCACAGAAGCAGATTTAACGTCTCATCCCAAAATCAAATAGACTGGATATTATTGGTAGAAGGAAAACACTTGATGAACTAAATGACTTGTTCTGTTAAGTTTTCTTATTATTACACCAGACATTAGCAATAACTTTGTTTCCAACAGTTGTTGGAAGGTGGTGAGAAACTAAAGCTGGAGTCAACATGCACTCGGTGTAAACATAAACCCGTACGAGATTCATGCCTCACACCTTTAGTACCCTCAATTATCTCTTAGGTTATACCACCACTTTTTCATTGAAGTGCACCCAAAACCACTTTCCATGGGAGGAAAATCGGCTGTAGAACTGCGTCCTAATTTAAGATTAAGAAGTGCTTCCCTTTCCCTTCCCCTCCCACCTTGGTATTGTTCAGCTTCAATCAGACAGACACTCACACCAACATTTCCAGTTCAGGACCGTCTTCTTGGGTTACACATCCACAGCTCACCTTTGTCTGCATTACACCGCATGAATTGAAACGTTAAAAAAAAGTTTTGCCTGAAGAGGTTCACCAAGACACTCTGTCTAGAGATCGGGATAATTTATTTTAAATAGTTAATCTAAAAATAAATATATTCCAAATACAGTACAACATAATAAAAATATAACTGTATTCCCTTTCCTGCCTGCCGCGCATATTGAGGTCCTCAACTTCTCAACTTTCTCCGATCGGCTACCCTGGTGTGTTGTTCCAAAGTGTGGCCAGAAATTGCCAGTCTGTGCGGTGCGGCTTCAGGAAGCAGCAGGGGCGAGTGCAGGCCTCAGCAACAAGTCACCAAGTGTGCATCTCAGGCCCCGAATCAGCGTCGCCGGGCCTAGCGGGCGTACAGCGAGGGCCCCAGCACCATTAAATCGCTGCTCCAGGGCCTCCCCCATCCTAGCTGCCGCCTCCCGCTTTCTTCAACCGTTTCCAGGGTACTGGTGAGGCCACACCTGGAGTACTGCGTACAGTTTTGGTTTCCATATTTAAGAAAAGATATACTTGCTCTAGAGGCAGTTCAGAGAAGGTTCACTCGGTTGATTCTGGAGATGAGGGGGTTGACTTATGAGGAAAGGTTGAGTAGGTTGGGCCTCTACTCATTGGAATACAGAAGAATGAGAGGCGATCTTATCGAAACATATAAGATTGTGAGAGGGTTTGATCGGGTGGATGCGGGGAGGATGTTTCCACTGATGGGTGAGACTAGAACTAGGGGGCATAATCTTAGAATAAGGGGCTGCCGTTTCAAAACTGAGATGAGGAGAAACTTCTTCACTCAGAGGGTAGTAAATCTATGGAATTTGCTACCTCAGAGAGCTGTGGAAGCTGCGACATTAAATAAATTTAAAACGGAGATAGACAGTTTCCTAGCTGATAAGGGAATTAAGGGTTATGGGGAGCAGGCAGGGAAGTGGGCGTGAGTCTAGGTTCGGATCAGCCATGATCCTATTGAATGGCGGAGCAGGCCCGAAGGTTCGTATGGCCTACTCCTGCTCCTACTTCTTATGTTCTTATGTTCCACCGAGTCCGACTCTGTTTCTATCGTTCGAGAATGCACCGCAGCACTGGGGAAGCATGCACACTCTCAACGGGGAAATCAGCGCGGTGGATAGAGCAGTTGCTGGGGCGCAGAGAATTGTGGGTCCTGCGGCCGCCATTAATCAACAGCAGTCCGAGATAATGCTGGCCGGGTTCCAGGGCTCTCACCAAACGACGTTCCAATTCGGATCGACGCCGAGGGTCCCGGGCCATTCTCTCAGCGCTATGATTTTTTTCCCGCTCGCTCAGTTTTGGGCCCCTCCCCCCGCTCTAGCTCACTGCGCGGCCTGTGAATTTAAGTGCGCAGGAGCTTACAGATCCGTGCCGCGCACCTTAGAGGGAACATAGGCTAGGCTGTGCTGTAGGAAAAATTGAGTTATGGCGTCTTCCAACCTGGGAATGGTGGGAGGAGGAGAAGAAGGGGAACGTTAGATACACAAAGACCGACCCGGATGGTTCTGTGGGGCGATGTGCTCAGACATGTGCTGCAATTTATTAGTTACGACTTAATTCCGCATTCCATTGCATTTTGGCGGTTCTTCAATATCCTTGGGTGAAGTCACGGCCCCAATGAATTGCCTGGTTACCTTACATTGTACCTCTTGTCTGTTGCACAGTAATCTTAGTGAAGGGGCTCTGCTGTGCTCCTATCTGTGGTTCGCTGGATACGAGCATGTGTTAGCTGCCTCTGACGAGCTTTCTTTTCATGTCACATACCCAGCATCTCATCAAACTGCACCCAGTCATTGAAGCCAATTGTGATCTCATGCCGATGGATGAAATTATGGTCGAGCAGGAAAGGAGCCAACAGTTTCTCAATGAATAGACCACCCTGACTATTTTTCCGACCAGTATTCTAATTTTATGTCAACTAGCCCAGCGGGTTGAGCGCTCATACGAGTTACAAGGGCTCGGCCTACATATCACCTGATCAACCCTGAAATATTTTGTGAATGTTCTGCCTTCGAGTAGGACTGTTAACTCAAAGGGCAGTAGCCTGAAACGTTCATTATCTGTTCTCTTCCCGATGCTAACTGACGCGCTACGTATTTCCACCATTTTCAGCTTTTGATTCACATTCAGCATTCCCAGCATCCCAGTTTTTAAGTCCATCATTAGAGCTGTGAATTGCCCATTATTAAGTCAAGTCATCTTCTTCCCTAAAGGTGGCAAATAAATTTGAATCCTGTTGTTGTGGCCATGTCGGATTGGTGGTGGTTTTATATTGGTCCAGTCTCCTTGGAAATCCCTAAAAATAATCATTGCTCTTTCCAGACGGCAACACTCCCAGTCACTCTGGATCATTAAAACGGGAATGTTTGAAAAACAAAATCACAAAGTCCAGTTTGTCAACCCTTTATCCTACCATAAACTTGGTTACTCAACACACAAACATTCATCGATTATAGTTGTTGAATGGTATCAAAATACATTTGTTCATTTTCCATTATAAAATGCCCATGAGATTCCAAATCAGAAGAAATTAAAATGTCAAATTCCTGAAACCACGTTAGTCATGAATATTTAAAATGTCACTGTAAGCAAAAACAGTTCTTCGAGAAGTCAGTGAACCACAGTAGCTTGGAACAGCCTTTTCAAGGTCTTGTCTATCCACCCAGTGTGGTTTAAAAACAAAATGTAACAAGGAAGTTTCTCTGGCTTGACTATCTTAAGACTCGGCTGGCTGGGCTGGCAGGCTCGCTCAGACCCACATCTTCAGCCTTTGATTTTAGAACTTCTTAATGGGGTTTCTACCTGTTCTCGAAACAGATCCTTCCCCGAGAAGGGAATTTAGAATATTCTGCTTTACAAATGTACAAGAAAAACGTGCATTTTATAAGAGTCAGCCTTGGATCAGAAGTAGAATTCTTGCCTGAGTCGGCAGGTTGTGGATTCAAGCTCCAAGCCAGGGACTTGGGTACATAACCAAGGCTGACACTTCAGTGCAGTACCGAGGGGGGCGATGCATTGTTGGGAGATGCCGTCTTTCGGATGAGACATTAAACTGAGGCCTGGCTTCCCTTTCAGTGTGGATGTAAAAGATCCCATGGCACTATCTGAAGAGGTGCAGGAGAGCTTTCTTAGTGTCCTGTCCAGCATCTATCCTTCAACCAATACCACCAAAATAGAAAATATTTCATCGACGCTGAAGCACTTTGGGACATCCTAAGGTTGTAAAAGGCGCTATAGAAATTTGAGTGCCTGGTTATAAATTCCCACGGTGCTTCAAAGGCATAATCACAAAAAAAATCCATCCAAGGGGAAACAGAAGAGTTTGAACCAGATGATTGTCCACATTGGTCAAAGAGCTGTCACTCAAGGTATTGGGCTGCACTAACGGAAGCCATTGTTTGTTATTTTCGTAGGGACAAACCTAGTCCAGTAGACCTGGCAAAATCAATTCTTGGGCACCAAAACCACTTCATCCAATCAGCCATCTTTTTGGATTGTTTTTTCGAGGGAGAAAGGTTCAAAAGAAACATTATCAATCGTGTTTAGGAGCGTCATTGCTGGCCACAACTGCCACAAACAGAACATTGTAGGCAGTTTTAATTCAGAGTCCAAGGGCTCTGCTTATGGCCGTGCTGTTGGTTAGTAGTCACCAGAACTGGCTTCAGTTGGGATCGGACGATAGTCCTGCCTTAAGGAGACTACGTCAGTTTGATGCTTCAACTACTTTAGTGGCCTATGCTCCAGTATTAATAGATACCATAGTGATGACAGAATCCAGGGATTGAGTAGTCATGTGCTACAAGTGGAAGCAGATTGTGCAAGTACACCGGGATACTCGAGCAATTCATCATGCCCTTCGCAGCTAATGGAGGACTCGACTGGTTGAGGGTAAAAAGCAGATACTGGTGCAAAAATCTGAAAATCAAAAAGCCTTACCAACATGCTGTGTTTGCAGCATTTTCTGTATTTTGTTTCAGACAGAGGACCTGTTGGTCGCTATGGTTAAGTGCCACAGCATGGGGTGCATGCACCCATTCTGTTTTTGCTTTAAATAATACACATCTCAAATATCCAAGCTTTATTGTTATGGACTTTGGCACAAGGAATCACACTGAATTTGATGGGAAAACTGAAGGAACAACTATATACAATACTGAAAATTTCAATTCATTTTTGTTGCCCAAAATTGCGCTCCAAAGAAATGTATGCACTGGCGCACTGTGTATGAATTCTTGCGAGGTCGAAAATAAATAGAATCTATTTGTTTATTCAGAAAAATTATGGTTTCCTTCATTGTCATCTATCTCTCATCATTTGTCAAGTATTTTTAGAATACCTCATCACAAACAGGCCTTTGATTGATCATACATGTGCAGATTCGACACCAGGTTAAGTCGGTAGTGTATCGCTGTCTGGTAAAATGGTAGGGGCCCGAAACCGAACCGTAGCACCGGAGTCCAAGCAAGGCAAACACTGGCCCCATCAGCACCTGCCGTAATTTACTATCCACAGCCCCAGTGTGGCAGCAAACTCCTCTCCACCCCCTCTCTCAGCCGTGGCTCAGTTGATAGCACCCTTGCCTCCAAGTCAGAAAGTCGTGGGTTCAAGTCCCACTCCAGAGACTTGAACACAAAAAAAAAAAATCTAGGCCGACAGTTCAGTACAGTACTGACTGAGCGCTGCACTGTCGGAGGTGCGTCTTTCGGATGAGACGTTAAACCGAGGCCCCGTCTGCTCTCTCAGATGGACGTAAACGATCCCATGGCACGATTTCGAAGAGCAGGGGAGTTCTCCCTGGTGTCCTGGGCAATACTTATCCCTCAATCAGCGTCACTAAAAACAGATCATCTGCGTGATTACAGAGGAAATAAGGGGAAACTGTTTCTGCTGGGAGGAGGGTCGGTAACCAGAGGACACGGATTTAAGGTCATTGGCGAAAGAATCGGAGGGGAGATGAGGAGGATCTAATAGCAACTTTCAAAAGGGAATTGGATATATGCCTGAAAAGGAACATTTTTCAGGGCTATGAGGAAAAAGCAGGGCAGTTATCCTCAGTGTCCTGGCCAATATTCATCCCTCAATCAACATCACTAAAACAGATGATTTGGTCATTATAACATTTCTGTTTGTGGGACCTTACTGTGCACAAGTTGGCTGCCACATTTCCGACAACAGTGGTTACACTTTGAAAGTACTTCATTGGCTGTAAAGCGCTTTGGGACATCCAGAGGTCATGAAAGGGGCTACAGAAATGCAAGTCTTTCTTTTTCTTTTGATTTGGGCAGTCCATTTGTTTAGCATTGAGCTAGAGCAAATAAGGATGATGCTTGCTTGCACTGACAATTTACCCAGGTCACAAAGAATCAAATCGATAAAGCAGCTCTCAGTAGAATTTTGATATATACAACAGAGAAAAAAAAGTTGCATACAACCAGGAAGAAATGATCACATTAGCTACAGTGTGCAGGATAATGGAATAAGTAGCTCAATGGAAACAGGCCAGAATACCTAATGACTCAATGCAGCATGTACTGAATAAATAATTGCCATTTTATTACAGTATTCCAGCACTGCACTATTTATGGCACTATAAAACTAAGTCCAGCATAAGGTATTTTAATAATTCTATAAGGGGTAAATATTACACTCATTTTCAATAGATTCCAAATAAAACATTCAATCTAAATATCACCAACAGCCACAGCACCGTACACATGGTTAACACACTGCAAACATGTTTCTTTTTAACTGAACCACTTCACTAGAAGGTTAAGTAGTTTTGGCAAGTCATTTGGTGCAGCAAAAATTGCCCAAAATCGTGGGCTGCTGCAAAATGCCTTTCCCTTGCAAGAGCAAATCAGTCCCGGTCAGTTCCGTGCCTTTGACAATTTAATTTTGATTGGGGGCTTGTTTTAAAGTGCTGGTGTCCCGTTTCTCTCAACCCAAGAGTAAGGGAGGTTCTGTGAGCAAGTGGTTAGCTTATCAGCACTGCTTAAGATTGGCTTGAATTAAAAGTGATAGCGAGCAAGGCAAGAGTGCCTGCTGACTTCAAGAACAACTGTTGCAGTAACCAGCTGGCCCGAGATTCAAGATTTAGCTGCTCCCTGGCAATCAGAAAGCAGGAAGATATGGCCAAGGCTGTGCCCAGTAATAGATGCTTTCTCCTCAGTGGTCAAGGTTTCCTCAGGAAGGTCCATCTGCTTTTGAACTTGCTCTTCCAGCATGCCAATGCACCACTTGTATTGCTGCATCGCTAGGTGATCTGGAGGAGGGAAGCTGCGGAAGGACATCTTGATCACAGTGCTGTCCTTCAATTGGTGCTGAACCTTGAATGCCATGCCATAGCAGCTTTCAAGAGTACCTTGTGTTCAAAAGATCACCTGGAGTAAATGTGTGGCGAGTCTGCAAAGCCAATTTATTTTTTTAATTCGTTTTATGGGATGTGGGCGTCGCTGGCAAGGCCAGTATTTATTGCCCATCCCTAATTGCCCTCGAGAAAGTGGTGGTGAGCCGCCTTCTTGCACCGCTGCAGTCCGTGTGGTGAAGGTACTCCCACAGTGCTGTTAGGGAGGGAGTGCCAGGATTTTGACCCAGCGACGAAGGATCGGCGATATACTTCCAAGTCAGGATGGTGTGTGACGTGGAGGGGAACTTGGAGGTGGTGGTGTTCCCAGGTGCCTGCTGCCCTTGTCCTTCTAGGTGGAAGAGGTCGCGGGTTTGGGAGGTGCTGTCGAAGAAGTCTTGGCGAATTGCTGCAGTGCATCTTGTAGATGGTACACACTGCAGCCACGGTGCGCCGGTGGTGGAGGGAGTTAATGTTTAAGGTGGTGGATGGGGTGCCAATCAAGCGGGCTGCTTTGTCCTGGATGGTGTAGAGCTTCTTGAGTGTTGTTGGAGCTGCACTCATCCAGGCAAGTGGAGAGTATTCCATCACACTCCTTACTTGTGCCTTGTAGATGGTGGAAAGGCTTTGGTTACTGCAAGATGTGGTGACTGGCACCTGCTCCTCTCTTCTCACCACTTAACTCCAAGCTCTATTTTTGAACAGTTGCAATGAGCCAACAGTAAGCAGCTAGTAACTACCTTGACTGTTAGGTGGGCTGACAGGTGGAACACTGGTGCTTTAAATAGGCTGGTTAAACTTCAAGTACTGGAGAGTGGAGACACCGACGAGGGATGGAGTGCTGAGCGTTGGCATCGTAGAACATGCCAATGCCACTCATCTCTTGCACCACCAATTTTTACAGTACATACAATGACCATTTTGAATATAAGGACACCTGATGCAGGTCCCTTGGGTGTCCCTAATTTACAGGTTTCACTGTCGTTTCTCTGTGGTACAAGCTGAGGAGCTGGGACATGCAAACCGAGATCCTGCAGTGCCTCTGCCAGGAGGCAGCGAGTTGGGATGAAAGCAACATTGCGATATTGGCCGGCAAAAACGGGTGTTGCCAGGGGCCCAGCTTTTCACTGCATATATAAACCACATCGATTTGGGAATAGTGAGGAGTGCATGCAAGTGGGCAGATGATAAGCCAACAGGTATAATGAACGGGTCAAGAAAAGAACAGAAAGTTACGTAAAGTGAGTAAGCTGCGTGATGGCAGATGCCATTTTAACGTTACCAAGTGTGGAATAGTACACGAGACGCAATGGGAATAGGAATACTGCGCAAGTAGGAGAGTACAAGAACAAAGGGATTTAAGGATCCAGCTTCACAAGTCAATAAAACGAACTGGCAGGTATTAAAAAGGAGTGGAAACGAAGTAGTTCTGCGAGACCAAGAATTAGTGCCCATATCAGAGCTCCGGCTGTAAACTTGTTATGCAGTAATGATATCCTCCTACCAGTGGAGGCACTGCAGCATCTCAAGTTTGCATGTTCTAGCTCCTCCACCTGTACCAGAGAAACTATATGCTTCAGCTAACTCTACTACGGTGATTCTCAAATTGCTGTCAGTTTTGCTGCAACCATAAATATAAAATCCAATTACTTGGAAAAATAAGGACAGAATTTATGACTTTAAAATGGGCACTGAATCACATCTGCATGCCTTGCTCCAATTATCGCCTGCCCTGCACCCCAGCTTCACCCAAAGACTATTTTTGGTCTTCACCCCCCAAATGCAATGTCACAGGAGATCAGCTCGCAATTATAAAATTCGGAATTAGGCCGGTTAAAGGTGAATCCATGAAAGTGGAATGCAATGCTGCATTAGGCCATTGATACAGAACCACTAAGATCTTGAAAATGGAGTTGGATATTTACTTGGGTAGCAACGATATTAAAAGGGTATGGAGAAAGGTCAGGGAGTTGGAAGAAAACGATATCTTGCATGACTAACGAGTGAAAGAGAAGGCTGAATGGGTTCAACGGCCCACTCTGGTTCCTACACATAAGTGAACAGGTCATTTCACATTTTTTGGGTCTAATTTTGGATAAATACTACCAAATGCCTTTGGTTTTAACCATCCATAAATAGATTAGTGCATGCTCACTGGTACAGCCACTGCTGAAATAACTACAAAGTGTGAATAAATAGCTGCCAGCATTTAACATTGTGCACAAAGGATACAATTGTTATGACATGACTCTGCAACAGTCAGACAAAGATGATACATTAAAATGCCCAAATAATCAAACAAAGTCTTTAAAGTACTTTCAAAACAACAATTACATGCTTGCTCATCGCGGCCATTTATTTTTTGGCAGCTACCTAAAAGTGAATGAACAGAAACACTATTTTGTCTCAGTGAATAGAGGCTCGGATATGAATCAACCCATATCCACAAAATACCACTCACCCCACATGAAGGCGCAGACGTGAATCAAGCTCCCAACTACACAGTGATCATTTGCAGCACTGAACTTTAGAAATCTGCTTACAAACACCACAGGGAATTTGAGAAACAACCATTAATCTACCTGATTCACTGAGCTCTTTCACTCATTTTTGGACAAGGAGAATCATGAAACCATTATTTTTTTCCCTTTCATCTTTTGCCAGCGTATTAATTAGTTATTATAATTAAAATCAGCTGAATTCAGCACAAGTTGGAGCATCAATTATGGTGAATTAAAATAGAAAAAGCATCAATCATTTTCTTGCTTCAGCCGACATTCCAGTTACATTTTCTCCCAGACTGTACATTCAAGATTAAGCAGACTTGCTTTCTGGGCACAACAAAATAACCACATTATCCTCAATCGTGGTAACTATTCTTCGTATGCAAACAGTAGTATTTTACTGATATCTTAAGAATTGAGATTGGTTTCTTTTCCCTTAATCTGTGTGTAATGTTATCTGTGCATCACCAGTATACATGACTTCATCAGGCTTGGATTGATTTTAGGAAGTACAAAATATATCTCATCTTTCTGTAGTTGGAAGGGCAGTAATCAGGAAAACAATGCTTTTCCCACTTTCCTCTCCTCCTCGAGTGGAGTACATTTCCACAGGTGCTGGCAGCTCTTCCCTATCCCACCCAAATGGCTCCAACACAAGAGTCGTCATATTGGAATATGACACTGTTATCAACTGACATCAACAACAGAAGAGACATGTATCCCGTATGACAGCGTGGTAAGGTAAGACGTCTGAGGAGCAAGTGGACTGACTACCCAAGACGCAAGGGCCAAAATCAATAGCAACCATAAGTATCTGGAAAGTGCAACTGGTCTGAAGCTGAATTTTGAACGTTCAGTGTTAAAGGAGGTTGAGACCGCCTGAATTCCTTTTAAAAACGTCCACGTTTCTAATTGTAGGAACCAGCTGAAGGCAGTCAGATCTTCACACTCCTACAAGCACTGCCCAAGCTATACAAAAAGCTTCATAAAATGCATAGGTAAACTCAAATAAAAACAACAGTTGAAGGCCAGTGACTGCTCTCCATGTGTTGACATACAGCCCTAGGGCTATGCTTTCTCTAATTTGATGGTATAATCTCCATGCACTCCTCTAATCTCGTACGAGAGCATGGGCCTTACACTAAACATCCGTAAGACAAAGGTCCTCTACCAACCTGCCCCCGCCACACAGTACTGCCCCCCGATTATCAAAATCCACGACAAGGCCTTGGACAATGTGGACCACTTTCCATACCTCGGGAGCGCCTACTGTCAACAAGGGCAGACGTCGATGACGAAGTCCAACACCGCCTTCAGTGTGCCAGTCCAGCCTTCGGTCGCCTGAGGAAGAGAGTGTTTGAAGACCAGGAACTCAAACCCGGCACTAAGCTCATGGTCTACAGAGCAGCAGTGATACCCGCCCTGCTGTATGCCTCAGAGACATGGACCATGTACAGCAGGCACCTCAAAGCACTGGAGAGGTACCACCAATGCTGCCTCCGCAAGATCCTGCAAATCCATTGGCAGGATAGGTGCACCAACGTCAGTGTTCTTGCTCAGGCCAACATCCCCAGCATCGAAGCTTTGACCACGCTCGATCAGCTCCGATGGACGGGTCACATTGTCCGCATGCCCGATACGAGACTCCCAAAACAAGCGCTCTACTCGGAGCTCCGGCACGGCAAGAGAGCCCCAGGTGGGCAGAGGAAACGCTTCAAGGACACCCTCAAAGCCTCCTTGAAAAAGTGCAACATCCCCACCGACACCTGGGAATCCCTGGCCCAAGACCGCACAAAGTGGAGGAGAAGCATCCGGGAAGGCGCCAAACACCTC
This sequence comes from Squalus acanthias, assembly GCA_030390025.1. Lineage (NCBI taxonomy): Eukaryota > Metazoa > Chordata > Chondrichthyes > Squaliformes > Squalidae > Squalus > Squalus acanthias. The sequence goes on along the minus strand of CM059432.1, from coordinate 142,835,631 downwards.
GAGTCTCTTCGCCGGGAGCAAGCGGAAGCCAAGCGCACGTCAACCCAAGCACCCCACCCACCCCTTCCACCACCGTCTGCCCCACCTGTGACAGAGACTGTAGGTCCCGCATTGGACTCATCAGTCACCTGAGAACTCATTTTTAATGTGGAAGCAAGTCATCCTCGGTTCCGAGGGACTGCCTAAGACTCCTCCTCTAATAACAAGACCAGTAGCAGCAGTATAACTTGAGCACAACAGACTGAGACAGAGTAACAGGGAGAGAAATTTTGAATCATTTTAATGTTTTATGATCTCTCCTGAATTTTATTAACGTGTATAACTATTTCAGTGTTTGATTGCTCGTGGGTGCACTTCGTATTTTGTTGGTCCTTTGATTGTGAAGTTTGAAAGATGCAGTCTGATACCGAGCCATCCGTACCACTTCCAAAAGCAGTTCCGCGAGAATACGGCAGCAAACTGGCTGTTCCCGAGGCCACACCCATGTATGTTCCCTATTTCTGAAGAGCTAGCATTGGGAAAAGAAGCCTCATTCTGTGCTGTAATTTCCATTTCAGCTTACAATGCACAGCAGTGCCAATACATCAAAAATTAATTAGTTGCAAATGATAGACAAGACCTACAGGTCCATCCAACCCATCATTATTTTATAAGCCTTGATCAAATCACCCGAAGTCTACTCTTCCCGACACAGCTCTTTGAGCCATCTGGGTAACTCAGAGATTTTTGTGGTCCTCCTCTGCACCCTTTCCAAAGCCTCAGTATCCCACACCATGTGAGATGACCAAAATTGGGCACAGTGTTTATACTGAGGCCTAACCAAGGTCTTGTACAAGGACAAGAAAAGAGAAGACTGAGGGGTGTCCTGATAGAGGTCTTTAAGATTATGAAAGGGTTTAATAGGGTAGACAGAGAGAAGATGTTTCCACTTGTGTGGGGGGGGGGGTGGAGTCCAAAACTATGGGCCATAAACATAAGATAGTCACTAATAAATCTGAGAAGTCGCACAACACCAGGTTATAGTCCAACAGCTTTATTTGAAATCACAAGCTTTCGGAGCGCTGCTCCTTCGTCACGTGAAGTCACTTCACCTGACGAAGGAGCAGCACCGCTCCGAAAGCTGGTGATTTCAAATAAAGCTGTTGGACTATAACCTGGTGTTGTGCGACTTCTCACTTTTGTCCACCCCAGTCCAACACCGGCATCTCCGCATCGTGACTAATAAATCTAATAGGGAACTCAGGAGAAACTTCTTTACCCAGAGAGAGGTTAGAATGTGGAACTCACTACCATAAGGAATAGTTGAGGCGAATAGCACAGATGCATTTACGAGGGAGAAAGGAATAGAAGGATATGCTGATGGGTTAGATTAAGAAGGGTGGGAGGAGCTTGTGTGGAGCTTAAAGACCGGCACAGATCTATTGGGCTGAATGGCCTGCTTCTGTGCTGCAAATACTTTGTAAAATGGTATGCTTTGTTTTATAGTGAATTGTCCTATGAATATACCAAAGAACCCTGTTCACTTTGGATACAGCTTTACAGTTCTAGATCCTTAAAGATTGACAAGTTTACATAGGCAGTTCCCATTAAAAATATGGATACAAGAAATTATAATGGTAATCTAAAATTCAAGACAAAATATATGATTTGAAAATGGGGACTTGTGTGCTGTGGTTCAATTGCCCCTGCCCTTGAACCCTGGTTCAGCTCAAGATGGCATTTGGTCTTGGCTCCCTTTGTGCATTACTACAGGAGATCGACTACTTGCAAGTTGTTATTAGAATACGGTTGTTAACAATCCAAGAATTTCACTGCAACACAATCACATGAAGCTAATTTGAAAAAGTAGAATTGAATATTGTTTGGATAGCCAGTAACATAATACTGCAGGGAGCACAAATCAATAATGTCTTAAACATTAATGGCCTGTTGGTCTCTACACGTTTAGTTACACCAAACAGCATTATATGGCTTTTAAATAAAGCAAGGCACACAGAGAAAATGAATTTGGTGGTTCTATACGTTTAACAAAGGCATTCTTTACCCCTGCAGTAGAGTTTCTACCCTGCTTACAAAATGCTAGACTCTCACTCTGGAAAATCAACTACCTGCAGCAACAATAAGCATATATGGTTTTTAATAGTAAACAGAGACTAGCTGTGGTCCGCTCCTCCGATTCTGGCCTCTTGAGCATCCCCGATTTTAATCGCTCCACCACTGGCAGCTGTGCCTTCAGCTGCTTGGGCCCCAAGCTCTGGAATTCCCTCCCTAAACCTCTCCGCGCCTCTCCCCTCCTTTAAGACGCTCCTTAAAACCTACCTCGGTGACCACCTTTCCCAATATCTCCTTATGTGGCTCAGTGTCAAATTTTGACAAATAACGCTCCTGTGAAGTGCCTTGGGACGTCTTACTACATTAAAGCCGCTATATATAAATGCAAGTTGTGGTTGCTGGATGGAAACAATGGGACAAGGAAACATCTCTACAACTTTGACGGCAAATTTAAATGTAGATCTGACAAGTGTCTATCAATGCCACAACACCACATACAACACGTGCAATCACTAAAAACACCTAAATTGTTTGAACTATTGAAAATCTTATGAATTTAACTTTGCCCCTTAAAGTCTTAGTGGAGAAAAACCAGAAGTACACCCTGCACTTCATAAATCATTGCAGACCAAGTACGCATACTATTTCCCAGTTGAGTGCAATAAAATAAGAATCTAGGTGCAAATGTGTCAGGAATTTGAAACTGTGTTAAAATACAAAATAGCAAGCTTTACTGATAAGATACAGTAAATGTTACATAGATTCCACTCAGTTAATAACTACACAAGACCTGGCTTTATAATCAAGATTAGATAAATCTTTTCAAAGTAGTGCTCTAACTGATGACCATTGCTTCACACTATTTGATACTCTGTATGCCATCACAGCGCAGATGCGAGCAACTCTCAAGCAATCCTCCAAATAGCTTTCCAACATCTCACTTGGTTAACATGCCAAGAAAGAACTTGCATTTATATAGTGCCTTTCACAACCGTGGACTTCCCAAAGTACTTCACAGCCAATGATCAGCAAAGTGATGGAAGGTGTCGTCGACAATGCTATCAAGCAACACTTACTCAGCAATAACCTGCTCACTGACGTTCAGTTTGGGTTCCGCCAGGACCACTATGCTCTAGACCTCATCACAGCCTTGGTCTAAGCATTGTCAAAAGAGCTGAATTCCAGAGGCGAGGTGAGAGTGAGTGCCCTTGTCATCAAGGCAGCATTTGACTGAGTGTGGCATCAAGGAACCCTAGTAAAACTGAAGTCAATGGGAATCAGGGGGAAAACTCTCCACTGGTTGAGGTTGTTGGAGGCCAATCATCTCAGCCCCAGGACATCGCTGCAGGAGTTCCTCAGGGCAGTGCCCTCGGCCCAGCCATCTTCAGCTGCTTCATCAATGAACTTCCCTCCATCACAAGGTCAGAAGTGGGGATGTTCGCTGATCATTGCACAGTGTTCAGTTCCATTCGCAACTCCTCAGATAATGAAGCAGTCCGTGCCCACATGCAGCAAGATCTGGATAACATTCAAGCTTGGGCTGATAAGTGGCAAGTAACATTTGCACCACACAAGTGCCAGGCAATGACCATCTCCAACAAGAGAGAATCTAGCCACCTCCCTTTCACATTCAACGGGATTACCATCGCCAAATCCCCCACCATCAACACTCTGGGGGGTCACCATTGATCAGAAACTTAACTGGACCAGCCACAAATACTGTGGCTACAAGAGCAGGTCAAAGGATGAGTATTATGCGGCGAGTGACTCACCCAGACTTCCCAAAGCCTTTCGACCATCTACAAAAAAGAAAAAGACTGCTCTGCAAGTTGCACTGCAGCAACTCTCCAAGGCGTCTTTGACAGCACCTCCACCGCCAAGAAGGACAAAGGCAGCAGGCGCACGGGAACACCATCAGTTCTAAGTTCCCTTCCAAGTTACACACCATCCTGACTTGGAAATATATCCAAGTTCCTCCATCGTCGCTGGGTCAAAATCCTGGAATTTCCTCCCTAACAGCACAGTGGGAGTACCTTCACCACATGGACTACAGCGGTTAGGGTGAGCAATAAATGCCGGCCTTGCCAGCGACGCCCACATCCCGTGAACGAACAAAAAATAAAAAGCCAATGAGGTACTTTAGAAGTGTAGTCACTGTTGTAATGTAGGAAATGCGGCAGCCAATTTGCGCACAGCAAGCTCCCACAAACAGCAAGGAGATAAATTCTTGGCAAGTAAAATCAATATATTAAGAGTAAGAGGATAACTAAAGAAAGGGTAGGGCCTATTAGAGATCATGAGGGCAATGTGTGTGTGGAGGCGGGAGACGTCAGTAGGGTTCTTAATGAATACTTTGCGTCTGTTTTCACAATGGAGAGGGGCGAAGCAGACATTGCTATCAGGGGGAAGGAGCGTGAAATATTAGATGAAATAAACATAGCGAGAGAGGAAGTATTAAGGGGTTTAGCAGCTTTAAAAGTAGATATATCCCCAGGCCCGGATGAAATGTATCCCAGGCTGTTAAGCGAAGCGAAAGAGGAAATAGCAGAGGCCCTGACCATCATTTTTCAATCCTCTCTGGCTTCAGGTGTGGTGCAGGAGGACTGGAGGACTGCTAATGTGGTACCCTTGTTTAAAAAGGGAGAAAAGGATAGACCGAGTAATTACAGGCCAGTCAGCCTAACCTCGGTGGTGGGAAAATTATTGGAAAGAATTCTGAAGGACGGATAAATCTTCATTTAGAAAGACACGGATTAATCAAGGATAGTCAGCACGGACTTGTTACGGGAAGGTCGTATCTGACAAACTTGATTGAATTTTTTGAGGAGGTAACAAGGAGGGTAGATGAGGGTAGTGCGTCTGATGTAGTGCATATGGACTTTAGCAAGGCTTTTGATAAGGTTCCACATGGCAGACTGGTCACGAAGTTAAAAACCCATGGGATCCAGGGCAAAGTGTCAAGTTGGATTCAAAACTGGCTCGGAGACAGGAAGCAGAGGGTAATGGTTGATGGGTGTTTTTGTGACTGGAAGGCTGTTTCCAGTGGGGTTCCGCAGGGCTCATTACTAGGTCCCTTGCTTTTTGTGGTATATAACAATGATCTAGACTTGAATATAGGGGGTATGATTAAGAAGTTTGCAGATGATACTAAAATCGGCTGTGTGGTTGATACTGAAGGAAGCTGTAGACTGCAGGAAGATATCAATAAATTGGTCAGGTGGGCAGAACAGTGGCAAATGGAATTCAATCCGGAGAAGTGTGAGGTAATGCATTTGGGGGGGGGCGGTAGCTAACAAGGAAAGGGAATACACATTAAATGGTAGGACACTGATTAGTGTAGAGGAACAAAGGGACCTTGGAGTGCATGTCCACAGATCCCTGAAGGTAGCAGGCCAGGTAGATAAGGTGGTTAAGAAGGCATACGGAATGCTTGCCTTTATTAGCCGTGGCATAGAATACAAGAGCAGGGGGGTTATGCTTCAACTGTATAAAACACTAGTTAGGCCTCAGCTAGAATACTGCGTGCAGTTCTGGTCACCACATTACAGGAAAGATGTGATTGCACTAGAGAGGGTACAGATGAGATTTACAAGGATGTTGCCGGGAGTAGAGAATCTTAGCTATGAGGAAAGACTGGATAGGCTGGATCTGTTTTCCTTGGAACAGAGGAGGCTGAGGGGAGACCTTATTGAGGTGTATAAAATTATGAGGGGCCTAGATAAAGTGGATAGAAAGGACCTATTTCCCTTAGCAGATAGGTCAAAAACCAGGGGACACAGATTTAAAGTAATTGGGGGAAGGTTTAGAGGGGATTTGAGGGGAAATGTCTTCACCCAGAGGGTTGTGGGGGTCTGGAACTCACTGCCTGAAAGGGTGGTAGAGGCAGGAACCCTAACCACATTTAAAAAGTACTTGGATGTGCACTTGGGATGCTCTCACCTGCAGGGCTACGGACCAAGAGCTGGGAAGTGGGATTAGGCTGGATAGCTCTTTGTTGGCCGGCGCAGACACGATGGGCCGAAATGGCCTCCTTTCGTGCTGTAACTTTCTATGATTCTAAATGAGCAGATAGTCTGTTTTTAGAGATGTTGGTTGAGGGATAAATATTGGCCAGGACACCAGGGAGAACCCCCCTGCTCTTCTTCAAAATAGTGCCATGTGATCTTTTACGTTCACCCAAGAGGGCAGACGGGGTCTCAGTTTAACACCTCATCCAAGACAGCACCTCAGACAGTGCAGTAATCCCTCAGTACTGCACTGGGAGTGTCAGCCTTGATTATGTGCTCAAGTCTCTGGAGTGGGACCTGAACCCACGAACCTCTGATTCAGAGGTGAGAGTGCTACCCACTGAGTCACGGCTGACGTCAAATCATACAGACCAAAATCATCCCAGGTTCAGCTTCCAGACCAGGCTGACCTCAACCAAGTAGCAATAGGGGCGCTACAACTGGTGTCAGCATGTCTGGGTTTGGGGCAGGGTATTAGTCAGTTATGGTTTCAGCATCGGTTGCTGGACGTGATTGTGTATGGGCATGATGGGATTGGCTACAATGCTCCTTGCCACTGAATTACCAGTGGATGCTGTGTAGGCACACATGAAGGATGACCACTTGGACAAGGTATTGGAAGGCACACAACACTTAAAACAAAACAAAAAGCAAAATACTGCAGATTGATAGCTGACAAAAAACGGAAGATACTGGAAACTTTCAGCAGGTCAGGCAGCATCTATGGAGAGAGGACGGTCGGGTCAACGTTTCAGGTCAATGACCTCTCGTCACAGCCTGAAGACGTTACATTAAGGTTATCGACCCGAAAAATTAACCTTACCTTCCTCTCTCCAGATGTTGCCTGACCTGCTGAAAGTTTCCAGTATTTTCTGTTTTTATTTCACGTATCAGCCTCTGGAGTATTTTGTTTTTTGTTTTACTGACAAAATCATATCCCAGCAAGGAATCAAAAGCTTCAGGATAGGTGGAGAGCAGAGCAGCAAAAAAATCACAATCTCATGATGCATTGAAAACAAAGCCAAGGATGGGACATGTTTTACTTGGGCACCCGAGGCTACTGAAGCCAACTGTATATGCAAGTAAAGGGGAACACTCCAACAAAACGCATCCAGAAGCAGTCCTGACTTCTTGTAAACTAGATTATTGCTCTTGCCAACAAGTCATGTTGTCTCAAACTGGTCGTAATTATTTCAAACAAAACTGGGGCATTAGCCGTTTGCTAATCACAAGATATAAAACACAGCATCTAGATGTCCAATCAATGGTGGCCTCAACAAAGTGAAATGGCATCAGCAGATGGAAATGGGCTAAATATCAAACCAAAAGCAGTACATATGACTTGGACAGCGTTCAAGGTCACTGCAATACGATAACAGTAACTTCATTGAAAACTGAATGTCGTTCTCAAATAAAAACTGAACCATATAATAAATGCATGGTGTGAAGTTTAAGACAAATCCAGTTCTGTTTGTGTTTCTAAAACCACTTTGACGAGGATGCCATTTGATAGAGATTCAATTACTGCCTTTGCATCTCACTGTTGGCCGTCATCCTGTATGTACCATTCCTTCCATAAGTGTTATTTATGGCAGTAAAATAAGTGCACCATTACTTTTTCTTTCCTATCGCATGATACAGCAGCATGCCAAAAGGGCAGCCTGTACATATTAAATGGAGAAAAATATTTGGCTAGGTGTATTTTACGAAGCTGTAATATAATGTAACGTAATTTAGCATAATACAATTATGGTATAAAATGCTTAACTTTACTAGAACTACGCCACAATAATACAGCCTTTAATACTAAGTGCAGAAGTACCTAATTACAGAACTCAGATAATTCAACTCGCAGCTTCTATAACTGGCATTCCTAATAGGTGTTCTCAATTAGGGGAGAAAAATGACTCTCAGCATTCAAAATATTTCTCTTGTATAACACGTGCTGGTGACTTAACATCTCAGATTTCTCCTCTCCCCTCAACCCTCACTCTCCCCCCGCCATTCACTGCATCAACGTCTCTCAGTCCCTGCAATCATTTTCCAACAAACTCTACATCACTCACGTTAATCCCATAGTTATTCGAAAACTACTCAAATATCTTAGAGAGTGCAGTGCCATGAATGTGACCTGCTCATGCACGATTCACATTGGGCCTTGGAGTGGAAAAAATACTTCTATGCCAAATTGGACATGAAGGTGTCTTTGTGGCAAGTATGAACCAGCTTTGATAAGCTTAAATCAGAAATGAGGAGGAATTTCTTTTCGGAGGGTCGTGAATCTTTGGAATTCTCTTCCCCAGAGAGCTGTGGAGGCTGGGTCATTGAATATATTTAAGGTGGAGATAGACAGATTTTTGAAAGGTAAGGGAGTCAAGGGTTATGGGGAGCAGGCAGGGAAGTGGAGATGAGATCAGCCATGATCTTATTGAATGGTGGAGCAGGCTCGAGGGGCCAAATGGCCTACTCCTGCTCCTATCTTCTATGTTTCTATGCTCCTGATCAGTGCAGTTACAGTGCAGTTGAAGCACATTTGACTCTGGTCAATTTGTGCTACTAATTTCGCCAACGCCCTGTGACTATGATGAAGTCAGAGTAAATTCATGGAGATAATTCAAAATATACTGGATTGGTAGCAGTGGCAGAAATGCACTGAGACAAGAATCAGTGGTTCAAATGGTCAACAGGCCACTTGGGCATAACAATTCATGACATCCTATTCTCTTCCCTCCCACTCCCACCCCCACCCTCCCCCTCCGAAAACCAACCGTTTTTACTACTACCCACCCATTCAATGCAAGCAGGGGCTTCTAAATTATGGCCAGGGTTCATCATGCCCAGGCAATGTGCAGTTAAATTTCTTCAGTCCTGGTCAGTCCTGTTTCAATTTCATGGTCGTGAAGGTTTGGAAAGACATCTTTTTAATATCGGAGACACACTCAGCGGGTCAGGCAGAAGTGTTCGGGTGAAGGGTCCACACTTGAAACGTCAAATCATCTGCTCACCCTCCAGAGGCTGCCTGACCCGCCAAGCAGGTTCTCTTTTTGTTGCACATTTCCAGCATCCATCATTTTTTGTTTCCTTCTTACTGCTGCTGGGTCGTTGGCAGATAAATCCTAAATCAGAACACCTGTATCCGTGCAAAATAAATGACGCATTTGCAGAAGGATAATATCGGAAGTATTTCGGTTTTAAGCAAATGCTGTGAATCCACCATGGAAAAGGAGGGCCAAAAACATTCTAATGTAAATAATTATGGCGAAGAGGTGCAATGTTACTTGTATCTTGAGCTAGTTTTGGAAAGTGGTAAGTAGACTGCACGGCAAGCAGACTGCACGGCAAGCATATTTCCGATGCTGGTATCTTTCGGTCTTAGTCAGGTATGTAATATTTGTACCTCAAGAAGTTGAGAAATAATTACTGGCATGTTGAGGTTGCAGGGGACTGTAAATGAATTTCTCAAGAGCAGCTGGAAATATCTGCACCCAGGCGAAAATTGCAACAAACGGCCCAGGCTTCAGACAGGTCTCCTGGAGAAACTCCTTACAGGCATTTATAACATGCAATGACCAATTTTATGGGCAAGTTCACTTTAACAATTTTTCATTTTCAGAATTACATTTTTTTTTAAATCTTTTGTTGCATTATGAACTTTATTTCTAGGATAAACATCAAAAAACATACTGCAGGACCCTGATTACTCAGAGCACCACCATTGGAGATCTACTAGGATTTCTAAGAAGTTTAAATTGTAATCATGTTGACTTTGGTTTAACCATGAATTAACTCCATCAGGCTGGCACATCATTTAGTTGACTTTCCTCTCGGGATGTAATATACAACTACACATCAATGACTGCATTTTCACAAAATTGCAAGTACTTGTGCCTTGTACGTAGAGAACTGTCGAACATGTTCTATATTTAAAACTCTTAGTTCAGTTTTTTGAAATGGAACCCAACTGCTGTCATGCAGTGACCAGAATCACTACTGTATAATGTTACAGATTTATAATCAGAGTCATTGGGTCAAAATCCTGGAACTCCCCTAGCTGACAGCACTGTGGAAGCACCTTCACCACACGGACTACAGTGGTTCAAGGCAGCGGCTCACCACCACCACCTTCTCAAGGGCAACTAGGGATGGGCAATAAATGCTGGCCTTGCCAGCAATGCCCACATCCCGGGAATGTGTAATAAAAATTCCCTCTTTATTACATGAGACTCCAGGATTTTAACCAGTGTTTCGGGGGCCCATTTGTGTGATTCCATTCACTTAGAAATCCGACCACTGGTTTCGGACGATGGAGTCACACATAATTACAGGATTGCCCAAGACTACAACTGGGGTTTTAGGGATTACGTTGCGTGACTCCATCCATTTTAGTAAAAGTGCAAACCAGCTTGTTACAGTAACATGGTTACAGCACACCAGGTTTGATGGTTCAGATGGTTTAATGGTTTATAAATGCATCCAATTATTGTCAAGCCCATAATAGATGAATTATTTGTTACATTAGGTAACGTGGACATTGAAAATTTTAAATGCAATTCACGCTAACTTAATCTCCAAGTATTCAATCCAATTTGCTCCCCAACTCAACTCCTTAGACATTTTTCCCATCTCTCTCTCCCCTTGTTCAAAAGATTAACCTTGAAGTACCATGCAAGAGAAGTAAGCAACAAAGCTCTCTACTTAGACAACAACCTTGATGAAGTGAAATGCCTCAGTCTGCCTCCCATATGTGCAGTGGGTTTTACCAAGCCCCCAACAGATTGCTGGTAGGAGGGCAATTCTTGGCTCCTAAACGAAGCATCCAGCTCACCCTACACATCCTACTGATGAACATGTAAATGGAGCCATCTAAATACAGCAGCGCTGGATACCATATTTCCACTCATCTACTCTCCCAGTCTCAGATTTATAGTAAAGGTATAAAAACTATTTTGCTAAATCTTCTACTGGGTCAGGGGGAAGGCTGTCAGTGTTGGAAATGGAATACATTTTCCACTTGGATAAAACTCTGCCAGAAAGTGTTCAGGTCAGACTCAGAGTAAAGCTACCCTAACTTTGGCCCCACAGCGTGCCTTGGCTCTAATCACAGACCACTCCTCCCCATCAATGAACCAGTGTGAATTGTTTTAATTGCCATTCCAGCCATTCTTATGACCAGAGTGGAAACCTGCAGCAAATAGTGGTCAGTTTGGTCTCGTTGGCCCATGTCCATCGTAAGCTGGCTTCACTACCCTGGCTCACGGCATGCGGACCCCTAAGACAGCGGTTCTCAAACTATTTTGGTTGAAGGACCCCTTTTCAAATGGATTAGTAATCACGGACCCCCATCTAAATTATTATTGGACCCCCATCTAAATTATTATGTATGGATACTGTCCCAGGATCTTCTGACAATGAATTGCAATATAGCCATCGTGACATTTACAAAATGGGAATCTCTCAAGTATGTACATATAAAATTATAGTAATTTTAAAGCATTGATTTTTTTTTAATTGCAGATGCATTGGTTATTCAGTGTATTCAAGTGCTGCTCAGATTATTATATCAGATGTGCTCCTTGGCCAGCCCTTGACCATGGACAGACACATCTAATGTAAGATATGTCTAACTCACGGGGCCTGGGTTTTTTTGGGCCATATCCCAGCGTTGCTGCAGCCAGCTGGTAGTGGGGCCGGGATCGTGGTTTACAGACAGTCGGTACCTCTCTGAACAGCTGGCCCTGTACTTCCCCACCTCCGACTCCTGTTGCTGCCGGTGGCATTGCGGCCGCTGCTGGCCGGCAGTCTTTTTCCCTCCCTCCTCCTCGTTCTCCGCTCCGCACCGGCTCACACTGCATCACCGATTGGGTCTTTTTCGCGGACCCCCTGAAAAGTTTCTACGGGCCCCCAGGGGTCCGTGAAGCCCAGTTTGAGAACCACTGTGCTGGACCCTTACCCCCCTAGTTGCAAAACTCTCTCCCTCTTTAAAAGTTGGTGTCACGCTGGATATCCTTATGCCTTTCATCCACCAGAGGAAATTGTTTCTCTAGCATATCGAACACTTTTACAACTATATACATCTTAATTAAATCACTCAACGTTCTAAAATCAAAGAATTGCAATCCAAGTTGATGCAACCTGTCCTCGTGAGACTTGATGGACAGGGTTCTCTCTCCAATAGTATTGCTGCTGGGATTAGTTAAAGCCCCTTGAACGTTTCAGGCAGGTTTATTTCGAGGGATACTTCCCCCTTTCACACTAGACCACCCAGTCGAGACGGTATAGCCAGTATGCCACTGTAGCACAGAACATTTCTTTCCCGGGAAGTGTGGGACTCCCTCTCAAGGGTCAAATGATCAGGGAAGCCGACTCCTGTTGCAGGTGGTGGCATTGCGGCCTCTGTTGGCCCGCAGTCTTTTCCCCTCCCTCCTTCTCCTCTTCATGCAGCGCACAGCTGCTGCTGCCGCCGCCACGGTAACCGTTCGCCGCCCTGTTCAGCAGCGCCCAGCCGCTCCGCACTGGCCCGCTCTCCATCACCGACTGGGGTGCTTTTCGTGGACCCTCTGGAAAGTCTCTACGGATCCCCAGGGGTCCCTGGACCCCAGTTTGAGAACCACTGCACGAAGACAACTAATTGAGCAGACTTCCCTATTGCCTTCAGCCGGGATCAAACAATGCGCTAACCCGCTGCCCTGAACGGGGCCTCAAGGTGCAAGGACAGCGCCAGAGTCCAAATTGGAAAGGATAAAACCTGGCAAAATTAAAAACTACAACTCAAGGGTGCAACACAATGCAATCAAGTCACTTTATCCGTACAAATTCACAGGACAATCGCAGCTACCACTGGCGCAGTGTAAAAAGGCCCCAGTGATTTTCTGTACCAGATCAGTACAATCCAATTTCAGTTCAGCACCACCCTCAGGCAGCTGTGCCGGGATCAAGAACACGGCACATTTGGAATCGAGACTTCTTGTGGCGTGTTTTTCCCCATTCCTCCCCTCAAAATTAAATTGCATCTCTGATGTTCAAATAATGCTGCCTAATGGAATGAACTGAATGGTATGGCCTGGATCTGTAGGCTCAAGTCAAAACAATTCCTAGTTAGCTGTGGAGAGGTTCTGGTAGGAACAGTGAGATACCACTGCATCTAGCAGTGGCCCCAAGACCTGGCTGAAGCAGCTTCTTCGCATCTGAACAACTGGGTACAATCATAACACGCTGATATTAAACCCAATGTCAGAGGGGCCAATCGTGGGAAGACAGAGTCTGCTCAAGAGCTTTGTCAGTGATCACACATGAAACTGCCTTTTATAGCCCAAATTTTCAAGACGCAACAAAATTGCAATCAATGCTGGTCAGCATTGTACCACAGATGTGCGATCAACCCACCCAGGCCCCATTCCGCTCACTGGCCTTTACTCTTTTCCTCCCCATCAACCTATATACTTTGACTCCCTGCTGAAAGAGGAACCCGCCCAGTACATTTTAAAAATCCTTCCTTCGCTAAGTTGGCGGTACACTGATGACTCACAAGCCTGTAAAAATTTATCCTCAGAGTTCAACTCATGCCTTCAATTTATAATGCCGTCTAATGATTTGGCAAAAGGAAACAAAATGCTGCATCCAAACTATGAATTTCCGTTATTATTTTTAAAACTCAGGTTCGTATCTTCTCCCCCTTGATCTTTCTCCCCTCCAGGGAGAATAAATTTGGCATTCTAGCCTGTCTTGATAACTCGAGGGTCAGTCACCTGGAATCACCTGTGTTGCCCTTAAAACTGCCACATGAGCCATAACCAGACAACACTCCAGATATGGTTTGTGAAGAATTAATATTGCTTCCTACATTGCAACAGTGACTACACTTCAAAAGTACTTAATTAGCTGTAAAGTGGTTTGGGACATCATGAAAGGCGCTATATAAATGCAAGTCTTTCTTTTCTGAGGTGACAGCAAAATGTGAATGTGATGTATGGTGTTTATTTCTTACTGGTGTAATTTGTGGAGGCAATGTACTAAATGTTATGCTTTGTGGCTGGGGTCACGAGCTACCCTGACTACAGAGGATATTACTGGCTGGAATTGCAGCCCCAGCATGAGCTCTGCTCATTGGCTCCTCTTCAAAATATTTTAAATATTTGAATGGCGCACATGGAATCGCTTTTGCTTCACTTACTTTCAGCTCTTCGATTTTGGAAAACCAAATGCTCTCAACAATGCACAAACCGAGCCCATAAAAGCAGCGTCTCGAGGCTGCATTTACTGGCGTTACGATTTTTAAAAATTTTATCCATCAAAATTTTATTCGTCATCGCCACACTTCCAGCATTGGTAACTACACGTCAGATACAGGGACATAATGCAATTTGTAAAACTCAGAATTCCAATGACATTCATTAACCCAAATGTTCATCAACCAAATAGCCCAAGTGGATGATTTTTTATTCGTTCACGGGATGTGGGCGTCGCTGGCAAGGCCAGCATTTATTGCCCATCCCTAATTGCCCTCGAGAAGGTGGTGGTGAGTCGCCTTCTTGAACCGCTGCAGTCCGTGTGGTGAAGGTACTCCCACAGTGCTGTTAGGGAGGGAATTCCAGGATTTTGACCCAGCGATCAAGCGGGCTGCTTTGTCCTGGATGGTGTCGAGCTTCTTGAGTGTTGTTGGAGTTGCACTGTCCTGGGGCTGTGATGATTGACCTCCAATAACCACAACCATCTTCCTTTGTGCTAGGTATGACTCCAGCCAGTGGCGATTCTCCCTGATTCCCATTGACTTCAATTTTACTAGGGCTCCTTGATGATACACTCAGTCAAATGCTGCCTTAGATCAAGAGCAGTCACTCACCTCTGGAATTCAGCTCTTTTGTCCATGTTTGGACCAAGGTTGTAATGAGGTCGAGAGCTGAGTGGTCCTGGCGGAACCCAAACTGAGCATCGGTGAGCAGATTATTGGTGAGTAAGTGCCGCTTGATAGCACTGTCGATGACACCTTCCATCACTTTGCTGATGATTGAGAGTAGACTGATGGGGCGCTAATTGACCAGATTAAATTTGTCCAGCTTTTTTGTGGACAGAACATACCTGGGGAGTTTTCCACATTGTCGGGGAGATGCCAGTGTTGTAGCTGTACTGGAAGAGCTTGGCTAGAGGCGCGGCTAGTTCTGAAGCACAAGTCTCCAGCACGACAGCCGGGATGTTGTCGGGGCCCATACCCTTTGCTGTATCCAGTGCACTCAGCCATTTCTTGATATCACGTGGAGTGAAACGAATTGGCTGGCTTATGTAATGGTGGGGACCTCAGGAGGAGGCCAAGATTGAATTCAGCTCTTTTGGCACTTCCGGCTGAAGATGGTTGCAAACCCTTCAGCCCTGTCTTTTGCACTCACGTGCTGGGCAGTGCCATCATGGAGCCTCCTCCTCCCATTAGTTGTTGAATTGTCCACCACCATTCACGACTGGATGTGGCAGGACTGCAGAGCTTTGATCTGATCCGTTGATTGTGGGATCGCTTAGCTCTGTCTATAACATGCTGCTTCCGTTGTTTAGCGTGCATGTAGTCCTGTGTTGCCGCTTCCCCAGGTTGGGAAATCATTTTTAGGTACTCCTGGTGCTGCTCCTGGCATGCTCTTCTACACTCCTCATTGAACCAGGGTTGGTCCCCTGGCTTGATGGTAATGGTAGAATGAGTGCCGGGCCATGAGGTTACAGATTGTGGAGGTGTACAATTCTGCTGCTGTTGATGGCCCACTGCGCCTCATAGATGCCCAGTTTTGAGCTGCTAGATCTGTTCTGAATCTATCCCATTTAGCACGGTGGTAGTGCCACACAACACGATGGAGGGTGTCCTCAGTGTGAAGACGGGTCTTTGTCTCCACAAGGACTCTGCGGTGGTCACTACTACCAATACAGATGCATCTGCGACAGGTAGATTGGTAAGGACGAAATCAAGTAGGTTTTTCCCCTCATGTTGGTTCTCTCAGCACCTGCCACAGGCCCAGTCTGGCAGCTATATCTTTCAGGACTCTGCCAGCTCGGTCAATAGTGGTGCTACTGAGCCACTTTTGGTGATGAACATTGAGGTCCCCCACCCAGAGCACATTCTCTGCCCTTGCTTCTGTGCTTGTTCCAAGTGGTGTTCAACATGGAGGAGTACTGATTCATACTGAGGGAGGGCGGTAGGTGATAATCAGCAGGAGGTTTCCTTGCCTATGCTTGACCTGAAGCCATGAGATTTCATGGGGTCCGGAGTTAATGTTGTGGGGTCCGGAGTTACATAGATACATAGATACATAGAAGATAGGAGCAGGAGTAGGCCATCCGGCCCTTCGAGCCTGCTCCGCCATTTAATGAGATCATGGCTGATCCTCCAATTCAGTATCCCGTCCCCGCCTTCTCTCCGTAACCCTTAACCCCTTTTGCCTGTAGAAATATATCTAATTCCCTCTTAAATATATTTAATGAGCTGGCGTACACTGCCCTCTGTGGCAATGAGTTCCACAGGTTCACCACCCTCTGAGTGAAGAAATTCCCCCTCATTTCTGTCCTAAATGGTTTAGCCCTTATCCTTAAATTATGTCCTCTAGTTCTGTTCTCACCCGCCAAGGGAAACATTCCTTCTGCATCTAATCTGTCTAGACCTGTCAGAATTTTATACACTTCTATGAGGTCCCCTCTCAATCTTCTAAACTCCAGTGTGTACATCCCTAAACTACATAGTCTCTCCTCATAGGTCAATCCCGCCATTCCTGGTATCAGCCTGGTGAATCGCCGCTGCACCCCCTCCATGGCAAGAACATCTTTCCTCAGATGAGGCGACCAAAACTGTACACAGTACTCGAGGTGTGGTCTCACCAGTGCCCTGTACAGCTGCAGCAAGGTATCCCTGTTCCTGTATTCCAACCCTTTTGCTATGAAGGCCAGCATACCGTTTGCCTTCTTGATCGCCTGTTGCACCTGCATGCTCGCCTTCAGTGACTGGTGTACAAGAACACCCAGGTCTCTCTGTACTTCCCCCTCTCCCAATTTATTGCCATTTAAATAATAATTTGCCCTCCCGTTCCTGCACCCAAGGTGGATAACTTCGCACTTGTCCACATTATAGTGCATCTGCCATTTATCCGCCCAATCACCCAGTCTGTCCAAATCGCTCTGGAGCTTCCTGGTCTCCTCCTCTGAGCCCACCCCCCCTCCTAGTTTAGTGTCGTCTGCAAATTTGGAAATGCTGCATTCGACTCCCTGATCCAGGTCATTAATATAAATTGTGAACAGCTGGGGACCCAGGACAGATCCCTGTGGTACCCCACTTGTTACTGCCTGCCATTCAGAAAATGAGCCGTTTATTCCAACTCTCTGTTTTCTATCTGACAGCCAGTTCTCTATCCACGTCAATACTTTCCCCTTTATCCCATGAGCTTCAATTTTCCATGCTAATCTTTTATGTGGGACCTTATCGAAGGCCTTTTGGAAGTCCAGGTACACCACATCTACTGGCTCTCCCCCATCTATTTTACCAGTTACTCCCTCAAAAAATTCCAATAGATTAGTCAAGCACGATTTACCCTTTGTAAATCCATGTTGACTCTGTCCTATCCTGTCCCCATTTGCTAAGTGCTCGGCTATTTCATCCTTAATGATGGACTCCAGCATTTTGCCCACAACTGATGTAAGGCTTACAGGTCTGTAATTACCTGCTTTTTCCCTACCCCCCTTTTTGAATAGTGGGGTAACGTTAGCTACCCTCCAATCCATGGGCACTGTTCCCGAGTCTAATGAATTCTGAAAAATCATGCTTAGTGCATCCGCTATCTCTAGGGCCACCTCCTTCAGTACCCTAGGATGCATGTTATCAGGCCCTGGGGATTTGTCCGCCTTCAATCCCTTTAGCTTCCTTAACACCATATCCTTAGAGATATTGATTTGCGTCAGTTCCTCCTTTGCCAATGTCCCTATTTTTCCCGATATCCCAGGGAGGTTTTTTGTGTCTTCCTTCGTAAAGACTGACCCAAAGTATGCATTTAGTTGGTCTGCCATTTCCTTATTTCCCATTATATATTCCCCCGTATCTGACTGCAATGGACCAACTTTGGTTTTCACCAGTCTTTTCCTCTTGATATACTTATAAAAGCTTTTGGAGTTAGTTTTTATATTTTCCGCCAGCTTGCTTTCGTAAGCTATTTTGCCCTTCTTGATTAAGCCCTTTGCCCTCCTTTGCTCTATCTTAAACTGTTCCCAATCTTCCGCTCTGGCGCGTTTTTTTGGCTATTTTATACGCCCTATCTTTGGATTTTATGCTGTCTCTAATTTCCCCTGTTATCCACGGTTGAGTCACCTTTTTAGATTTCCTTTTATGCCAGATTGGTATAAACAATTTTTGCAATTTTGTCATTCTATCTTTAAATGCTTGCCATTGTTTATCTACCTCCAGTCCTCCCAGGAACGTTGTCCAATCAGACCTACTCAGTTCCCGTCTAATGGCATCATAATTCCCCTTGTTTAAATTCAGGACCTGAGTCTCTGAGTCAATTTCTTCGCTCTCCATTTCGAGTGAGAAATCGATCATGTTATGATCGCTCTGACCCAAGGGTCCCCGTACAACAAGATTACTAATTAGTCCCTTCTCATTGCACAGTACCCAGTCCAATATAGCCTGTTCCCGAGTTGGTTCCTCGACATATTGATCCAGATAACCATCCCTTAAACACTCAAGGAATTCCTCCTCCTCATTATTTTTACTGATTAGGCTAGTCCAATCTATATGTAAGTTAAAGTCACCTATGATGACAGCTGTGCTCTTATTGCACGCTTCTCTAATTTCCCTCGTGATGCCCTCCCCAACCTCTATTTTACTATTTGGAGGCCTATATACCACTCCTATTAATGTTTTTCGCCCCTCGCTATTTCTTAGCTCCACCCATATAGATTCTGTATTAACTGAGTTAATATCCTTCCTTTCAATTGCATTTATCCCCTCTTTTACCAGCAATGCTACCCCTCCTCCCTTTCTTTTTTGTCGATCCTTCCTAAATACTGAATACCCCTGTATGTTAAGCTCCCAGCCCTGCTCACCCTGCAACCATGTTTCCGTAATCCCAATTAGATCATAATTATTAACCTCTATTTCCACAGCTAATTCATCTACCTTGTTCCTGATGCTTCTCGCATTAAGGTATAAAACCCTCAGGCTTTTTTTATGCTCACATTTTTTATGAATTAGTTTGGCCCTTTGTTTTTTGTTCCTCTCCTTTTTACCATTTATTTCTGTCTGCCTTTCACTTTCCTCTATTTCACTACATGGGTTTCTAGCCCCCTGCCATACTAGTTTAAATGCTCCCGAACTGCTTTATCAAAATTTACCCCGAGAACATCAGTTCCATCTTTGCACAGGTGTAGACCGTCCCTTTTGTATAGGTAATATAAGGGTTAAGTCATGGCAGTAGAGCTCGGACCTGTGTCATGCTCCTCCTGTAACATGTGGGAAATCATGGACGCTTCCTGTGTCCCTGACAACCATGTGTGCGGGAAGTGTGTCCAGCTGCAGCTCATGTGGGACCGCATGACGGCCCTTGAGCTGCGGATGGACTCACTTTGGAGCATCCACGATTCTGAGAGGGTTGTGAATAGCACATTTAGTGAGTTGGTCACACCGCAGGTTAAGGCCAGAGTAGATAGTACATGGGTGACTAAAAGGCAGAGCAAGGGCAGGAAGGTAGTGCAGGAATCCCCTGGGGTTGTCTCCCTCAGCAACAGGTTCACCGCCTTAGGTGCTGTTGTCGGGGGGGATGACTCATCGGGGGAAGGCACCAGCAGCCAGGCTCATGGCACCATGACTGGCTCTGTTGCAAAGAAGGGAGGGAAAAAGAGTGGCAGGGCTATAGTAATAGGGGATTCGATTGTAAGGGGAATAGATAGGAGTTTCTGTGGTCGCGACCGAGACTCCAGGATGGCAATTTGCCTCCCTGGTGCAAGGGTCAAGGATGTCTCGGCGCGGGTGCAGAACATTCTGGAGGGGGAGGGGGAACAGCCAGTTGTCGTGATACATGTTGGTACCAACGACGTAGCTAAAAAAAGGGAAGAGGTCCTACAAGTAGAATTTAGGGAGTTAGGAGCCAAGCTAAAAAGTAGGACCTCGAAGGTAGTAATCTCTGGATTACTACCAGTGCCACGTGCTAGTAAGAGTACAGAGAACAGGATAGTTAGGCTAAATACGTGGCTTGAGCAGTGGTGTAAGAGGGAGGGTTTTAAATTTTTGAGGCATTGGGACCAGTTTTGTGTAACCCAAGTCATTTGGTAGAGGTGGGGAAAGGAAAGCTAGAAGTGGGTTAATGCATTCCCTAAACGTCAACACCCCCAAAAATAAACAGGCACACTAATTCAGTGATACACCTTTCCTATAGGGATTGAAAGAGAACATTTTTAAATGGGGTGCATTATTGCTGACCCTGAAATTTTCATGTTAGTGTTCATAATTGTCCCAAACCCGCGACCTCTACCAACTAGAAGGACAAGGGCAGCAGGCGCATGGGAACACCACCACCTCCAAGTTCCCCTCCAAGTCACGCACCATCCTGACTTAGAAGTATATCGGCCGTTCCTTCATCGTCGCTGGGTCAAAATCCTGGAACTCCCTCCCTAACAGCACTGTGGGAGCACCTTCACCACACGGACTGCAGCGGTTCAAGGCTGCTCACCACCACCTTCTCAAGGGTAATTAGGGATGGGTAATAAATGCTGGGCTTGCCAGCGATGCCCACATCCCGTGAACGAATAAAAAAAAAGTATGAAAGACTAATAGTGAAACAAACAACTCACCGATTCACACTCTCGCAGCTTCTTCTGAGCACCATCGAAATCAAAATTCACGTACAGGCATTCCACAAATTCAGTGATGGGGTCCTTGTAAGTGTAAGATTCCTGCAACAATAATCAAAAAATGAATTAAATTGAAAGGCTCTTGAAAAATAAGTGATTAACCAAGAAATTATGCAGATTTGCCAGTCGCTACCCTATAGGTTTCTCAGCAGACTTTTGGCTAATCGCCTCAAACTTAAAGGATAGTGTAGAGAGATTACATTAGGCATGACACACCGTGCATGGAACAAGGTTCTTAGAGTACAATCAAATCCTTTTCAGACCCATTAAGGACAAGAAAAATCAATTGATCCAATTCACATGAAAACCATTCCGAGATTATTTCGCTGTCTGTTCGTGCAGTAAAAGCTCACACACAAGTTAATTGTTGGCTATTAAAATATTAATGACCCACACTTCAAATTATGAACAGCTTACGAGGTTCAGCACAGTGACTTCTAATTACAGAAACCAAATTGTTTTTTGCCTAACTGATCAGCCTATGAGCAGGAACCCCAAAGCATTTAATTTTTTTTGTATACGAGATCATTCTAGATTACACTTTTGTGTGAGACAAATGACTTCAAATCAAGCAAATCCAATAAAAATGTTGGCAGGGGGAGGGTGAATTCTGGTTCTTCAAAGCTAACCATTTCTAAGCTCCTGGCTCCCCTACAAGTTTGTCCAGTAAGTAGCTGAGGCGTGCACAAAGACTCCGTGTTCAATCGCCAGACTGTGCCAAGTTAGCTTCTTCAGCAGTGGGGGTTACTACAAGTGGAATCTCGTCTGGGAAGAAGGGGGAAAATTGCTATGGCTCCCACTCCTGCTGGAAGCGCAGGAGTCTGGATGTCAGGATCGAGGCTTGGCTGTGAGACCACCACCACGTGTGGGTGGAAACAATCACCCTCTGGGCTCACCCCGCCATTCGGGTGGGCACGAGAGGGTGTCTGCTGCCCTCCAGGGCGTCAATGTCATCAGGAGGAAGAAGGAAAAACTGTCAACAGGGGAAAATAAGCCAACCATTTGCGACTATGTAGAGAAAAGAACATATCCGGCACATGCACGATGGGCCTCGTTCTGTGCTGTATGATTCTGTGTGTTGCAATTTCAGGAGGAAAATTTGAACTTTTTGTCTGTAGTTTTAATACAGAAATGTTAATTATGAAACAAGAGCAACAATTGGATCACTGGAGACAGAAGTAATTAGACAGCCCTAAAAAGAGAAACTCATGTCATTAGAAAATGGACTGTGCGGTTGCCCAATGACTCCTACTCTCCAACGGCATCAAGTTCTCTTCAGTTAGAAACATTCAGCTCCCTGCTTACGAATCACATCCTACAAACAAGTTGCGATGCTCCCAAGAAAAGCAGGTAGGAGAATCAGCAATATCAGTGCTCTACAAATGGCCAGTGATTCAATATTATAGCTGTTTGGTAGGGCAGAGAAAACCCATGTCCTATTCCTGGACTAAGTACGCTACAAACCCATGCAGATCAGTAGATTTCATGAGTTGACCTACTCTATGCCGCAGTGCACCTCAATCGTATCAGAGAGATGGAGTCAGGTTATCCGTCCTCTACAAGATGACAAATGAAGCATCACTGAGGAGCGACTTCAACCAGAACGCCACAGTTACGCCAGGATACAGGAGCTACTGCAGCTGCACTTCTCCTCAGTTAGGATCTCTGTACCAGGTAACTGCATCAAGTTTTCACACCGTGTTTTTCTTGCTGAGGAATTTTCTCCTGTAGTGTTGTCGCCTGGGATTCTACCTTATGCCCAAAGTTCAAATGCAGAATTAACCATCACAAGTTGAACCAAGGTCATTGGAGCTTACATTAGACCACTGGCAATCTGACTGCATCCACTACAATTCATGTGAAATCTTTCTATTCTGTTTAAATTTTAATCTAGCCCCCTGATGAAACAAATCCTACTTGTCTAAAGTAGGTCCAATGAAATTCGCAGTGAGCAGATTGGGACTCATTGCTGATGTGCAGCGATAGGACATAGCTGCATGGGATATTTTCTTGCAGGTGTCCAGCTGCTTATTAAATATCGATGTTTTAGAACCAGCAGTTAATGCACCTACTTCTAAAAGATAGGGGTATCTTACCATACATTTTCTTCGACAGCACCTCCCAAACCCACGACTTCTACCGCCTAGGAGGTGACGGGCAGCAGGCACATGGGAACACCATCACCTCCAAGTTACCCTCCAAGTTACACACCATCCTAATTTAGAAATATATCGCCGTTCCTTCATGTCACTGGGTCAAAATCCTGGAACTCCCTCCCTAACAGCACTGTGGGAGTGCCTTCACCACACGGACTGCAGCGGTTCAAGGCGACGGCTCACCACCACCTTCTCGAGGGTAATTAGGGATGGGTAATAAATGCTGGCCTTGCCAGCGACGCCCAGATCCCGTGAACAAATATTTAAAAAATATGCATTTGGGCAGAGCAGCTTCTCTTGGAGGGTACGCCAGCAACTCTCTCCAGACATGGCTAGCTTTTCTTCAAACCTTGCAGCATAACTCCCCAAAAAGAATATTCCGTCAGAATGCAATTTCTAGTTTATCTGCAACTTCTGTTCCGCCCTGGGCAGAGCCTTCCACCCCAACACCATATTCCTCCACCTCCAGAACAGACTATTTCTTCACCCCTCCACATTGGCACCTTGATCGCCTCAACAAATTACTTCTCAAACACACTCCACCCATCACAAGCTGAAAATAATGTAGGCCAGTTCTCTCTGCACCATAAATCACTTCACTTCCTCCCACACCCACCCGCGCATTCTGGTGTCCCCAAAAAACAGTATAAAAGATCCTCATTCTCATTTTGAAATGCCTTTACAGACTCACCTTGGGCTATTTATGTCTTGATGGAAGTAAAAAAAAAATGTTTAAATTGGTGTTTGTTGATCTGGCTAGTTTCCTCGGATTATAACATATCCACTAGTTTATACTTGTACATGTTGTTTTGTAATAGTTTTTGCTTCTTACAGTGCACTTATAAGAAAGCACAGTGCTCGTAACAATTGTCTGACTTATTGTATTGTAAAATGTGAACTATGATCTCATTCTCTGCAATGAGTATTGATGGAAATCTTATCCTTTGGCGCCTATTAAGCATTTAAGTATGTTACCTTGGTCTGTCTGACACTGCTGCTGCCAGTTATGGACTGGCACATAACTATTTGAGCTGTCCAATTTTTTTTTGTAAGCTTGCATCATCAGCTAAAGTTCAGTCAGCTGCTGACCATCTAGTTCATGAAGTATGGCTCCTTGGACGATGCTCCGTAATCCAGCACGAGTTGGAGCTTTTGGCAAGCAGGAAGGAAAGGGGAGAAAATGGGGCAAATGGCGAAAATAAGTCGAGCAGAATGCTGTATTTATTTGAAGTCCCAGCTTTAGTTGACAGTGCACAATGATGGTGAGGTTGTAATGGTGCATTTGTATGGAAGCAAATATTTGTCTTAATGTTTGACCGGTGTTGATAGATGTGCTGCTCCAAGTGAAGAACTGTATTTTTTCTCGGCTATATCTGGAAAGCTTCTTTAAGGAAGTCAGTGTTTTTTTTGTGGCACTTCCTACCTAGCGTGTTCAGTCTTTTTTCCCCCTTTTGTCATCTACTCAGCTGTACGTGGAATACTTCGTGGTAGTTCCTGGTGTGGGTGTAGCTAGCAAACAAATTTATGGAGGAGGAAATTAATTTCACTGTTACAAACTCTTCCGTTTCTGAGGACTATATGGAGGACATGGAGCAACTGGCATCATCCACCACAGGAGCCCATACTGATGCATGCAGGGCATTCAGCCGTAGGTTTAGGAGGTTGGCAACACAGCCTAACTAACCCAAAGTGTTCTGCTTGTGCTGGAAATTTAGGGATAATGCTGCAAATAAATAATCATTGCCTTTAGACAATGGGTTACTTTATCAAAACATACTAACATTTATAACTACAGTATATATAGATGTCTTTCTCTCGTGAAACAACATAATATAGAACGGTGCAACATAACACTGGTGTTGCAGTGCCTGGACAAGATGAACCCCTATCTTAATTTACATGCAGCAGTATAAAAGTTAACGGGTGCTTACACTTGCAGTACTGTTGCAATGCTTTGAATCTATACCCAATTTCTTAACAAGGCCATTTCCCGCGGTACTGAACTCTTCCCAATGTTTCTGTACTTTATAATAGGTGCATTACTTCTAGTCTGCATATTTAAAAGTACTATACTACATATGTTTGCTCTATATTGTGCATTAATTCCTGGACACTGCATTATATTTATCTCGAGTCTTCGTAT
Organism: Squalus acanthias; assembly: GCA_030390025.1. Taxonomy (NCBI): domain Eukaryota; kingdom Metazoa; phylum Chordata; class Chondrichthyes; order Squaliformes; family Squalidae; genus Squalus; species Squalus acanthias. Next base: position 142,810,411 of record CM059432.1, on the reverse strand, counting down.
GTTGCACTTCGTACTATCTACACAATTAGAAATCTTGCTTCTAGCACGTGGTGCATGAAACATGCAGTGTGTAAAGCACATGACAACATTTTAATCTCAGATTTTTCAATGGTTCAAAGAAACAATTTAACTATATAGCGTGAAGCACAAAAATATAGAGAAGCAAAGCTCCCAGACACCCACTGAAAAGTAACCGCTTGAAAGGCTGCACTTCAAAACAATCATATTACTGTACTGAATTTAGTTAGCTTCATCAACAGTGTCTCGGCTTGTCCATCCTCCTGATATCCTAATGGTTGTAACTGATGATTCGTTTCGCCCAAGGTACTGGTTCAATTTGAGTTCGAGCAGATCCTAGTTACTTACTGGTCTCGTAACTTCCCTCCGGAAACTATTCCAAAGACAGATCACCCTCCGTGAAATAATGCTTCCTTTTGTCTCGCTTGAATCTACCTGTTTTCAGCTAATATCTGCATCTCCTTGCTCTGCTGTCCTGTACCATATCTGATATCCCAACTTCTCAGTACTCAAAACACATTTCTCCCTTTGCATATCACGTTGGCTCCACAAAAGTCTTATTTTTTAAAACATTGGACATTACAATGGACAATGAAGAAGTGGAGGTGCTTGTGAAACATACGTTTTAAGACCCTCCTTAAAACCCCCACGTCTTGGACCAAAGATTTTGGTTAACCGTCCGAATATTTGGTCCTTTGGTCTTTGTCTGCTTTTTGTCTCATTACATCTCTGCGCAGTGCCTTGGGCTCTTTCTCTACATGTAAGGGCACGATATCAATGCCAGTTGTTGAGGATGTAAAGAAAAACCTAGTGAACAACAACTTTACGAATCTCAAGTCTGTTGGATGGTGATGGAAATGGCAGATTTATTGATGGGCTGGCAGAAAGTGGAAAACAACATTTTCAATGCCAAGGATGGGCTGGAACAAGAAATGTTACGTTTCAGCCAAGTTTTACAAATGTTTACATCTAAGTTGAGCTCATCTGTAACTATTTCGAATGTTTATAAAATACAATGTCACCTTTTTACCTTTGCCATAGGATTAAAACAACTAAGGACGTAATATAACTAAGCTGAATTAAGCTGGCAGAATAATGACACGTTGCTACACTTAAATTTTGGCAACAATGCAAAAATGGATATTGTACGCATCTGCGTGAGGGGATTGTGTGTTTTTTTTTAATAAAGCCAAGCCAAAATCTACACTCGAATTGCTAAGCTGAAATGTCAGCTATAGCATAGTCAATCTCTTTTTGGCCAGATGTCGAACACACTTGTTTAAGATTCTCTAAACCGAGCTACTGAGAAACTCACATGGTTTCCGTTTGCCAGATATGGAGTGCACACTCTCCCCCTATAGGAACACACTCCACTGACCCAAGTCCAGAGCTTGGGCGCAGGATGGCAGAGCCAAGACTTTCGCAACCCAAGTGTGCACAGGGAGGGTACACCCAAGTGTGCACTTGGGGGGGGGCGGGGGTACAGCAAAACCCAAGTGTGCGCGGGGGGGTACGGCAAAACCCAAGTGTGCGCGGGGGGGTACAGCAAAACCCAAGTGTGCGCGGGGGGGTACGGCAAAACCCAAGTGTGCGCGGGGAGGTACGGCAAAACCCAAGTGTGCGCGGGGAGGTACACCCAAGTGTGCACTTGGGGGGGGGGGGGGGTACAGCAAAACCCAAGTGTGCGCAGGGGGGTACGGCAAAACCCAAGTGTGCGTGGGGGGGGTACGGCAAAACCCAAGTGTGCGCGGGGGGGTACAGCAAAATCCAAGTGTGCGCGGGGGGTACGGCAAAACCCAAGTGTGCGCGGGGGGGGGGGGGGGGGGTACGGCAAAACCCAAGTGTGCGCGGGGGGTACGGCAAAACCCAAGTGTGCGTGGGGGGTACGGCAAAACCCAAGTGTGCGCGGGGGGGTACGGCAAAACCCAAGTGTGCGCGGGGGGTACGGCAAAACCCAAGTGTGCGTGGGGGGTACGGCAAAACCCAAGTGTGCGTGGGGGGTACGGCAAAACCCAAGTGTGCGCGGGGGGGTACGGCAAAACCCAAGTGTGCGCGGGGGGTACGGCAAAACCCAAGTGTGCGTGGGGGGTACGGCAAAACCCAAGTGTGCGCGGGGGGGTACGGCAAAACCCAAGTGTGCGCGGGGGGGGGAGTACGGCAAAACCCAAGTGTGCGCGGGGGGGGGGAGTACGGCAAAACCCAAGTGTGCGCGGGGGGGTACGGCAAAACCCAAGTGTGCGCGGGGGGGGGGGAGGTACAGCAAAACCCAAGTGTGCACCGGGCCGGGGGTGGGGGGGGGGTGTTACAGCTGGAGTTTTATCAATACCAAGTAGCCTACCACTCCACGGCCATCATAACCCCCACCCACCATTGTCTGTCGAGCCAGGGCCACCTGGCCCTTTAGGGCACCAGCTTGAGCTGAAGCAAAGTAGGAAGAAAACCAGCTCCCACTGAGGCTGGTGGAGTAACGGTGCCCTGGAGAACTGCAAAGCTGCTCGTCTGATGACGAGTACACCACATGTGCATTATCATAGCCTGTCTTTTCTCTCAACGGGCGCTGACTGACCTGCTGTGTTTTTCCAAATTTACTTTTGTTTTCATTTCAGATTTGCAGTTTTTCCTATTCATCTTGGAGTCAACTCAAATCCCAAGGAGCACAGTCACCAGTCAAATACTGCATCCAGGTTAATAGAAAATGTTGTCCCACGTCCGACACCCTGCAATCAACTGTGCTCAGGAGTTACAAAAGTGAATCCAAGAACAACTGAAGAAAATGCTGGCTTGGACCATTTAACTGAACCACTGTTTACTGCAACAACAAAAAACAGTAACAAGTTCTCAATGTTTGTGGAAACTGTGACGTCCAGAAACTAACTCCAGTCCGATTCTTGCAAATAGTTCAATTTCAAGGGGAATAGAACTACTAGAAATGGCTCCATGACAGACTTTATTAAATATACTCAGTTTGGTTCTTGCATCAGTTCTATTAAGTTTTGGGGATGAATAGCAGGCCAGTGGAACCACAATTTCTAGCGAAGTGCTGATCAGAGTCGATGCGTTCAGAACTAATTAAAAAAGTAAGTGTGAAAAAATGCAGTTTTCAGCCCTAACTGGCTTTTAAAAAAACCCATTAAAAAGTCCCAAATGTGATTATTCATCGCTAAAAGCTGAATTCCCCGCCGGCTCAGCAAGCCAGGGAAGGGGCACCCAGGGTCTGGCAAGCAACACACCAGCTTTGTGCAGGGGGTCAACACTGCAAGAGAGGTCCTCTACCCACAGGGGCCAGGAGGGCCTCCAGAAAGAACAATGTGGGACTACATCACTAAGGCTGTCACTGCCAGCAGTGTCGCCCCCACCACCTGGCTCCAGTGCCCAAAGAAGTTTCATGACCTCAGACCACTGGTCAAGGTCAGTGAATGCATCTTCAAAAGCCGTCTCCTACCAACTGCACTACTAGCTTCACACACTGCTCAATGCACGATCCCACCCTCCCAATCGCTCACCTACCAACAATCACGAGGCACATCTCCCATTCCTAGCCTCACCTCACCCCCCTTGGAGGAGACGGTGCTGGCCATTCTTGGCAGGGGCATGGCTGAGCCCTTGGCCAGCGGTGCAGCAAAAAGGATAAAAGATGCTGGTATCCTCATACGTTATCCTCCTTCTGGCATGCACTTCTTGCTTTCCTGCCCTCGGGCTCACAACTCCACCCCTTGTGCCTTCCTCAATTCACACACCAAGAAATGCAGCCTGCCCAGCCAGTGGTTGGCCAAGAGGCGAGGAGAGTAAAGAAAAAACACCGTCACTTGATTGGACATTCCCAGCCACCAGCTTCTCAAGGTCGACCAGCAAGGCCATTTGCAGTGTCCCCCACTGACAGTCAGCAGCCTTCCACCAGCCATGCTGCAGCCACTGGGGTAGCACGGCGTGACATCAGTAGGATCGGCAAAGGTACACACAAGACAGTCACTAAGGGAATGCATAAGGGTGAGGAGTTGATTTCTTGACGTCATATTGGATGGATAGATGTATAAAGTTGTATTGGAAAGTTTGCTTTGTGGTGGCTTTTATTTCGGCATCATGGCCAAGAGGACGCTGTGATGGTCAATAACAGAGGGATGGTACAGTGTGGGGCTAATATTGAAGGGGAATTGGGGTTGTGGTCACTGGGACCACAGGCGAATGATTCCATCCTGGATATCCCGGCCAGAAAGGGGCTGTCTGGGTTGCAACCTTCCTTCGGCTTCCTCCTCTTCTGCGTCTTCCTCTTCCCTGTGAGCAGATGCTGTAAATCTGAAATGACAGCATAAAATGCTGGAAATACTCAGCTGGTCAGGCAGCATCTTGACCGGAGACATGAACTCTGTTTCTTTCTCCACAGATGTTGCATGATCTGCTGAGTATTTACAGCATTTTCTGCCTGCTCAGACACCTTCCTTTACCATCCGAGGTCTTGCAAACATCCAGCAGCATTCCCTACACACTTAAAAAACTTCATGTATTGCAGCAAGCCACTACTTCAATAAAATAAAAATAAGAAGTCCAAAAGCTTAAACGCAAACTTCCCTGAAAGATGTGTGTGTCCCTTTAAGAGGTGCTGACAGCATCTCTGTGAGCCTGCTTGCATGCTGGGTTTACATGGCGAGCTTAGGACCCAGCACTGAACTCAGCGCAAACGTCCAAGTTCGCCGTGCGTCACCGCGCTCTCATTTAATCTGCAGGGCAATGCATCATACCAGCAGTGCTGCCGGGCCTGGGAAAATGGAGGATGCTGCGGGATCCGCCACCAGCTGGTGAGAGAGTAGCGGGCTGTCCTCTTTGCCATTTTGTGATGGTAATGGGTGGCGTAAAGCCCCGGAACTTTTAGCCCATGGGATTTAAGCCACGCTTTAAGCTGGAAAAATATTGGGAGGATGATCACACAAACGGCTGATGAATACTGCATCAGATGAAGTTGAAGGACAGAAGTGTGATGTTACAGGGGATCAGCACAATAACACAAGTGATGTAATGAGGACACATTATTTCTTGTAATATTACCCAAATAATTTAATACTCCAGTTGCTGCAGAACAGATCGACTAACGCAGACAGTATTGTTTTCTAACCCTTTCGCCATTTCGGATACACTATCTGCACATAAAATAAAGCTTGATGGGCATGTAATGAAGCAATGTCACCAAGACTCAAAGGCACAGATTTTAAAATTAAGAAATTAATTGAAAATGTTCGTGTTCTGGGAGTAGCGTTACTGACACGGTCTGCAAACAGGTCCTTCAACTTTTTCCACTTTTACAATTGTATGACCAGAAAAACTAGGATGTCTTCAATTCAAAAAGTAATGAAGCTGTAGCCTAGATTTCCTCTTCATCAAGAAGAAATTGCACAAGATATAATTCAACGGATCAACACTATCAATCATGGACTTTGTTTTTCGAAGCGAGTCTCCCATTACAGAATGTTCTGCTACACTACATTTACACAGGTTCCTGAAACAACTCCAGTACAACAGGTTCCTGGTATTGTCTATTCAATTGATCTCCTGACCGGCCTCCCATCTTCCACCCTCCATAAACTTCAGCTCATCTAAAGCTCTGCTGCCCGTATCCTAACTCGCAAAAGTCCCGTTCACCCATCAACCCTGTGCTCGCTGACCAACATTGGCTCCTAGTCCAGCAATGCCTCAGTTTTTAAATTCTCACCCGTGTGTTCAAATCCCTCAATAGCCTCATCCCTCCCTTTCTCTGTAACCTCCTCCAGCCCTACAACTCTTGAGATCTCTGCGCACCTCCAATATTGGCCTTTTGCGTGTCCCCTATTTCCTTCCTGCCACCACTGGTGGCTGTGCCTTCAGCTGCCTAAACCCTTAGCTCTGAATTTCCCCCTCTAAACCTCTCCGCCTCTGTCCTCCTTTAAAACCCACCTCTGTGACCAACCTGTTCTAATATCTCCTTATGTGGCGCGGGGTCAAATTTTGTGTGATTACACTCCTGTGAAGCGCCTTGGGACGTTTTGCTACATTACTACGTCTCGAGGGTTGTCGGGCTGGAGGAGGTTAGAGAGACTCAGAGTGGGCAAGGACAATGGAGGGATGAGAATTTTTAATTTCAGGCACTGCTGGACCAAGCAGAGGGGTGATGGATGAATAGGACTTGGTGAGAGTTAGGATGCGGGCAGCAGAGGGGTGATGGATGAATAGGACTTGGTGTGAGTTAGGATGCGGGCAGCAGAGGGGTGATGGAGGAATAGGACTTGGTGAGAGTTAGGATGCGGGCAGCAGAGGGGTGATGGATGAATAGGACTTGGCGAGAGTTAGGATGCGGGCAGCAGAGGGGTGATGGATGAATAGGACTTGGCGAGAGTTAGGATGCGGGCAGCAGAGGGGTGATGGATGAATAGGACTTGGTGAGAGTTAGGACACGGGGCAGCAGAGCTTTGGATGAGCTGAAGTTTACAGGAGGGTGGAAGATGGGAAGCCAGCCAGGAGAGCGTTGGAAGGTAACAGGAAGGAGGTAACAAAAGCATTGATGAGGGTTTCAGCAGCAGATGGGCTGAGGCTGGGACAGAGACAGGCGATGTTATGGAGGTGGAAGCAGGGGGTCTTGGTGATGGAGAGGCAATGGAATCAGAAGCTCACCTCAGGATCAAATAGGACGGCGAGGTTGTGAACAATCTGGTTCAGCTTCAGACAGTGGTCAGGGAAGGGAATGGAGTTTGTGGCGAGGGCCGAAGACAATGGCTTCGATCTTCCCAATATTTAGTTGGAGGAAATTTCTGCTCATCCAGTACTGAATTTCGGACAAGCACATCAGCAGAGACAGACCTATGGTTTTGAAAAGCACCTTGGAGGCTGAAGGAAAATCATTTGCCAAGTGGAGCGATAATTCAAAAAAATACTCCGTTTTTTTTTTTATTCATCCCTGGAAATGCTACTTAGCCAGTCCCTAGCTTGTATATTTTCGAACATTTTTCAGGTGATTTATACAGAAGTTTCACATTTGTTAAAAACCTGTTGAAATACTTCAATCTTAGGTGATAACATAATGTTCGAAGAGCAGTAGCATAACAAGCCTCCTGAGCACAGATGAAAATAAAAGATTTTGCTTTCCTCTTTAGAGAAGCAAATGAAACAAGTACCTAATGCTTGCTTTCAGGCTTCAGAATTGTAGCATAGTTTCTCAGTTTCATCCGTAACTAAAGAAACCAACATTACCAAACTGCTTCATGAATGGAAGCACTGGCTCCAGACCATGGAGCTGCCATTTCTCTCTCTCTCTCTCGCATTTCTTTGCTCATTCAATTCTCTGTTTCATACCCAATTCCCTTCATTGGCTCCGGCTTTTGCAGCAAGGCAGGCAACTCTAGTACAAGAAAGGGTATCTGGGCCTACCTTGCTGTGTACAGCCCATCTATTCCCTACAGTGACACTCGATGTGTTTTACATTGCAGCAAAGGGTTTTTTATTTTTACTTTGTACTCTCTGTAACTTGCTGTGCCTTAGTATTACTTTAGCCTGTAAATAAATCTGACCATTAGTTTTAGCCAGTAGGCACTGGCCTCTGTTACTTTTTGCCTTATGAAAGGAATGGAGAGATTGTGGGCATTCCCACATCCGAAGATAACTGTGAGCCCTGGCACACGATCGTAGATACAGCACATAAAATGAGGCACGTTTCAGATTATAAACTTTCTGATTATCGAGAATATCACAGCATTCTGTGACCCCCGATCTCCTTTTGCCACAAACACAAAACAAAAAAGCGTCAGGAGAATGGTGGAACTGGAATTCCTGGGATAACCCCCTACCACCCAGTGGCAAACACTGACTCGAGGCGGCAAATCAGAGATTGCTAAAGCAGGAAGGTAATTAGTGGGCAAGCAACAGAAGCAGAATCAGGTGGGTGGGTTGAGATGATGGGGGGTGGGGGGGGGGGGGGGAAAGGGAATGCATCAGGTTGAGTGGGGCAGGTATTATATCAATTTCCTCCCTGTAACAAGTAGCTGGGTAATAAACAATGAAATATGGTAATCCCCACAAGATTGGGATGATTGGTACAAGCCTTCTGGGTCTCTTGCTGCTGCACTGTGCTGTGCTAATTTTACGCCGCTGGGAGCTGCATGTGAGCTCCAACAATGCTGCAGTGTCAGAAAGCAGGTACTAGGGAAATGGAATTTCACACTTCAAACATTCAGATTGATCTTCCTTCTGAGATTTTACATCTTTCCTGCACAAAGAAGGATCCCCATTTCTTATTAGAGGTGCGTTTTGGATCTTCAGCCTTTGCACATAAAACTAAAATATTCAAGTATCTCCACTGGATATGGGAGCAAACGACATTCTTCTTTTAGCATGCCAGCCACCTATTGCCAGAATGGCAACGTGGCTTAAAGTACAATTCTCAGCAGGACATCTTGGTGAGAGAAAAAGGTCTTGAATTCCGAAATCTGCACTCTGTTCTTTGATCTAAATTTTTCGGGCAGACATACAGAAGAAGGAATGCAACTGCAAATTTTTCACCTGAAAAGTCTTCAGGTTACATCTGTTGCATTTTAATCTTATTACATAGTGTGGCCACGTGTATAATTTTCCTAATTCTGGCTGCTCCAGAAATCAAACAGCACCTCCTTCCTGACCAACTAATTCTTTTTTCTGCTCAACACACAAAGAAGTGTGCATATTTAGTGGATACTCGAGATTGTACTGCCAACATGTCATCCCAAATAATCCAAAAGATTCCCCAAAATTCCCATCATTCCTCTCTTTTCCAAAACACTTTTTTTTTTGCACATTAGTCCCAACCTTTCTTTTTGGAAGGCAATTCTCCCACTCCCTCAGAACTTTCCATTGCGGCGATTTGAGCCTCGGATATCCTCCCTCACTTTACCCCACCATTGGCTGCTGTACATTCAGCGACCTAGGCTGCGTGCTCCAGTTGCCAGCCTCCATCTCTCTCTCCATTGCTTTTGAAGACCCTCCTTAAAACCAAGCTTTTGGTTACTTAATTGATCATTCTTTGACCTCGTACGCCTCTGAAGTGCCTCGGGTTGCACAGTTAGATGTCAGAGCGGCACCAAGTCGCGGATTTTCCACCATGAAGGAGAGCTGTTGCCAGGCTAATTCTGTCGGCGCAACAGCTGGCTCCTGTGTATGGGAGAGCGAGGGCAAGGCAAAACAAACATTTACTGCTGACTATATATATTGTGACATCTTTTTGTCCAATAGTTAGGAGTGTCGTTAGCTAAAGAAATATTGGGCCATAATTTGCGACCCCTACGGGTGCGTACGAGGTATGCACGCGCCCATAGGGGCCGCGCAACTTCCGGGTTTAGGCATGCGAAGCGCATGTGCTAAAACCCGGAACTTGCGATCTGTCAAGAACCTTCTTGATAAATCCAACGCATCCCCGGGAAAAGGGCCTCCGCGGGCGGAGAGTTGCGCTATTTGCCCAACTTCTGCCCAGCGAATGCCCGTGAAATTCTTACGCCTGGTAAAAGTGTATGGCCTGCTTTTACCAGCGTAAGAATTTTTAAAAACATAAAAATATTTTTTTTTCCATTCATTTAAACATTAAAACACATGTACAATAAGGTAAGTTTATTTTTAGACCATTTAAAATATGCAGGAAATGGAACAGATTTTTAAGCAAGTGCAGGAGCTGGGAAAGGGGGGAGGATGAAAGAACAAAAGGGGAGGTCTGTGATAGGATAGAAGGCAGGAGAGGTTAAGAGACATTAAGAGATATTCAAGGCACTTGCTTAAAAATCTGTTCCATTTCCTGCTTTTTTCCAGTTCTGACGAAGGGTCATCGACCTGAAACGTTAACTGTTTCTCTCTTCACAGATGCTGCCTGACCTGCTGAGTATCTCCAGCATTTTCTGTTTTTATTTCAGATTTCCAGCATCTGCAGTATTTTCTTTTTGTATTAATTTTTTTTTTATTGGTTATGTTAAATCTATTTTTAATGTCATCCCCATTCATGCTTATGGAGTTTCCGTACAAACGGAACCTCCATAAGTATGAATGGGGATCCCCCTTCTTTGATTGGTTGGGCTGGCCCACGTGATCCCAGGGGCGCTTGCGAACCGCCTGCGCCTCTGGGAAACGTGGGCCTCTACGCAGGCCTACGCGTAGAGGCCCAGGAACACGAGTGTCCGAACCTCCAGGATCACGAGGTAAGTCCGTAGATTTTTTGCTGGTCGGAGGCATCCGTCCGCGGGAAGCCTCCGACCGCAAATTCAGCCCCATTATAGCCCAGGATTTCAAATAACTACATCCTGAATATTTTTTTTAAAATCAGAAACTCAATTGAGGAATTGTTGTACAGGAAGGCACCAAGGTTGAACGGAATAAATTAGATGAAGCAAATCGCAAAGCATTCATCAGGTGGTGCTAAGTTTGAGTTTTAAAAGCGTGAAGATCACAGGAAGGGAAGGAGGATGGGGGAAAACTAAGGAGTTCCCTGTTTTGAGGTACTGGGAAAGAGAGCCTATACTCTCTGGAGTTTAGAAGAATGCGAGGTGATCACATTGAAGAGTAAGATTCTGAGTGGGCTTGACAGGGTAGCTGCCGAGAGGCTGTTTCCCCTGGCTGGAAAGTCTAGAACTATGGGATATGGTCTCAGGATAACGGGTCGGCCATTTAGGACGGAGATGAGAATTTCTTTTTACTGAGGGCTGTGACTCTTTGGAATTCTCTACCCCAAGGGCTGTGGATGCTCAGTTGTTGAACATATTCAAGGCGGAGATCAATAGATTTTTGGTCTCTAAGGGAATCAGGGGATATGGGGATCAGGTAGGAAAGTGGAGTTGCGGTCGAAGATCAGCCATGACCTTACTGAATGGCAGAGCAGGCTCGAAGGGCCAAATGGCCTACTCCTGCTCCTAATTCTTATTTTCTATTAGAGAAGATTCTGTGTGAGGAATGAATGAACCAATACTCACTTGCTGGATGACCTTCACTAAATCCTTCAGGACCTGTCTACGTTTTCGCACATCTTTGTTGGTGATTACTGCTGTGGTCAGGTAACGAAGGATGTGTGGACACATCGTCTGAATGGCATTTAGATATCTAGAGAAGGAAGGGAGAAAGAGAGAAGTCAAGTCTGCTCGCAAAACTCTGTGCTTAAAGTGCATCAACAATGTAAATACATGGCTAGAAAGACATTTTTTTTTTAAACAAAACAGGTAAACAGACCAGCAACTGCAATTCAGAGGGCCTCTAACCCAGGTTCCATTCTTGATGGTAGTTAAACCTGCTTGGTAAAAATGTCACCAATTCTTGGGTTACTAAATGAAACATTGTGAACTGCTCCAAGTCCATAGAAAGGAGACTGGTGGAACCACTCCTACCCCACATGAAGAGTGCCTCTCACATCAAATACACAGCCGCACGGAGAGGGGCTCACTTCAGCCTCTCCTCCTGAACTGAGTGAGGAAGGAGGTGTTAAATGGTAGCAGCAACAGTCTAATAAGGGCAAAACGTAAAAATGCACTAGGGACCGTCAGTTATGGATACAGATCATAGAATAAATTTATTTCAAAATGGCATTAGCATGCTAATTTCCATAACTTACTCAGCTGCACAAAATGGCTCTAATTTCCTCCTGCAACTCGGAGCTCTCAGTCAGTAATCCAAGAATAATATTTCAGCAATTAGTCGAAATTTCTCTCTCTGACTCAATAACACTGAGTATCTTAAAATCAGCAGTTTGGGAAGAAACCAAAGCAGAGTGTGTGCCTATTACCAGAGATTTGTGACAAGGTCATTTTCAGCAGTGATAAATATATTCATAATTGTAGAATATTTAAAGCGTATGGGAGTAAGCAATTTAAGTTACCTCCGTAACAAGTGACTAAAATCTATGACTGCTGGAGCCTGTATCTGCCCATGTCAGTGAGAGTAATTCCAATGTATCACTGCTGGAGCCTGTATCTGCCCATGTCAGTGAGAGTAATTCCAATGTATCACTGCTGGAGCCTGTATCTGCCCATGTCAGTGTGTGTAATTCCAATCTATCACTGCTGGAGCCTGTATCTGCCCATGTCAGTGAGAGTAATTCCAATCTATGACTGCTGGAGCCTGTATCTGCCCATGTCAGTGAGAGTAATTCCAATGTATCACTGCTGGAGCCTGTATCTGCCCATGTCAGTGTGTGTAATTCCAATGTATCACTGCTGGAGCCTGTATCTGCCCATGTCAGTGAGAGTAATTCCAATGTATCACTGCTGGAGCCTGTATCTGCCCATGTCAGTGAGAGTAATTCCAATGTATCACTGCTGGAGCCTGTATCTGCCCATGTCAGTGAGTGTAATTCCAATGTATCACTGCTGGAGCCTGTATCTGCCCATGTCAGTGAGTGTAATTCCAGCCTATCACTGCTGGAGCCTGTATCTGCCCATGTCAGTGAGTGTAATTCCAATGTATCACTGCTGGAGCCTGTATCTGCCCATGTCAGTGAGAGTAATTCCAATGTATCACTGCTGGAGCCTGTATCTGCCCATGTCAGTGTGTGTAATTCCAGCCTATCACTGCTGGAGCCTGTATCTGCCCATGTCAGTGAGAGTAATTCCAATGTGTCACTGCTGGAGCCTGTATCTGCCCATGTCAGAGACAGTAATTCCAATGTATCACTGCTGGAGCCTGTATCTGCCCATGTCAGAGAGAGTAATTCCAATGTATCACTGCTGGAGCCTGTATCTGCCCATGTCAGTGAGAGTAATTCCAATGTATCACTGCTGGAGCCTGTATCTGCCCCATGTCAGTGCGAGTAATTCCAATGTATCACTGCTGGAGCCTGTATCTGCCCATGTCAGTGAGAGTAATTCCAATGAATCACTGCTGGAGCCTATCTGCCCATGTCAGTGAGAGTAATTCCAATGTATCACTGCTGGAGCCTGTATCTGCCCATGTCAGTGCGAGTAATTCCAATGTATCACTGCTGGAGCCTGTATCTGCCCATGTCAGTCAGTCTAATTTCCAACTTCTATTGGTGGCGTAAAACTCAGGCTTGAGCCATGAGGTACCATTTGATCAAACGCAGCAGCACCTACGGAAGTTCCTTTTAATGAACAAGTTGCAGAGCAACACTCACATATTTAAAGATCCCCTATTTTACACATAGCCCATGATGCCCTGCTTCAACAGTGATACCCAAAATTGTTCGCCTGCAAGTTCACATTATGAAACAGAATTAATGGTGCCCTAAAGGGTTCAAGTGACTGCCATGTTCAGATTATAGTTCCAAGGCTGCTTCATGTGTAATAACTGAGAAGTAGATGGGATGCTCCAACCTCTACATATGTTTGTGATCAATGCCAATCGTTTGGCAACATGCCAGTAGTAGTACTTTAAAGAAAGACTTGCATTTCTATAGCGCCTTTCACGACTACCGGATGTCTCAAAGCGCTTTACAGCCAATGAAGTACTTTTTTGAAGTGTAGTCACTGTTGTAATGTGGAAAACGCGGCAGCCAATCTGCGCACAGCAAGCTCCCACAAACAACGACGTGGTAATGGCCAGATGATCTGCTTTTGTTATGTTGATTGCGGGATAAATATTGGCCCCAGGACACCGGGTATAACTCCCCTGCTCTTCTTCAAAATAGTGCCATGGGATCTTTTACGTCCACCTGAGAGAGCAGACGGGGCCTCGGTTTAACATCTCATCCGATAGACGGCACCTCCGACAGTGCAGCACTCCCTCAGCACTGCACTGGGAGTGTCAGCCTAGCTTTATGTGCTCAAATCCCCTGGAGCGGGACTCGAACCCACAACCTTCTGACTCAGAGGCGAGTGTGCTACCCACTGAGCCACAGCTGACACCTTACAAAAACAATCCCTACCAACCCCAAACAGACTGCTCTTTTCCTCTCCTTAAATGACAGAACTCCTCTCCAACCAAGATCATCAAGTTTTAGATAGGTCGCACCTGAATATTTACATCCAACCTTTTCACTGTCCCTCCAACAATCCCAACTCTCGCTATTTTTCATTTTTAGCCGCTGCAGTCTTACATAATATACTGGCTGCTTTGAAATGGAGTTTATGATACAGCAGTGAGGTAACGCAAGACAACGTCTCTCTCTACATCAGGAGTACAGGATAAACCCAAGTTCATGTTGTTGTAGTACTTTGTTACTAAAATGGACTCAGCAACAAGCATAGTTACTAAAGTATTCTTTTGTTCCACAACAGCTTTCGATTTTGTGAAAATCATGTTGCCCCATAAATAAATATAGTTGTAAAAACAAGAACAAAATATTGCCAAGTTGATGTTGAGTGTGGACCCTTCGCCAACATGGTTTTGACCTGAAACATCAACCCCTCTGCTCGCTGTCGCGCTCTCTGCCTGCCCTGCTGAGTGAATCAGGGAATGATAGGCCATTCGGCCCATCGTGCCTGTGCCAGCTCTTTGGTAGAGCTATCCAATTTGTCCCACTCCCCTGCTCTTTCCCCATAGCCCTGCAAACTCTTCTTTTAAGTAAATATCCCCAATTCCCTTTGGAAAGTTATTATTGAATCTGCTTCCACCGCCCTTTCAGGCTGCGCATTCCAGATCATAACAACTCGCTGGGTAGAAAAAATTCTCATCTCGCCTCCAGTTCTTTTACTGATTATTTTAAATCTGGTTACCAAACCTCCCGCTAGTGGAAACACTTTCTACCCCTTTTCCAGGGTTTCCAGCATTTGTGTTTTTGTTTCAAATTTCCAGCATCTGCAGGATTTTGCTTTTTGAATAAAGCAATGCTTCCTTTCTGGAGTTCCAGTAACACAGTATATACTCAGTAGTGTATGTGCTACTGTAATTACAGATTCAGTTGCGTTTTATGGTGATAATTTGCATCACTCCTGTAGAATGTGCACTATCTTAGATCTGGTTAAGCTAACTAATACGATGCTACTTTTCCCCTACAATCCCAAGAAAAGCCATCAGTGTACATTATGGGCATCTCTCAGTTTGTACAGGAAAGATGACAGAATTTGCATAATAATTTTTTGTTTTGTTTTTGTCACGAACTTGGAGTCAATTTTCTTCTTCCTCACTGGTTATTTGAGTCGCTTTGCCCATAGTTGTTTATTGTTTTGTTATTCATCAATCATCAACATATTTAAAATGATTTGCCTGCCATTTTTCCCCATTCACAAGCCCCATACCAACATTGTCAATGGGTTTCTCCATATTGTGTCAACACCTGGTGACATGTCTTTGTCAGGATTTTCCCCATTAATGTGACAGCCAAAGTGCAGCAGCACACTCCACAGCAGATATGTTGACCTTAGTCTGAATTTTATCAGCTGCCATTTTTTTTTTTTTTTAAAACCTCTAGTTTATAATTTATAATAAAAATGATTTAAACAAAACCTTAAAAATTCAAGAAAACTACACATTTCCCAACATGATTGCATTTATCCATTTGTGTGTCCTTTAATGCTTTCATTGATTTTTTTATACCTTGGGAAGAACTCAGCCCGTCTCAAAAGCCAGGGCTTCGACTGGACATTACAGCGTATGCCGTCGTAAGACCTCAGAAAGGCCCCGCAAGTTCCAGGTTTCCACAACATTGTCAAATAAATGTTAAATTACAATTTAAAAAATGATTAAAACATACAAAAAACATTTAATATTAGTTCATCTAAATTTTGGTCCGTATTAAAATGCTCATTATTTTTCAAAACATAAAATTTTTATTTTAAATGCTTAATCAATGGGACTTTTAATTAATTTTGAACAAGGGAAGATTTATTTTTTATTAGAATTGTGTTAATTATTTATTTGGAGATTTCCCATAAGCTTATGGGGATTCAGTTCGTAAATGGAATCCCCATAAGCTTATGAGGAATCCCCCATTCTAATTGCTTGGTCTGGCACATGTGATCCCAGGGACGCTTCCGAAGCGCCTGCGTCCCTGGGATCGGTGGGCCTTCACGCAGGCGTACACTTGGAGGCCCAGGGCCCGGAGACTCCGAAGCTCAGGAGCCACCAGGTACTTGCCTATTTTTTTTTTAAACCGGGTCGGAGGCGTACTGCGGAGGTTTGTCTCCGACCACAAATCTCAGCCCAGTCTATATAACTTAGAATATACAATATAAGTAATTATAAATATATACAATATAAGTAATTATAGATAATATAAATATATATAATATTCTAATATAATATGCATCCAGAGTACTAAAAGAGGTAGCCATGGAAATAGTGGATGCATTGGTTGTCATCTTCCAAAATTCTATAGATTATGGAATAGTTCCTGCAGATTGGAAGGTGGCAAATGTAACCGCACTATTTAAAAAAGGAGGGAGAGAGAAAACAGGGAACTACAGACCGGTTAGCCTAACCTCAGCAGTAGGGAAAATGCTAGAGTCTATTATAAAGGATGTGATAACAGGACACTTAGAAAATATCAACGGGATTAGACGTCAACATGGATTTATGAAAGGGAAATCGTGTTTGACAAAACTACTGGAGATTTTTGAGGATGTAACTGGTAGAATAGATAAAGGAGAACCAGTGGATGTGGTGTATTTAGATTTTCAGAAGGCCTTTGATAAAGTCCCACATAAGAGGTTAGTGTACAAAATTAAAGCACATGGGATTGGGGGTAATATACTGGCATGGATTGAAAATTGGTTAACAGACAGGAAACAGAGAGTAGGAATAAATGGGTCTTTTTTGGGGTGGCAGGCGGTGACTAGTGGGGTACCGCAGGGATCAGTGCTTGGGCCCCAGCTATTCACAATATATATCAATGGTTTGGATGAGGGAACCAAATGTAATATTTCCAAGTTTGCTGACGACACGAAACTAGGTGGGATTGTGAGTTGTGAGGAGGATGCAAAGAGGCTTCAAGGCGATTTAGACAAGTTGAGTGAGTGGGCAAATACATGGCAGATGCAGTATAATGTGGATAAATGTGAAGTTATCCACTTCGGTAGGAAAAACAGAAGGGCAGAGTATTATTTAAATGGTGATAGATTGGGAAATGTTGATGTACAGAGGGACCTGGGTGTCCTTGTACATCAGTCACTGAAAGCAAACATGCAGGTGCAGCAAGCAGTCAGGAAGGCAAATGGTATGTTGGCCTTCATTGCAAGAGGATTTGAGTACAGGAGCAAGGATGTCTTACTACAGTTATACAGGGCCTTGGTGAGACCACACCTGGAGTACTGTATGCAGTTTTGGTCTCCTTACCCAAGAAAGAATGTACTTGCCATAGAGGGAGTGCAGCGAAGGTTCACCACACTGATTCCTGGGATGCAGGACTGTCGTGTTAGGAGAGGTTAGGTCGACTAGGCCTGTATTCACTAGAGTTTAGAAGAATGAGAGGGAATCTCATTGAAACGTATAAAATTCTGACAGGGCTAGACAGACTGGATGCAGGGAGGATGTTTCCCCTGGCTGGGGGGTCTAGAACGAGGGGTCACAGTCTCAGGATATGGGGTAGGACATTTAGGACTGAGATGAGGAGAAATTTCTTCACTCAGAGGTTGGTGAACCTGTGGAATTCTCTACCACAGAAGGCTGTGGAGGCCAAGTCACTGAATATATTTAAGAAGGAGATAGATAGATTTCTAGACACAAAAGGCATCAAGGGGTATGGGGAGAGAGCGGGAATATGGTATTGAGATAGAGGATCAGCCATGATCATATTGAATGGCGGAGCAGGCTCGAAGAGCCGAATGGCCGACTCCTGCTCCTATTTTTCTATGATTCTAACAGTTTAAAAAATTTCTCCTGAACCATTTTTGAGGCTGAACACCTTAACCAGAATTTAAGAGCAACTATACCACTACACAATATGAATGTTCTAAATCCCACAGCCAGCATCACACCTGAGAATACCAAACCAGTGGCAATTTTCAGCTGTAGGCCTATGCCCTCTACGAGTTGAATTGAGATGATTTGCATCGGACTCAGAGGACGTCGGAGGAGTGGGAGTCAAATGTTATGGAAAGACATTGCCCTAGCCCTGCAAGACCATTTATTGAAAGTAAGAGAAAACATATCTTTAATTGTCAGCCAGCCAAGTTAGCCTTCATGAAAACTTAAATTATAGCTGTTACTTAATTTTTGGCATTGTTTCTCCATGTGTAGATCAAGCCTACAGGTTCTTGACATTGGAGGGTAAAGTTCACATGAGAAAACAGATGGTCAGTTTGGCTCAGTGGTTGCAATTTTGTCCGAGTCAGAGGTTGTGGGTTTGAGCCCCACTCCGGTGCTCGAGCACATAACCTAGGTTGACACTTCAGTGTAGTACTGGCACAGCACCGTTTGTCGGAGGTGCCACCTTTCGGATCAGATGCTGCACTGACACCCTCTTTGCCTTCGCAGGTGGACGTAAAAGATCCTGTGCTGCATTATGAACAAGAGCAGGCGAGTTCTCCCAGTGTCCCAGCCAGCATTCATCCCTTAAAAAAAAAACACAACGATCTCGTCTGCTGTTTGTGCGACCCAACTGTCTGCCATGTTTGTCTACAGAACAGCAGTTACACTGCAAAAGGAATCCCTTGTCATGAAGTACTTTCGAGCATCCCCAGGATGTGAAGGGCGCTATATAAACGCAAGTTATTTAACTACCAGACACCCCGCTGCCTTCCTTACTAACTGGAGACATGGAATGCTGCGTATTTGTGTATTAAGTGGAACCTTTTGACAAAATGGCTGGATTAAGTAGGACCCAACAGGAACAGCCACTCTTTGGGCCAACATGTTTAGAACTATGTCCATTCAATGGCAAATAAAGACTGAAAGAGCTTAAATAACTGACCTCATTTATATATTTTTTACAATAATGAATTTCTTGACATCTAGCAGTCGCAGCATTGAACCTGCACTCAAGTGATGTTAGCTCAGATACATTATCTAAACCACATACTTTGTACACAGAGAGAACATCAATATTGTAATCTAAGTGACGCACTTACTGCATCTATTTCTTGTACAATACTGCAATGAGAAAACGGTTTCTAACATCTCAACAGCATCCAAATGAAAAGTTTAGGTACAAGCTTGACCCAAGTCTTCAGCCAAAGACATGACATAATATCCTACAAGTAGTACAGTATTCTATTACAAATATATCAGCTATCATATTAGCACCTACATTATAGGTCAGCTGTGGACAGTGTACTGACACTAATTGCCTATGAAGCTAATTTCGCTCTGCTTTTAATGCCTAATCTCAGGTATTACTTTACCCTCAAATCATTCTCTAGGGTCTCAATATCAAACCTCGAAAACATTCCTTAGATGAGACACAGAAGTCAAATCAGGTGATGATACAGCCAGCGTAACAGCACAGACTTTTTGGCATTGAAATGCAATGACAGCACACTGACATGTCAAGGACAATCATGGAGTTACATAATCCCATCTCAATGCTGCAGGCTTGTAAGGAGAACCCCACATTTCTCAAACTGCTGGGCCTTTTTAATCTCAATAAAACAGTACCTGTGATCTCCAGGCTTCTGGAATTCCTCCCTAAACCCCTCCACCTTTCCATCTCCCACTCTCGATTTAAGACCCTCTTTAACCCAACCTCTCGGTGCCAGCTTTTGCTCACTCCTACTAATGCTCCCCTTCTTTCGCTCGTCGTCCATTTTATTCCTTACTCCTCTGATGAGCCTTGTGATGTTTTTCTACCTTAAAGGGATGATATAAATGCAAGAACCTGCTGTTCACAGTCGAACAGAACGCACTTCAAGTCTCATTTTTTCCTCAGATTTAAATCTGAACATGAAAACAATACAATTGTCACAACTTTCTTTTTATAAAAAGGACACACTCATCTAAAGATTGACCTTTAGGGTCTAATATTGAAATTGAAGTGTTCACAGAATCACAGAATCCCCACAGTGCAGATAGAGGCCATTTCGGCCCATCGAGCCTGCACCGACACATATCCCACCCTATCCCCGTAACCCCACGTATTTAATCCCCCCTAACACTAAGGGTCAATTTTATCATAGCCAAATCAACCTAACCCGCACATCTTTGGACTGTGGGAGGAAACCGGAGCACCCGGAGGAAACCCACGCAGACACGGGGAGAATGTGCAAACTCCACACAGACAGTCACCCGAGGCCGGATTCGAACCCGGGTCCCTGGCGCTGTGGGGCAACAGTGCTAACCACTATGCTACCGTGTTGTGAAGTATTCCACTAAATGCAGAAAAGACAAACATTGCTCAACTTGGGAGGATCACACATTACTCTGCAATTGATGATTAGACCAGGCTGAAACAAAGTTGGGTGGAAAGGAAAGTGACTCGTCTCTATATGGACGACAGCAGTCATATTCCTTCAGCAAAAGGAATGACGACACTTCAGTTTGTTCAAAGCTACTGGTCATTACCCAATTCTATTTTTCAGAGATTTGAACCATCTTTGATAGAATGGACAGTATGCAAGCTGACCGTTTTTCCGTGCAGAGTAAATTGTGCCTGCAGCTGCAGTAAGCTCTCAACCCCTTCACATTTTACACAAAAGATTGTTAAAACAATGAAATTAAAAGCACTACTTTTTGCATTTTTGCAATTTAAGCGACAAAACAACTATCTGTAAGTCAGTTGTGTGTAGTTTTATGAATGAATTTAAAATATTTCTAAGGGGGCCAACTGTTCTTCAGCTGAAGACAGTGAAGTGCTGAAGCATGCACGAACTTTGTAATTTTTTTAAAACTACAAACATGGAAGTGATCGAGCTGAATATTTATCCATTGATCTACCTTTATGCGGACGATCATTTGTATTTGGCCATTTTCACAGTCATCTCAAAATAAGTCAAACAACACTTCACTTTCAATATTAGGTGTTCTTCTGTGAAGTCCGAACGACAACAATTCACTTTTACAATCTTAAAAGCAAAAATGAGCTGCGAGAGTGCATAAACAGGGCTCAACCCACAGGTCCCCAAGACTGGCATCCTCATGGACTAAGTGTACTTCATAGGAAACCGGTCAGTGTGCTTAGTCTCCTTCCAGACCATTTGTTTATTCTATCTATTCAATAGTAACTTTCAAAAGGGAATTGGAGAAATGTCCAAGGGGGGGGGGGAATAGCAGGGCTATGGGGAACGAGCAGGGGAGAGGGGGGGACCTAATTGGATAGCTCTTTCAAAGAGCCGGTACAGGCACGATGGACCGAATGGCCTCCATCTGCGCTGTTTTGTTCTATGATTTATATTTCAGCTGCACATCAAGGGCCAAACCTCAGATAGGTCTTTTTATTTCCAACTCAAATGTTTAATTCAACGACCACAAAATTTACAGATGTCGGTCTCCCTTAATAATTAATCATTTTGGCAGAACAGGAGGTGAAAATCAGCAGAGAATTCCTGTTGATTCCACAATGGCGAGACGGAGACAGCAACTAAACAGCAACTGTCAGCTCTTCTCTGCTATTTACACAATTGCTACGAACTGCATTACATTTTTAAAAAGCAGCAATTACTTGAAGTATCACAAAATAATGCTTCATCACAAAAATATGCAGATGATGTTATTGCATCACATCACAACAACCAAAATGCTGAGATCAGTAGCATTCAGCTGAACTCCCCTTTATCAACAGCAAGAGTGTTGCATCCCTTCCACAGGCTAAGAACCTTAAACGGTGATTGACTCCAATGGTTACCATTGCATGGTCTAGCAGCAGCTCCTGTAGTGATCTGCTGCCCTACAATCCTGAAGCTGCATCTATTCTACATTCTACAGCATGCTTACTTCAGAGCTTTACGATTACCCAATGCTTACTATTTACCCAATTTAACAAACTCACCCCACAAGATCAAAGTCTCTTAAAAATGTCTATCATCACCATACAGACCAAAGGTTTACCAAGTAATATCTTTATTTGCAAAACTAATATGAAGCACAATAAATGTGATATTCTAGAAAGACAATATATAATAGGCACAGTAAGAAATGGGTTCATTACTGGTCATGAAACTGGCTTCTTGCTTCTCAACCCATTTTCTGCTGAAACCCTCATCCATGCTTTTGTTACCTCTGGATTTGACTATTCCAATGCTTTCCTGGCTGGCCTCCCATCCTCCACCTCTCAAACTTGCGCTCATCCAAAACTCTGCTGCTCGTGTCCTAACTCGCACCAAGTCCCGTTCACCCATCACCCCTGTGTGCGCTGACTTACACTGGCTCCTGGTCCAACAATGCCTTGCTTTTAAAATTCTCATCCTCGTGTTCAAATCCCTCCATGGCCTCGCACCTCCAGCCCGACAACCCTTTTGAGAACTCTACCTTCATCCAATTCTGGCCTCTTGTGCATCCCCCCCACTGCCTTCGCCCTACTATTGGCGGCCGTACCTTTAGCCATCTAGGCTCCAAGCTCTGGAATTCCCTCCCTAAACCTCTCCGCCCCTCTCCTTCCTTTAAAAATGTTCCTTAAAACCTAGCTCTTTGACCAAGCTTTTAGTCACATCTCCTAGTATCTCCCCTCCTTTGGCTCGGTGTCAAGTTTTATTTGATTTTGCTTCTGTGAAGTGCTTGGGATGTTTTACTATGTTAAAGGCACTATATAAATGCAAGTTGTTGCTCATTATCTAAGAATTTCAAGTTCTTGCTATGGCGTGGCAAGTTCAGCCTCTTGTTGCACTCTCGTGCTTGAATCTTTGTTCATCCTCAGCCTTTGTGAAAACTCTCGTTCAGATAAAATTGCTATCAAAAGAATTCACATGGTGCTTCAATTCCCTGGCATTAACCCTTCAGGGTTAAAATCCAAACGCCTTGACAGAAAGGTTCCCAAACAAACTCAACGGTACTTCCCACACACACACACACTGATTTTCTGCTACGTTATCCAGAGGCAGAAGCAAGGACAGCAGTGGAAGTCAAGTGGCCAGTTACGGAGGGATGCACACGAAAGGGGCAGGATGGAAGCAGAGCAAACTGGGCCCAATGCAAGGGGTGGGTGGGAGCTAGGGTCGGCAAGCGAGGGTGGGCTCAGGCAGCAGGGTCACAACAAGTGCAAAAAGAGCTGGTGTGTTGTTTTATAGTCCTTTTTTTTTAAATGTCACTCTTAGATGAATGTAGAAACAGAAGATGAGGTTGACTGGGAAATTTCAGGGTTACATTCGGATTGATTGCTGCTAACCACACGACTAGTATCATCACAGGACGAGACAAACCAATCAGCATTGCTTCAGGGTTTTCCCAATCAGAAATCATGCATACAGACAGGAAACTTTTTAAAACAGTAAGATATCCCATCAATAGGAAGCAGATGTCAAAATGAACACCATCCAGAAAGATATGAACACTTCATATGCCTGCATCAAACATACAATTCTAAACAATGGAGCAAACCAATCTGTGCAAGCAAAGAAGCAATCCTGCTATTTACATCAAGGAAACTATCACATTTAAACTTAAGTCAAAAACACAATCTGCTTTTCATATAATTGAAACAAACTAGATTCCATCACACAGATGTTACCTTATGTTGACATAGATTAAATCAGCAATACCCACAGAACTCCATACAACTCAATGTGAGAGAGGACCACAAGGTTCTGACTCACAAACACCGAGTGTATTCTATCCAAGTTTGCTGACGATACAAAGCTCGGCGGGAAAGTAAGCTGTGAGGAGGACACGAAGAGCCTGCAAAGGGATATAGACAGGTTAAGTGAGTGGGCAATAAGGTGGCAGATGGAGTATAATGTGGGGAAATGTGAGGTTATTCACTTTTGTAGGAAGAATTGGAAAACAGAATATTTTTTTAACTGGTGAGAAACTACTAAATATTGGTGTTCAGAGAGATTTAGGTGTCCTAGTACAACAAACAGAGAGCATGCAGGTACAGCAAGCAATTAGGAAGGCAAATGGCATGCTGGTCTTTATTGCAAGGGGGTTGGAGTACAAGAGTAAATAAGTCTTGCTGCAATTGTATAGGGGCTTTTAGACTCATGGGGAATCAAGGGATATGGGGATCAGACAGGAGAGTGGAGTTGAGGTCCAAGATCAGCCATTACCTTATTGAATGGCAGAGCAGGTTAGAGTGGTCATCTGGCTTATTTCTGCTCCTAATTCTTATGTTCTTAGGTGACACCACACCTGGAGTATTGTGCTCAGTTTTGGTCTCCTTATCTAAGGAAGGATATACTTGCCTTAGAGGCGGTGTAACGAAGGTTCACTAGATTGATTCCTGGAATGTGAGGGTTGTACTATGAGAAGAGATGGAGTAGAATGGGCCTATACTCTCTGGAGCTTAGAAGAACCAGAGGTGATCTCATTGAAACGTACAAGATTCTGAGGGAGATTGACAGGATAGATGCTGAGAGATTGCTTCCCCTGGCTGGAGAGTAGAACTAGGGGGCATAGTCTCAGGATAAGGGGTAGGCCATTTAAGACTGAGATGAGGAGGAATTTCTTCACTCAGAGGGTTGTGAATCTTTGGAATTCTCTGCCCCAAAGGTCTGTGGATGCTGAATCGTTGAGTATATTCAAGACTGAGTTAGATAGATTTTTGGACTCTCGGGGAATCAAGGGATATGGGGATCGGGTGGGAGGAGTTGAGGTCCAGGATCAGCCATGGTCTTACTGAATGTCACAGCAGGCATGAGGGGCTGTATGGCCTACTCCTGCTACTAATTCTTATGTTATGTTCTTAAACACACTCCTGATCTGAGCCCACGGTAGTCTACAAACCAGGTTACTCATCCCACCTCAGTAATCATGGAGAGGCATCCAAAAAGAGAAATAATATAGACAAAAAATACATTTCAGAATGCACTTCCCATCGCTAAGTTAAGATCACTTCCATGGGGCAATATTCCAGGCTGCTATTAGGCGTGGCACCAGAAAGTGGAACATGAAAATTGCTGCCCTAAAACATTAAGATTTTTGGAGACGACAACCGGACTTTCGGCCATCTTCCATTTAAAGGGGAAGTGCTAGGCAAATGTGAACAGCCTCTTGCACTATGCACAGTCCCTAGGCTATACACTTCTGGGGCAAGGATGGAGCAAAGGAACTGTTGGGTTCACTAACGTCCTTGAAGGAAGGAAATCTTCTGTCCTTACCCGGTCTGGCCAACGTGTGACTTCAGACCCACAGCAATGTGGCTGACTCGCAACGGCCCTCAAACGGCCTAGCAGCCACTCAGTTAAGGGCAATTAGGGATGGGCAATAAATGCTGGCCTTGCCAGTGACGCCCATATCCCGTGAATGAATAAAGAAAAAAAACGCTTTATCCAACGTAAAATTGATGCAACAGTACACCTAAATGCACAACAGCCTCCTAACCTCTCTAAGTGCACACTTAAATATACAAAGGCTTCATAAAATTACCTCAATAGTTTCAAACATGTATGTGAATGTACTGGAAGAGTCCAATAAATATATAGCACGGCTGCACACACTTCCTGCCCACTATGTCACATTTGGGCATCCACAAATCTTGGGCAAATTTCCAGCACACTTGCAACTAATGAGTTAAAATGAAAATTTCTTCCACTTTCATGAATCCTTTTGGCCACTTGCCTCGTTTTCTCATTAACTAAAATATCTAATGTTGACAATGAAGTTTATAACAATGAAAACTACAACGAATGACATTTCACAATAACAAGACTCAACGTACTATAAATTTGACTGTGTTCTCGAGTACCCTTCAAGAACATTTTTACTGTGAGGCCCAGTCTTTCAGACATACCTGCGGTTTGAGTTATTATTCCTAAAGCTAGAATTTAGAGGCAAGGTTAGACAAGAAAACTATTTTTAAATGCTCAATTTTACTTCACAAACAGGAAGGGGATATTCTGTAATACCCTTCACAAAACCCCCAAGTTTAGTTCCCCACTACAGAGGTTAGACAAACTGACCCGACTCTAGTTTAGCTTCGGAGATCAGATGGGATCGTGCATTTCAGAGTAGTGTGGCAGTAGGCCAATAACCAGGTTTTGTGCCTTACTCCGTTTTTTGAATATTGGAACTATATTTGTCATCCTTCAATCCCACTTCTCTAGTATTCATGGAGCTCTGAAAATATCAACCAAAATATCATGAATTTCCTTTCAACTCGAGGATTCTCTGATGTATCCCTTCTGGCTCAGATATTTTGTAATGTCATAGAATCATACGGCACAGGAGACCATTCGGCCCATTGTGCTTATGTCGGCTCTTTGAAAGAGCTATCCAATGATTGCCACTCCCCTGCTCTTTTCCCATAGCACTGTAAATGTTTCCTTTTCAAGTATTTATCCAATTCCCTTTTGAAAGTTACTATTGAATCTGCTTCCACCACCCTTTCAGGCAGTGCATTCCAGATTAAAACAACTCGCTGCATAAAACAAATTCTCTGCATCTCCCCCTCAGATTCTTTTGCCAATTATCTTAAATCTGTGACCTCTGGTTACCGACCCTCCTCCCAGTGGAAACAGTTCCTCCTATTTAATTTATCAAATCCCCTCAGTTTTGACTGCCTCTATTAAAATCTCCCCTTAAACCTCTCCACTCTAAGAACATGTAGTTTTTGCACAGTACATTCTTTATTAATTAACTGGAATTAATGGGCACCGAAATATGTTTCACAGAAACTTTACAGTAGTTTTAAAAAATTAAATTTCTTCTGGTTTTTTCCCTCCCCTTCTGTTTCTTCAAAATGTTTTTGTTAGGAAGAGTCCCAGACATTTTGTCAGATGGGGCCGATGCCTTCTTACAAGAATCACCCATTACCAGCCAGCAACCCTCGACACTGCAACACACTCCAATCAACCTCACTGATTATGTGAATCAGCAGCACGATCATTCTGACTTCACTTAATTCCACTTTAACGAGCGCAGAGCAGTGGCATTTTGAAATGCCACAGGCTAAGCGTACAAAAAAAAAAGATGAAACACACCTCCTGAGAACCAAAAGCGGAGATAAAATAAGCAAGCACTTTTCTTTACCGAGGGCGCATTGCAGGAAACAGGGGAGCAATTAAGAATCAGTGACACACACTTGGGGGCAAATTAGAACAGCCTGCAACGGGCAAGGCATCTTGTAATTGAACAGGACTCATCCACACCACGCACTGCAGTAGGCGTTTAGCACTCATGTGGTCTACATTAGAAGCTTCCCACATGTTCGGATAGAGTGTAGATTAACTGAAGACTAACAGATCCCTTTGGGCAAGCAGATACACAAGCCATGTGCATACATTCACACTGCTTGAAGGTGGGCAATTAATTTAAAAGTGCAGAAGCTCTACACACCAAAGGATTTTGTGAGCCAGACTCCCGCTTGCAAGCTACTCATTTAGCAATTACCAGAGAGTTTACAGGCTGCTCAAATCGTTCTTTTTCATCTTGCGTTTAAAAAAGAAAGCTTGTAATCTTTCAAATAGGAAGCTAGTTTATGTTCAGAGCACTACAGCGTTTACAACCTCTCCCGTATCAAGTGAAATATATCCAATGCATCTGCTTCGCAGGAAAAGTTCCATAAAACACACACGTGCAGCTGGCTTTGCTGAACAGTCTACATGTTTGTGGTCACGGTTGACTTAATTTTCAAATAAATCAGTGTTTACAGATAATTTTACCTCTCAAGTCACTTAGAATCCATGATGTTGACAACTAGATCATTCTCCATGTTGCACACCTGAACTTCAATTCTAAACGATTCACATTCAACGTAGCCTCAGTATAATCATGCTAAAAATCAGGTTAATTAGCCTCCTGTAAACATTCAATCTCTGCTGTAATGGGCTAGAGATTCAGGTTTCCTCGGGACAAGATAGAAATGCGCACTTGGTTCCCAGAACCACCACGAACAGACAACTTGCCACAACTTTCCAAAAGTGCTATTCCCTCACAGCCCGCCACTCAATCCATTAACGTCTTAAATGTCCCTCATTTTACTCCCACTTCATAAAAACTCTTCAGCGATAACATATTTACAACCAAGATAATTCATTCTTGCGTCTCAGAATGCACCCAAATTCCCAGCTAGGCCACAAAAATACTCAATAAAATTCAACTTTTATTGGGATCATTGCTTCTAACTTAGACCAGCAGGAGTTACAAGCAGATTACAGATCTGGACATAGTTTAAAGCAATGTAACAAAGAAAAATTTAAAAACGCATTCCTTCCTGAACTCACTAAATTTACAAAGCAATCAAAGACAATTTCAACATACAATCCAAAAGCCAAACGCGTTTTACTTTGTACTCTTTCATTTGGAATTGGCATGGTATGCCAGCCAACTGCAAGTTGCCACGTATGCGCAGCGACCGAGTCCATTCTAACCCAACCTAAATCAGAAATGGCACAGCACACACAATTGGGACCTGGACGAGCTCCAGATCCAATTCACTGCCTTGGGTTTCTAAACAGCTCTGCTGTGTGGCAGCTAGGGCACCTTGGCGCACAGGCTCGGCATCCCTTTCGATTACTTTGCTCGGTTCCAACGGCCTTCTTCCTTCCCCTGATTTTCTCCTATCTTGACTATTCGTCAGTTCATGAGTTGCTGCAGGCCGACTGGTGATTGTTACAGTGCACCACAATTGCACGGTTGTGCCAGCTGACGCCACCTGCAGAATAATGCATCTCTCACGAGGCAAGTCGCCTGTAGGATTTATGGCCAGGATTTGACGAACCTCGGTGGGTCCCAACCCCGCTGCTGTCTCCATCCCGGCCTCTGAAATGAATTTCCCTTGATTGAGGTTGTTAAGCCCACCCAGCGCGTTTCCCAGCCAATTAGAGGAAGCGGGCCTGGTGACATCATTTGATGATGCGTCATCAGCTGGTTTCCTTAAAGGGACCATGGCCTTAAGTGCTGCAAACACTGACAAGCACTGCACAAAGGTGCACCCAAGCTCTCCCATGTCTCCCTCCATATGCTTATGGAGGGAGTCACAGCACGCAGGGAGGTCATCTTCCCTTCCCATGGGCGGAAGAGACCTCCCCAGAGGATCAACACAGCCTGGTTGCACATTGCAGAGGAGGGCACAAGCAGGGATGTGGTCAGGAGGACCTGGGTGCAGTACCACAAACGTTTCAATGATCTCAGTAGATCACAAAATGTTAGTACAAAGCCACACTCAGCCTCATCTTGCTGTGCCTCTCATCACATCCCCATCACTCTGCCTTCCCTTCCCTACTCCTGCACATCATTACTCACACCAACTTACCTTGCACCTCCACCCATCCCTCTCTATCTACATTATCACTTCCCCATCTCACTAGCCACCCCTCACACTCACCCTCATCCTAGAGCAATCATACCAACTAACAACACACAAGGGTAGGCACTTGGGTGTTTTATCCAATGTTCATGAAAAGTTTCTGTTAATGTGGTGTCAAACACTGAAAGCTTTATTTTCAATACTTTGCATTCTTGGACAGATTTGTGTGCACCTTTGGAAGTGGCTTAGTGAGTTGCAGTGAATGGTGAGACATAACGGTACCCCCTGCAATGGTGATGAGTGTGAAAGGAATGGCTTGGGCATTGTAGGGATGCTTTATGGTGTTGGTGTGGTGCCAATCTGGCGCATCATGTGGCAGCCAGGGTGTACAGCATCAAGTGATGTAAATCTGGCCATGGTGAGGCCATCCCGGGCAGCAATGTGTTCGGGTGCTGATGCGCTCTGTCCTGTGCAGCATCAGTTGATTGCGGAGAAGGTTGGTGGTGGTGTTGGTGCTGCCGGTGTTCTGGCTGATCGTAGTGGGATTCTGAGGAACAAGGTGAGAGAGTATAAAGGGCACCCAAGCTGATGGAATAGATGGCAAGTGAAGTAGAGATGACAGAAGCGATGTCAATGGTGAGAGAGGTAATGAAGTCAGACTGGAAGGAGACTTGTGTAAAGACTTTCAGCATGGTGAATCTGCTGTGGAAATGCAGTGAGGAACAGCTCAGGAAGGAAGATATCTCTAAGGTGGGAGCTTTTACTGTACATTTCAAGCTGTCAACTCAACAGCTGATTCAATGGCCACCCACTGAACTCCCGCCTCAGCTTGGCAGACGTGGTCCACGACCAGCGTGGACCCTGTGGGCGAGCTGTCAAATGCAGGTGAGCGGAAATTCATTCTTAAGTGGCTCTAAACAAGCCACTAATTACCTGAATTGGGTCCCCCACTGTGAACCCGCCCACTGCATGTCGGGTCTGCTCAGCGCTGACAGACCCGACATGCACGTGGCTGGGGAGGGGTTTGCAGGGGCTTCACAGCGGGGTCCCAACCCGCTGGGGAAAAAAAACACTTTCCCACCCGACCTGCCATTGATTGTGTCCGCTGACACCCCCGCAAAATCCAGCCCTATGTATCCAAGTCAGCTTTCTGATTTTCACCAAACTGTTTCGAACTTACCAGCTCTATTAAAAGAAAGTTGTGAACTACATTTCAGATTTACTTTCAAATCGTCACTGTACAAAATGTGGGGTCTGAGGATAGTTAGAAAAGGATGTTCCATTAAGAATTGCGACTGGATTTGAAATGCGCCCCCATTAAGAGTCCAACACACCAGCCAAGTGTTTGCAATAACAAACCAACAGCTCGTGGTAAATAAATGTTTTGGTTTATTTACTGGCTTTGAACCTCAAGCCCTCAAATTGTGCATGCAGGAAAATAAAAACTATTATGACTATGGTTAACATAGCATTTGGTATTTAGTTAACCACTTTTCTTGGACTTAAAATACACTTTAAAAAAATATGGGGCCATATGGCAAACCATTTGGCTAACTTAACAGTCTTTAAGTCCCTGGGTGAAAAAGCACCAAGTTGCAATGGGAAACAGAGAGCATGTTCATAGCACGTTAAATGAAATCGCATGACTTTCAGTCTAAAAGGGATGGGCGCTCCCATGATTTTTCTAGTTGGGTGACTGTTAATCCATCTATGCAAAGTTTAACAAGTGAAAAATGCTGTGCGTGTACAGTACTCACTGTGGTTGATAAAGGAAGAGGTCAATGATGTTGTCTCTGCCTTTAGGATGGTTGAAGAACACAAACAGTGACCAGTGGATTAACCATGTCCTTTGCTGAAGAGACTGGAGAGGAGAACTGACAGACTGAGAGAAATATGAAACAGCTTTTAATTTGCAGGTTAAATCTGGTGGGAAACCAATCTACTTCAAAGCTCCACCTGTACCAAACACACTCAAGTTACAAAGCATAGTGACATACTCTTTTGAAATTTGAAAAATGCCCACTTTTACCACAAATTGACTAAATTTAACCTTTGGGGGGGAAGTATGCAACACGTGAAAGGTGCTTACATTATTATCAATGGTTTCTTTGAGTCGCGTTAGATCCTCCATGGCAGCTTCCCAGTTCTGCATCAGAATCTCTGATGCTAGTTTCCCCCAGAGTGAACTCAGGGCATTGCGGTCAGTAGAAGGAACCTGTTGAAACGGGAAGAAAACGCATTAAATGTAATTATTTCAACCTATTGAACTTGTTCCCTTGCATAACTGGTGAGGCAAACCAAGCATAAACTACCATGGAGACCAATTAAAACCAGCATTGGGGACATCCCAATAAGCTTGCTTTTTGCAGTACGATTACAACTTGGGAGTCTTATGGTAACCCTGGTTGATCAGTAAAAAGCTCGCTACTATAGGTTTCAACCTGCTCGTGATACGACATTAATTTAGCACCTTCAGAAACCAAACCTTTACAAAATGTGTAACTTTTCTTAACCTCCGATTAATGGCTGCAATCCCACACAGCACTATTCCAGCAGCACTTGGTTTTAACTAATGGAATCCTTACTTATTCATCTGGTATTTGTTTTGTATTTTTTTAAATTACTGATATCACCTTGCCCATAGTGAATTAGTAAACGATTAGTTCAGCACAATAACTTTAGATATAGCAGCAAGCTGCACAACACTCGAAAGATGCAAGTCTGTGACTTTGTTTAATTAGTTTATGGGATGTGGCCGTCGCTGGCAAGGCCAGCATTTATTGCCCCTCCCTAATTGCCCTTGAGAAGGTGATGGTGAGCTGCCTACTTGAACCGCTGCAGTCCGTGTGGTGAAGGTGCTCCCACAGTGCTGCTAGGTAGGGAGTTCCAGGATTTTGACCCAGCGACGGTGAAGGATCGGCCGATATACTTCTAAGTCAGGATGGTGTGTGACTTGGAGGGGAACTTGGAGGTGGTGGTGTTCCCATGCGCCTGCTGCCCTTGTCCTTCTAGTGGAAGAGGTCGCGGGTTTGGGAGGTGCTGCCGAAGAAGCCTTGGCGAGTTGCTGCAGTGCATCTTGTAAATGGTACACACTGCAGCCACGGTACGCCGGTGGTGGAGAGAGTGAATGTTTAAGGTAGTGGATGGGGTGACAATCAATCAAGCGGGCTGCTTTGTCCTGGATGGTGTCGAGCTTCTTGAGTGCTGTTGGAGCTGCACTCATCCAGGCAAATGGAGAGTATTCCATCACACTCCTTACTTGTGCCTTGTGGATGGTGGAAAGGCTTTGGGGAGTCAGGTGGTGAGACACTCGCCGCAGAATACCCAGCCTCTGACCTGCTCTTGTAGCCACAATATTTATGTGGCTGGTCCAGTTAAGTTTCTGGTCAATGGTAACCCCCCAGGATGTTGATGGTGGGGGATTCGGCGATGGTAATGCCGTTGAATGTCATGGGGCGGTGGTTAGACTCTCGCTTGTTGGAGATAGTCATTTGTGTTCCACTTATCAGCCCAAGCCTTGGGCTGTGTATTGTCATTATCAGTACAAATGTAAAAACAAGGGCTGGTCACATCTGATCAAATATTCAAGCATTTATCTTCCTGAACTCAGACACCAAGATGGAGAGCTGGCAAAGCTTTTTTGTACTGTTATGTATTGAAAAGCACAGCAACACAAAGGAAATGCACATGGGTAATTTACTTGCTGAACATTTTATTTTTCACACACTCCCCATTTATTAACAATTAAATACAAGGGGATGTAGGTCAAACCATTCTATTATTGCTGAACTGATGCTACAGTGGCTGCGTGTAGAAGTTTCAGTAGCTCATGGCATCCAACATTTACCTGAGCCATTAGAAATTAACTAACAGAAGTTGATTTTCACACTTTCAACCGTCTATAATGTGGTCTCAACAAAGGCTTCACAGGTTATTTACATGGTGGAAAAATGTAGTTTGTATTCCTCCTTCTAAATTTACTTTGCCCACAAAAGGCAGCTCAAGTCATAATTTGATGCAGAAATTCAAGTTAGAAATCAATTTTCAACTCCTGAGAAATATATTTCATGCTTCTATTTCAACTTATTACATTATAAAATCCTGGATCATTACCAGCATTATATTACATCACACTGGCATTAACTTCAACCCTACAGAAGCACTGAAAGTTCTCAAGTGTTCCATCAGGTATCAGGACTTCTGATTGCATTTACCATTTATGCTGACTCTATGCTCGATGTGGAAAGCTATTACTGTTTATATCAGCACAGTATGCCACCAGTGGATCGGTTCCTGCCTTTATTTCTTACCATGCAAGCCCTCAACCCCGCCCATCACCCGCTCACTCCCCCAACCCCGCCCATCACCCGCTCGCCCCCCAACAAGACCCATTACCCGCTCGCCCCAAGACCCATCGCCCGCTCACCCCCCAACAAAACCCATCGCCCGCTCGCCCCCCAACAAGATCCATCGCCCGCTCGCCCCCAACAAGACCCATCGCCCGCTCGCCCCCCAACAAGATCCATCGCCCGCTCGCCCCCAACAAGATCCATCGCCCGCTCGCCCCCCAACAAGACCCATCACCCGCTCGCCCCCAAACCAGACCCATCGCCCTCTCGCCCCCCAACCAGACCCATCACCCGCTCACCCCCCAACAAGACCCATCGCCCGCTCGCCCCCGAACCAGACCCATCACCCGCTCGCCCCCCAACAAGACCCATCACCAGCTCGCCCCCTAACCAGACCCATCACCCGCTCGCCCCCTAACCAGACCCATCGCCCGCTCGCCCCCTAACAAGACCCATCACCCGCTCGCCCCCCAACAAGATCCATCGCCCGCTCACCCCCCAACAAGATCCATCGCCCGCTCGCCCCCCAACAAGACCCATCACCAGCTCGCCCCCTAACCAGACCCATCACCCGCTCGCCCCCTAACCAGACCCATCGCCCGCTCGCCCCCTAACAAGACCCATCACCCGCTCGCCCCCTAACAAGACCCATCACCCGCTCGCCCCCCAACAAGATCCATCGCCCGCTCACCCCCCAACAAGATCCATCGCCCGCTCGCCCCCCAACAAGACCCATCACCAGCTCGCCCCCTAACCAGACCCATCACCCGCTCACCCCCCAACAAGATCCATCGCCCGCTCGCCCCCCAACAAGATCCATCGCCCCGCTCACCCCCCAACAAGATCCATCGCCCGCTCGCCCCCCAACAAGATCCATCGCCCGCTCACCCCCCAACAAGATCCATCGCCCGCTCGCCCCCCAACAAGACCCATCACCAGCTCGCCCCCTAACCAGACCCATCACCCGCTCGCCCCCTAACCAGACCCATCGCCCGCTCGCCCCCTAACAAGACCCATCACCCCGCTCGCCCCCTAACCAGACCCATCGCCCGCTCGCCCCCTAACAAGATCCATCGCCCGCTCACCCCCCAACAAGACCCATCGCCCGCTCACCCCCCAACCAGACCCATCGCCCGCTCACCCCCCAACCAGACCCATCGCCCGCTCGCCCCCCGAACCAGACCCATCGCCCGCTCGCCCCCCAACCAGACCCATCGCCCTCTCGCCCCCCAACAAGACCCATCGCCCGCTCGCCCCCCAACCAGACCCATCGCCCTCTCGCCCCCCAACAAGACCCATCGCCCGCTCGCCCCCTAACCAGACCCATCACCCGCTCGCCCCCAACAAGACCCATCGCCCGCTCACCCCCCAACAAGACCCATCGCCCGCTCACCCCCCAACAAGACCCATCGCCCGCTCGCCCCCCAACAAGACCCATCGCCCGCTCGCCCCCCAACAAGACCCATCGCCCGCTCGCCCCCCAACCAGACCCATCGCCCTCTCGCCCCCCAACAAGACCCATCGCCCGCTCACCCCCCAACAAGACCCATCGCCCGCTCACCCCCCAACAAGACCCATCGCCCGCTCGCCCCCCAACCAGACCCATCGCCCGCTCGCCCCCCAACAAGACCCATCGCCCTCTCGCCCCCCAACCAGACCCATCGCCCTCTCGCCCCCCAACCAGACCCATCGCCCGCTCGCCCCCCAACCAGACCCATCGCCCTCTCACCCCCCAACCAGACCCATCGCCCGCTCACCCCCCAACCAGACCCATCGCCCGCTCGCCCCCCAACCAGACCCATCGCCCGCTCACCCCCCAACCAGACCCATCGCCCGCTCACCCCCCAACAAGACCCATCGCCCGCTCACCCCCCAACAAGACCCATCGCCCGCTCGCCCCCCAACAAGACCCATCGCCCGCTCGCCCCCCGAACCAGACCCATCGCCCGCTCGCCCCCCGAACCAGACCCATCGCCCGCTCGCCCCCCGAACCAGACCCATCGCCCGCTCGCCCCCCCCAACAAGACCCATCGCCCGCTCGCCCCCCAACAAGACCCATCGCCCGCTCGCCCCCCGAACCAGACCCATCGCCCGCTCGCCCCCCAACCAGACCCATCGCCCTCTCGCCCCCCAACAAGACCCATCGCCCGCTCGCCCCCCAACCAGACCCATCGCCCTCTCGCCCCCCAACCAGACCCATCGCCCCGCTCGCCCCCTAACCAGACCCATCGCCCGCTCACCCCCCAACCAGACCCATCGCCCGCTCACCCCCCAACCAGACCCATCGCCCGCTCGTCCCTCCCCACCAGACCCATCACCCGCTCGCCCCCCGAACCAGACCCATCGCCCGCTCGCCCCCCGAACCAGACCCATCGCCCGCTCGCCGCCCCGAACCAGACCCATCGCTCGCTCGTCCCTCCCCGAACCAGACCCATCACCCGCTCGCCCCCCCGAACCAGACCCTTCGCTCGCTCGTCCCTCCCCGAACCAGACCCATCGCTCGCTCGTCCCTCCCCACCAGACCCATCGCCCGCTTGCCCTCCCCGAACCAGACCCATCGCCCCCCCGAACCAGACCCTTCGCCCGCTCGCCCTCCCCACCAGACCCATCGCTCGCTCGTCCCTCCCTGAACCAGACCCATCGCCCGCTTGCCCTCCCCGAACCAGACCCATCGCCCGCTTGCCCTCCCCGAACCAGACCCATCGCCCGCTTGCCCTCCCCGAACCAGACCCATCGCCCCCCGAACCAGACCCATCGCCCGCTCGCCCTCCCCACCAGACCCATCGCTCGCTCGCCCCCGAACCAGACCCATCGCTCGCTCGCCCCCGAACCAGACCCATCGCTCGCTCGTTCCTCCCCACCAGACCCATCGCTCGCTCGTCCCTCCCCACCAGACCCATCGCCCACTCGCCCCCCCTGAACCAGACCCATCGCCCGCTCGCCGCCCCCCACCAGACCCATCGCCCGCTCGCCGCCCCCCAACCAGACCCATCGCCCGCTCGCCGACCCCCCCATCCTAGACTTATCGCACACTAGCTCTCAACTACACCTATTGCACGCACTAACAGAAGCCTGCTGTTGCCTCTCATCAACTTGGAAACAAACACTAAAACATTTGCCAGTCACTGCTCCAGTCTCTCCGCCTGACCTAGATTACCACTTCCCTCCAGATTTTCCTGGAACCTTTTTCTGTCTGTGCTTCAACTCTCAGACCCCCACTTATAATCTCTCCCAAAGGACACTTCTTTCTTCAATCTAAATGTAAATTTTGGATGATGAAATATAGGCAGGTCAAAATCTTTAATATTCAATATTCTGCTGAAAAGCTACACTATTTCAGTCACAGAAATAAATATACTTTTTTTCCATTATCTGCACGATAACTTTTCACAGATTATTCATTTAACATTGTTAGCCTACATAATTCCAAGTTCCCTACCGCAAATATATAAAGCAGGTTAATTTTTAATTCATATAAAAATCTTTGTATTACAGCAGCACAGTTGCAATTTCAGCAATATCTGTGATTTCTTTATGTAAATCGTAGCAAAGCACATGAACTATATATAAGAACACAAGAATTAGGAGCAGGAGTAGGCCGTACAGCCCCTCATGCCTGCTCCACCATTCAATAAGATCATGGCTGATCAACTCCACTTTCCCGCCTGATCCCCATATCCCTCGATTCCCCTGAAATCAAAAAATCTAACTATATCAGTTTTGGATATACTCAATGACTAAGCATCCACAGCCCTCTGGGGCAGAGAATTCCAAAGGTTCACAACCCTCTGAGTGAAGAAATTCCTCCTCATCTCAGTCTTGAATGGCCGACCCCTTATCTAGACTCACCAGCCAGAGGAAACAACCTCTCAGCATCTACCCTGTCAATCCCCCTCAGAATCTTCAATGAGATCACCTCTCATTCTTCTACACTCCAGAGTATAGGCCCATTCTACTCAATCTCTCCTCATAGGACAGCCCTCTCATCCCAGGAATCAATCTAGTGAACCTTCGTTGCACCGCCTCCAAGGCAACTATATCCTTCCTTAAATAAAGAGACCAAAACTGTGCACAGTACTCCAGGTGTGGTCTCACCAAGGCCCTGTACAATTGTTGCAAAACTTCCTTACTCTTATACACTAACCCCCCCTTGCAATAAAGGCCAGCATGCCATTTGCCTTCCCAATTGCTTGCTGTACCTGCATGCTAACGCTCTGTGTTTCCTGTACGAGGACCCCGAAATCTCTCTGAACACCAACATTTACTAGTTTTTCACCATTTAAAAAATATTCTGTTTTCCTATTCTTCCTAACAAATTGAATAACATTACATTTCCCCACATTATACTCCATCTGCCACCTTAGTGCCCACTCACTTAACCTGTCCATATCAGTTTGCAGGCTCGTTGTGTCCTCTGCACAGCTTACTTTCCCACCTAGCTTTGCATCGTCAGCAAACTAGGAGACAATACACTATCTGTCATTCCCAAAAGAACAGGAAAACTACTGCTAAATTCTGTTCCCATCTGCTGCCAATTACTCAAGATTGCAGAGTTTGCAATTCTGGACAACAAATAAATAGATACATAATGCCTGTTCTGTTTGCACAGTAGCATCAGTACACATTTTGGGTATTAATTACAATAACCACAAAGAATAGAAGCCAATCTCGTACAGACTGCATATATCTCGAGTACAACTTTCCAACTGTGTGGTTGCTCAAAAGACAAATTTTTAGCAGTGCTGAGATGACTAGTTTGTTTTCCTGGTCCTAAAAGTAGACCGTAAAGACCAAGTAAAAAGGAAAGTCTAGTTTTCCATGTCACGCTCACATGAACGCGCCCGCTATAAACGGCAGGCATAGGAAACAAGACCAACTAGATGAGAACTTCTGGACGTCAAGCACCAAGCTTCATTAACCTCTAGGAAATGGTACTCACCAGAACTCTGAAAAAGTAGAGGTATTCTGCTGCTCCCGAATAATTACCACACTCATACTGGAATTTAGCGTATCGGTACAAGGTGTCCAAATATTCCTGACGAAACTTCAAAATAAAAATACAGGTACAAATAAGCTGAAGCAAGATTTTTTTTTTAAACTACCATCATTGGGGAATAAACACAAAAGATTCAACTTGACGTAAATTATACCATTGCATGTAGCGTTTTTTTTTAAACACAACCATTTATCATCACGTTTCCCCTTAAGATACGATAACTGAGCATTATATTGCATCAAGTTAAGTTGCATTTGACCTCAAAAAATATCCACGGTATCTGATGAATTCATTTTAACAACTAACGAAGTAGTCAGTTACAAATAATTGATTGGCACCATTAAAAGTGAAGTTAGTCTACACTATCCAAACATACTGCAGAGTCAAGCACATCTTAGGGGGAAGAGAAAATGTAATATAGAGGGTACTAATGCTTTGCTCATAACAAGAAATCGGAGCAGCAGTCGGCCATTTGGCCCCTCGAGCCTGCTCTGCCATTCAATAAGATCATGGCTGATCTTTTACCTCAACTCCACTTTCCTGTACTATCCCCATATCCATTGATTCCCTTAGTATCCAAAAATCTATCGATCTCTGTCTTGAATATACTCAACGACTGAGCCTCCACAGCCCTCTAGGGTAGAGAATTCCAGAGATTCACCACCCTCAGTGAAGAGATTTCTCCTCATCTCAGTCCTAAATGGCCGACCCCTTATTCTGAGTCTGTGACCCCTGGTTCTAGACTCCCCAGCCAGGGGAAACATCCTCCCAGCATCTACCCTGTCAAGTCCTTTAAGAATTTTGTATGTTTCAATGAGATCACCTCTCATTCTTCTAAACTCTAGAGAATATAGGCCTAGTCTACTCAATCTCTCCTCATAGGACAATCCCCCTCATCCCAGGAACCAGTCTAGTGAACCTTCGTTGCACTCCCTCTATGGCAAGTATATCCTTCCTTAGGTAAGGAGACCAAAACTGTACACAATACTCGAGGTGTGGGCCCTATATAATTGCAGTAAGCCGTCTTTACTCTTCTACTCAAATCCTCTTGTAATAAAGGCCAACATACCATTTGCTTTCCTAATTGCTTGCTGTACCTGCATGTTAACTTTCAGTGATTCTTGTACAAGGACACCCAGGTCCCTCTGAACACCAACATTTCCCAATCTCTCACCATTTAAAAAATACTCTGCTTTTCTATTTTTCCTACCAAAGTGGATAACGTCACACTTCTCCACAATATATTCCATTTGCCATGTTCTTGCCAACTCATTTAGCCTGTCTATATCCCCTTGAAGCCTCTTTGCATCCTCCTCACAACTTACATCCCCACCTAGCTTTGTATCATCAGCAAACTTGGATATATTACATTTGGTCCCCTCATCCAAATCATTGATGTAGATTGTGAATAGCTGATGCCCAAGCACTGATCCTTGCGGTACTTCAACTATTACTTATGAATCACAGTAGTTTTTCCATTTTACAGCAATTGAGCTACAACATTATGCTAGTCATCATTAAATATTCACGATAATAAACAAATGGCCATAACTTACCCCATGCTTTTCTGCTAGATAATCAAACAGCATTCGTCCATCCCTATTAGATAGAAAAAGGTTTCAAAAATGTAATAATTGAAAACACACATCCATTTAGAAATCATTTAGGATTGAAGGACATTACAGGAATCATGCCCAATTATGTTTTTAAGAGTAATAAAAGGTTGGTGTAAAAAACCCCACAATATTTCATTGGAACCAAGAGCAGTACTAATCAACAGATTTTGGAAGTGACTATTATCTTATAGTGGATACATGCTGATGGGAGCTGGACCGAGCTCACCAACTCATTCCGTACATGTGCATGCATATAATCACAAACGCTCAAGATGGATTACAGAGACTGATGCCATTTCAAATCAGCCCAAATCCACACTAAGTTCTCCCAAATCGAAACGCAATGGTCTGGTTTTCATTATTGCACCACATTTGGGTTAACAATGAAAGTATGCTTTGGCTGGCAGTCTGCTGAACTCCAGCCAGTTTTGAAAAACAACTAAATGTGCGCAATCATACAGCGTGCGTGGCTGCAGAGTAAACAGGCTTCCATCATGCAGAAGTATGTTTTGAACTGAAGAGGTCATTTATCGTTGAGGTAAACCCGAGGCAGGAGGCTGAACATCTTTGTAAGCGCTGTACACTCCTGATCTCGGTACTCTTTTGCATTTCAAATTTGCTGAACAGAACCCAGGCATCTGTTAGAGGTGGGAAAACAGTGGTGAAGCATCCTGGGAAAAATTAGGACTTTTCCAAATTATCTATCATATTCCCCCATGGAGACGCAAGAGGTCAAATCTGTTTCGTTAAAGAATTATGGAAACCTTCACGGACCAGTTTCAATCCAGGTTTTCTTCTTCATCAGTACAATTACATGTTCTACAACATTATTGAAGTCTTGATGTTAACTCATATTTGTGTTGGCATCTCTGATGTTGACAATACTTGTTTATCCACAAAGGACCATGAAATCTTCAACAGAATGCACCAATAGGGACAAGATTTTTCTGCTCAATTTCCACTGACAAATGCAATGACGTCTAATTCATTTTTCACAAGTATTCATTGGTTTTATCAGCTTGTGTTTTTTTGATTTACACTGCACCTTTTAAAGATTTTGTTGCGTCTCTGACCGCTTCTGTACAAGACCGTCCAACTGCAAAACTGTCTTCTCTGCAATTTGTCACTTAAATGCTATTCTTCTGTAAAAGCTTGCACAGCAAATGTTAATCGGCTGAACTCATCCTGACCCCAGCCAGCTTCCAGCAATGCAGGGTGTGGGGGGGGGGGTGGGGGGTGAGTGGCGATACATGATGATCAGCAACAAGAATCGTTGACAGCTTTCTCCTCCCCAGCCAGGAAACACTATGGCCAACTGAAACAATCCCACTGCTGCCCTGCTCGAGATCAGGGTTCAAATCGGCAACCTTTCTGTCTGTGTATGTATGTTTCTATTGCGGTATCGCTCCTGAGTAATCTGCAACCTTAAGTGCAGTTCCACTTTTACCATGGTTTTACCTGCAGCCTAAAGGCCACAGCAATTCACCCAATGCTGCCACACTGCAAATTTACCGATGCAAAAAATATTTTACTGATATTACCGAGATGGACAGCTACACATGCATCACAGATGTTTGTAATTACATTTATCTAACGTTTTACAAAACTTGCTTCAGATGCCTCAGTTAATTGTAAATTTCCGGCCTAGCTCCCTTGGTATACTCTGGGTACTGCAGGAGCAGGAGAAAACAACTCCCATCATGCAACTCCCACACAACTTGTCCACAGCAGCTAAAAATTCCCAACATTCACAGCAGTGCTCAACTCCTGAGCTCCAGGCAGAGAGGCAGGTCAATACAGGGCTCCATGCGGGCAATCGTAACATTAAATGACCAATATTGTCACTAAGCTTAGGAACTTCTTTTTCCAGAACTGCATGATATTTTTTTTTTTAAGTCTGTTATTTTTAACTGTCAGGAAAGAGAGATGTTTTTTGCACGCTGCTAACTATTTTGGATTAATGCGGTTTGTGAATCGGCAGCTAAGTGGTCAGTTGAGTCAATCACTATTTTGCCCTGCAGACATGACACATTGGAAGTGCAACATGTCGGAGGCAATGCCTTTGTACAGTGTGATGGTGGACACTGGAGACAAGACTTGATAAAGACCTATTTCAAACATCGCTCTCTATTTCACTTTTAATAAAACCTCTCCTCCTTCAGTTCTTTAGCCCAAACACAATTTGACACCGAGTCATATATGGAGATATTAGGACAGGTGACCAAAAGCTTGGTCAGAGGTAAGTTTTAAGGAGAGCCTTAAGATAGAGGGAGAGGTAGAGGGGTTTAGGGAGGTAATTCCATAGCTTAGGGCCGTGGCAGCTAAAGGCACGGCTAACGGTGGAACGATTAAAATTGAGGGTGCGCAAGAGGCCAGAACACACTAAATATGCCAGCGAAAAAAATAATTGTCGTTACGCTACATTAGGAAGTAAACTAAACTAGGCAGAAAGCTGAAAATGTGACTTGGTCTCATTGCAAAGACGCAAATAACCTAGTTATCCCGATTTCAGGATATGCACAGTTAAGTACTAGCAGAGGAG
The DNA here is from genome assembly GCA_030390025.1 of Squalus acanthias. NCBI lineage: Eukaryota > Metazoa > Chordata > Chondrichthyes > Squaliformes > Squalidae > Squalus > Squalus acanthias. The sequence goes on along the minus strand of CM059432.1, from coordinate 142,767,768 downwards.
ATAATAAAATATAATAGGGCCACGCAACTTTTGTCCTCATTCTCAACAGCATTATGAACACGCGCCCAAATACAGAATTGTTCAAAAGCCATATTTATTTGTTTAAACTTCTGATCCACTTGGAAGATTGACTCAATTAAGTTTCAACTTGAAGTATTTAACCAGGCTTATCTCTTCCAAAAAAAAATCACATCTTTCTATTAACCGTGCTGTAGGAAGTTACATTTTCCTTAACTTATGCTAATCCACCAGCAACCAATTGCGAATAAGTGACAGACGTTATATTAATTACAGTGCTGCATACAGTCAGGCATTGTCAGTGCAATAACTCGAGAACACCCATTAAAGTTCAAAGTCAACTTACTTCAGCCTTATGGCATTGCTCCTCGGCTAAAGCACAATTATACAAGGACTTAACTTCAAACATCCTAGCAGCTTGGGGCACCTAATTACCCTTAGACAGCAAGAACAACCGGATGAGCACAACTGGTTGCCATACGTAAAATAGCGGTCATCGTTTTATTATTTGTTTTAGAATCTCTCCACACTGTATGGAGTTTTGTCCATGTGCATCAGTGTGTAATTTATAAATATCTTCTAAACATGGAAAGGGAAATGAGGACCACCTGTTCAGCATGTGACTATCATCCCACGAGCTGAACTTGATGAATACATTTTATCCCTATTCCTGGTTACCGCATGTTGATTTCTTTCAAATGTGCCTCTTTACAATGAAAGGGCAGGAAAAAACATTTAGACAAGAAAGATTTTTCTCCACTGCATTTGTAGGATGCCCGAGCTATTTCCCATCGATCTGCACCCAAGGGTTAAAGGCTGTAATGGGCCGTAGCAACTGCACAGAATCCAACAGTTAGCTGGGACATATACAAGGTTGGAACGTACTGGCACCTTAGGATGGCACAACAGACCAAGTTCACGCAGTTCATCCAGTCATCCGATCGAAGACTGTGTTACATCATTCAAAGTACTTGCCTGCCATAATGTTTAGTTCCTCCCTCCCGCCCCAGCAGATTTTTTTTGTACCGTTTGTAACCTGAGTTTTCTCATTGGAACACCACCATCGTGGTCACTCAGTTTCTGCCTTGCACTACCTAGCCACAATAAACTGGACAATATGCTGGATATTACTGGAAAATGGAGTATGTGGCTTTCTTGTGCAACAGGAAAATATATATTGTTCCTAATATGCTCGTGTATGCATTGCATAAACTATGCTTGCTACCATGCTGCGACCAGTGCCTCGAACAGGAACTACACTTCCAGTTAGTGGGTCAATGTTTGATTCTCTCTTTATGGGCACTCCAAGCACAAATTCCTCAAAGGGAAAGTCATATTCGCTCTCAGCGGGACTGCTGGGAATCAGCAAGATGAGTTTCGTCCTCGAGAAGGCTCCCGTAATATATTCCAAACATTCAATGGGCTTGGAAAGCATCATCTTCCAGCTGGTCAACAAAACAGGGGCTGGTAAGTTTGGGCAACTTAAGACTAACAGATAACAGATTAGGGAAGACATTTGTCACAAAAGGATCTTGGGCACAGGCAGGTTTCTGCAGGACTGGAAACAAGTAAATGCAGTACCATATTTAAATAGGGCAACAGATTTGACCCAGGTAATTAGCCTTTTAACAGGGTAAAACAACAGAAACTATTCTGACAAAATTAGGAATATCTGCAGAAAACAAATTTAACAGCCAAAATGGATTTAGAAGGTGTGCATCCCCAACTTCTTAAAAGACAGTACAAATAAGGTAGTGCAGTTTACCAAGATATAATTTACTTGGATTCTCAGTAATTTAATGTCCATAAAAGGCTTCCAACGAACCCAAAAGCCAGAGGAAGAACAGAGAACTGGATAAATTGATTAATAGGAGAGAGAGAGAACACACGTGAGAACTGTGAACATAGGAACAGGAGTCTGCCATTTAGCCCCTCGAGCCTGTTCTGCCATTCAATGAGATCACGGCTGATTTGCGACCTAACTCCATATACCCGCCTTTGCCCTATATCTCTTAATACCTTTTGTTAACAAAAAGCTATCAATCTCAGATTTAAAATTAACAATTGATCTAGCATCAATTGACGTTTGCGGAAGAGAGTTCCAAACTTCTACCACCCTTTGTGTTTAGAAGTGTTTCCTAATTTCACTCCTGAAAGGTCTGGCTCTAATTTTTGGACTATGTCCCCTAATCCTAGACTCCCCAACCAACAGAAATAGTTTCTCTCTCTCTACCCTATCAGTTCCCCTTAATATCTTGAAAACTCCAATCAAATCACCCCTTAACCTTCGAAATTCCAGTTCTAGTTTGTGTAATCTCTCCTCACAATTTAACCCTTGGAATCCAGGTATCATTCTGGTAAATCTATGCTGCACTCCCTCCAAGGGCAATATATCCTTCCTACAGTGTGGCATCCAGAACTGCTCACAGTACTCCAGGTGTGGTCTAACCAGGGTTTTGTATAGCTGCAGCATAATTTCTACCCCCTTGTACTCTAGTCCTCTGGATATAAAGGCCAGCATTCCAGTAGCCTTTTTGATTATTTTCTGTACCTGTTCATGACATTTTAATGATTTATGTACCTGGACCCCCAAGTCTCTTTGGACTTCCACTGTTACTATGTTTTCACCATTTAGAAAGTACTCTGTTCTATCCTTTTTAGGTCCAAAGTGGATGACCTCACATTTGCCCACATTCAAATCCATTTGCCACCGTTTTTCTCATTCGCTTAATCTATTAATATCTTAGTAATTTTAGGCTTCCATCTACACTACTTATAATGCCGCCTATCTTTGTCATTGGCAAACTTGGATATGTGGCTTTCTATCACATCATCTAAGTCGCTAATAAATACGGTGAACAGTTGAGGCCCCAACACAGATCCTTGCGGGACACCACTGTCAATTAGAGTACCTGCCCATTATCCCTACTCTCTGTCTCTTGCCGCTCAGCCAATTTCCTAACCAGGTCAATAATTTGCCCTCAATTCCATGAGCTTCAACTTTAGTTAACAGTCTCTTATAAGGGACTTTATCAAATGCCTTCTGGAAGTCCATATAAATAACATCCATAGACATTCCCCTGTCCACTACTTTAGTCACCTCTTCAAAAAATTCAATCAGGTTTGTCAGGCATGTCCTACCCTTTACAAATCCATGCTGGCTCTCTCTCATCAGCTGAAAATTTTCAAGGTGTTCAGTCACCCTATCCTTAATTATAGACTCTAGCAATTTCCTGACAACAGATGTTAGGCTAACTGGTCTATAATTCCCTGGTTTCCCTCTCTCACCTTTCTTAAATAGCGGAGTGACATGCACAATTTGCTAATCTAAAGGACCGGTTCCCGAATTGAGAGAACTTTGGAAGATTAGAGTTAGGGCATCCGCAATGTTCTCACCTACTTCCTTTAAAACCCTGGAATGGTAGCCATCTGGTCCTGGGGATTTCTCACTCGAGTGCCATTATTTTCTTCATTACTGTTATTTTGCTTACATTAATTTTGAGTCCCTGTCCCTGATTCATTATTAATTTTCTGGGGATGTCTGGCATGCCAGCCTCTTCCTCTACTGTAAAGTCACAACAACAACTTGCATTTACATAGCGCATTTAATGTTGTAAAACGTCTCAAGGCGCTTAACAAGAGCGATATCAATAAAAAAGTAACATTTTTTGACAGAAGGAGATATCAGGACAGATGACCAAAAGCTTGATCAAAGAGGTAGGTTTTAAGGAGCATCTTAAAAAGGGGAGCGAGAGGGCCAACGCAGCTGAAAGCACGGTCGCCAATGGGGGAGCGATTAAAATCAGGGATGCCGGAGAGGCCAGAATTGGAGGAGCGCAGAGATCTAAGGCTGGTAGGGCTGGAGGAGGCTACAGAGATAGGGAGGGGCGAGGCCATAAAGGAATTTGGAAACAAGGATGAGGATTTTAAATTTGAGGCATTGTCGGACCAGGAGCCAGTGAATGTCAGCAAGCACAGGGGTGATGAGTGAACAGGATTTGGAGTGAGTTAAGATACAGGCAGCAGAGTTTTAAATGAGCACACGTTCATGTACGGTGCAAGATGGGAGGCCAGCCAGGAGAGCATTGGAATAGTCAAGTCCAGAGGTAACAAAGGCATGGATAAGGGCTTCAGAAGCTGAGCAGAGGCAGAGTCGGTGTCAAGCAATGTTAGAGGTTGAAGTAGTCAGTCTTGGTGATTGAGCGGATAGGTGGTCGGAAACTCATCTCAGAGTCAAACACAACACCAAGGTTGCAAACGGTCTTGCTCAGCTTAAGACAGTTGCAAAGGATGGAAACGGTGGTCAGGGAACGGATTTTGTGGCAGGGACCAAAGACAATGGCTTCAATTTTCCCAATATTTAGTTGGAGGAAATTTCTGCTCATTCAATGTTGGACAAGAGTGACGTATCAGACAGTGGAGGGGTCCAAAGAGGTAGTGCTGAGATAGAGCCGAGTGTCGATGGCATACATGTGGAACCTGATACAGGAAACTCTATTAACCGGCACCGACGGGACCGGAGTGGTGCCGGTTTATCAAAAATTCCGGATAACGGAGAGTTATATCTACCAAGGTACGAGAGCCCCGTACATGGCCACAGATCCAGGAGTCCCTGGTGCACGGCCACAGGTGCAGGAACCCCGGTCACATTAAAGAATTTTCTTTTGAGTAAAACAGTATGTGTGGTGCCCTCGATCACAGCCATCACACAACAGCATGTTTTCTGCATCTCCCTTCTTGTGACAGATCTTACAGCGATCTTACAGCGAGCATTCAGCAAAGACTTGGCCCATATAATGCTACGATCCAGTGTAGAGAGATGAAGGAAAACCCCGGTTACCTACTCAAGAATTTTGCCGGTTAAGAGAGATTTCCGGATATTTGGGTGCCGGTTAATAAAGAGTTTCCTGGTATTGTGTTTTTGGATGATAGCGCCAAAGGTTAAACTGAAGGTGCATAGAGGAGTCAGGCAGGGATTCCTGGACCCTGCTCTCTCTCATCTACATAATTACCTCGATATTAAAAGTAAATGTTAAGTTTGTCAAGTTTTCTGACAACACAAATAGGAAGAGCAGTAGAGGCAGAAGATGCAGCAAAAAGATTGGAGAAGGGTTTCGATCAGCAATGTACCTGAGGAGGCAAATGGCAAGTTCAATTTAACACAAATGCAAAGTACTGCATATTGGTCAAAAAACGCAAGCATTACAAATGCAACTGAACTGGCAAAAAGGCTTTGGAAGGGAGCTGGGAGTGACTGTGGACTTAACACTTTCAATGGGCCGAAACTTGATCCCGGGACGCGAGAGTACGCACTGCGTACTCTCGCGTATTCCCACTCCAATTGCCGGTTTTCTGCATGCCCTGCGCATGCGCTGAAAACCGGCAATTGCTCTTCTGAAAAGGGGGCGGGTCTTGGGTGCATCGCGTGCGCGCTACAGGCTGCGCGCACGCTGTGCACTTCATGCTTTGGACGCGCAGGTAAGTACTGAAGATTTTGGAAATGTAAAAAGGAGTAAGACCCGCTTTTAAGAAGGTAAGTAGTGAATTAAGTATTTTTTTGAATTTTTTTTTACAGGTATATCTTTTTTATAGACTTTAAAGACAGGTAAGTTTATTTTTATAACTTTTTAAAAGATTTAAAAAAAATTCAAAAATTTAATTTTTTATTTAAAATGGTTAATTTAATTAACTATACTTATTTTATTAATGTGATGGTTTTTTTTTTATTTAATTGAGGTTTAGCTGTTATTTTGGGGGGGTGTAAGATTCATAGATTTCACAGCAGGTCTGTGAAACTTATGAATGGAAGATGGTGTGCTGCCATTGGCTCTAACTGAGTCACGTGATCCCACAGCTCGCACGAATTCACTACGCCGCTGGGATACGCAAGCCCAGCACAGCTGATGTCTAGAACATCAAGTTCGTGCGAGCTGGATCTGAAAAAGCATAAGCGAGGTGAGACATCGCGGGGAAGGCTTACCCCCGCGGGAACAGAGCGAGATCAATTTCTGGGCCATTATCTAGAAAAGGTGGCAAAGCAATTAAAAACTGTTAGAATTCTGGGATATACAGCCAGAACAATAGAGTACTACCCTCCAGGAGCTACACTAAGGGTTGACAATGCACTGGGCAGAGCATATCTGGGAGTCGTGCAGATAATTCTGGTCAATATGTCACAAGATGCACATAGGCACTGGAGAAGATGCAGAGGAAAATGCAACAAGTATAAGAGTGAGGATCTGTGAGGAAAGGTTAGAGAAGCTCGAGCACCGCAGCATAGAAAGAGGGCAGTTAAGCAGCAACCTCATGGGACCATACAAAATATTAAATATAGTTAATCGCACATTACAATTACAAATTAAACCAGGAAAGTATAAACATATATTTAAATAAGAGAAAAAAAAAAATTATTTTTAAATTGGTACGAACTTTGTTATAGAGAACCATTAATCTACCAGGCAGGAATAGGGACAAGAACATTCTGTGTGTACCAAACAGTTGGCTGCTGTCATGGGGGAGTTGGGGTACATTGAGGATGAGCTTCCCTGTGCCAAATGGCCTTTTCTCACAGCTTTGTGTTCCATCAAACTGAAAACCTTTTCAGTTTCAGACAGCACAATATTCTGCAGATTTTATGCAAGGAGGATTTAAATGTCACTACAAACAGAACATCGGGTTAAATATTAGCACATTACAGTATCGAATGGATTGTTCCTTCACCGTAAGAACTTCAATAAAACTCACACCCTTAAGTTTAGGCTCTGTGCTTTGAAGAACATTTCTACACCTGTAATCTCTCTTAAGTAGGCATTTATGGAGTGCAAATACAATAGTCTCAATATTCTCACAAATCAGGCTGCAGCATCTAATCTTCTGCTGGGAAACGGATTCCTAAGCAAAGTCACAAAACTGTCACTGTTAAGAACACTTTACTCTTCAAAGACTTGACTAAGTAAATCCAGAACTTTCGGCAGTGGCTTTTGATGAAAGCTGCAGCTAACTCTTTCAAGCCTTCAATTTTGTATCCTGTACAGCTCCTCGCAGGAAGCACTAAATTCAGATTTAGAACTGAAGACAAACTGAGGATACTTCTGGTGCAGAACTGGAAAACGTTAGTGAACAGCTTGCAATGTCATTATTCCATGCTTTTTGAAGCAATATGTAATGAGCTAACTGACCTGCAGGATGGTACATCTGGAATGTTACACAAGTCTGCAAAGTGATTTAAAAACAAATGAACAAGGAGCCTCACCATTAATGCTTTTTTTTTTAATCAGTTACCAAGAATTGCATGCTTCAGCATACGAATTTTTTTTACATGTTGAAACGAACACTCAGTACATCAACAGGGGAACTGGCTTGGAGGAGCTGCCAAATCAGACCACGCGAGGGAGTTGACTATCAGTAGAGATGGAGTCATGAACCAAAGCTACAGCCATAAATCATGCTATTCCAATGGGGTATGTTAAACTCGGCTTACTCACAGTGTCAAACTCATTAACTGTTCAAAACCAATTTCACTGATACTCAATACTCAAGAACAGCATGCTTACATTTCAGCCCAGCTATGATTTTTTTTAATAACTGAAGTAGGCACTGAAGAGCTTCAATTTCCTTTTTGCCAACAGCAGAATCTATTCCTCCTCCCACCCCATTACATAATTTTAAATATCTGCGGTTCGGTATGGTGCTACCCTAAGTGCATGCCAAGACAGCCAAGAGACTTGATTTCAAACACACGAGGACTGCCCGGGTTATGAAGCAATCAAGCCAATGCAAATTTTGTCAAACAAAACGACCATGAACAAAACTTTTTGGAAAGATTGTTCAGGCTGGATGAGAGAAATAAGGGAGCTACCAGTGATTTAAACTGAAGTAATGCCACTCTTTTAAAGCTTTCAAAAAACAAGAAAACAAAATAATGCCTGTGATAATTCTTTAAATAAGGAATATCATCTGTAACGCTCTGGTTTGTATAGTTTCCTACTGTTATGCACTGTGAGGCAGACTGTGCCATTTTATCTTTGTAAATGTGGAGAATTTTACCTGCTCATTGATGCTCCTGTTCTGTCCCAACAACATGCCTCATTTACAAACCTGAACAGCATGCTTCTGGCACTAGCATGCTGCTTAGATTCTCCACACCAGCCGATCAGGGCCCAGTTGACAGTTTGTGCTGCGTTCATATTGAATCGATCTGAACCCAGGCCCCAGGTGTGAAAGATCCTCTGGACAACCTACTCTTCTGGCCACTTCATGATAGCTGTTAACCGGACCACTCTGATCAATATTCTGATTTCAAAAAGTACTTTGATCAGAGACATGCGCATGGTACAATGGGCTAATAAATGCCTTCTAGGTTTGGATTCAGCTCTCAATCATCGGAGGAAAGCTTCCCGTCAGAATTTAAGGATCGTAATAAAAGTGAAATGGATTTGAGAAGTCTCAACCCAGTTTCTAGTGGGCTCACGTCCAAAGAGTAAAACTAGCTATGATCAGACAATAACTGGCAGTATCCCCTGATAATTAACATACACCACAACACTTCATCTTTGGACTGCCAGCAGGTTCAAAAACATTTCTGTCTTGCTCAATTTACTTTGTATGGTTCCAACTTATGCACCGACATGCTGAAACAAAGGCTATTACCTTAATAAAGCTACTCAAATAACAACAGCTTAATTTCTGTATTAAACCAGAACTATTTAAATTATTCATTTTGAGTGCTTATTTTATAAATTATCTCTGCTCATCTGTCAGACCTCCATCCCTCCCGTTCTCTGTCCTACGTGTATTTTAATTTTACTTCTCGCTTACCACAATCCTTTTCTAACTTGAATATCTCTTGCTTAGGTTTGTTCCTTTCCTGGCTCGCACTGTCCATTTTAAGAGGTGGGAGCAACTTTCACAAAACTTGATTTTCATTGTCTTTAAAACTAGTTGCAGCCAAGTAAAATGGAGAGCGCGTAAACATTGGTGTGACCGCATTAAAGGTCAGTGGGTCAATCTGCTGTGCGAAAGTGTGTCTTATACAGAATTGGCTCTGGCGATATACTGGTCAACGCACCGGATTGGAGGAAACCCTGTGACATGTGTTTGTAGGTAGGAGACAGAGAGTCGGGATAAAAGGCACATACTCGGATTGGCGGGGTGTGACAAGTGCTGTTCCCCAGGGATCTGTACTGGGGTCTCAGCTTTTCACCATATTTATTGAAGACTTGGGTGAAGGAATCGAGAGTTGTATATCCAAGTTTGCAGGTGACACTAAGTTGGGAGGCACATTAAGTCGTATAGATGGGAGCAGGAGGTTACAAAGGGACACAAGACAGACTGAGTGAGTGGGCAAAATGGCAAATGGTGTTCAATGTGGACAAGTGTGACTACATCCACTTTGTATCCAAGAAAGACAAATTGGAATATTTTGTTTTAAATGTGGAGAGACCATGAGTTGTGGGGAAGCAAAGGGATTCAGGTGTCCATGTACACAAATCACTTAAGGCGAGTACACAGGTATGAAAAGCAATCAAAAGGGCCAATGGAGTGCTGACTTTTATCTCAAGGGGGCTGGAATACAAAGTGGAGGAAGTGATGCTTCAGTGTAGAGCACCTTGGTCAGAGCCCATCTAGAGTACTGCGCTCAGTTTTGGGCACCGCACCTCAGGAAGGATATAGTGGAGGGGTACATGGCAGAACCACCAGAATGATACCCGGATTTCAAGGATTAAATTGAGAGGACAGGTTGCATAAACTTGGGTTGTATTACCTCGAGTTTAGAAGGTTGAGGGGTGATCTAATCGAGGTATTCAAATGATAAAGGGATTCAATAGGCTAGATAGAGTGAAACCATCTCCTCTGGTGGGGGAATAACCTTAAATTAGAGCTAGGCCATTTGGGAGTGAAATCAGCCCCTTGAGCCTGTTCCGCTGTTCTATTAGTACATGGATGACCTATACCTCAACTCCATTTACGCTCAATATTTTTTTTTTAATTCGTTCATGGGATCGGAGCGTCGCTGGCAAGGCCAGCATTTATTGCCCAACCCTAATTGCCCTTGAGAAGGTGGTGGTGAGCCGCCTTCTTGAACCGCTGCAGTCCCGTGTGGTGAAGGTACTCCCACAGTGCTGTTAGGGAGGGAGTTCCAGGATTTTGAACCAGCGACGATGAAGGAACGGCCGATATACTTCCAAGTCAGGATAGTGTGCGACTTGGAGGGGAACTTGGAGGTGGTGGTGTTCCCATGCGCCTGCTGCCCTTGACCTTCTAGGTGGAAGAGGTCGCGGGTTTGGGAGGTGGTGCCGAAGAAGCCTTGGCGAGTTGCTGCAGTGCATCTTGTAGATGGAACACACTGCAGCCACGGTGTGCCGGTGGTGGAGGGAGTGAATGTTTAAGGTGGTGGATGGGGTGCCAATCAAGCGGGCTGCTTTGTCCTGGATGATGTAGAGCTTCTTGAGTGTTGCTGGAGCTGCACTCATCCAGGCAAGTGGAGAGTATTCCTTACTTGTGCCTTGTAGATGGTGGAAAGGCTTTGGGGAGTCAGGAGGTGAGACACTCACCACAGAATACCTAGCCTCTGACCTGGCTCTTGGTGCCACAGTATTTATGTGGCTGGTCCAGTCAAGTTTCTGGTCAATGGTGACCCCCCCCCAGGATATTGATGGTGGGGGATTCAGCGATGGTAATGCCGTTGAATGTCAAGGAGCGGTGGTTAGACTCTTGCTTGTTGGAGATAGTCATTGCCTGGCACTTGTGTGGCACAAATGTTACCTGGCACTTATCAGCCCAAGCCTGAATGTCGTTCAGGTCTTGTTGCATGTGGGCATGGACTGCTTCATTATCTGAGGAGTTGTGAATGGCACTGAACACTGTGCAGTCATCGGCGAACATCCCCATTTCTGACCTGATGTTGGAGGGAAGGTCATTGATGAAGCAGCTGAAGATGGTTGGGCCTAAGATACTGCTCTGAGGAACTCCTGCAGCGATGTCCTGGGGCTGTGATGATTGACCTCCAACCACCACAACCATCTTCCTTTGTGCTGTGTATGACTCCAGCCAATGGAGAGTTTTCCCCCCGATTCCCATTGACTTCAGTTTTACTAGGGCTCCTTGATGCCACACTCGTTCAAATGCTGCCTTGATGTCAAGGGCAGTCACTCTCACCTCACCTCTGGAATTCAGCTCCTTTGTCCATGTTTGGACCAAGGCTATAATGAGGTCTGGAGCCGTGTGGTCTTGGCGGAATCTAAACTGGGCATCAGTGAGCTTGATAGCACTGTCGATGACACCTTCCATCACTTTGCTGATGATTGAGAGTAGACTGATGGGGCAGTAATTAGCCGGATTGGATTTGCCCTGCATTTTGTGGACAGGACATACCTGGGCAGTTTTCCACATTGTCGAATAGATGCCAGTGTTGTAGCTGTACTGGAATAGTTTGGCTAGAGGCGCGGCTAGTTCTGGAGCACAAGTCTTCAGCACGACAGCCGGGATGTTGTCGGGGCCCATAGCCATTGAGCTCAGTGTGCTCAGCCGTTTCTTGATATCACGTGGAGCGAATCGAATTGGCTGAAGACTGGCTTCTGTGATGGTGGGGACCTTACCCAACAAAAAACTATCGATCTCAGTCGTTATAATTTCAATGATCCACAGCCTTTTGAGAGAGTCCAGATATCCTCTACTTTGTGTGAGATAGTGCTTTCTGATGTACTTGCTGTGCAGTTTGTTTCATTCATTTCATCCCACCTCCCCAGCATTCCTGCCCCTTCCACTTCACTCTTTACCCTCATTGTTTCATCATCCTTTTTAGAATCCATCTCCTCCAGCCCCACAACCTGCCAAAATAGCTGCACTCGCCTAATTCTGCCCTCTAGCATCCCAGATTATAATCGCTCAATCATTGGTGGCCGTGCCTTCAGTTGCCTCGGCCCTAAGCTCTGGAATTCCCTCCCTAAACCTCTCTACCTCTCTTTCCTCCTTTAAGACACTCCTTAAAACCTACCTCTGACCAAGCTTTTGGTCATCTGCCCGAATATCTCCTTGCGGCTCGGTGTCAAATTTTTGTCTTATCACACTCCTGTGAAGCGCCTTGGGATGTTTTACTACAACAATTTGTTGTTGTTATTATACCGCCTTCCTAAATTAACCTATCCTCTCGCCGACAGCCAGGAAGAACCTGAGCGGTCAGTATTTCCACAGCCATGGTCAAATGCCAGCCAAAACAAGTGCAGAACTGAAAGCATCTTCAAGCAAGTCGTCAATCCAAGGCCATTGCTGGGACACACAAGTATGGGAAAAGGTTGATTCGCTTTCCATTTCCTAACTTCCTCCAAAGACATTGCTGAGAACAGGATCTCACCACACTGGGAAATCGCTGGCTTCACCTCGCAGCCCACCATCAACCAGCTGCACCGCCAGAATCCTGACACCAGTGGAACTTTTAATTGTGCGTGTATTTAAAATAAACTTCCGAAATATGACAGACTTACTTATTCCGCTAGTCACAGGTAGCCGGGGGCAGCAGGAAAGTCACCAGGCCCGTCAAAGTCACTGCACAATCCCCAGACATATTTCACACAAGACTAACGTCTTCAAATACTTCTGAACATGTCAGGACAAGACCCATTTGTCTGTGGCCCTTCATTCTAAGTCAAGCTTCAGTTCCAATTGTGGTCCCTCACACAGAAAACATTCTGGGCTGCTCACTGCCCTGCATTTGATGTGGCTTGTCAAATGTATTAATGACACTTTACAATCTGTCCTCCAACTTTGATCCACAAACATACAACCAAAGCCTCTCATTTGATCCCCCAAAGCTCTACAATCTGTTGCTACCTCACAGAGCCAGGACTTCAATAAAATGCGCGCTTTAATGTATCAGTAAAATTACACTGAATATAATTATAAAAATTACATAAACTTTTTTTATTCGTACCATTCTACATGCTAAAATCATTTAGCAGCAATACTCATAACTGGAAACATCAATTAATGCGCAGAGTTACAACAAAAAAGTAGGTAGCTAAAGGAGAAACGATCAGCATTTGAAACACTATTCAGCTGGAAATGAATAAAATTGAGTTTTATTAAAAAAAAACACGTCTTTCGAATTTGTGATAAATGAAACAACTATTCCACTTGAGTAATTAAACTACTCCATTGCCCAGATTTTAATAACGTAAGTACGTCTGAAGTTTCTGACCCCCACCCACCCCTTTAAAACAGTGCTCTGGTGAAGATAATGCACAGTAATGACATCTCCTAACGAACAGGTCACATTTTTGGCAGCTCATTTGCAGGTTGAGAAGTTATCACTATTTGCCATACAATCTTACAACCCAGAAGGAGGCCATTCGGCCCATCGTGCCTGAGCCAGCTTGTTGAAAGAACTCACCAATTAGTCCCACTCCCCTGCTCTTTCCCCGTAGCCCTGTAAATTTTTCCTTTTCAAATACTAAATCCCTTTTGAAAGTTACTATTGAATCGGCTTCCACCGCCCTATAAGACAGCGCATTCCAGATCACAACTCACTGCGTTAAAAAAAAATGCTCATCTCTACACCATCCCCCCACTGGTTCTTTTGCCATTTATCTTTAAAAATGTTGCCATGACGAATCTTTTACAGCAAGCTTACACAAGATGAGCAACTGGAGAACTAATGACCACAGCTTGCATTCAGATTACATGAAGCTTAAAGGAATGAGTTTCAGCGGTTGGTAATATGTAGCAGCACAGGCTGCAGGTGTATGTCTGCAACTTCAACAAGTGGCAAGCTACAGATTTACACCCCCATTTCTCAACCTGCTCACTGAGGGAGCAAGAAATATGTAAGCCAACCTGCTAGCATGGACTTAATTGGAGCCAGTTTTAGAGTAGCCTTAAAAATTGGGGGTATTGTAGTGTGGAAACCAAACTGCGGAGGAGGAGGAGGGGAGGGGAGGGGGGGGGCTGCGGGAGAAAGGCGATAGAACACTGGGCCAGTACTGGAAACTATAGTCATATTACATTACTTCTCACAAAGATTAGTTCTAATGTGTTATTTAATGTTTTAGTATCAGCTGTGGCTCAGTGGGTAGCACACTCGCCTCTGAGTCAGAAGGTTGTGGGTTCAAGTCCCACTCCAGAGACTTGAGCACAAAAAGCTAGGCTGACACTCCCAGTGCAGTACGGAGGGAGTGCTGCACTGTCGGAGGTGCCTTCTTTCGGATGAGACGTTAAACCGAGGCTCCGTCTGCTCTCTCAGGTGGACATAAAAGATCCCATGGCACTATTTCGAAGATGATCAGGGGAGCTCTCCCCGGTGTCCTGGGGCCAATATTTATCCCTCAATCAACATCACAAACAGATTATCTGGTCATTATCACATTGCTGTTTGTGGGATCTTGCTGTGCGCAGATTGGCTGCTGCATTTCCGACATTACAACAGTGACTACACTTCAAAAGTACTTCATTGGCTGTAAAGCGCTTTGGGATGTCTGGTGGTCGTGAAAGGCGCTATTAAAACGCAAGCTCTTTTTTTCTTTTTAAGCCAACTCATTTGATGAAAGTACTAAAAACGAACCCACTGAATAGACTATATTGGGACGCAAGGAGCACACGGGTGCTTTTTTCTTTTAAAACAAAGAAAAGTGCTTTAAATTGTTTGTAATTTATGCATACGGAAAACCGCAGGGCTACAATTGGACAGCTTGTGGCAATTTATAGCTGGGGAAAATGGTAGCTATGATGTTCTTTCGCATTACATGCTCAGTCAAAATGAACAGGTGGTATTAATTCAGCATGCCTGGGTAATCAGTCAAAAGTTCCCTTTCACTAGCCTTAACACAAGTGCACATGTACAGAATTTGCTCGAACAAAAATTGCATCATGCGGTCGGCATACAAGAACACGTCAAGCGTGGTAGGGCCAAACATCTGTACACCCGTCAGCAGCTCGACATCCAACCACACCTAGACAGATCAAACCCATTTGTGGCGCTGGAACAGTTAAACGGGTGTGTCATTTGCATATTTGGGTTTGTATAATTATATGAAACATAAGTAGAACATGCAACGGGTAAATGTAGAATGCAACATCCCAATCAGGAAATCTTTCGATGCACCTGTAATCTTTCATTATTGAGCATCTTCTATTAAATATTCAACTAGGTCACAGATCTCCAAGGTGTCAAGTGTCAAGGCACTTCGGACAACACCCAACTTGAGATCATGAGTGGGACAGCTTATCGTCATGCTCTGCTTTCAACTGTGCGACACAGGTTTAAAACCAAATCAGGCAACTGGCATGAAGGTCATCTCCATTTGATTTACACAAATGACTGCTAGATAAATAAAAACGGAACATGGCTGCGTTACGAGTAAGCGTATGAAATCAGGTCTCGTGTCTGCCTACCTGGTCGACTGCATTTGCCTCGTAGTTTCTGGGTCCTCAAACATCTTCACAATTGGTTCAGTTTCAGACTGGAGCTGTTTCAGTTGTGCAACCACAGTTGTGCGTTTTTCTCTCAGAGCTAAAAATTCAAACACATCCTTTTCACTCAAATGGTCACAGGAGTGCTTTTGTACAAGGAAAGTCTTCAAATTATCACTGACTTTCAACTTTTCTTGGATTCTTTTGAACGATTAGGCGCAAGGTGCTGCTAAGTGGGGGTGTGGGTGAAGGTCTCCTCTCCTCCCAACAACCCCTCTCCCCCAAAAAATAAATCTGCTACTGATTGATAAGTTAAAGGGAGAATGTAGATGTTCCAGATTATTCTCCCAGCTCCCGAGACTCAGCAATCGTCTCTCCAAGTTAGCACACAGGGACTCAACTGATGTCCAACCTAAACTTCTCCCAGTCGCTAGCAAGGATCTCAGAACATGCCAAATGTCACTGCGATCTGCTGACTGATGAGCTTGTAGTGGTCAGCCATGGATCAGTGGGCAGCACTCTCGCCTCTGAGTCAGAAGGTTGTGGGTTCAAGTCCCACTCCAGAGACTTGAGCATAAAATCTAGGCTGACAATACCTAGGGAGTGCTGCACTGTCGGATGTGCCATCTTTCGGACGGGACATGAAACCAAGGTCCCGCCTGCCCTCTCAGGTGGACGTAAAAAGATCCCATGGCACTATTCGAAGAGGAGCAGGGGGTGTTTTCCCCTTCAACCAACATCACTAAAACAGATTACCTGATCATCATCTCATTGCTGTCTGTGGGAGCTTGCTGTGCACAAATTGGCTGCCGCGTTTCCTACAATACAACAGTGACTGCACTTCAAAATGTACTTCATTGGCTGTAAAGAAATAAAGACTATATAGAATAAAGTTCTATAGTGCCTTTCATTACCTCAGGATGTTCCAAAGCGCTTTGCAGCCAATGAAGTACTTTTGAAGTGTAGTCACTGTTGTATTGTAGGAAACGCGGCAGCCAATTTCTGCACAGCAAGCTCCCACAAACAGCAATGTGATCACGACCAGATAATCTGTTTAGTGATGTTGACTGAGGGATAAATATTGGCCAGAACACAGGGTAGAACTCCCCTGCTATTCTTCGGAATAGTGCGAAATAAAGCACTTTAGGACGTGAGGTCCTGAGCAATGTTCCCGTTAAGCTGTGCGACCGCAGTCTGAAAGTCCCGCACAGGCCGCTTGCTGGCTTCACATGGAAAAACCGCGTACGCGCGGAAATTTGAATGGGCCACACATCCCGTTAAAGGGGCCGTGTACTCAAAAAACATTAGAGGGAACATTGGACCCAAGGTCATGAAAGGCCCTATAGAAATGCAAGTCTTGCTTCCTTTTCTGTAGCTAACAGCAGTTAAAAGGATTCAACGGCAATTCCAGGACATGAAGAGGCAAATTATGGTGAGCCAGCTAGAACAATTACTTCTCCTTTAGAAGACTTTTCAAAAAGTGTGTTTTTTTTTTAAACCCACTTTATGCTTCACATTATAAAATTCCCCCCTTCCCTGTGTGGAAGCATCAAGCCTATTTTCTAGAAGCTGGCACTTCCCCACATGGGTGACTAATGCACATCATGCTGGTTCTCACTGCAGCTTGGAATACAGAAATATTTCACTACAGCGCTTCTGTGACAGCTTCATCAAGTCATGTTACGTGTGAGATCAATCATGCTTAAAACTGTTTGCAGCATCTGTAAGTGCACAGAAAACCACTCGGTTTTTTTGGTTCAGAAATAAAGAGACATTTAGGGAATTTAGATTGTCTGGTGCGAACGTACTTTACACAGGTTTCTGGCACTGATTATCTGCATTTACCAGACATTTTATGCTGAATTCTTTTTAAGCCTTGCAATCATCAGGCAGCAGCCACAATTAAGAATTAAACACTAAAACAAGCTGGAAATCAGGACTTTGATCCCTACAAGTCACTGCTCAGCAGACCTGACTGCAAAATGATGACAAGGGGGGGAAAAACAACAAAGCCAATATGTGTTTCTGGAGGCAGATGCAGTCCAGCACTGGAACTGGAATTCATCTCCATAAACCCACACAACAGAAGGCAGGGCTGGGAGGGGCGCTGCTCAATTCTCAACCACAGCCTCCGAGAATTTACAAACTGGCAAATGTCCACACTGGTACAGCGACATGGAGAAAACCACCAAGGAGCACGCGGCAGTGGAACACCAGGCCAGGAGAGCCACAGGAAGGCTGCACAGCGCTCCAGCTTGGAATGTTTGGGGCAGGAGTGAAAAGAAATCCGACGTGGGAGTCTCCACCACGGATACTGGAGAGGATCTTCCCTGCTGTGTGCATGGAATATATTCCAAAGTCACCATGACAATAGAGAAATTCAAATGCAGATCTCCCTCGCTATCTACAGCTGTGGTGGTAGCTCTCGGGTAGATGTAAAAAATCCCAGGGCACTATTTCGAAGAGGAGCAGGGGGAGTTCTCCCCAGTGTCCTGGCCAATATTTATCCCTCAACCAACATCACAAACAGATTAGCTGGTCATTAACTCATTGCTGTTTGTGGGAGGTTGCTGTGTGCAAATTGGCTTTTGCATTTCCTACATTACAACAGTGACTACACTTCAAACGTACTTCATTGGCTGTAAAACACTTTGGGACATTCTGAGGTTGTGAAAGGCACTATAGAAATGCAAGCTCTTTCTTTCTGTTAAATACGACAGTTAAATACTGTCATCTTTACGACAGATGTGGTTAAGGAGATGGTTTGAAACATTCCTAATCGATACGTTTCCTCTCTCCACCAAATGAGCCTCGATTGTCCAACAGTATGCCAATCAGCAAAAGACATCTCACATCAATCCACAGACACAACACTATTCTAGGTAGCAGCAGGGAGATTGTGGCACCTGAACTAAAGCAGTCTCAGTCCTGTTACCTCACGACGAGCGCCAACAGCGCAACTGAAGCAGAGGGGGGGGGGAATTTCAGAGCAGAGTGGGCTGGGGCGCACTAGACAGGACAGGTACAGAAATAAATCGGTACATCGTCACGACAGTCGCTTTAAATATACGTGCAAATAGCTCTACAACTATTTAATCTGGGCTCATCTCCAAATTATTTCAAGAACAAGCCCGTCAGATCATTGGAATACTGCATAAGGTGGGTCCTCCACTGAAATTGATAAGATTTGTGTGAAATAAGGGCAGAGGGGGATACGGAGCAAAGGTGGGTAAAATGAGAGACAGATCAGCCATGATCTAATTGAACGACAGAACAGGCTCGAGGGACTGAATGCCCTATTCCTGATCCGAAGACAATGAGATTTTCACCTCGTGATGCCTATATTGGCTTTTCACCACACGGTACAAGGCTGTGTTGAGTCTCTCCTCATCTACAGTGAGGTTGCTAAGTAGCCCTTTGAACAGCAAGGTTCTGTGGAATTCAGAAACCCATCATGACTGGAAACAATTTAGGTGACTCATACTGCAAGGCAACTCCAGGCTGACTGTGGCACTTACTGCTTATTGAGCTATTAGTCAAACATTTGCTGTAGAATGTAGCATTCTTTACGTACCTATTCTTTTTTCAGCCAGCACAGACACGATGGGCTGAATGGCCTCCTTCTGTGCCGTAAATTTCTATGATTCCATGATTCACAACCCTCTGATTGAAAATATTTCTCTTCATCTCGGTCCTAAATGCCCGACCCCTTATCCTGAGACTCTCCCCCCTAGTTCTAGACTCTCCAGCCAGGGGAAAAGAGTCTCACAGCATCTACTGCTCAGTTGCTGTCAATTTCAAGGCCTGTCACAGAGTACGGCCTCCTTCTGTGTGCCTACATCTCCCATTCTTCCTACTCCTCCTCCTCAGGTTGCAAAGAGGCTGCTGCACCTATTGCAAGAGGCATTGCAGCACAACATTGCATTAAATAGGTTGGCATTAAAATATATTCCATTCACCGTACAGCCGTGGTTGCACCATGGCTAATTCACCACAGTGTAGCTGCAAAATCCCAGTTAAAAGAGAAGCACATATCAAACCCAAATTAACTCGATTAGAATAAGTTATAGATACTCACAAGTATATTTCTACAGGGTAGGCCATGAATGGATTTCATTCACAAGACCTCTGCTGCTTGTGAATTACGAAGATTTGACATTCTAATTGCTGAACTGCACTCAACTTATTGCGTACAACTTACCTTGAGGAATTTCTTTATCGGGGTACAAGTTCTTGTACACATCCATAGCAAAGTCAACCATGTTTGTGTCACTGAGAAGATCCAGTTTCCCTTGGAGGAGTTCCTTTTCATTGTAAATCTGAAATCAAAACGTGTCAAATGATAGTGCAGAATTCTTAAAACTTAGAATTGAAAAAAAACACAACTTCACAGCTCGAGCACAGTGTCCAGTTCTGGTCAGACCACAGCTCGAGCACAGTGTCCAGTTCTGGTCAGACCACAGCTCGAGCACAGTGTCCAGTTCTGGTCAGAGCACAGCTCGAGCACAGTGTCCAGTTCTGGTCAGAGCACAGCTCGAGCACGGTGTCCAGTTCTGGTCAGAGCACAGCTTGAGCACGGTGTCCAGTTCTGGTCAGAGCACAGCTCGAGCACGGTGTCCAGTTCTGGTCAGACCACAGCTCGAGCACAGTGTCCAGTTCTGGTCAGACCACAGCTCAAGTACTGGGTCCAGCCACCTTACCCATCATTTTCATCCCAGAAAGTATACACAAGATTAAAATTGATCATTAACTCGCCCGATGGACCACCGTACGAGTGCGTGAAGGAACCCTCAGGTGCAGCAGAGACCCATTAGTCAGTGCTGGATTAACTGAACTTGGGTAGGGTAGCACTTGGTGCATTTAAATTGATCGGAATGTCTCCGGGTTAACAAAGAGGGAGAAAAAAAACCAGCCAGTGCACCCATTCCTGACAGCTAGGCAGTGATCCAGTGAGATATTTTCGCGGTCACACAACATGCTGACACTCACTGCCTAGGTTTACACATGAAGAATGGGCACATGCCTGCTGGAAACCTGTGGAACTGTACAACTGCAGCAGTCACTTCAGCAGAGCGCAAGCAATGAGAATGATCATTTTTATCTCCCGTGGACTGTACGCTCCCTCGCAGTGAAACAAAAAATTATATACAGCTCTTAATGGCAACAACAGAATTGAGCTACACATGCAGTACATTCACCTTCATCGAATCTTACAGCAAAGGGGGCCATTCAGCCAATGCCAGCTCTTGGAAAGGGCTGTCCAATTTAGACCCAGAACCCAGCTTTCTCCCCATAACCCTGCAAATTAGTTATCGCCTCACTTGCCAGAGGAAACAGTATCTCCCCACTTGCTCTCTCAAAACACCTCAATTTTGAATTCACTGCTCTAAGGAAAACAATCCCAGCTTCTCCAATCTCTCCACATAACAACTCCCCCACGCCTGGTATCATCCTGGTAAACCTCCTCTGTACCCTCTCCAGGGTCTGATATCCTTCCAAAAGCATGGTGTACACAATACACAAATGATGCCTAACCAGTGATTTGTAAAGGTTTAGCGTGACTTCCTTGTTTTTGTATTCAATGCCACTAGTTACAAAGCCAAGTATCACATATGCTTTAACTGCCTTATCAACTTGCCCTGCCACCTTCAAGGATTTGTGAATATACACCCGAGGTCAGATATATTTTTCTGTAACTGTTGACCTATTATGTTATTTCTGCAGCTGTTGTAACATTTGGAACAGGAGGCCTTTCAGCCCCACGAGCCTATCTCCGCCATTCAATTAGATTGCCTGATCTGCAACTCCACTTCATTTACCCGCCTTTGCTCCATATTCTTTAATACACTTACTTAACAAAAATCTATCACTCTCAGTCTTGAAATAGTCAATTGACTCCCAACATCCACAGCCCTTTGGGGATACTTTCTAAATTAAAGACATTTTATGCTGTAAAAAATTTTTTTAATTAGTTCATGGGATGTGGGCGTCACTGGCAAGGCCAGCATTTATTGCCCATCCCCAATTGTCCTCGAGAAGGTGGTGGTGAGCCGCCTTCTTGAACCACTGCATTCCTGTGGTGAAGGTACTCCCACAGTGCTGTTAGGGAGGGAGTTTCAGGATTTGGACCCAGCAACGATGAAGGATCGGCGATATACTTCCAAGTCAGGATGGTCTGTGACTTGGAGGGAAACTTGCAGGTGGTGGTGTTCCCATGCGCCTGCTGCCCTTGTCCTTCTAGGTGGAAGAGGTCGCGGGTTTAGGAGGTGCTGCCGAAAAAGCCTTGGCGAGTTGCTGCAGCCACGGTACGCTGGTGGTGGAGGGAATGAATGTTTAAGGTGGTGGATGGGGTGCCAATCAAGCCAGCTGCTTTGACCTGGACGGTGTCGAGCTTCTTGAGTGTTGTTGGAGCTGCACTCATCCAGGTAAGTGGAGAGTATTCCATCACACTCCTGACTTGTGCCTTGTAGATGGTGGAAAGGCTTTGGGGAGTCAGGAAGTGAGACACTCACCACAGAATACCTAGCCTCTGACCTGCTCTTGTTGCCACAGTATTTATGTGGCTGGTCCAGTTAAGTTTCTGGTCAATGGTGACGGATTCGGCGATGGTAATGCCATTGAGTGTCATGGAGCGGTGGTTAGATTGTCGCTTGTTGGAGATAGTCGTTGCCTGGCACTTCTGTGGCACGAATGTTACCTGCCACTTATCAGCCCAAGTCTGAACGTCGTCCAGGTCTTGTTGCTTGCGGGCATGGACTGCTTCATTATCTGAGGAGTTGTGAATGGCACTGAATACTGTGCAGTCATCAGCAAACATCCCCATTAATACCTTATGTTGGAGGGAAGGTCCTTGATGAAGCAGCTGAAGATGGTTGGGCCTAGGACACTACCCTGAGGAACTACTGCAGCAATGTCCTCAGGCTGCGATGATTGACCTCCAACCACAACCATCTTCTTTTGTGCTAAGTATGACTCCAGCCCGTGGAGAGCTTCCTCTGCCCCCCCCCCGCCCCCCGAGATTCCCATCAGTTTGACAAGGGATCCTTGATGCCACACTCGGTCAAATGCTGCCTTGATGTCAAGCGCAGTCACTCTCACCTCTGGAATGCAAGTGGCTGCTGCTAATTAAGGGCTTTATCACACTCACGTTTCAAATATGATGCAACTGAGCATTCCAAGCAGCTTTTATTCAATGACAGATTATGCTACAGAGTCCCATTGCCTTGTGAATATTTTAAAACTCATTTAATTCAACTTTTACCAACAGAGTGATTGAAGGTGTAGTATGATTTTTCTTAGAAAAGTTTTTTAAAAAACACAAAGAAGGCATCTTTCATGCGATGTACTTTATGTACTGAGGGAGCGCTGCATTGTCAGAGGTGTTGTCTTACGAATAAAAACCCGAGGCCCTCTAAAATGGACGTAAAAGATCCCAAAACCGTTGTTCGAGCAGGGATGATCTCCCCGGTATCCTGACCCATATTTATCCCTCAATAAATAAAAGAGATGATCACATTGCTGTTTGCGGGAGCTTGCTGAGCGCAAATTGACTGCCACGTTTCCTACATTACAACAGTGACTGCACTTCAAAAAGTACTTCATTGGCTGTAAAGTGCTTTGGGGCATCCTGAGGTCATGAAAGGCACTGTAGAAATGCAAGTTTTTTTTTAATGACTATTTGAAGAGCAGGGAGTTCTCCTCTGTGCCCTGGCCCATATTTATCCCTCAACCAACATTAATAAAATACAGATTATGTGGTTATCAAATTGCTGCTTGTGGGATCCTGCTGTGTGCAAATTGAGAGGGGCCGATGAATGGGGGAGGGGCTACCGTAAAATGTCTCCCAGGCACATTCGGGACCGGAGAGAAGATTGGAAACGCTGCTCCCGGGTGGACTGATCTCGGCGAGAGGGGCAGAACCTCACCCCAGGGCCTTCCACGAAGCCGGCTGAAGGTAAGCGAGCGCTGACTCCAGGCCCAGGCTCAGGCCTACTTCACGTGCGGCCGCCGACAGGCCCCCGGGGACGCGGTGAGGGGCCGGTGCGGGCCCCCGAGGGGCCGGGTGTGTGCGGGGCGGAGGGCCATTCCGTTACCTCTTTGACCGACAGGAACTCGAGCAGCGGGAAGACCAGGTGCCGGTCCAGGAAATTGGCGATCCGCATCGTCAGGTCGTAGTCCGCCATCTTGGCTAAAAGGAGCTTGCCAACAGCCGCAACTTTATTGACAGCGACTGTCCGCGGACACGGCCCGCCCCCCGCCGCCGCCCATTGGTCCAGCCGTCGCCTCCGCTCCCTGTCAATCAAACCTAGCTGCTGCTGTTGCAAAGCAAGATTGGCATCCTTCAGCAGACAGCTGTACCAGAGCCATTGTATTTACACAAGATGCGGCCGGACATGCTGTGATTTCCAGCAAAAAAAGTTTTTTGTTTTCCATACAGACCCCAGCATCTGCCACATTGTCTTTGATGTAATGTTTTGCTGACCGACCTGTTTGGACACCATCCACACCTTTGATTGCCGTGATTATCTCTCTGCCGAGGTGTGATAAAGGGCAGTTGGAAAGATTAACTGTAATCATCTGGCTGTGTTCTCTGACTATATATGCTGTGCCTATATGTATCTCTTCACTTCACCTGATGAAGGAGCAGCGCTCCGAAAGCTTGTGATTTCAAATAAACCTGTTGGACTTTAACCTGGTGTTCCTCTTTTTGGTTGGACAACACAAATTTACTGTAAATCAATTAAAATTTTAAATGAAACTTAATAATCAAATCAAAATTTGGAAGTCCGGGGTGACGATGCACTCCAGCCCCCGCGGCGCCCACCGGTCGCGGAAAAACTCAAGCGTTCCGGCGGACACCGCGTGCTCCATCTCCAGGGCCACCCGGGCGCGAACATGGCCGCGGAAGAGAGGCAGGCAATCGGGCCGAACGACCCCCTCGACCGCCCGCTGCCTGGACCAATTAATGGCTTTCTTGGCCAGGCCCAGGAGCAGTCCTACGAGGAGGTCCTCCGACCTACCCGCTCCCCTCCGCACCGGGTGACCGTAGATCAGGAGCGTGGGGCTGAAGTGCAACCAGAAATTGAGGAGCAGCCCCTTCAAATAATGAAAGAGGGGCTGCAACCTCTCACACTCAACATAAATGTGATAGACGGACTCCTCCAGGCCGCAGAAATGGCAAGCAGCCTGGGAGTCCGTAAACCTACTTAAAATCCTATTGCACGGGACTGCTCCGTGCAACACCCTCCAGGCCAAGTCCCCAATAGAACAAGGGAAGACTCCCGCGTAGAGAGCCTTCCAATGGGGACCTTCGCCTCCGCCGGACGGCAGGATGGTACGCCAAGGCGTGTCCGGACGGCAGACGAAGATGGCAAAGTGGAGAGTGTGCAGGAGCAGCCCGTACAGGAAACGCCTCCGTGCGGATTGAAAGGGCACGGAGGGCATTTCTCCGAGAAGGCTCAAGTGGTGAGGCGGCGGCTCCCAAGGGAGGATTCGGGGCCGGGCGCCGATAAGGAATTCCGTCCGATAACCTGGTGTTGATCTTTTTGGTTTGACAGAACGCAAATTTACTGTAAATCAATTAAAACTTGAAATGAAACTTAATAAATCAAATTAAAATTTGAAAGTCCGGGGTGACGATGCACTCCAGTCCCCGCGGCGCCCACCGGTCGCGGAAAAACTCAAGCGTGCCGGCGGACACCGCGTGTTCCATCTCCAGGGCCACCCGGGCGCGAACATGGCCGCGGAAGAGAGGCAGGCAATCGGGCCGAACGACCCCCTCGACCGCCCGCTGCCTGGACCAATTAATGGCTTTCTTGGCCAGGCCCAGGAGCAGTCCTACGAGGAGGTCCTCCGACCTACCCGCTCCCCTCCGCACCGGGTGACCGTAGATCAGGAGCGTGGGGCTGAAGTGCAACCAGAAATTGAGGAGCAGCCCCTTCAAATAATGAAAGAGGGGCTGCAACCTCTCACATTCAACATAAATGTGATAAACGGACTCCTCCAGGCCGCAAAAATGGCAAGCAGCCTGGGAGTCCGTAAACCTACTTAAAATCCTATTGCACGGGACTGCTCCGTGCAACACCCTCCAGGCCAAGTCCCCAATAGAACAAGGGAAGACTCCCGCGTAGAGAGCCTTCCAATGGGGACCTTCGCCTCCGCCGGACGGCAGGATGGTACGCCAAGGCGTGTCCGGACGGCAGACGAAGATGGCAAAGTGGAGAGTGTGCAGGAGCAGCCCGTACAGGAAACGCCTCCGTGCGGATTGAAAGGGCACGGAGGGCATTTCTCCGAGAAGGCTCAAGTGGTGAGGCGGCGGCTCCCGAGGGAGGATTCGGGGCCGGGCGCCGATAAGGAATTCCGTCCGATAACCTGGTGTTGT
Organism: Squalus acanthias; assembly: GCA_030390025.1. Taxonomy (NCBI): domain Eukaryota; kingdom Metazoa; phylum Chordata; class Chondrichthyes; order Squaliformes; family Squalidae; genus Squalus; species Squalus acanthias. The sequence continues at coordinate 142,741,967 of CM059432.1, read as the reverse complement.
GCAACTTCTCACATTTGTCCACCCCAGTCCAACACCGGCATCTCCACATCATTGTATTTATACAGCATCGAAGCTTTGACCACGCTCGATCAGCTCCGATGGACGGGTCACATCGTCCGCATGCCCGATACGAGACTCCCCAAAACAAGCGCTCTACTCGGAGCTCCGGCACGGCAAGAGAGCCCCAGGTGGGCAGAGGAAACACTTCAAGGACACCCTCAAAGCCTCCTTGAAAAAGTGCAACAGCCCCACCGACACCTGGGAATCCCTGGCCCAAGACCGCACAACGTGGAGGAGAAGCATCCGGGAAGGCGCCGAACACCTTGAGTCTCTTCGCCGGGAGCAAGCGGAAGCCAAGCGCAAACAGCGGAAGGAGCGCACATCAACCCAAGTACCCCACCCACCCGCCCCTTCAACCACCGTCTGCCCCACCTGTGACAGAGACTGTAGGTCCCGCATTGGACTCATCAGTCACCTGAGAACTCATTTTTAATGTGGAAGCAAGTCATCCTCGGTTCCAAGGGACTGTCCAAAAGAGAGAGAGAGTATTTTTACAGCACCTTTAACGTACTAAAAAGTCCCAAGGCGCTTCACAGGAGCATAAATCAGTCAATATTTAACACCCAGCCACATAAGGAGAAATATTTTGTTTCTTAACTTGTCCCTTTACCATCTCCTTTTGCCTTGCACCATCATCCCTTTTGTCTCTTAATCTCTCCTGCCTTCCATCCTATCACAGACCTTCCCTTTTGTTCTTCCCTCCCCTCCTCCCCTTTCCCTGCCCCTACACTTGCTTAAAAACCTGTTCCATCTCCAACTTTTTCCAGTTCTGACGAATGGGCATCGACCTGAAACGTTAACTCTGTTTCTCTCTCTACAGATGCTGCCTGACCTGCTGAGTATTTCCAGCATTTTCTGTTTTTATTTCAGATTTCCAGCATCCGCAGTATTTTGCTTTTGAGAAATTAGGGCAGGTGACAGGTAGTTTTTAAGGAGCGTCTTAAAGGAGGAAAAAGAGGTGGAGAGGAGGAAAGGTTTAGGGAGGGAATTCCAGAGCTTAGGGCCTCGGCAACTGAAGGCACGGGCTGTAATAGTGGGGCAATTAAAATCGGGGATGCGTAAGAGGCAAGAATTGGAGGAGTGCAACATTCTCGGAGAGTTGTAGACTGGAGGTTACAGAGATTGGGAGGGGCGAGGCCATGGAGCCATTTGAACTCAAGGTTGAGAGTTTTAAAATCCAGCCATTGCCGGACCGGGAGCCAGTGCAGGTCAGCGAGCACACGGATGGATGAACGGGACTTGGTGCGAGTTAGGACAAGGGAAGCAGTGTTTTGGATGAGCTCAATTTTATGGAAGATGGGAGGCCGGCCAGGAGAGCATTGGGATAGTCGAGTATGGAAGTAACAAAGGCATGGAGGAGGGTTTCAGCAGCAGATGGGCTGAGGCAAGGGCGGAGACGGGCGATGTTACAGAGGAGGAAATAGGCGGTCTGGAGAGGGTATGGGGTTGGAAGTTAAGCAGGGGGTCAATTAGCACACACAGGTTTTGAACTGTCTGGTTCAGCCTCAGACAATGGCCAGGGAGGGGATGGAATTGGTGGCGAGGAAACGGCATAGATAAACCATCGAGTACAGCTACAACACTGGTATCTATCCAACAATGTGGAAAACTACCTAGGTATGTCCTGTCCACAAAAAGCAGGACAAATCCAATCCGGCCAATTGCCGCCCCATCAGTCTACTCTCAATCATCAGCAAAGTGATGGAAGGTGTCATCGACAGTGCTATCAAGCGGCACTTACTCACCAATAACCTGTTCACTGATGCCCAGTTTGAGTTCTGCCAAGACCACTTGGCTCCCGACCTCATTACATCCTTGGTCCAAACATGGGCAAAGGAGGTGAGGTGAGAGTGACTGCCCTTGACATCAAGGCAGCATTTGACCGAGTGTGGCATCAAGGAGCCCTAGTGAAACTGAAGTCAATGGGAATCGGGAGGAAACTCTCCACTGGCTGGAGTCATACCTAGCACAAAGGAAGATGGTTATGGTGGTTGAAGGTCAATCATCACAGCCCCAGGACATTGCTGCAGGAGTTCCTCAGGGCAGAGTCCTAGGCCCAAACAACTTCAGCTGCTTCATCAATGACTTTCCCTCCAACATAAGGTCAGAAATGCAGATGTTCGCTGATGACTGCACAGTGTTCAGCGCCATTCACAACTCCTCAGATAATGTAGCAGTCCATGCCCGCATGCAACAAGACCTGGACAATGTTCAGGCTTGTGCTGATAAGTGGCAGGTAACATTCGCGCCACAGAAGTGCCAGGCAATGACTATCTCCAAGAAGCGAGAGTCTAACCACCTCCCCTTGACATTCAACGGCATTACCAACGAATCCCCCACCATCAACATCCTGGGGGTCACCAATGACCAGAAACTTAACTGGACCAACCACATAAATACTGTGGCTACAAGAGCAGGTCAGAGGCTAGGTATTCTGAGGCGAGAGTCTCACCTCCTGACTCCCCAAAGCCTTTCCACCATCTACAAGGCACAAGTAAGGAGTGTGATGGAATACTCTCCACTTGCCTGGATGAGTGCAGCTCCAACAACACTCAAGAAGCTCGACACCATCCAGGTCAAAGCAGCCGGCTTGATTGGCACCCCATCCACCACCTTAAACATTCACTCCCTCCACCACCGGCGTACCGTGGCTGCAGTGTGTACCATCTACAAGATGCACTGCAGCAACTCGCCAAGGCTTCTTCGGCAGCACCTCCCAAACCCGCGACCTCTTCCACCTCGAAGGAAAAGGGCAGCAGGCGCATGGGAACACCACCACCTCCAAGTTCCCCTCCAAGTCACACACCATCCTGACCTAGAAGTATATCGCTGATCCTTCATCGTCACTGGGTCAAAATCCTGGAACTCCCTCCCTAACAGCACTGTGGGAGTACCTTCATCACACGGACTGTAGCGGTTCAAGAAGGCAGTTCACCACTACCTTCTCAAGGGCAATTAGGGATGGGCAATAAATGCTGGCCTTGCCAGCGACGCCCACATCCCATAAACGAATAAAAATAAACCCTACAATCACCCATTGCTGCATCTAATTGTTTCTTATATGATTCCTGGGGTTTTTGCTCTCTCACTGCTCGAAGTCAATTTCCAAGTGTTAATCACTCTCTATGTGCAGGAGAGCCTCCTGATATCAGTCCTAAAATGACCTTTTACTAGTTTGAACCTGTGTTTCCTTGTCCAACTCCTGAGGTTGTGAAAGGTGCTGTATTAGTCTTTCATTCTTTTCAAAGTGGATGAATTCACACTTCCCCACATTGAACTCTATCTGTCATAGTCTTGGCCACTCACTTACTCTGTCTACGTTCTGACATAGAAGGGTAGAGTTGCTGATCACAAGATTACAGCTAAGAATCAAACTATTCTGAAAAACCTGTGACAGTCTTCACAATTTTGAAAATAAGTTGGGATTGACTAGAGAGCCCAATTCTTTTATGCATCCTAGATTCCTCCATCATCTACTTGACTTCTTCAAAATCTCTCCTCCTTCCTCCTCTCTGTTGGCAAGATTCCCCCTCCCCTGCTCCTCCCCTGCGGCCCCATGGCTTGTCAAGTCTAAGTGATTGCCAATTCCTGGACAGATATCAATCTGAATATTTTCAAAGAAGCTTTTTAGATTTGTTTATCTGTGAAATTCTGAAGTTTTGAACCAATAGCCTTACAATAAATCAATATTTTTTGCCAAAAAAAATTAACAAATAAATTAAACTTACATGGAAGTCAATGTTTATTTAAAATTTTAGCTTGCCTCCCTCATCCCTTTATACTTTGTGCTCTCCACCGCTCCCCCCGCCTCCTCCACCAAACAAAAGCAGACAGCAACTCGCTGGTCAGTTCTAAGACACCCTCAAACAATTATTTTACTTTGTAATTTGGTCAACAAAGGCTATAGTGTTAAAACTGGGTTTAATATTCCGTGGGGTCTGGATCAGAAATAATTACCGTAAGAATTGGACTGATGCCAGCAGTAACATATCCCAATCAGCAGTCAGTGTGCAGTAACACTACCCCACACAGGATTATTCAGGAATAGATTTCTTTGCAAGTTGTGTAAGTAATGTCGTGATATTGGCAGCAATTGGATTAATGCCGATTGCATCTATTGAGTGACTGATCCACCGTTGACAAAAAGCAGGAGAGTGGGACAAGAGCACAATTACAAAATGTGAGAATAATGAGCTGAATCAGTACGTAATTACAGAAGAATGAGAGATGATATCACTATAAGCAGAAAAGGGCCATTCTCAACTTGGGCAAGGAAGAGTCAGGCTTTATTTTGTTTTACCAGCCGATCACCCGTGGCATTGCTCAAGTGAATTCAAGATCAAGATATACTCGATCTCCTGTGGCATTGCTCATGTGGATTTAAGATCAAGGTACAACCAACCCCCTGCGGAATTTCGCACAAGAAGTTGGAGGATATGTTCCTTTATAAGACTGGAAGGATAATATTGTATAATGGAGAATGCATAATAGAAATCAATGTAAGTGAATGGAACTTGGAAGAATACTGTGCATTAGAAGGATTTTATGTAATTGTAGAGGAAAAAATAAATGACAGTCAAAATGAATTCATGTGCAGTGTATAAAATAGAACTAATTTATGTGAAACATGAAAAATTGTATCCTAAAATGTACTTACATATGTTGGGGTAATTTTGACTTTGTGCGATAGTGTAGAATGGGTGATAGTGAGCCAGCAGCCCGTTCTACATCGCTCCCCCATTGACTTATGATGGAAATAAAAATTGGGAGAGATGTAGAACAGGCTACCGATTATCACCCGTTTTACACAATCACACAAAGTCAAGATCCACCCCCTAATGTGTAAATAGTGTATACTTATTATGTGATAAAAATAGGTTTTTTGCAAATTGTGAATAATGGCCCAGAAATTTGACTCGGAGGCTTGCCGCGGGGGTAAGGATCGCGCGCGATCTTACCTACCGCGCCTGCCGTTGTGTTTCGGGCCCACACAAACTTCAGTTCCTGGGCCTCTCCCTGGTGCCGGCGCGCAGTGTGTGCGTGTCCCAGAGGCGCAGTTAGTGCGATGCGACCTCTGGGATCACGTGGGCCATGGAGAGCCAATGGCAGCACACTATCTTTCATTCATAGATTTGACAGGAGAACTGTCAAAACTATGAATACAAATTGCCCCCAAAAGAACAGCTAAACCTCAAATAAATTTTTAAAAAACCATCACATTAATAAAATAACTATAGTTAAATAAATTAACCACTTTAAACAAAAATTTAAATTTTTGAAAAAATTTAAATTCTTTTTAAAAGTTATAAAAATAAGCTTACCTTTCTTTAAAGTCTCTAAAAAAGATAAACCTGTTGAAAAAAATTTAAAATAATACTTAATTAACTACTTAGCTTGTTAAAAGGGGGTCTTACGCCTCCTTTTTTCATGTGTAAAATCTTCCATACTTACCTTCGCGTTGAAACCTGAAAAAAAAACAAGTGCGCTGCGTGCGCACAGCCTGTAGTGCGCACGCGGTTCACTTAGGAAACGCCCCCTTCGCCATACCGGAAGTGCCGGTTTCCCGCGCATGCGCAGTGCATGCAGGAAACCGGCACTTCGGGACCGAATACGGGTGAGTACACAGTGCGTACTCTCCCGTATTCGGCCGAATTTTTGGGCCATTGTGTTGAGCATAATCTCACCAATATTTTGTATACAGACGATACAATAAAAGTCTTTCGAGAATTATATGTTAGTGAGTGTCAGTTCCTCCACTGATGGAAATACAAGTGCGAAGTCGGGTATAAGATGGTCAGAGGGGGGTAGTTTGTGGAGGAACGTTTCTGTGGTGAGGAAGTATGAACATGAGGGGAGGAAACTTGTATCGAACCTTGGTTAGACCACACTTGGACAGTACTGTGCACAGTTCTGGTCTCCATATTATATAAAAGGATGTAGAGGCACTGGGGAAGATGCAAACATGATTCACAAGAATGGTACCAGAACTGAGAGAATATCCTTATCAGGAAAGATTGAACAGGCTGGGGCTCTCTATACTAGAAAAAAGAAGGCGGAGGGGTGACCTGATAGAGATCTTTAAAATAATGAATGGGTTCAATAGGGTAGATGTTTCCACTTGTGGGGGAGACCAAAATTAGAGGCCATAAAAAGAAGACAGTCAGTAATAAATCCAATAGGGAATCCAGGAGAAACTTCTTTACCCAGAGAGTGGTGAGAATGTGGAACTCGCTACCACAGGGAGTAGTTGAGGCGAATCACATTGATGCATTTAAGGGGAAGCTGGAGAAGAACACGAGGGAGAAAGGAATAGAAGGATATGCTGATTTAGTGGGATGAAGAGGGGTGGGAGGAGGCTCTTGTGGAGCATAAACGCCAGCATAGACCAGTTGGGCCGAATGGCCTGTTTCTATGCTGTAGACTCGATGTAAAGAGGAGGAAACAGTTGTGCCCTGGTGAGGTTGACCTTGGTGAGTGGAAGGGATGCCTGAGTTAAGTATTGTAACCTCCTGGATTGTTCCACTTTGAGAATGATTGGCACCTCAACATTGTTGAAACAAGGTTCTTCTGGATGGTTTCTCAACCAGAGAGCTTACGTTTCTGATCAGCACATCCAGATGAGAGGCCATTTTGTTTCTTCCATGGGTCAGCCGTGGCTCAGTGGGAAGCACTCTTACCTCTGAGTCAGAAGATAGTGGGTTTAAGTCCCCCTCCAGAGACTTGGGCCCAAAATCCAGGCTGATAATCCAGTGCAGCACCGAGGGAGTGCTGCACTGTCAGAGGTGGTGTCTTTTGAATGAGACGTTAAAACCAAGGCCCCATCTGCCCTCTCAGGTAGACATAAAAGATCCCACGGCACTAGTCGAAGAAGAGCAGATGTCCTGGTCAATATTTATCTCTCAACCAACATCACTAAAAAAAAGACAGATTATCTGGTCATTATCACATTGCTGATTGTGGGATCTCGCTGTGCACAAACTGGCTGCCGCGTTTCCTACATTACAAGAGTGGCTACACTTCAAAAGTATTTAATTGGCTGTAAAGTGCTTTGGGGCGTCATGAAGTCATGAAAGGCGCTACATAAATGCAAGTTCTTTTTATCTTTTCAATAGGATCATGGTTAGCTTATTAAGGTGCTAAACTGTGGTCATTGTGGTTCCGTTATGGCTGATGCGCTGAACTTCACTAACACTGAATTTCATTGACCTGCTCACCACTCAACAGTGTTTGTGAGTTGCTTGACTCACGTGACTAGTTCCTCTGTTAAAAGGTTGAAACCTGGAAAATTAAGCCTTCTGTTTCTAAGTCACACTGTGTAGATCAGGTGGTTCCAAGGAAGGCCTCCAGAATCAGGCTGACAGGAGAGTTAGTCAGCATCTTGTGTGGATTATGTCAGATTATTGAACAGGCTCGGTCCTAACTCTTTAAAATGATGTGCAAGACACATTGGCAGAGGGTCAGAATTAGATCACTTGCCTGCCTGCCTTCTGAGTCAAGGACTGATGCTCAGGAGCTGAGGAAGCAAAACAAGTAACTTACAAACTGGAAGTGGAAAACAAATAAGATAATAGCTATTGCTTTCAAATAAACAAAAACTGATGTAATAATTAAAGCGTGTCGTTTATCATTTGCTTACAAACACACAACCAGAATGTCCCAAATTGCAAAGCATCAGACGATAAAAATGAGGTACAGATCCCAAGGACTGAAGGGTTCCCAAGCACCTTTTTAAAAATGTAAGCAGTTCCCCTTTTAAGAATTTTAGGCGACCCTGTTCACTGAAGACTGAAGCCTACAGATACTTTTGTTTTATGGAGTAGAAATCCAGCAGCCTGGGATCAGAGGGGCAGGAAATTGGCTGCCCCATTTCCCACATTACAACAGTGACTACACTTCAAAAGTGCTTCATTGGCTGTAAAGTGCTTTGGGACGTCCTGTGGTGGTGAAAGGCGCAATACAAATGCAAGTCTTTCTTTTGTACTATTATTCACCATGAAGCAAGAAATATTACCGTGAATGCAATATTTTTGTTCTTTACATACAAATTAATGGAACTTATAAAGAAATGGGACTTAATATCCTTCAAAATATTTTTTCAAAGAACGTTCTTCCAAGTAGATACTGCTTATATCGCAGAATTACTTCGTAAAGCAATTCTTGCTGCTGTTAACATCACTGTTTAGATTAAAAGTCCTGGTTTCTACAGCAGTGATGAATGGCTTAAGTGGTTTTTCATTGCGAGAAGATTTGTCAGCCATTGGGGCCACTAATAGAGTCAAGATAAATAGTTCAAACAGCTGCTTGTGTGTGTGAGTCAGAGCTTTGCACCTGCTATTTTGTTAAAAAAAATCTTTACATCAGCTCAGGAAGTTCTCCAATGGTTGGGAAAGTCTGTACGCATCAGTAATGACCATTTCTTTCCACAGAGAAGATTTGGAAAAGAGTTGCATTTAAATGGTAGATCTTTACAGCAAAGTGTATTCACTTAAAAATAATTATAGAGCTCTGAGGTGAAATTATTTCCCCAACAGACTAAAAACAGTAAGCTATTCGTTAGCTTGTCTCAGTAATCGATAAGCACCTCCGACCCATTGTGTTGGGAGGTCTCTGGCTCTGGACACTTGGCATAAACCCCTCTCATTGGCATGTAGTCCAAGGGAGATAAAACAGCAGAGACAGATAGAGAGATAGATTTTTGAACAGAAAGCTTTCACCAGAGTAAAAAGGTTAGAATGCAGGAGGACAGTTAGAAGTTATTTTGTTTAAGTCAAGCACGGAGAGGCACTGATGTGGGCAGACGTGGCATTTCCATTATTTTATGTTACTACATGAAGGCAAGTTGTACTGATTGAACTAAGTGGTTCCAGTCAAAACTATTGCTCTTTACGTTTACTTTCTGTAAAATAAAAAAATATAACTATTCAGTTCTGGATTTGCCTTGCCTACTATTTTCTCAATCTGCCTTGAAAACGATGGGTGAGGAACATGAGTGGGCATGTCATCCAGTCCAAATTGCAAGGGGATCATATTGTTACATTCCTGGGTTACACTAACGTACAGTTAGATATTGGGCAGTACGGGCACACTCCGAAACGTAAGATGCTCAGACCACATACAGGAGTAGCAGCAGTGCTGTACCTAACAGAACATCTAAGGCAGACCCTAAACGTAATACCAAGCTACCAAGAGATCCACACAGGTAGAGTTTCTACTTGCCTGATACGAATGTGCACTCTCTCCCACACAGGCCAAACTGCAACAAAATAAAAACAAGCAAACTGTGGCGGATCGCCACCTAAACGGGCATTATCCACTTTTCCGTCCGTGGACAATATATCGATGCACCTTCCCTTTAAGGCACCTTACCTTTAAGGCAGGAGTGGGCGGGGCCTCAGGCTTTTTCCAGAGAATTCTGGGAGCAGTCTGTTCAGCCATTTTGTGCCATGCAGTTGTATTAAAATAGTCTCTTGTTTTCCACACATGGATTCAGCCTTAATTTGTATTTCGCGGCAGCCTCAACATTGGTGACCCCGACGCTCAGAACGTATTCCGAGCACTGCAATGGCGGACACGAACGCAGTTTCCGTGAAACTGCCGGAGTTTTGGGAAAACCAGCCCGAAGCCTGGTTTCTCCAAGCTGAATCTCGCTTCCTGCTGCGAAACATCACCACAGATGGGACGAAGTACGACTATCTCGTCACATCACTCGGTAGCGCCACAGTTTCGAAGGTTTGGACAGCGCTGCAGAACCCACCAGAGAGAGGTCAAGTACAGCACCTTCGACTGCGAGCTCCTCGCGCTGTTCCTGGCGGTCCGCCATTTCCGGTTTTTGCTTGAGGGCCACCCCTTCACTGCGTTTGTCGACCACAAGCCCCTGACATTCGCAATGGCAAAGACAACCGACCCCTGCTCCGCCAGGCAGCAGTGCCAGCTCGCGGCAGTGTCCGAGTTCACCACGGACATCCAACACATCTCCGGCCGAGACAATGTGGTAGCCGACTGCCTCTCCCGCCCCGCCATCCACGCCGCACACCTGGCAGTCGACTACGCTCAACTCGCAGCAGACCAGATCACCGACCCTGATCTGCTCTCCGCACCCACCAACCTACCAGGGCTACGCCTGGCCGACATTGCCTGTGGCCCGACCGCAGTCACGGTCAAGTGCGACTTATCCCTATGTCAACCTCAGCCCGTCGTCCCAGCGTCCTGGTGCCACCGGGTATTCGACATTCTCCACAACCTCTCCCTCCCCAGCGCCTGCCCATCCTCCAAATTGGTAGCCAACCGCTTCGTCTGGCGCGGCCCTCGCAAGGATGTGCGTACTTGGGCCAACTCCTGCCTAGCCTGCCAACGGGCCAAGGTACAGCAACACACGAAAGCACCCCTCGAGGAGTTTACCGTCCCCTCGCGGAGATTCGACCACATCCACGTGGACATCGTCGGGCCCCTGCCGCCGTCGCAAGGCCACACGCACTTGCTGACCATCGTTGACCGCACCACACGCTGGCCCGAGGCAATTCCACTGACCTCTACCACCACCGCCGACATCGCCAGAGCCTTCGTCAGCACCTGGGTCACACGGTTCGGCGTCCCCTCCGACATGACGTCGGACAGAGGTCCGCAATTTACCTCTGAACTCTGGACCGCCGTCGCACGCAATCTCGGGGTGACCATTCACCGCACCACAGCGTACCACCCCCAAGCCAACGGACTGTGTGAGCGGTTCCACAGATCCGTGAAGGCATCTCTTCGAGCCAGCCTCCAGGACGGCGCCTGGACCGACCGACTTCCGTGGGTCCTCCTCGGCCTGCGCACCGCGGTTAAAGAAGACCTCCACGCATCGGCAGCAGAGCTCGTGTACGGTCAGCTGCTGTGCGTACCCGGCAAGTTCCTGCCCACCGCCACGACACCCTGGTCAGCCGACCAGCAACGCCAAGACTTCGCCTCACCGGCGCTGCAGTTCGCCCCGGTGCCCATTGCCCGACACGGCGACCCCACCTCACACGTCCCACTAAGCCTGCACCAGGCACGGTTTGTTTTCGTCCGGCACGATGCCCACCGCGGACCCCTTCAACCCCCGTACGACAGGCCCTACAAGGTGCTACAGGCTGGGGACAAATTTTTCACCCTGCAAGTGGGCGACAGGACCGAAAAAGTGTCAGTTGACTGACTCAAGCCAGCACACTCGGAGCCCGGTGAGCAGGTCCCTGTAGCTCGTCCACCTCCACGCGGCTGACCTGCCCTCAAGCCGGTTCACCCGGCTGCTCCACGCCCAGCCGTTCCACGTCCACCGGCGTCCTACAAGAGCCGCTCCGGCCGGCCCATCAGACCGCCGCACCGTCTCGTCCACACCTCCTAAGTGGATTCTGGGGGGAGCTGTGTGGCGGATCGCCACCTAAACGGGCATTATCCACTTTTCCGTCCGTGGACAATATATCGATGCACCTTCCCTTTAAGGCACCTTACCTTTAAGGCAGGAGTGGGCGGGGCCTCAGGATTTTTCCAGAGAATTCTGGGAGCAGTCTGTTCAGCCATTTTGTGCCACATGCAGTTGTATTAAAATAGTCTCTTGTTTTCCACACATGGATTCAGCCTTAATTCGTGTTTCGCGGCAGCCTCAACAAAACAAATGATTGTGTGAGTGTACCCAAGTCCAGGAATCTCCAGCCCACATCAACTGTCACTGGGCACCCCGGAGACGAAGGCAGACTCGCACATCTCTCGGCCAAAGCCTGTCACACAAGGACTTTGATTAAGCAGCAGCATTTCAGCTCTTCACTCTGGCAACAGGTGTCCTTCTTTGATGCTCTTCCTCCACTTCCATCAACATCCTGGGGGTCACCATTAACCAGAAACTTAACTGGACCAGCCACATAAATACTGTGGCAACAAGAGCAGGTCAGAGGCTGGGTATTCTGCGGCGAGTGTCTCTCCTCCTGACTCCCCAAAACCTTTCCACCATCTACAAGGCACAAGTAAGGAGTGTGATGGAATACTCGCCACTTGCCTGGATGAGTGCAGCTCCAACAACTCTCGAGAAGCTTGACACCATACAGGACAAAGCAGCCCATCCACCACCTTAAACATTCACTCTCTCCACCACCGGCGCACCGTGGCTGCAGTGTGTATCATCTACAAGATGCACTGCAGCAACTCACCAAGGCAGCACCTCCCAAACCCGCAACCTCTTCCACCTAGACTTGGAAGTATATCGTCGATCCTTCATCGTCGCTGGGTCAAAATATTGGAAATCCCTCCCTAACAGCACTGTGGGAGTACCTTCACCACACGGACTGCAGCGGGTCAAGAAGGCGGCTCACCACCACCTTCTCAAGGGCAACTAGGGATGGGCAATAAATACTGGCCTTGCCAGCGACGCACACATCCCATAAATGAATTTTAAAAAACCTGGTGCAGTTTTATTAATACAGCTGGAAATGGGTTTATCACAAAAAATAAGCATTTTTAATCAGAGTGTCGAGTCGACCACCTGTGAGTAACTCAATTTTAAATAACTGAAAATGACTTTAAAAAACTATACAGAACCATGTACTAGTTTCATTGGTGTACAGTAGTCAGTTTTGTAGTAAATTAAATATTTTTTAATACTTAAAAGCTTTTAAAAGTGACTATTCGTGTCCTTGCGCCTACAAAACAGCTTAATTGTAAGAGCGTCCTCGAAGGCCCGCAAACGAGTGCAATTAGCGGAAACTTGCCATGGTGATTAATTCGATCTGGGGGTTGCGGCCAGTTTTGTGGGCGGGGCCAGCTTCCAACACGATGTTTTTTAAACCAGCGCAAAAGATCACGGAGGCTCGATTTGCGCTGGATGATCTTTTGCGCTGGTTTGGCCGATTTCGGGCAAATTGCGGCGAAAAAACCCAGCGCAACCCGAGCGGAAACTCCAAGCCAGAATGCTGTCCAAACAGCTTGGAGGTACTGACTGCAGCTCTGAGGATTTGCAAACAGAATACCCAATAATGTGTCCAGGGGCAATTCTACTGTTCAACTGATTGGGGTTGGTTAATTCCCTCCGTGGGCACAAGTTATTGCTGTGTGCAGTACCTCGGTACAGTGCTTAACCTGTTTATTTGGAATTGGATGGCGACGTGTTAACCAGTGCACTAAATATAGCACTGTAGATGACAAAGTAAAACTCGGTATGAAACAATGGAATTACAACTCCCAGTCTAAGAACTGGAGGCCAATGGGGATTCTCCCTGCTTGACCTCTGTGGGAGTCCATGTTAGTCTAACATGAGTGATCCTTGGGGTTTTTGGAGGAGAATCTGACCAGGTGATAGCTTTCAAATACAGCCACTTGAAGTCAACATTGTGAGCCACATATGCACACTAATATTCACAACACAAACAGCTCCCTTTAAGATAAGTCACGCGCCATCTTCCCTGATGTCAAATATTTTACTGAATGTAAGTAATCAGGCATAAAACATTACAGACACTATTAAAGATTCTTATCCTTTTTCCTGGCTGGCTGAATATTTTATAGTAGTTATACCCGCCCTCCTGTATGCTTCAGAGACATGGACCATGTACAGCAGGCACCTCAAAGCAGTGGAGAGGTACCACCAATGCTGCCTCCGCAAGATCCTGCAAATCCATCAGCAGGATAGGCGCTCCACCGTCAGTGTTCTCACTCAGGCCAACATCCCCAGCATCGAAGCTTTGACCACGCTCGATCAGCTCTGATGGACGGGCCACATTGTCCGCATGCCCGATACAAGACTCCCAAAACAAGCGCTCTACTCAGAGCTCCGACACAGCAAGAGAGCCCCAGGTGGGCAGAGGAAACACTTCAAGTACACCCTCAAAGCCTCCTTTAAAAAGTGCAACATCCCCACCGACACCTGGGAATCCCTGGCCCAAGACCGCACAAAGTGGAGGAGAAGCATCCAGGAAGGCACCGAACACCTCGAGTCTCTTCGCCGGGAGCAGGCGGAAGCCAAGCACAAACAGCGGAAGGAGCGCACGTCAACCCAAGCACCCCACCCACCCGCCCCTTCAACCACCGTCTGCCCCACCTGTGACAGAGACTGCATTGGACTCATCAGTCACCCGAGAACTCATTTTTAGTGTGGAAGCAAGTCATCCTCGGTTCCGAGGGACTGCCTAGGAAGAAGAAGAAAGAAGATTATTTGATTATATTTTAACCAGCACCAGCGTACCATTTTATACAGGATAGAACCTCCTCTAAAAAAAAAACCATCGTGCACATGTTCTTAATACTTTCTATTTGACATCTTGGACCAGGATTTGCGGTCGGAGGCTAACCTGCGGAGTACGCCTCCGACCCGATAAAAAAAATCCGCACTTACCTTCAGGCTCCCGGGCTTCGAAGACTTCGGGCCCTGGGCCTGCGGGCGTAGGCCTGCATAAAGGCCCACGGATCCCAAGGATGCAGGCGGTTCGGAAGCGTCCCTGGGATCACGTGGGCCAGGTACTCCAATCAGAAAGGAGGATTCCTATTGTGCTCAGGGGATTCCATTTACGGACGGAACCCCCGTAAGCACATGAGGAATCCCCCAAATAATTAAATAATTTATACAACTGGAATAAAAATAAATGTTCCCATTTTCAAATGTAATTAAAATTCCCTTCAATAAAGCATATACAATAAAAATTAAATATTTTGAAAAATTATTTTAAACATTTTAATCTGGGCCAAAATTTACATGAACTAATTTTAAATGTTTGTGCATGATTTTTAATTTTTTAATTTAAGATTTATATTAACCCTTACACTGTTGAAAGCAGGCCCTATGTCTGCTTTTACCAGGTGTGAGGGTTTCGTGGGCATTTGCTGGGCAGTAGTTGGGCAAATAGCCCCACTCTGCGCCAGCTAAAGTGATTTTTGGGTCGGTGCGGATGATCTGTCAAGGCGAAGCTCGACAAGTCGCATGTTCCGGGTTTTCGCGCCTGCAGAAACCCGAAACTTGCGGGCCCTTTCTGATGGCCTGCGATGATGCATACGCCATCATCGAGAGCGCAAAATCCGGGCCATAATCATTAGATTCTAGCCGTGGCGCAGCGGGTAGACTCTTGCTTCTGAAGCAGAAGAGCACGGGCTCAAGTCCCACTGCAGAGATGTGGGTACAAAATCTAGGCTGGCGTGCCAGTACTAAGGGAGTGCTGTACTGTTGGAGGTGCTGTCTTTCAGATGAGATGTTGAAAGGATATTTACTTGTCCTAGCCCCTTTGGGGCTATCCCGGATCAGGCGCATTTCTCGGATTTTCACTTTCAACTAAAGGTTGAGGTAGCCGCATCCTAAAGACGCTTAACTGGGTCTAAAGGTCCTGGCTATCTCTCCCTAAAGGAAAGGAGCAACCCGAGAATGTTACCGTTCTCCAGATAGCACTTTTAATAAGTTTAGCCAGACTGTAACATCCTGGATATTATGAGGGTCCGGAGATCTCCCCTCAGAAATGTACCTCTTCACCAAAGAGTGTACAGAGATTGGGTTTGCGAGTTATTGATACAGAAGACTTATGTGAGACAATTCTAAAAATAGATAGAGATTTATTAAAAGAACCGACATGCAATTTACAGTTGGTGAATCAATCAATCGCAACGTTAACAGTTCTAAAAAGAGAAAAAATACGATCTTATTTTTAACAGAGAATCTTACTTTTAAATCTCAACTTTGCTACAGTTCTTAACATTTTCTATACAGGATATCCGTCAATATCAAATTACCTTCGATCCCCGAGGTACAAAGAGTGGAAGACTGCAGAGCCGCCTCTGTAGTCGAGAATTACTTTGCCCGATTAAAGCGATTCTGATATCTCATTTGAGACTTCAATATTTATACCCTTTTTCAGTTGTATTCCATAAGGTTTCTGTTGATCCAAGTTAATTATCACTATTCATCTTTCTACTGACCTCTGCAATTCTTACTGCCACATCAGCAATAGTTATTGGGAGTTTACCATATAGGTGTGACGGGCAGATGTCCCTTATCTCATGTGTCATCTTTAAGAGGTTTAATCAAGATCATTTATCCAGGGTTGACCATTGTTCTGTTCCAACAAGGCCACCCATTCGGAGCCACTCATTCTTTTGTTTCAATAAGATTATTTATTCAGAGTCAACAACTGTCTTATCTCAACAAGGCCAGAATTCTTTCATAAGATAGTGTATTTTTCTAAAAAGGTTATATAGTTTATTCCTTCACAATGTTAAACTGAGGCTTCTGAGGATGATATGATGTGAATATGCACTTTGGCTTTTAAGCTAGCCCTAATCTCTGGAGGTATGTCTGAATGCCATGAGGTTTGCAACCTGCTCCTCGCACCTAATGCCTATCTGGGCATATGCAGTGATTTGGTACCTGTTCCAAGAAATGGCTGATAGATATTGGCATTGCTAATAAGTCCCATTAAGGTGGATTATTAGGACCACCTGCACGAACAACAATTTTAACACAGATTACTCAAAATGCAGAAGGGTTGCCTTTGAGCAGCTGAAAGAGTGCAGGACTATTGTGTACATCACCAGAAAACTGATTATCTGATCATTTATCTCATTGCTGTTTGTGGGATCTTGCTGTTCGCAAATTGGCTGCGGTGTTTCCTACATTACAACGGTGATCACACTTCAAAAGTGCTCCATTTGTTGCAAAGGGCTCGGGGACGTCCTGAGGTGGTGAAAGGTGCTGTAGAAATGCAAGTTCCTTCTTTCTTTTACATTTTACATTGAGTTTCACAGACTTTCCAGCGGAGTCACTTGACCAAAAGAGGCATGCGCACTCTACGGCGGTATGAGCAACAGGTTACAGAGATCAGCTCAGTCAGTGATTGTCAGCCACTTAGTGAGAGGTTTAGCGCACTGCTGCAGGTACAATAATAATCCCTATCTGTCTAACCTCCTCCAGCCCTGCAACCCTCCGAGATCTCTGCAATCCTGGCCTCGTGCCCGTCCCCGATTTTAATCGCTCCACCATTGGCGGCCGTGCCATCAGCTGCCAGGGCCCTAAGCTCTGGAACTCCCTCCCTAAACCACTCCTTAAAACCCACCTCTTTGACCAAGCACCTGTCCTAATATCTCATTGGGTGGCTCGGTGTCAAATGTTGTTTGTAACGCTCCCGTGAAGCGCCTTGGGGCGTTATAAGGCGCTAGATAAATGCAAGTTGTTGTAGTTGAGTGGGACATTCAAATCTCACTGCCCAAAGGTGTTCTGACGTGTAACTCACAGGAATCATAGATAACCCCACCACGTTCCATTCACTGCATACACTTTCACTGTGTCGCCTCAGATTGACCACGGCTGACAGTTCAGTAAATTTTCCGATGCTGTGCTCATGTGAGCTGGAATAGATCTTTTTCAGCAGATTTGCACAGCTGTGAGCAGGTGCTCATCTGCCGGCCATACACAGAGCACCTTCCAGCCAACATCAGCTGCTCACTGGACCAGTTCTAATAGGTTCCACTGACCTTGTTCGCTTGACAACCTCATGGCATTGTGCACAGCCCTCACTCACTGCAGAATGAAGCAGTGTGTCAGGGAAAACAGTGCTTCCCTTGTTCGCATGTGATCAAACATCTGACTGAGGGCTGAGTCGAATTAAAGCTAACATGTCAAAAGGTGATTTATATTGCACA
Source organism: Squalus acanthias (assembly GCA_030390025.1). Taxonomy (NCBI): domain Eukaryota; kingdom Metazoa; phylum Chordata; class Chondrichthyes; order Squaliformes; family Squalidae; genus Squalus; species Squalus acanthias. Next base: position 142,724,288 of record CM059432.1, on the reverse strand, counting down.
GCTACTGAGTTCGGATGAAGTCAGTACTGTTAACTGAACCTTTGCTGCGCAGTCTTCAAACCCTGCATTCTGTCGTAGATTCCTGTGTCGAGCTCAGCTGATGAAAGTAAAAGATAAAAGCACGAGTTTAATTATTGCTATTAGCATTGACATTAATGCTGTTTCTAATAGCGGTTCAATGAGGCATGGCACTACGAACATATTGTGTTTGGCAGTGGAGTGTGGAAATAAGGCCCACCAGATGAATAATGAGATTCCAATTGCAAATGTACTTCTACCAAAGTGAGGGAGCTTTGGGAACTCCCATCCTATATCCAACTCATAGAATCACAGAATCATACAGCAAAGAAGGAGGCCATTCGGCCCATCGTGCCTGTGCCGGCTCTTTGAAAGAGTTATCCAATTAGTCCCACTCCCCCTCTTTCTCCATTGCCCAGTAATTTTTTACTGTTCAAGGGGGAAAAATTTCAGGTATCGCCCATTTTGGGGCGCTAATATCGGCCGGGCGCAAAGTTTAGTGCCCGGCGCTAATTATCGCCTTCGACTGCAAAATTCGCCTCTAACGCCCCTGGAGGTGATTTGAGCGCTAAATCAGGTGCTACACACCTCTCTTAAGGTGCAAACGTCAGGGAGCGAGGCGCTACCTCAGAACGCTACCGAAGCTCAGGCGATGCCAGTTACCATGGAAGCCAGAGAGACTGGCGCCGTCCAGTTCGTAAAGGGGAGGGGCCATCTTGCTGGCCAGCCACACCCTGCTCATTGCAGCCTGGAATCTCGGCCTGGAGAGACCTCGAAAGAAATTGTGTTGGAAGCCCTAATGGACAGGCCCAGGGAAAGAGCTCGGCGCTTAGGAACCTCAAAAGTGGTGCTGAGGGCCAAAACTCCTTAGGACAGCGTTAAAACCAAAAATTTTGCCGACAAGAAAAGGCAGGAAGAGACCGCCTTTAAATAGCGCTCCCCCAGCCCCTCCCCGACTTGAAAACGTTTCCCTCTACCTGTCGTTCCTAGCGGCAGGCGCTAAGGCAGGGGGCGCGACTCAATATCCGGTCCGGGGGGCTACCGGGGCGTTGCACGCTTGACTGACGTCACGATCTGTGGGCGCAGGAGATCGTGGCGGTAGTGTATAGCGCCGCCGCAAAACGACTGGTCAATTTCGCGAGCGGCGCTAAAATCGGCGCACTCGGGAGCTAAGTTCCTAGCGCCCCGTTAGCGCAAACAGGAGCCACTAACCAACCGAATTTTTCCCCCTTAAGTATTTATCCAATTTCCTTTTGAAAGTTATTATTGAATCTGCTTCCACCACCCTTTCAGGCAGTGCGTTCCAGATCATAACAACTCGCTGCATAAAATAATGTTTCCTCATCTCTCCTCTGGTTCTTTTGCCAGTCACCTTAAATCTGTGTCCTCTGGTTACCGACCCTTCTGCCACTGGAAACAGTTTCTCCTTATTTATTCTATTTTAACCATTCAGGATTTTGAACACCTCTTTCAAATCTCGCCCTAACCTTCTCTGCTCAAAGGAGACCAACCCCAGTTTCTAGTCTCGCACATAACTGAAGTCCCTCATCCCAGGGGCCATTCATGTAAATCTACTCTGCACCCTCTCTAAGGCCTTGACATCCTTCCTAAAAGCGTGGTGCCCAGAATTGGCCACAATACTCCAGCTGGGGCCTAACCCGTGATTTATAAAAGTTTAGCAGAACCTCCTTGCTTTTGTACTCTATGGACACGATCTTGCCAGCCCTGGGGAGGTGGGTATGGAGGCTGGACTGCCAGGAAAATGCAGAATTTGGGGGCGGGTGCCCAACCCGCCTCTGTGCCATCTTGCCAGGAGGCAGGTAGACGACCCGCGCCGGGTCCCGTCTCCTTGGAGGCAGGAAGGGGATTAGTGCCACTTATCTACCTGTTAACAGGTAGTTAACAGGCAGATAAGAGGATTATCCCCATTTTGCCCACACAAGTGCGGGCTTCCCGAAGGCTCCGAACCCTGCCAGGGTCACCGAGGCGAGTAGTGGGTCTGCGGGGGTCGGAGGGGTGCAAAAGTGCGCTGTGAAGGTGAGTGATGGGTGCAAGTGTGAAGTGTTGAGTATGTGAGGTAAGTGGAAAGTGTTAGAAAAAGTTTACTTACCTTTGTTTCTTCCTGCAGGCTTCAAGATTTGGGTATGCGGAGAGTCTCGCACCTCCGCGGCAGAGATGACGGATGGCCGCTGCATTCTGCAATACAACAACCATCTAATTTCTGCAAAAGAAAGAGGTTTGATGAGGTCTTGAATTCAAGACCTCATCAAACTACAGAGAATGTCAGTGTTTGACAGCTTCACAGAGCTGTCAAACGATGACAATTCATCTGTCAAAAATTTTTGACAGATGAAACGTTATACGTTGACGTTCTCTGTAACCAGCTTTCCCTTAATTGGCCTGCTAAACCCGCTGGGCCGGTTTAACAAGGTCAATCAAAGGAAAATAGCGTGGGTTGGCCAGAAGTTGATGGAGGCGGGACTGAAACCCGACAAGTGGGAGTCCCGCCCCCAAAAGCTCCCCATTGGCAAAATCACCCCCGATGACTCTATTAATAAAGCCAAGGGTCCCATATGCTTTTTTAACAGCCTTCTCAACTTGTCCTGCCACCTTCAAAGACTTGTGTACGTGAACCCCCAGATCTTTCTGTTCCCACACCCGCTTTAAAATTGTACCATTTGGTTTTATATTGTCTGGGAAAATATGCAAAATCCCAAATTATTCCATTTCAGTCTGTGAGGAACAGGTCTCAAAAAGAATTTTGGCTAGGGCATCATCCATTTTTCTTTTCTTGCACCAATTGACCTCTAGTCTTGATCGTGAACCTGACCTTCACCCCAACACTGAAAATGAGCTAAGCTTCTGCTGCTGGAACTTGTTGCGTTCTAATTGTGGGGTTGTTGTTTTTTTTAACCACCCCAGGTCACCCATCTCTCTGCCGAAGGTTTTCTGCGATCGACACAACCGAGGTTTTCGTAGTAAGTCGCCCTCCACAACCTTATGATTCAGCTCATTCGAATAATTATTGAGAGCCGCCAACACAGCTTTGGGCCTTTGCTGGGAACAAGCCCAATGGGGAAAGCGGACAATCCGACCAGTGGGTAAGTGGCGGCATAGGGGGGGCAGGATTTGTTTCAGCCTTTGTCCAGAGAAGCAGGCAGCCTGATCAACCACCCTCATCCTGGACCTGTGAATAGCTCACGTTATACGGGTGTGGTGGTGTAGTGGTTATGTTAATGATTTAGTACTCCAGAGTCCTGGACTGATAGCCAAATAACAAGAGTTCAAATTGCACCACAGTAGTCTGAGAATTTGAATAATTTGGAAATATTTTTATCAGTAAAAGTGACCGTGAAGCTGGCGGATTGTCGTAAAAACCAATTGGTTCACTGATGTCCTTTAGGGAAGGTAACCTGCTGTCCTTACCTGGTCTGGGCCTATATGTGACTCCATAAAACAAGCGCTCTACTCGGAGCTCCGACACAGCAAGAGAGCCCCAGGTGGGCAGAGGAAACGCTTCAAGGACACCCTCAAAGCCTCCTTGAAAAAGTGCAACATCCCCACCGACACCTGGGAATCCCTGGCCCCAAGACCGCACAAAGTGGAGGAGAAGCATCCGGGAAGGCGCCGAACACCTCGAGTCTCTTCGCCGGGAGCAAGCGGAAGCCAAGCGCAGGCAGCGCAAGGAGCGCACGTCAACCCAAGCGCCCCACCCACCCGCCCCTTCAACCACCGTCTGCCCCACCTGTGACAGAGACTGTAGGTCCCGCATTGGACTCATCAGTCACCTGAGAACTCATTTTTAATGTGGAAGCAAGTCATCCTCGGTTCCGAGGGACTGCCTAAGAAGAAGGATATGTGACGCCAGTCCCACACTGAGTTAGTTGACTCTTAACTGTAAGCCATTCAGTTGTACTGGGGAAGGGCAATAAATGGCAGCCTTGCCAGTGACAACCACATCCTGAGAATGAATAAAAAAGAAATGTAAGATTACCCAACCCCACTTAAATGTGGTGAGGCGGGTTCTGAACAAGTGGTTTTCTCAGATGATAATTCTGGTGCAGTTTTTTTAAAGTCGGCCTTAATGCACTATTTTGCTCAGTTTTGCATCCGAAAACTGCTTGAAAATGGGTGGTGAAATCCATTAATTTATATAAACCATAATTTTCTTGACATCTGCAGCTTGTTCTTGCAGTTTGACAAGAAGGAGACAGTTTTCTGAGCTGGTCACAAAGTGGAAACGTTTTCATCTTTTATCCCAGTGTTTTCCAATAGAAATCATTGACCAGCCACAGGTGTGACTACAGCAACAACATTTCAGCCACAAGCAGTAATTTTAGTAATGTCAGTCGTGGCTCAATGAATAGCACTCTCACCTCTGAGTCGGAAGATTGTGGGTTCAAGTCCCCCTCCAGAGACTTGCGCACAAAATCCAGGCTGACACTCCCAGTGCAGTACTGAGGGAGTGCCGCACTGTCGGAGGGGCAGTACTGAGGGAGCGCCGCACTGTCAGAGGGTCAGTACTGAGGGAGCGCCGCACTGTCAGAGGGTCAGTACTGAGGGAGCGCCGCACTGTTGGAGGGGCAGTACTGAGGGAGCGCCGCACTGTCAGAGGGGCAGTACTGAGGGAGTGCCGCACTGTCGGAGGGTCAGTACTGAGGGAGCGCCACACTATCGGAGGGGCAGTACTGAGGGAGCGCCGCACTGTCGGAGGGTCAGTACTGAGGGAGCGCCGCACTGTCGGAGGGGGAGTACTGAGGGAGCGCCACACTGTCGGAGGGGCAGTACTGAGGGAGCGCCGCACTGTCGGAGGGGGAGTACTGAGAGAGCGCCGCACTGTCGGAGGGGCAGTACTGAGGGAGCGCTGCACTGTTGGAGGGGCAGTACTGAGGGAGCGCCGCACTGTTGGAAGGGCAGTACTGAGGTAGCGCTGCACTGTTGGAGGGACAGTACTGAGGTAGCGCTGCACTGTCGGAGGGGCAGTACTGAGGGAGCGCCGCACTGTCGGAGGTGCAGTACTGATGGAGCGCCGCACTGTCGGAGGGGCAGTACTGAGGGAGCTGCACTGTCGGAGGGGCTGTACTGAGAGAGCGCTGCACTGTCGGAGGGGCAGTACTGTGGGGGTGCTGCACTGTCGGAGGATCAGTACTGAGGGAGCGCTGCACTGTTGGAGGGTCAGTACTGAGGGAGTGCTGCACTGTCGGAGGGGCAGTACTGTGGGGGTGCTGCACTGTCGGAGGTGCAGTACTGATGGAGCGCCGCACTGTCGGAGGGGCAGTACTGAGGGAGCTGCACTGTCGGAGAGTCAGTACTGAGAGAGCGCTGCACTGTTGGAGGGTCAGTACTGAGGTAGCGCTGCACTGTCAGAGGGGCAGTACTGAGGGAGCGCCGCACTGTCGGAGGTGCAGTACTGATGGAGCGCCGCACTGTCGGAGGGGCAGTACTGAGGGAGCTGCACTGTCGGAGAGTCAGTACTGAGAGAGCGCTGCACTGTCGGAGGGGCAGTACTGTGGGGGTGCTGCACTATCGGAGGATCAGTACTGAGGGAGCGCTGCACTGTTGGAGGGTCAGTACTGAGGGAGTGCTGCACTGTTGGAGGGTCAGTACTGAGGGAGTGCTGCACTGTCGGAGGGGCAGTACTGAGGGAGTGCTGCACTGTCAAAGGTCCTGTCTTTCAGATGAAATGTTAAAAAGAGGCCCTATCTACCCTCTCAGGTGCGAGTAAAATATCCCATGGCACTATTTCAAAGAAGAGCAGGGGAGTTCTCCCCAGTGTCCTGGCCAATATTTATCCCTCAACCAACATCACTAAAAACAGATTATCTGGGCATTATCACATTGCTGTTTGTGGGATCTTGCTGTGTGCAAATTGTCTGCCGCGTTTCCTACATTACAACAGCGACGACACTTCAGAAAGTACTTCATTGGCTGTAAAGCGCTCTGGGACGTCTGAGGTTGTGAAAGGCGCTATATAAATGTAAGTTCTTTCTCTCTCTCTTTCTTTCTTTCTTTCTTTCTACGCCTTACACACACACACAATACAGGTAAATGTACTTCACACTTGTATATTTATTAAACTAATATCTACCACCATTCGGTAACCAAGGAAGTAAAGCACTCACAAGGATCGAAAAACACCTGCACACTCTGCTTCTCACCGTAGCACTTCACCAACCAACGCACAAAACAGGTTAAAGTTCACATGTCCACGATTCTGAGTATTGAGGTCACAGGCGCAATGATGATGTTTATTTACTAATCAGACTCGTAATTAGCCACATCTGGATTCCCAATTATCCACATGTGGCTGATGTATTGACCATCACTGATCCAGCACTGCAGCATAATAGATTGTCTCTTGAAGGTATTCATTGCAGAGACAGTACCTCCTGTGTGCTTGTAAAGATCTTATTAACTACTGTGCCGCTCCGGGACCAACTCATGTTTCACTTTGTGGCAGTGAAACATTAGGGTTGTCCAGTTTAATATCAATGCTGCTCAGTTACTGACAGCAACTTCTGACTCAAGTAATCTTGCAGCATGAAACCGAGCAAGCCCACACATAACTACAGCAAAGTGATGGATCCCACCTCTCTCAGCTTCCGTGACCTTTGGGTTCAAATCACCCAAAGATTGCAAACAAAATTCGCCAGGAGAAAAGGCGCTTTGATATCCTCGTTCTTTGGGTGCTTGTCACCTAGTGCTTCAAACATTGATCGACAACATATCATCTTCTGCTTCCCATTACAGCTGCTTTTTCCCAACACTTTCCTGGAGTTCTTGGCAAAGGTTCGGTGGTTAGTTTCTGGTTATTACGCTGATTTATCATAATTTCACCCCACAGCCACTTGAACAACAACAACAACTTGCATTTATATAACACTTTAACGTAGTAAAACGTCCCAAGGCGCTTCACAGGAGCGTTATCAGACAAAAGAGCGTCTTACAGGAGGTGGAAAGGTTTGCGAGGGAATTCCAGAGCTTAGGGCCTAGGCAGCTGAAGGCACGGCCGCCAATGGTGGAGTGAAGGGAGTGGGAGATGCTCAAGAGTGCAGAATTAGAGGAGTGCAGAGATCTCGGAGGTTTGTAGGGCTGGAGGAGGTGACAGAGATCGGGAGGGGCGAGGCCATGGATCTTTTTGCTGGATTGCTCGCAGCACAGTGTCCTGGAGATTAATATTCAATTCCTGGAGACTCCAGGCCAATCCTGGAGAGTTGGCAACCCTAGGCGTTAGGCTTCTCATTAACATATGTAGGGGGCCTAACGCCTGTTTTAGGTGGCTGCCAGGGACGCCTGAAAAACCGACCGCCCGCCCGACCGAAGATGGGGCCGGATGTATTTTAGGCGTCTTTGAGGCATGGAGCACAGTACCACAAAATGAGTCCTTTTTGCCTCCACTTGCATCTCAATTCGCACGGTGTGAACTTGCACCTTTTTGTGCATTTCTGGCTAAAATGCTAAGATGAAAAGCAGAGTGTGTGAGTGTTTTTTGATCATTGTGACAGCTTTACTCCCTTGGTTATTGAATGGTGGGAGATGTTTGTTAAGTAAATGTACAGAAGAGAAGTACATTGACCTGATTTATGTGAAAGGAGTTTTCTACTTAAATTAGTGCATGTGGATAAAATGGTGCTGCCCATAGCAACGCCTGTAGCCAGTCAATGATTTCTATTGGACAACACTGGTTGAATCCACTTGGCAGTAATTTCAATACCCACTCAATGCCATCTGAGCAATGCCCATCTGCTGATAACAGGGCACTTGGCCAGTCAGAATCTTACAGTGCAGAAGGAGGCCATTCAGCCCATCGTGCCTGTGCCGGCTCTTTCAGTCCCACCCATCCCCTGCTCTTTCCCCATTGCCCAGCAAATTTCTCCTTTTCAAGTAATTATCCAATTCCCATTTGAAAGTTACTATTGAATCTGCTTCCACTGCCCTTTCAGGCAGTGCGTTCCAGATCAACAACAACTCGCTGAGTAAAACAATTCTCCTGATCCATCCTCTGGTTCTTTTGGCATTTACCTTAAATCTGTGTCCTTTTGGTTACCGACCCTCCTGTCAGTGGAAACAGTTTCTCCTTATTTACGCTCATGATTTTGATGACCTCTATTTAATCTCCCCTGAACCTTCTCTGCTCTAAGGAGAACAATCCCAGTTTCTCCAGTCTCTCCAGATAACTGAAGTCCCTCATCCCTGGTATAATTCTAGTAAATCTCCTCTGCACCCTCTCCAAGGCCTTGACATCCTTCCTAAAGTGCGGTGCCCAGAATTGGACACAATCCTCCAGCTGAGGCCTCACCCGGTGATTTATAAAGGTATAGCACTGATGTCTCTTTGGTTTTTTTCACAGCCGTGATCAAGATGCTAAGACGTTAAAACTGGTGGATTCAGAACATCAGCTACGATAGTTTTGCAAGAAGGAGGACAGATTGAGGCTGAAACCCCAGGAACGATGTGTTGCCACACCCATGTGGAGCCCAAAAGTCACACTCGGAGCAGGGTGCAGAGTCAGTGCCATGTAAGTTAAACCAAGAGATGTGGGTGAGTAAAAGGCTGCAATTTAATCCCAGGTTTCAGATAATGTCTGTAAACCATATGACATCATCTGAAACACTGATTAAATTACAGCCTCCTTACTGACTCCCAGCTCTCCATAACTCTATATATTGCACATCAGTTAAATATGATATTGATTTCAGTGTTTGGTGCCAGAGGTTACTCATTATTGTTACTAACATTCACTGTGAGCTCATTTCGAACCTCGTACAGCTACAAGGACAGAGATGAAATCTGGAAATCAACTTATTTTTTGTTTCACATAGACCAGGGAAATTGCTCTATTATGCGCAAATTCGCAAGTGTAAAAGATGGAGAATCAGGAACCGTTTTAGAAACAAATTCACATTGCCCTCTCCTCACTTCAAGGTGTGTTTCACAACAACAACTTGTATTTATATAGCACCTTTAACGTAATAAAATGTCCAAGGCGCTTCACAGGAGCGATTATCAAACAAAATTTGACCTCAAGTTACATAAGGAGATATCGGGACAGGTGACCAAAAGCTTTGTCAAAGAGGTAGGTTTTAAGGAGCGTCTTAATGGAGGAGAGAGAGAGGTAGCGAGGCGGTGTGGTTTAGGGAGGGAATTCCAGAGCTTAGGGCCTCGGCAGCTGAAGGCACGGCCACCAATGGTGGGACGATTAAAATCAGGGATGCTCAAGAGGCCAGAATTGGGGGAAGTGCAGAGATCTCAGAGGGTTGTAGGGCTGGAGGAGGTTACAGAGATAGGGAGGGGCGAGGCCACGGAGGGATTTGAAAATAAGGATGAGACTTTTTAAATTGAGATGAGCCAATAACAGCAGCACACTGAGCTGAGACCAGTTATGTACTACCCAATATTCACACAAGCGTGCTTTCCCATAGTGGAATGGGCTCCCCATATCTATCCCAGGAGAAATCTGCTCGCTCAGCACAGACCCAACACTGTAGAATCAGCTACCTCATAATTTGATACCATTCCTCTCTCTGGTCAATTTCTCAGTCTGAACCAGATTATTCACAACCTTGGCGTCATATTTGACACCAAGACCACCTACTTCCACTTGCGCAACATCGCCCGTCTCTGCCCCTTCCTCAGCCCATCTGCTGTTGAAACCATCATCCGTGCCTTTGCCACCTCCATACTCAACTATTCCAATGCTCTCCTGGCTGGCTTCCCGTCTTTCACCCGCCATAAATTTCAGCTCATCCAAAACCCCACTGCCCGTATCCTAACTCGCACCAAGTCCCGTTCACCCATCTCCCCTGTGCTCATTGACCTATACTGGCTCCCAGTCCAGCAACGCCTTGATTTTAAAACTCTCATCCTTGTGTTTAAATCTCACCATGACCTCGCCCCCCCCTCCCTAACTCTATAACCTCCTCCAGCCCCACAACCTTCCGAGAATTTTCTGCTGCTCCAATTCTGGCCTCTTCTGAACCTCCCTCTCTTCCCCCCACCATTGGCGGCCGTGCCTTCAGCTGTGCCGAGACCACACACCCCGAAATTCCCTCCCTAAACCTCTCTGCCTCCCTCTCCTCCTTTAAGACCCTCCTTCGAACCTGCCTCTTTGACCAAGCATTTGGTTGCCCCTCGAAATATTACCTTCTTTGGCTTGGCGTCCATTTTGTTCTGATTCTGCCTCTGTGAAGCATTTTGGGACATTTTTCTAAGTTAAAGACTTGAGATGAATGCAAGCAGTCGCTGATTTTTGTTATCTCTATTTATATTTAAAAAATTGGCTGGAATTATTTGATCCAACTTTGCTCTAACTTTCCAGATAGATTTTGGAGTCACTTCCTCAGAGGGAAAAGTTTGCAAATCAGCACCTCTTTTCATCTGCATTCATCCAGCAGAGACGAAACTGCCGACTGACTATCCAACTGTTTAAACTAAAGTACTTGGAAAAAGGGAACATGCATAACGCTGTAAAAAAAAACTGGACATGTTTACGTAGGCAGCAGTCAGTCGTGGTCTTCGAGCTCCACTTGTTTAATTTTTTTAAAGCACTGGAACCCAGTTTTTAAAGACTTGGTGTGTGTGTCCACTCGTTCTCCAGAACCGTGTTGTTCCAATGCAAACACCCGGCAAGTGTTCTTAGTCAGAGTTTCCGTCTGTGGCTTGGCTTCACGCTCAGGCGGACAATGAGTTAAGTTGAACGGGAGAAGTGCTGACGTCAAAGGGCCCTGAGCGGAGGCCTGGCCTAGCGTGCAGCTTGCCACAATAATCTTTGCCATTGACGGTGCCAGCAGCAGGGAGACTCCTGGCCTCTTGGTAAGGCTGTGATTATTTTTATGTGGTTCTTTATTATTTGGAATGTCTAACCAGCCTGACCACATATACACTTGGAGGCACATTGCAGGTTTGAAGATTAAAAGTCAAGCAGATCAATGAAGCGCTCAGAGAGATGGAACTCGCACAATGCACATTTGTTGCTACAAGTGTGGTGACGGAATCCTGCCGACCCTCATGTCAGCGCTTCTTTCGAACTGCTGCACAGCACAGTGCACTCATTCTCTTCTCCCTCAACGCCAACTCTCCCTCTCTTGTATCTCTTCATGTCACCAGCCTTAAAATTCGATTGGGAATTCTACCAGTCTCCATTAGGCTTGCCAACCCTCCAGGATTGTCCTGGAGTCTCCGGGAATTGAAGATTAATCTCCCAGGACACTGCTGGGAGCAAAATCCCGGGCAGAAAAATTCATAGGAGGCGCTAATTTTGAAAAATTTTCTTTGAACACTTCTGTTTATTAATCATAAAAATATTGGAGATGGGCGACGGTGGGGTGGGGGGGGAGGCTGTTTGACCGGGAGGGGCAGTCGGAGGCCGGAGGTCACATGATGAAACCTCCAGGAACACATCCAACTAAAGTTGGCCAGCTGAGTCTCCAGCAATGACTGGAGAAAGAAGCCCCCAAGGAAATGGAGTGACAGCGAGAGACCAATAGAACCTCCCTGTGGAATTTCAGGGCTATTCTGTTTAATGTGTTAAAAGGAAAAATATATTTTTTTTTTAATCAGACATAAAAGGGACAATTCCACAATCACACACCTCACAGGGAGCGAAGCTTGCAGGAAAAAAGGAAGAAAGACTTGTACTTCTATATCGCCTTTCATTACCTCAGGATGTCCTGAAGCGCTTTACAGCCAAACAAATACTTTTTGAAAGTGTAGTCGCTGTTGTAATGTAGGAAGCATGGCAGCCAATTTGTGCACAGCAAGCTCCCACAAACCGATAAACACGTTTGTAAACAGATGATCTGTTTTTTTTAGTAATTTGGTTGAGGGATGCATATTGTTCAGGGCTCCCCTGGGTAGAACTCCCCTGCTCTTCTTCAAAATAGTGCTGTGGAATCTTTTACGTCCACCTAAGCGGGCAGATGGGACCTTGGTTTAATGTCTTATCTGAAAGACGGCACCTCTGACAGTGTAGCGCTGCCTCAGTGATGCACTGGAATGTTAGTCTAGATTTTGCACTCAAGTCTCTGGAGTGAGATTGGAATCCACAATGTTCTGACTCAGAGGCGAGAGAACGTACAGCACAGAAACAGACCATTCAACCCAACTAGTCCATGCCAGTGTTTATGTTCCACATGAGCCTCCTCCCACCCTACTTCATCTCACCCTATCAGCATAACCTTCTATTCCTTTCTCCCTCATGTGCTTATCCAGCTTCCCCTTAAATGCATCTCTGCTATTCGCCTCAACTACTCCCTGTGGCAGTGAGTTCCACATTCTAACCACTCTTTGGCTGTGAAGTTTCTCCTGAATTCCTTGTTGTATTTATTAGTGACTATCTTGTATTCATGGCCCCTAGTTTGGGACTTCCCACAAGTGGAAACATTCTCTCCACATCAACCCTGTCAAACCCCTTTAAAATTTAAAGACCTTCTCTTTTCTAGAGAAAAGTGCCCCAGCCTGTTCAGTCTTTCCCGATGGTTATACCCTCTCAGTTCTAGTGTCATCCTTGTAAATTTTGAATGTATTGACATTATGCCTACAGCAACAACTTGCCTTTAACGCAGTAAACTGTCCCAAGGCGCTTCACAGGAGCGATTATCAAACAAATTTTACACCGAACCAAATAAGGAGATATTAGGACAGGTGACCAAAAGCTTGTTCAAAGAGGTAGGTTTTAAGGAGCGTCTTAAAGGATGAGAGAGAGAGGCGGAGAGGTTTAGGGAGGGAATTCGAGAGCTTCGGGCTGAAGGCACAGCCGCCAATGGTGGAGTGCTGAAAATCGGGGATGTGCAAGAGGCCAGAATTGGAGGAACACAGAAATCTTGGAGGGTTGTAAAGCTGGAGGAGGTTAGAGATGGGGAGAGGCGAAATAGGACGGGGCGAGGCCATGGAGGGATTTGAAAACGAGGAGGAGAATTTTGAAATCGAGGCGCTGCTTAACTGGGAGCCAATGTAGGTCAGCGAGCACAGGGGTGATGGGTGAACAGGACTTGGTGCGAGTTAGGACACGGGGCAGCCGAGTTTTGGATGACCTCAGGTTTACGGAGGGTAGAACGTGGGAGGCCGGCCAGGAGTGCGTTGGAATAGTCGAGTCTGAGAGGTAACAAAGGCTTGGATGAGGGATTCTGCAGCAGATGAGATGAGGCAGGGGCGGAGACAGGAGATGTTATGGAGGTGGAAATAGGCGGTCTTGGTGGTGGAGAGCCCAGCTCAGTGTCAAACAAGACACCAAGGTTGTGAACGGGCTGGTTCAGCCTCAGACAATGGCCAGGGAGAGGGATACACGTTTAGTTTTCTTCATACTGCTGGTAAAAGTCCATAAACGGGTGATTTACCAGGGAGAGAGTGAACACACTGAGCTGTTTATAAATGAGACATAAAAGGTGAGGGTTTTTACGATTTAGCTTTGTTTTTGTGCCAAGTCTATCCCTGATGTTACGAGACTGTTGATGGGCACACACTTTATTCATCATTCCCGAGAAACATTTTTTGACTTGATTCTTATTTTTAGACATGCAAGTATTTCCTCTTGGCCTGTAAACCTATGACAGATTCCAGTTCTATTGTGTTTATTAATGAAGAGATCAATATGGAGAGACAGAGGAGACTTACCTCTAATAAATCAGCTCATTCTTTTCCACTCTCTTTTGTCCATCTCTTACTCTGTCAAACACCATTTCTTTCTGCCTTCACATTACCATACTTTACCCTAACCATATAAAAAGCTAATTGCCGTCTCCTTTGACTCACAGATGTAGGGTTACTGAAAACACAGTGTATTTAGTGAACAAATGTCTCTTTAAATCCATTCCGGAAGAATCCTGGATTTGCTCTCTGTCATTATGGCATTCTGTTGTAAAAAGCTCTTAATGCTGGCACAATTGAAGTAAATGGAATCTAAATAGACTGTTAAAAATTTATCTTGTGATTACACTGAGCGCTTCAAAGTAAACTGATATTTTTCCCCAGACATTTCCAAGCCATATTTCAAAGAATTTTTATCAGATCTAAATCACTGATACTGACCTGAGGTAGAATCATAGGGGGAGAAATTCAGTATCGCCCCATTTGGGGCGCAATTATCGGCCGGGCGCAAAGATTAGCGCCTGGCGCTAATTATCGCCACCGACTGCAAACTTGACTTTTATCGCCCCGGAGGTGATTGGAGTGCTAAATCAGGCGCTTCACAACTGTCTTAAGGTGCAAAGGCCAAGGAGTGAGGCGCTACCTCAGAGCGCTGGCGAAGCTCATGTGATGTCAGTCAGCAATGGAACACACACACAATGGCACCGGCCAGTTCTTAAAGGGGATGGTTGATCTTGCTTTCCATCCACATCCTGCTCATTGCAGCCTTGAATCCTGGCCTGGAGAGACCTGCACATCAAATCTGCTGGAAAGAACAATGGAGAGTACCAGGGAAAGAGCTCAGAGTGCAGCCCCCACAGTCTCTTCTAAATCGATACAAGGAATGGCAAATCAAAATGAACCTGCAAAGTGCAGCTCAGTACCCAAAACTCCTTCACACAGTGTTGAATCTCTCCAGAAGTCTCTCTCTCTCTCTCTCAGAATGCGTGGTTCAAAAATGGCACCAACAATAAAAGGCAGGAAGCGGTCACCTTTAAATAGCGCTCCCCCAGTCTATTCATGACTGCAAAACGCTCCCCTCAACCTGTCGTTGCTAGCGTCAGGCGGTAAGGCAGGGGGCGCCACTCAATATCTGCTCCGGGACGATACCGGGGCGTTGCGCACTCGACTGACGTCACGATCTGCCGGCGCAGGAGATCGTGGCGGTAGTGTTTAGCGCCGCCGCAAAATGTCTAGTTAATTTCGCGAGCGGCGCAAACATCGCCGCGCCTGGGCGCTAGATGCTTTGCGCCCCATTAGCGCCCTCTTAAGGCGCTAACGGGAGGCGCAACCAACTGAGTTTTTCCCCCATAGACTCTTACAGCACAGAAGGAGGCCATTCGGCCCATCGTGCCTGTGCTGGCTCTTTGTAAGAGCGATCCAATTACTCCCCCAGCTCTTTACCAATGGTCCTGTAATTTTTTTTTTCCTTTTCAAGTATTTATCCAATTCCCTTTCGAAAGTTACTGTTGAATCTGCTTCCACCGCCCTTTCAGGCAGTGCGTTCCAGATCACAACAACTCGCTGCAGTAAAGAAAATTCTCCTCATCTCCCCTCTGGTTCTTTTGCCAATTATCTTAAATCTGTGTCCTGTGGTTACCGACCCTGCTGCCAGTGGAAACAGTTTCTCCTTATCTACTCTATCATAACCCTTCACGATTTTGATGGCCTCTATTAAATCTCCCCTGAACCTTCTCTGCCCTAAGGAGAACAACCCCAGCTTCTCAGGTGTCTCCACATAACTGAAGTCCCTCAAGCCTGGTACCCAGGGGAAACAAACTTTTCTGAAATTATTCTCTGCTTGAAGCTGCGAGGCATAAGCATGACGACCATACTGGCAGATGCTACGTCAGAAGACCTGCTCGACCGCCTGTTGGTGTCGGCGCACAGTCAGTGTTTTGCCTGACATGGGTTGTTGGGCAACCGAACCTTAAGCTGTTTTTCGAGGTGCATTGAACTGATTTAGGAGAACTGTCCCATGCTTTACTTTTACTAATACAAACTTTCAAACATGTGCTGGCCCAACAGATCAGAGAATGCATACATCTGCCCTCCCACAGTAACCTTGTCTCCACCCAGCTGCCAGTGCAGGCAAGTGGTATGTTATTGATTATTACACGCTGGATGCTAATCAATTCCATCGTCATAACCTTAAAATTAGAGCGAGGCCGTTCAGGGGTGATGTCATGAAGCACTTCTTCACAAAAAAGGGTGGTGGAAATCTGGAACTCTCTCTTGAGTGTCAGCCATGGCTCAGTGGGTGGCATTCTCACCTCTGAGCCAGAAGGGTGTGTGTTCAAGTCCCACTCCAGAGACTTGAACACAAGTCTGCTCTCTCAGGCAGATGTAAAAGATCCCACGGCACTATTTCGAAGAAGAGCAGTGGAGTTCTCCCCGGTGTCCTGGGGCCAATATTTATCCCTCAATCAACGTCACTAAAAACAGATTACCTGGTCATTAACACATTGCTGTTTGTGGGAGCTTGCTGTGCGTAAATTGGCTGCTGCGCCTCCTACATTACAGCGGTGACTACACTTCAAAAGTACTTCATTGGCTGTAAAGCGCTTTGGGATGTCCTGAGGTCGTGAAAGGCGCTATATAAATGCAAGTCTTTTTTCCCCCCAAAATGCTGTTTAGGCTTTGGGGGTCAATTGAAAAGTTCAAAACTGAGATAGATAGATTTTTGTTAGGTAAGGGTATTAAGGGCTATTAAACCAAGTCGGGTAGATGGAGTTAAGATACAGATCAGCCATGATCCAATTGAATAGCGGAACAGGCTCGAAGGGCTGAATGGCCTCCTCCTGTTCCTATGTTCCTTGTCATAGCACCAGGCAATTATACACTTTAGAAGAACATATAAAAATATAGATTTTAACTTGTTTCACCTGTTGTCAACAAGGCGGTAAAGGCGTAACAATGGGGTTGGGAGTGGTACGTATGTGAGGGACACTCTGACTTGTTTGGTGTGACACATGGATGTGAGGAGGGGATACCTTTTCCTCGTAGCACTGAGAGCACATCCTGAACAATCCGCTGGGAAAGAATTCTTCTCACATAGCAGAGATTGTAAGAGACAGATTTTTAAATGTTCGACATTCCGCGTAAATTCCAAATGAGATCAGCTGTACACAGGCAACTGTGTCAACCACAGGGAATCTCTGCAAGTGGGGTCCTGAGAGTGACTCATCATTTGGTAAGTCGAGTTCTTTCCTACACACCTCCGGTTAAGTCAGAGCAGAAACGTAAGCTGGTGTGGGCTTGTTAGAAGCCTGTTCAATGTTCGCCGTGGCATCTACTGTTCACCTTCCTTGTGATTTAACTGAGCTATTTAATTACAACTTGAGGACACCATGTCTTGTAACTTGAGCCCATAATCCAGGCCAACACTCCAGTGCAGTACTGAGGGAGTGCTGCACTGTCAGAGGGGCAGTACTGAGGGAGCGCCGCACTGTCGGAGGGGCAGCTGAGGGAGTGCTGCACTGTCGGAGGGGCAGTACTGAGGGAGCGCTGCACTGTCGGAGGGGCAGTACTGAGGGAGTGCTGCACTGTCGGAGGTGCAGTACTGAGGGAGCGCTGCACTGTCGGAGGGGCAGTACTGAGGGAGCGCCGCACTGTCGGAGGGGCAGCTGAGGGAGTGCTGCACTGTCGGAGGGGCAGTACTGAGGGAGTGCTGCACTGTCGGAGGGGCAGTACTGAGGGGGCACTGCACTGTCGGAGGGGCAGTACTGAGGGAGTGCTGCACTGTCGGAGGGACAGTACTGAGGGAATGCTGCACTGTCGGAGGGGCAGTACTGAGGGAGCTCCGGACCGTTGGAGGGGCAGTACTGAGGGAGTGCTGCACTGTCGGAGGGGCAGTACTGAGGGAGTGCTGCACTGTCGGAGGGGCAGTACTGAGGGAGTGCTGCACTGTCGGAGGGGCAGTACTGAGGGAGCACTGCACTGTCGAACGATCAGTACTGAGGGAGCGTTGCACTGTCGGAGGGCCAGTACTGAGGGAGGGCTGCACAGTCGGAAGGGCAGTACTGAGGGAGTGCTGCACTGTCGGAGGGGCAGTACTGAGGGAGCACTGCACTGTCGGAGGGGCAGTACTGAGGGAGTGCCGCACTGTCGGAGGATCAGTACTGAGGGGTCGCCGCACTGTCGGAGGGGCAGTACTGAGGGAGTGCGGCACTGTCGGAGGGGCAGTACTGAGGGAGTGCCGCACTGTCGGAGGGCAGTACTGAGGGAGTGCTGCACTGTCGGAGGGGCAGTACTGAGGGAGCACTGCACTGTCGGAGGGGCAGTACTGAGGGAGTGCCGCACTGTCGGAGGATCAGTACTGAGGGGTCGCCGCACTGTCGGAGGGGCAGTACTGAGGGAGTGCGGCACTGTCGGAGGGGCAGTACTGAGGGAGTGCTGCACTGTCGGAGGGGCAGTACTGAGGGAGTACTGCAAAGTCGGAGGGCCAGTACTGAGGGAGCGCTGCACTGTTGGAGGTCCAGTACTGAGGGAGTGCTGCACTGCTGGAGGTGCAGTACTGAGGGAGTGCTGCACTGTCGGAGGGGCAGTACTGAGGGAGTGCGGCACTGTCGGAGGGGCAGTACTGAGGGAGTGCCGCACTGTCGGAGGGCAGTACTGAGGGAGTGCTGCACTGTCGGAGGGGCAGTACTGAGGGAGCACTGCACTGTCGGAGGGGCAGTACTGAGGGAGTGCCGCACTGTCGGAGGATCAGTACTGAGGGGTCGCCGCACTGTCGGAGGGGCAGTACTGAGGGAGCGCCGCACTGTTTGAGGGGCAGTACTGAGGGAGTGCTGCACTGTCGGAGGGCCAGTACTGAGGGAGCGCTGCACTGTTGGAGGTCCAGTACTGAGGGAGTGCTGCACTGCTGGAGGTGCAGTACTGAGGGAGTGCTGCACTGTCGGAGGGGCAGTATTGAGGGAGCACTGCACTGTCAGAGGGCCAGTACTGAGGGAGTGCTGCACTGTCGGAGGGGCAGTACTGAGGGAGCACTGCACTGTCAGAGGGGCAGTACTGAGGGAGTGCTGCACTGTCGGAGGGGCAGTAATGAGGGAGTGCTGCACTGTCGGAGGGGCAGTACTGAGGGAGCGCTGCACTGTCGGAAGGTGAGTACTGAGGGATTGCTGCACTGTCGGAGGGGCAGTACTGAGGGAGTGCTGCACTGTCGGAGGGGCAGTACTGAGGCAGCGCTGCTCTGTCGGAGGGGCAGTACTGAGGGAGTGCTGCACTGTCGGAGGGGCAGTACTGAGGGAGCACTGCACTGTCGAAGGATCAGTACTGAGGGAGCGTTGCACTGTCGGAGGGCCAGTACTGAGGGGGCGCCGCACTGTCAGAG
Source organism: Squalus acanthias (assembly GCA_030390025.1). Classification (NCBI taxonomy): domain Eukaryota; kingdom Metazoa; phylum Chordata; class Chondrichthyes; order Squaliformes; family Squalidae; genus Squalus; species Squalus acanthias. The sequence goes on along the minus strand of CM059432.1, from coordinate 142,705,315 downwards.
GGGCAGTACTGAGGGAGTGCCGCACTGTCGGAGGGGCAGTACTGAGGGAGTGCCGCACTGTCAGAGGGCAGTACTGTGGGAGCGCCGCACTGTTTGAGGGGCAGTACTGAGGGAGTGCTGCACTGTCGGAGGGGCAGTACTGAGGGAGTACTGCAAAGTCGGAGGGCCAGTACTGAGGGAGCGCTGCACTGTTGGAGGTCCAGTACTGAGGGAGTGCTGCACTGCTGGAGGTGCAGTACTGAGGGAGTGCTGCACTGTCGGAGGGGCAGTACTGAGGGAGTGCTGCACTGTCGGAGGGGCAGTACTGAGGGAGTGCTGCACTGCTGGAGGTGCAGTACTGAGGGAGTGCTGCACTGTCGGAGGGCCAGTACTGAGGGAGTGCTGCACTGTCGGAGGGGCAGTACTGAGGGGTCGCTGCACTGTCAGAGGGGCAGTACTGAGGGAGTGCTGCACTGTCGGAGGGGCAGTAATGAGGGAGTGCTGCACTGTCCGAAGGGCAGTACTGAGGGAGTGTGGCACTGTCGGAGGGGCAGTACTGAGGGAGTGCTGCACTGTCGGAGGGGCAGTACTGAGGGAGCGCTGCTCTGTCGGAGGGGCAGTACTGAGGGATTGCTGCACTGTCGGAGGGGCAGTACTGAGGGAGCGCTGCACTGTCGGAGGGGCAGTACTGAGGGAGTGCTGCACTGTCGGAGGGGCAGTACTGAGGGAGCGCTGAACTGTCGGAGGGCCAGTACTGAGGGAGTGCTGCACTGTCGGAGGGGCAGTACTGAGGGAGTGCTGCACTGTCGGAGGGGCAGTACTGAGGGAGTGCTGCACTGTCGAAGGAGCAGTACTGAGTGAGCGCTGCACTGTCGGAGGGCCAGTACTGAGGGAGGGCTGCACCGTCGGAAGGGCAGTACTGAGGGAGCATTGCACTGTCGGAGGGGCAGTACTGAGGGAGTGCCGCACTGTCGGAGGATCAGTACTGAGGGAGCGTTGCACTGTCGGAGGGGCAGTACTGAGGGAGCGCTGCACTGTCGGAGGGACAGTACTGAGGGAGCGCCGCACTATCAGAGGGGCAGAACTGAGGGAGTACTGCAATGTCGGAGGGCCAGTACTGAGGGAGCGCTGCACTGTCGGAGGGGACAGTACTGAGGAAGTGCTGCACTGTCGGAGGGGCAGTACTGAGGGAGTGCTGCACTGTCGGAGGGGCAGTACTGAGGGAGTGCCGCACTGTCAGAGGGCAGTACTGTGGGAGCGCCGCACTGTTTGAGGGGCAGTACTGAGGGAGTGCTGCACTGTCGGAGGGGCAGTACTGAGGGAGTACTGCAAAGTCGGAGGGCCAGTACTGAGGGAGCGCTGCACTGTTGGAGGTCCAGTACTGAGGGAGTGCTGCACTGCTGGAGGTGCAGTACTGAGGGAGTGCTGCACTGTCGGAGGGGCAGTACTGAGGGAGTGCTGCACTGTCGGAGGGGCAGTACTGAGGGAGTGCTGCACTGCTGGAGGTGCAGTACTGAGGGAGTGCTGCACTGTCGGAGGGCCAGTACTGAGGGAGTGCTGCACTGTCGGAGGGGCAGTACTGAGGGAGCACTGCACTGTCAGAGGGGCAGTACTGAGGGAGTGCTGCACTGTCGGAGGGGCAGTAATGAGGGAGTGCTGCACTGTCCGAAGGGCAGTACTGAGGGAGTGTGGCACTGTCGGAGGGGCAGTACTGAGGGAGTGCTGCACTGTCGGAGGGGCAGTACTGAGGGAGCGCTGCTCTGTCGGAGGGGCAGTACTGAGGGATTGCTGCACTGTCGGAGGGGCAGTACTGAGGGAGCGCTGCACTGTCGGAGGGGCAGTACTGAGGGAGTGCTGCACTGTCGGAGGGGCAGTACTGAGGGAGCGCTGAACTGTCGGAGGGCCAGTACTGAGGGAGTGCTGCACTGTCGGAGGGGCAGTACTGAGGGAGTGCTGCACTGTCGGAGGGGCAGTACTGAGTGAGTGCTGCACTGTCGAAGGAGCAGTACTGAGTGAGCGCTGCACTGTCGGAGGGCCAGTACTGAGGGAGGGCTGCACCGTCGGAAGGGCAGTACTGAGGGAGCATTGCACTGTCGGAGGGGCAGTACTGAGGGAGTGCCGCACTGTCGGAGGATCAGTACTGAGGGAGCGTTGCACTGTCGGAGGGGCAGTACTGAGGGAGCGCTGCACTGTCGGAGGGGCAGTACTGAGGGTGTGCCACACTATCAGAGGGGCAGAACTGAGGGAGTACTGCAATGTCGGAGGGCCAGTACTGAGGGAGCGCTGCACTGTCGGAGGGGACAGTACTGAGGAAGTGCTGCACTGTCGGAGGGGCAGTACTGAGGGAGTGCTGCACTGTCGGAGGGGCAGTACTGAGGAAGTGCTGCACTGTCGGAGGGGCAGTACTGAGGGAGCGCTGCACTGTCGGAGGGCCAGTACTGAAGGAGCGTTGCACTGTCGGAGGGGCAGTACTGAGGGAGCGCTGCACTGTCGGAGGGACAGTACTGAGGGAGTGTGGCACTGTCGGAGGTGCCGTCTTGTGGGTGAGACGTTAAACCGAGGCCCCGTCTGCCCTCTATTTCAAAGAAGAGCATAGGAGTTCTGCCCCAGTGTCCTGGCCAATATTTATCCGTCATCCAACATCACTAAAAACAGATTATCCGGTCTTTATCACATTGCTGTCTGTGGGAGCTTACTGTGCGCAAATTGGCTGCCGCGTTTCCTACATTACAAGAGTGGCTACACTTCAAAGGCATGTCATTGGCTGTAAAGCGCTTTGGGACATCCTGAGGTCATGAAAGGTGCTGTAGAAATGCGAGTTCTTTCTTTCTTTTTCTCTCACCACCAAATATGGCCATAACTATGGACAAGGAGACCCTCCAGAGCAGCTCTTTCAAGCTGTTATATCCTCTACCTATGACACATGAAGCAGTGGGATCCACACTTCCAGATGTTCCGTTGTGGCTTTGAGGAATAATGAATCTTCTCTACTAGACATTTTCCCCATTTTTCAGATGTCGAAGTATAAACTTTTCCACAAACCATTTTAAAGGAGATCAAAGGTGGTTTGCTTTAAGCTGTGAATATTAGTCGGTAAGTTAATTAGAAACCTCTGACCACTTTGCAAATCCAGCTTCATTGATCGAACTTAAGTGGGCTGTGAACTGCTGATACACATGTGTAACATTTAAAATACACTGCCTGTGTGTTTGGCAGTCCCACATTTTGAAAGATGGAATGAGTATAGGGCAGTTAGCATGTTTCATCGTTTACTGACCGCTTCCAGCAAAAGCCGCCGACTGTGGGGGGTGAAAGTCATCTTGGATAAATACTTGAAGGGGAGAAAGTTTGCAGGGCTACGGGGAATGTGCAGGGAGAGTGGGACTAGTTGGATAGCTCTTTGCACGATGGGCCGAATGGCCTCCTTCTGTGCTGTGAGAGTCTAGGATTCTATGAAAATGGCTGTTAGCGCATCGGTCGTCCTTTCTGAACCTCGCCTGATGTTCCTATCTATTGATGTCAGTGGACAGGAAGATCGGGCGGGTGTATAATGGGCAGCCAGTCTGCTACCGCCCGTTTTACACTCCTTTTACAGCTGAATTTCAATTCCCTGTGATGTCATTTTCCTATGGTTTTATTCCATACCACCCCCCCCCACCGCCCACCCCGCTCCGCCGCCTTGTATCCTGGCCTTATGCTTGGCTACTATTCCATGGGGTTAGAACTAGAATTAGAGCCAGGCTGTTCAGGGGTGAATTCAGGAAGCACTTCTTCACACAAAGGGTAGTGGACATCTGGATCTCCCTCTTCCGCCAATAGGCTTTGGAGGCTGGGGGGTCAATTGGAACTTTCAAGACTGAGATGGATAGATTCTTGTTGGGTAAGGGTATCAAGAGAAATGGAGTTGAGATCCAGATCAGCCAGGATCTAATTGAATGGCGGAGCAGCCTCGAAGGGCTGAATGGCCTCCACCTGCTCCTATGTTCCAGTCTGACGAATAGGTAGGGCACTTGAGAAAACGTCAAAAGTCCTTTAGCATGAGGAAAGTACACTTAATTTATCTCATCATGTAGCAAGTATGGCATTGTTCACAGTGACATAAATAAGGAGAGAACATTGCAGGATTTCCAATTCACTAACCTACCTATCCAACTAATAAAGGATCCTTAATGGAGACTTATCAATTATGGAAGAATGGGGGGAGAAGAAAGACTTGCATTTATATAGTGCCTTTCACGACCTCAGGACATCCCAAAGCGCTTTACAACCAATTAAGTACTTTTGAAGTGGAGTCACTGTTGTAATGTAGGAAACGCGGCAGCCAATTTGCGCACAGCAAGCTCCCACAAACAGCAATGTGATAATGACCAGGTAACCTGTCTTAGAGATGTTGCTTAAGGGATAAATATTGGCCCACGACACTGGGGAGAACTCCTCTGCTCTTCTTCGAAGTAGTGCCACGGGATCGTTTACATCCACCCAAGAGGGCAGACGGGGACCTCGGTTTAACATCATATGTAAACAACGGCATCTCCGGCAGTGCAGCACTCCCTCAGTACTGCAGCACTCCCTCAGTACTGCAGCACTCCCTCAGTACTGCAGCACTCCCTCAGTACTGCAGCACTCTCTCAGTACTGCAGCACTCCCTCAGTACTGCAGCACTCCCTCAGTACTGCAGCACTCTCTCAGTACTGCAGCACTCTCTCAGTACTGCAGCACTCCCTCAGTACTGCAGCACTCTCTCAGTACTGCAGCACTCCCTCAGTACTGCAGCACTCTCTCAGTACTGCAGCACTCCCTCAGTACTGCAGCACTCCCTCAGTACTGCAGCACTCTCTCAGTACTGCAGCACTCTCTCAGTACTGCAGCACTCTCTCAGTACTGCAGCACTCCCTCAGTACTGCAGCACTCCCTCAGTACTGCAGCACTCTCTCAGTACTGCAGCACTCTCTCAGTACTGCAGCACTCCCTCAGTACTGCAGCACTCCCTCAGTACTGCAGCACTCTCTCAGTACTGCAGCACTCTCTCAGTACTGCAGCACTCCCTCAGTACTGCAGCACTCCCTCAGTACTGCAGCACTCCCTCAGTACTGCACTGGGAATGTTGGCCTAGATTTTGTGCTCAAATCTCTGGAGGTGGGATTTGAACCCATGCCCTCTGACTCCGAAGCAGGAGTGCTACCACTGAGCTACAGCTGGCATCAAGTGAGCCGTTAAAAGAAAGGAACAGTTAGAATGGCAGAAAGAACAGAAAGGGAATGGAAGAAAAGGATCTTGCATCTCTGTCACTGCAGGCTGGGTATCCCAGCATATATATTCATTTAGTTTCCTCTGTATTTTCCAATTGATTGCAGCTTCCACAGTTACGAATGGACCTTAGTCACATTGCAAACATCTCAAATTCTGTCGTTCCCACTCTCGGCACATCTGGCCAGGGGTTGCCTCAGGTTTTTTTTCCCGTGGAAACTCTGACCCTTTTTCCAACACCAAATGCATATGCTCGCTGCAGTCTAGACACCAGGACCTCATTTACTGTTTCCAGCACATGACCTTTCTACAAGAAACCTTTCGTGGTCCGGACAGTGGTGATTTACTGCGCCTGGCAGCTCACTCCAACTACAGGGTGGCAACTAGCAGTTTCATCACTATTTATCTTCCGGGCTTTTTTAATCTGTTTCAAATCCTTTTTTATGCTCAATTTTCACCAGATTTACCAACACATCAGAATTCCAAAAATCGAAGGATTTATGCTTTCTAAGTCTCACAAGGTTTGGTTGCTGAATCTCTTTCACCTGCATGAAGCGAGGCCTGCAGTATTGTCTCTCACTGACTCTCCAGTGCGCTTGATAGAAACATGGCAAAACAAAACAGCAAACAAGCCACAGTGAATAACTGTTAAAGTTTTTGTATTATTAAATTCAAAACAAAAATTTAAAAATTCCCAGGAAATTAAAATAAAATAATCAATTATTCATTTTTGGGCCATACAATGTCAGCCTCGCCTCTGAGTCAGAAGGCTGTGGGTTCAAGTCCCACTCCAGACACTTGAGCACAAAATCCAGGCTGACACGCCCAGTGCAGTGCTGAGGGAGTGCTGCAATGTCAGAGGTGTCATCTTTCGGATGAGACGTTAAAACAAGGCCCTGTCTTTCCTCTCAGGTGGACGTAAAAGATCCCATGGCCACTATTTCAAAGAAGTGCGGGGGTGGGGGGGTTTCTCCCCAGTGTTTTTTTAAAATTAGTTTATGGGATGTGGGATGTGGGCGTCGCTGGCAAGGCCAGCATTTATTGCCCATCCCTAATTGCCCTTGAGAAGGTGGTGGTGAGCCGCCTTCTTGAACCGCTGCAGTCCGTGTGGTGAAGGTACTCCCACAGTGCTGTTAGGGAGGGAGTTCCAGGATTTTGACCTAATGACTTTGAAGGAATGGCGATATTTCCAAATCAGGATGGTGTGTGACTTGGAGGGGAACTTGGAGGTGGTGGTGTTCCCATGCTCCTGCTGCCCTTGTCCTTCTAGGTGGAAGAGGTCGCGGGTTTGGGAGGTGCTGTTGAAGAAGCCTTGACGAGTTGCTGCAGTGCATCTTGTAGATGGTACACACTGCAGCCACGGTATGCCGGTGATGGAGGGAGTGAATGTTTAAGGTGGTGGATGGGGTGCCAATCAAGCGGGCTGCTTTGTCCTGGATGGTGTCGAGCTTCTTGAGCGTTGTTGACGCTGCACTCATCGAGGCAAGTGGAGAGTATTCCATCACACTCCTGACTTGTGTCTTGTAGGTGGTGGAAAGGCTTTGAGGAGTCAGGAGGTGAGACACTCGCCGCAGAATACCCAGCCTCTGACCTGCTCTTGCAGCCACAGGATTTATGTGGCTGGTCCAGTTAAGCTTCTGATCAATGGTGACCCCCCAGGATGTTGATGGTGGGGCATTCGTCAATGGTAATGCCGCTGAATGTCAAGGGTGGTAGATAGACTCTTGCTTGTTGGAGATAGTCATTGCCTGGCACTTGTGTGGCGTGAATGTTACCTGCCACTTATCAGTCCTGGCCAATATTTACCCCCCAACCAACATCACAAAAACAGATTATCTGTTTATTATCACATTGCTGTTTGTGGGAGCTTGATGCGCGCAAATTGCTGCCGCGATTCCTACATTACAACAGTACTTCAAAAGTACTTCATTGGCTGCATAGCATATTGGGATGCCCTGAAGTCATGAATGGTGCTATATAAATTCAAGTCTTTTTTTTCACAAAAGCAAAACTTCAGGTGTAAAGGATTGCAACGCACCTCTGGAACCTTCTTCACCTTTACTTTCCTCTGATCCCATCCCTTCTTCCAATCTCAGCCCATGCTGTGTTTTCACCATCCCCTCTGACCTTCTCCTCTCTGACCCCGTACGATCAGTACTCAGTGAAGGCCTGAGCTTCATCCCCTTACACCTCTACTGACATGAATCTGTCATTCATAACTTATGAAATGATACTCCAGGAACTCCAGGAACACTCCTCGCCACGATGGACGTATCGGCACTCTACACCAGTATCCCCCACGATGACGGCATCGCTGCGACAGCCTCAGTACTCAACACCAACAACAGCCAATCTCCAGACGCCATCCTACAACTCATCCACTTCATCCTTGACCACAATGTCTTCACCTTCGACAACCAGTTTTTTACCCAAACACACGGAACAGCCATGGGAACCAAATTCGCAGCCCAATACGCCAACATCTTCATGCATAAGTTCGAGCAAGACTTCTTCGCTGCACAGGACCTCCAACCAACGCTGTACACCAGATACATCGATGACATTTTCTTCCTTTGGACCCACGGCGAAGGATCACTGAAAGGACTACACGATAACATCAACAGGTTCCATCCCACCATCAAACTCACCATGGACTACTCCTCAGAATCGGTTTCATTCTTGGACACACGAATCTCCATCAAAGACGGACACCTCAGAACTTCACTCTACCGCAAGCCCACGGACAACCTCACGATGCTCCACTTCTCCAGCTTCCACCCTAACCACGTTAAAGAAGCCATCCCCTATGGACAAGCCCTGCGAATACACAAGATCTGCTCAGACGAGGAGGAACGCGATGGACACCTACGGATGCTGAAAGACGCCCTCGTAAGAACGGGATATGACGCTCGACTCGTCGATCGACAGTTCGATGGGCCACAGCAAAAAATCGCATAGACCTCCTCAGAAGGCGAACACGGGACACAACCAACAGAGTACCCTACGTCGTCCAGTACTTCCCCGGAGTGGAGAAACTACGCCATGTTCTTCGCAGCCTCCAACATGTCATCGATGACGACGAACACCTTGCTAAGGCCATCCCCACGCCTCCACTACTCGCCTTCAAGCAGCCGCCTAACCTCAAAAGTACCATCGTTCACAGCAAATTACCCAGCTGTCAGGAGAACAGCGACCACGACACCACACAACCCTGCCACGGCAACCTCTGCAAGACATGCCAGATCATCAACACAGATACCATCATCACACGTGAGGACACTACCCACCAGGTACATGGTACATACTCATGTGACTCGGCCAACGTTGTCTACCTCATACGTTGCAGGAAAGGATGCCCCAGAGCATGGTACATCGGCGAGACCATGCAGACACTGAGACAACGTATGAACGGACACCGCGCAACAATCGCCAGGCAGGATTGTTACCTCCCAGTCGGGGTTCACTTCAGTAGTCAAGGACATTCAGCCTCGGATCTGCGGGTAAGCGTTCTCCAAGGCGGCCTTCGAGACACACGACAATGCAAAATCATTGAGCAGAAACTGATAGCCAAGTTCTGCACCCATGAGGACGGCCTCAACCGGGATCTTGGTTTCATGTCACGCTACATGACATAGATTCATCCAGACTAGAGTCGTCGTTGTCTTGTTCACAGATGTGATTTCCAGTTTTAAAAAAAAGTAAAAAGCTTAACTGCAGACTGCAGCATTTGACACGTTGGACCCCCTGTGACCCCACCTCATTGTCTTAGCTGTATTTTGCTGTGTCTTTGATGTAATGCCTTCCTGACTGATTGTATCTCTGCCGAGGTGATGGAGGACAGTCAGAAACACATTGTTCTCTGTCTATATATGCTTTGTATCTGATTTTTATTCCCTCACTTTACCTGACGAAGGAGCAGCGCTCCGAAAGCTCGTGATTTCAAATAAAACTGTTGGACTATAACCTGGCGTTGTGCGACTTCTCATTTTTGTCCACCCCAGTCCAACACCGGCATCTCCGCATCAGGGAAATAATACTGAGTGGCCTGCGGGTGGCGCTGTCCAAGGAGAGTATAAATACTCGGGCACGGGCCCAGCTTGCGCAGGACATTCTTAACCGGAACGAGTGAAGGACACAACTAGATCTCCATGTTGTAAAACAGTTGATTAAAGCTTTGTTTAACGCTTAGACCAAGTGCCTAGTAGTTTTCTCACGTCACCTACCTCAATGAATTTCGAGCTCGGCACAGCGCTGAGCTCTTTTTCCGCCACCTTCACCTCTGTGCCCATTTCTTTGGCCAGGGGTCTTCCCCCCGCACAGCGGACCCTTTCTCCTGTTTTCAGAATTCTTGTTCCACCTGGACCCCATCCTCTGGCCTCTTACCCTCTCTAGATCGTTTCATTGCAAACTGCCGGCGTGACATCGGCCGTCTCAATTTCTCTGCTCCCCTCACACACTCCAACCTACCTCCTCTGAACATGCAGCACTCCGTTCTTTCAGATCCAACCCTAACATTGTCATCAAACCTGCTGACAAGGGTGGCGCTGTTGTTGTTTGGCGAACCGACCTCTACCTTGCGGAGGCTGAACGTCAACTCTCTGACACCTCCTTCTACCTCCCCCGGACCATGACCCCACTACTGAACATCTAGTCATCATTTCCAAGACTGTCACTGACCTCATCTCCTCTGGAGATCTTCCCTCCAACCTCATAGTTCCCCAACCCCGCACAGCCCGCTTCTATCTCCTTCCCAAGATCCACAAACAGGACTGCCCTGGTAGACCCATCATTTCAGGCTGTTCTTGCCCCACGGAACTGATTTCTTCCTATCTCAGCTCTATTTTGTCTCCCCTTGTCCAGTTTCTTCCCACATACATCCGCAACTCTTCCGACGCCCTCCGCCACTTTAACAATTTCCAGTTTCCTGGTCCTAACCGTCTCCTTTTCACCAAGGACTATCTCTCTACATCTCCATTCCCCACCAGGATGGCCTGAGGGAGCTCCGCTTCTTCCTTGAACAGAGGCCCAACCAGTCCCCATCCACCACCACCCTCCTCCGCCTGGCTTAGCTTGTTCTCACATTGAACAACTTCTCCTTTGACTCCAATCACTTCCTCCAAATTAAAGGGAACCCGCATTGGTCCTAGCTATGCCTACCTTTTCGTGGGATATGTGGAACACTCTTTGTTTTACTAAGATTCTAGATTTGGGTAAGGCCGACTTCAATGGGATGAGACAGAGTCTGCCCACAGTACACTGGGCAAATCTGTTAATGGGTAAAATGACAGAAGATCAGTGGGAGATGTTCAAAAAAGAATTTAAGGTGATACAGAACCAGTTTATAGCCCTGAGGGGCAAGAGCTCTACTTGCCAAAAACAAATCCATGGATGACTAAAGAGGTAAGGGACAGCAAAAAACTAAAAGAAAAAGTATACAAAAATGCAAAAAATAGCACAGATCCTGGTGAATGGGAAAGATACAAAGAGCAGCAAAGGGTCACAAAACATATAGTAAGAGCTACAAAAAGGGAGTATGAAAGGAAACGTGCAAAGAATATCAAGCTCAACATGAAATTTTTTTACAATTATATTAGGAAAAAGAGGGTAGTCAGGAGCAATGTTGGCCCCTTAAAAACTGAAAGCAGTGATATTATCAGAGATAATAAGGAAATGGCGGACATGTTGAATAATTACTTTGCGTTAGTATTTACAGCATGCTGGAAATCCCAAGGAAACTAAATCAGGGACGGGGCTAGAAATTTGGTGGATTTACGCTTCTCATTAGTGCCCCCGGGAGTTTAGCGGCAGCAGTAACCGGTAGCGCAGCGCTCCACTGCACAGGCGATGACGACGTCATCACTGAGCGCAGCACTCCGTTTTCGCCCCGCCTGCAAAATTGGCCGGCGCCTCCTGAATCTGCGGCAGGCGATGACAGCGACTGATTCAGCGGGGCGGGCGGGGGGGGGGGATGGAGCAGCAGGAGGCTCGCGGGGCGCTAACTAAAGGGGAGGTGGCGGGCGGGGTTAAAAAATCGGCCGACTTACTTGTCGCGGCCCGTTGCCTCTTTGAACGCGGGGTCCGTGCCGCGATCTGGCAGCCCGGCACTCCTCTTGTGTGCCGGGCTGCTGACACGGCACCCCGCTCCCCGGTGGTCCAGGTAGGGCCCCGCAGAGTTGTGGGCTTGGGCCCCTCCCCTTTAATGAGGGGGAAGAGCCCTTCCATGTGGCAGCGTTAAGTGGCCCAGTGCTTGACGCTGCAGAACGCACCGCCCCGATATTCGGGGATTGCGCTCTAAGAAGGAAGTGGAGCGCTTGGATGCGCTCCACCTCCCTCTTGGGGCGCTACAACTGAAGTTAGCGATCACCGGCGCTATGTTAGCAACCCAAAATGGTCGCCAACGAGTTTATCCCCCAGGGATTCAATAAAATTAATGTAAGTAAAATAACAGTTGTGAAGAAAATAATGGCACGAAAGAGTGACAAATCCCCAGGACCAGATGGTTTCCATCCCAGGGTTTTAAAGGAAGTAGGTGAGCACATTGCGGATGTCCTAACTCTAATCTTCCAAAGTTCTCTCGATTCAAGAACTGTTCCTTTAGATTGGAAAATTGTGCATGTCACTCCGCTATTTAAGAATGGCGTGAGAGGGAAACCAGGGAATTATAGACCAGTTAGCCTAACATCTGTTGTCAGAAAATTGCTAGAGTCTATAATTAAGGATAGAGTGACTGAACACCTCAAAAATTTTCAGTTGATCAGAGAGAGCCAGCATGGATTTGTGAAAGGTTGGTCTTGCCTGACAAACCTGGTTGAAATTTTTGAAGAGGTGACTAAAGTAGTGGACAGGGGAATGTCTATGGATAGCAAAATACTGCGGATGCTGGAAATCTGAAATAACAACAGAAAATGCTGGAAAAACTCAGCAGGCGAGGCAGCATCCGTGGAGAGAGAAACAGAGTTAACGTTTCAGGTCAAAGACCTTTCGTCAGAACTGAGAAAAAAGCAGAAATTAAATAGATTTTAAAGCAAGTTTAGGGCTGGGAAAAGGGGGAGGGGATGAAAGAACAAAAGGGAAGGTCAGTGATAGGATAGAAAGCAGAGAGATTAAGAGACATTGAGAGACATTAAGAGATATTCAAGGCAAGAGGAGGTGGAAATGGGACAGGTTGAGGAACAAAGGATGGCTCTAGATGAAGTGTGAATTGCGCTGGCAGAATGAAGGACAGCTGCCAGCTTCTGGGAGGGAAGAAAAAATTGGCAAACAAAAGTGTGGATAAAAATTTTTTTTTTTTTAAATAAAATAAAAATATATATATATGTGATGGGGGCCGGGGTTATGATCTGAAATTGTTGAACTCTATGTTGAGTCCAGAGGGCTGTAGCGTGCCTAAACGAAAGATGAGGTGCTGTTCCTCGAGCTTACGCTGAGCTTCCGTGGAACAATGCAAGAGGCCGAGGACGGTGAGGTCAGAGTGGGAGTGGAGCGGAGAATTAAAGTGACAGGCGACCGGAAGCTCGGGGTCCCCCTTACGGACTGAACGGAGGTGTTCCGCAAAGCGGTCACCCAATCTGCGTTTGATCTCCCCAATGTAGAGGAGACCGCATCGTGAGCAGCGAATACAGTATACTAAATTGCAGGAAGTACAAGTAAATCGCTGTTTCACCTGGAAGGGGTGTTTGGGGCCCTGGACAGTGGGAAGGGGGGAGGTATAAGGGCATGTGTTGCATCTCCTGCGCTTGCACGGGAAGGTGCCGGGCGAAGGGGAAGGGGTGCTGGGGGTGGTAGAGGAGTGGACTAGGGTGTCGCGGAGGGAGTGGTCCCTGCGGAATGCTGAAAGGGGAGGTGAGGGGAAGATGCGTTTGGTGGTGGGGTCACCTATGTCTATGGATGTTATTTATATGGACTTCCAGAAGGCATTTGATAAAGTCCCACATAAGAGACTGTTAACTAAGGTAAAAGGAATTGAGGGCAAATTATTGACCTGGTTCGGAAATTGGCTGAGCGGCAGGAGATAGGCAGTAGGGATAATGGGTAGGTACTCAAATTGGCAGGATGTGCTTAGTGGTGTCCTGCAGGGATCTGTGTTGGGGCTTCAACTATTCACAGTATTTATTAATGACTTAGATGATGGCATAGAAAGTCATATATCCAAATTTACCTGAATGGTGGCAGATTAGGGAAAGGGGAGGTGCAACGAGACCTGGGCGTCATGGTACATCAGTCACTGAAGGTGGGAATGCAAGTGCAGCAGGCAGTCAAGAAAGCAAACGGAATGATGGCCTTCATAGTAAGGGGATTTGAGTACAGGAGTAGGGAGGTGATGCTGCAGTTGTACAGGGCCTTGGTGAGGCCACACCTGGAGTATTGTGCGCAGTTTTGGTCTCCTAACTTAAGGAAGGACATTCTTGCTATTGAGGGAGTGCAGCGAAGGTTCACTAGATTGATTCCTGGGATGGCCAGACTGACATATCAAGAAAGATTGGGTCAACTGAACTTGTATCCTCTGGAGTTCAGAAGAATGAGGGGGGATCTTATAGAGACATTTAAAATCCTGACTGGTTTAGACAAATTAGATGCGGGCAGAATGTTCCCAATGTTAGGGAAAACTAGAACCAGGGGTCACAGTCTAAGGATTAAGGGGAAGCCATTTAAGACTGAGCTGAGGAGGAACTTCTTCACCCAGAGAGTGGTGAATCTATGGAATTCTCTTCCACAGAAGGTTGTTGAGGCCAGTTCGCTAAATATATTCAAAAGTGAGTTAGATATAACACTCACAACTAGGAGGATCAAGGGGTATGGCGAGAAAGCAGGAATGGGGTACTGAGGTAGCATGTTCAGCCATGAACGCATTGAATGGCGGTGCAGGCTCGAAGGACCGAATGGTCTACTCCTGTACCTATTTTCTATGTTTCTATGTTTCTATGTTTCTATGACACAAAGATAGGTGAAATTGTAGGCAGTGTAGATGAAAGTATAACATTACAAAGGATATCGACAGATTAAGTGAATGGGCAAAACTGTGGCAAATGGATTTCAATGTAAGCAAATGTGAGGTCATCCACTTTGGACCTAAAAAGGATAGAACAGGGTACTTTCTAAATGGTGAAAAGCTAAAAACAGTGGAGGTCCAAAGAGACTTGGGGGTCCAGGTACATAGATCATTAAAATGTCATGAACAGGTACAGAAAATAATCAAAAAGGCTAATGGAATGCTGGCCTTTATATCTAGAGGACTAGAATACAAGGGGGTAGAAGTTATGCTGCAGCTGTACAAAGCCCTGGGTAGACCACACCTGGAGCACTGTGAGCAGTTCTGGGCACCACACCTTAGGAAGGATATATTGGCCTTGGAGGCAGTGCAGCGTAGGTTTACTAGAATGGTACCCAGACTTCAAGGGTTAAGTTAGAGGAGAGATTACACAAATTAGGGTTGTATTCCCTGGAATTTAGAAGGTTAAGGGGTGATCTGATCGAAGTTTTCAAGATATTAAGGGGAACAGATAGGGTAGAGAGAGAGAAACTATTTCCACTGGTTGGGGATTCTAGGACTAGGGGGCAGAGTCTAAAAATTAGAGCCAGACCTTTCAGGAGTGAAATTAGGAAACACTTCTACACAGAAAGGGTGGTAGAAGTTTGGAACTCTCTTCCGCAAACGGCAATTGTTAATTTTAAATCGGAGATTGATAGCTTTCTGTTAACCAAAGGTATTAAGGGATATGGGCCAAAGGCGGGTATATGGAGTTAGGTCGCAGATCAGCCATGATCTCACTGAATGGTGGAACAGGCTCGAGGGGCTGAATGGCCTGCTCCTGTTCCTATGTTCCTACTCAGGTCACCCACCTCATCTCTTTATCTGGAACATTGATGACTGTATCAGAGCCGTTTCCTGCTCTCGCCCTGAACTGGAAAATTTCATTCACTTTGCTTCCAATTTCCACCCTTCCCTCACCATCACATGGTCCATCTCCGACTCTTCCTTTCCCTTCCTCGACTTCTCTATCTCCATTTCTGGGGATAGGCTATCGACCAACATCCACTATAAGCCCACTGATTCCCACAGCTACCTGGACTACACTTCCTCCCACCCCGCCTCCTGTAAGGACTCTATTCCATTCTCCCAGTTTCTCTGTCTCCGTCGCATCTGTTCTGATG
Source organism: Squalus acanthias (assembly GCA_030390025.1). Lineage (NCBI taxonomy): Eukaryota > Metazoa > Chordata > Chondrichthyes > Squaliformes > Squalidae > Squalus > Squalus acanthias. The sequence goes on along the minus strand of CM059432.1, from coordinate 142,689,937 downwards.
ATGCCACCTTCCATACTAGTGCTTCCAACATGTCTTCCTTTTTCCTCAACCAAAGATTCCCCTCTACCGTGGTTGACATGGCCCTCAACCGAATCTGTTCCATTTCCCGCACTTCTGCTCTCATCCCTTCCACTCCCTCTCAGAACCACGATAGGGTTCCCCTTGCCCTCACCTTCCAGCCCACTAGCCTCCACATTCAACGGATCACCCTTGCCACTTCCAGCAAGATCCCACTACCAAACACATCTTCCCCTCTCCTTTCAGCATTCCGAAGGGACCGTTGCCTCCGCAACACCTTGGTCCATTCCTGCATCATCCCCAACACCCCTTCCCATGGCACCTTCCCGTGCAAGCGCAGGAGATGCAACACCTGCCCTTTTACCTCCTCCCTTTCCACCGTCCAGGGCCCCAAACACTCCTTCCAGGTGAAACAGCAATTTACTTGTACTTCTTTCAATTTAGTATACTGTATTCGCTGCTCACGTTGTGGTCTCCTCTACACTGGGGAGACCAAACACGGAATGGTTGAATCTGCAAGCGTGACCCCGAGCTTCCGGTCACCTGTCACTTTAATTCTCCGCTCCACTCCCACTCTGACCTCTCGATCCTCGGCCTCTTACACTGTTCCAATGAAGTTCAATGTAAACTCGAGGAATAGCACCTCATCGTTCGATTAGGCACTTTACAGCCTTCTGGACTCAACATTGAGTTCAACATTTTCAGATCATAACCTCTGCCCCCCATTTTTTCAGATAGAAGCTGTTGATGATTCTGCTATTCCCATTTACACCTCTTCTCGACCCATCTTTTGTTTCTTCACTTGTCCCATTACCATCTCCTTTTGCTTTGTTCCATCATACCTTTTGTCATTTAATCTCTCCTGCCTTCCACCCAATCACAGAGCTTTCCTTTTGTTCTTTCCTCCCCTCCCCCCCCTTTCCCTGCCCCTACATTTGCTTAAAAACATCTCCAACTTTTTCCAGTTCTGACGAAGGGTCATGAACCTGAAACATAAACTCTGTTTCTCACTCCAGAGATGCTGCCTGACCTTGCTGAGTGTTTCCAGCATTTTCTGTTTTTCTTTCTTTTCTTTCTTCTTTGTATTATGGAAGATCCACACTGTCCTGTATTGTATGAACAATCCAACTGCATCTGCTAAGAACTGAGTCCACCAGTGGGTTTAATAAACCATTCCCAGTATCCGAGGCTGTATCCACAGAATGTGCAAGTAAAATGTGAAACGTAAAGTTTTTATCAGGCGATTTAACCCCATACTAAATCCTTTGGGAGGCCTGAATGGAAAAGGACCGATATCTCTGCATCAACCTTGCCGCATAAGATAATAGACACTGCGTTTCAAGGAGGTAATTCAATCGAAGGCTTTTAGTGGCATCGTAAACCTTTAGAGCAAATCTCGATTGGTTTATGAGCCTCCAAAGACCTGAGAGACTGAATTATGACTTGGAAAAGATTGTCAGACATGTGTTATTCTTTACAATGTACGGTCAGTTTTTCAAAAGTTTCTATTGCGAGCTGTGCAGCACGCGAATTGAGTATGGTAGAAATGGAGGGCACAAAGTGAGAAGTTAATAAAGATAGTCGTGATTTTGGAGCTGAAATATCACACAATCCTTCGGTTCCACCCTCACGATATGGTGTTACAGTTCCCGCTTTAATGTCAGCATTTCTAAAATCCCATTTCCCCCCCACTCCCCCCGCCCCCGCCGTACTCCCAATTGTGAAAAGTTTGGTTTACTGCATTTTCATTTGTTGCAAGTGTGGTGCTCAGGGATCCTGCCGTTAATACTCGATTTTGAAAATCTCACTCTTGTTTTCAAATCCCTCCATGGCCTCGTCCCTCCCTATCTCTGTAATCTCTCCAGCCCTACAACCCTCCGAGATCGCTGCCCTCCTCCAATTCTGGCTTTTTGCGCATCCCCGATTTTCATCGCTCCACCACTGGCGGCCGTGCCTACAGCTGCCTGGGCCCCCAAACTTTGGAATTCCCTCCCGATATTCTCTCTCCTTAAAACCTACCTCACCTGTCCTCATATCATTTTATGTGGCTCACTGTCAAATTTTATCTGACAATGCCCCTGTGAAGCAGCTTGGGATGTTTCACTCTGTTGAAGGCGCTATATAAATGCAAGCTATTGTTCCCCGAGACTTGTCGCCTTTGAACCTGGAGGCGGTCACCTCTCAATCTGACTGGGGTTCAGAGGTCTTCGTGCCGGTTTGTGGGTGAGGGGGGAATGGAAGGCGATCTTCCAGATGTCTTGAGGAGAATGACAGCATGGGGACCTGTTACTGAGCGAGAAAGTGGGCGTATTGAACAGTTTGAAGGAAGAGCACACGCTTTCCCAGCAAGAGATCACTGGTCGGTATCTCGCTATTGTACTAAAGTCCAGAGCTTAACGTAAATCTATCTGCTTCTCAAGCTGCATAGTCAGAAATGGTTGCAGTCACTGATTTTTTAACTCTGCACTACTGATTACCGTACGTCACACTGTAAATCTGGATCACGGGTGAGGGGAATGGGGAGGGCAGTTGAGATTAATCTGGGCTGGAAATGGTTGAGAAAAATGTAAATAGCAGTGTTGCTACTTATAAAGCAAGAGTTTTGTCCCTGTATTATGACTCGCTTCGTGCCTGCTGATGGGATGTGTGCTATATGGAGTATCTTTCATCCTTGTGTGGTGCCATGGCTGTCATTATACCAGCCACTGGCATTGAGCAGCACACATGTGGCCAGACAGATAGACAATCTGCTAAAAAAAGACTTCTGATCTTCCATTAATTTAACATCAAATGCGTCAAATAGCCTGCATCTGGGAATGGGACCAGTCTTTGTGTCTGTCATAATGTTCTTTTTACGTGACCACTCCAGCTAAACCGAATGGTGTGCAAATGCAGGAGGATATAAGGGCACCTTGACAAATATTCCATCAGAATAAATGTTCTCACTAAAAGGGTGAATTTTAATCGGCAAGTGTTGCGATGTAATTTATAACTCATTAGTAACCATGTGGGACTCCCGTTAAAAAGCGATTTTCTAATACAGCAAACACCTGTAAACAGGCATTACAATATTTATCCAATGGTTAACCGTAGCAACCATAGAACCACAGAGGTTTCCTGCACAGAAAGAGCCCATTCAGCCCATCCTGTCTGTGCTGGCTCTTTACTGGAGTAATCCACAAACTAATCCCACTGCTTCATTCTCTCCCCATAGCCCTGTAGCTCCCTCGGCTTCAAGTCCTTATCCACTTACCCCTTAAAAGATGCAATGGTCTCTGCCTCAGCCACTCCCTGTGGCAAAGTATTCCATTTTCTAACAACCCTCTGTATAAAGAAATTTTTCCTCACTCTCTTAATGACAATTTTAAATTGATGGCACCATGTCACTGACCCCCCCAACCACAGGAAATTGTCTCCCCCTGTTCACCCTATCAAAACCCTTCATAATTTTGAAAGCTTCTATTAAATATAGGAAGATAGGAACAGGAGGAGGCCATTTAGCCCCTCTAGCCTGTTCCGCCATTCAATGAGATCATGGCTGATTGAGGCCCTAAGCTCTGGAATTTCCTGTCTAAACCTCTCCGCCTCGCTACCTCTCTTTCCTCCTTTAAGATGCCCCTTAAAACCTACCTCTTCCTGCCCTAATTTATACTTATGTGGCTCGGTGTCAAATTATTTGTTTTATAATACTCCTGTGCAGCGCCTTGGGACGTTTCACTACGTTAATGGCGCTATGTAAATACAAGTTGTTGTTGTTGTTGTGACCTAACTCCATATACCTGCCTTTGCCCCATATTCCTTATTACCTTTGGTTAACAAAAATCTATCAATCTCAGATTTAAAATTGACCCAGCATCAACCGCCATTTGTGGAAGAGAGTTCCAAACTTCTACCACCCTATGCGTGCAGAAGTGTTTCCTAACTTCACTCCTGAACGGCCTGGCTCTAGTTTTTAAGCTATATCCCCTAGTCCGAGACTCCCCAACCAGTGGAAATAGTTTCTCTCTATCTACCCTATCAGTTCCCCTTCATATCTTGAAAGCTTCGATCAAATCACCCCTTAAACTTCTAAATTCAAGGAAATACAAAGCTAGTTTGTGTAATCGTCTCTTAGCCTTCTCTGCTTCAGTGGAAACAGTCCCAGTATCTCTCTAGAACTATCGTTTCTCATCCCTGGCATCATCCTGGTGAATCTACACTGTGCGCTCTCTATGGCTTTTATGTCCCTTCTATAATTGACCTTTACTCTAACTGTGGCCTAACCAATGTGTTGTACAAATTTATCTTTACGGCTTTACTCTTGTACTCTATGCCCCTATTTATGAAACCCATTGTGGCGGTGGCCTTTTAAATGGCTTTATCTACCTGCATTTGCACTTTCAGGGAATTATGTATCTGAACCCCTCAGTCTCTTTATCCAAGCGCTTCAGTGTCCTTCCATTGATGCACACTCCAATCTCTCATTCCTCCTCCCAAAACATATTACCTCACTCTTATCCATATTTAATTGCTTCTGCTCACCTTTGCCCATTCTGCCCCCTGTCTGCCTATTATGCTCACCTGTGCCTGTTCTGTTACCTGTCTGCCCATTCTGCCACCTGTCTGCCCATTCTGCCACCTGTCTGCCCATTCTGCCACCTGTCTGCCCATTCTGCCACCTGTCTGCCCATTCTGCTCACCTGTCTGCCCATTCTGTTACCTGTCTACCCATTCTGCTCACCTGTCTGGCCACTCTGCTCACCTCTGTCTTCACAAAGTCTTTTACGGTCATCTCACTGTTGGCCAAACCACGTATTTTGGGTTGTCAGCAAATTGTGAGATTGTGTTCCCTGTACCCAAGTCCAAATCATCTATATATACTGAGAGGAAAAGTGGAGCCAGCACAGACCCCTGGGGAACACCATGTCCAACCTTCTCCAGTCCCAGCAACACTCATTTGCTCTAACTCTTTGTTTCCAGTCTATTGGCCAACTTTCTATCCATATTATTACATTTCCCCTCATATCATATCCCTGATTTTTTCTAACAAGGTTCCTTTGAGACACCTTATCAATCACCTTCTGAACATCCAGAAGCACTACACCTACTGCATTCCCTTTATCTAATCAATCAGTCACTTGTTCAAAAAACTCAGTAAGATTGGTTAAACGTGACTTGCCTTTAACAAATCCATGTTGGCTGTCCTTGATTAACCCATCGACTTTTTTTTATCTGTTCACTAATTTTATCTTGAATTATGGATTCCCAGAATTTGGTCAAAACTGACTTTAGACTAATTGGTCAATAGTTACCTGGTTTATCCTCCCCTCCCTTTATCAGGGCCCAGTGATTTATCCACCTTGACTTCTGATGAATCCTTTTTAGAAGCAATTCCTTTTCCACGGTTATCTCTACCAATTGTTCCAATTCCTCCTCCGGTGCACCAACATTCTCACTTCCACCATCATTAGTAAAAACCGATGCAAAATATTTATTAAATATCTCGACCATACCTTTATCCTCCACAATAAGACTCTGATCTTCATCCCTGATTATTGGTACCCTCAGCTTAATTATTCTATTACTTTTTATGTTCTTACAAATGCCCTTACTATTTATTTTTGTATTATCTGTTCGTTTTTTCATGTCTCATTTTAATCCTTCTAATCTCCTTGGTCCCCGACACTTTCCCAACTATACCTTCTATACTCAAGATTATCTTTAGTATTGTTAACCCTCATTTTATCATAAACCTCACCTTTACTTTTGATCTCTCTCTGTAGCTAAGGGACGCTATTCTTTGATCCATTCCCCTTTTGCCTTATAGGAATAAATGTAATTTGTTAATTTGGCTCAGAGCTTTGTCCGTTTCCAGCCCAGCGCCCTTATCCTTTTCTATTATCCTTTTTGATTCTTACATTGAACCAAACATTATTGTACTTTGCTGGTCACTTCACCACCTCAGGATGTCCCAAAGTGTTTTACAGCCAATTAAGTTCTTTTGAAGTGTAGTCACTGTTGTGTTGTAGGAAACGCGGCAGCCATTTTTACGCACAGCAAGATCCCACAAACGGCAATGTGATAATGAACAAATAATCTGTCTTAGTGAAAGATCACATGGCACTATTTGAAGAAGAGCAAGAGCGTTCTCCCCGGCATCCTGGCCAATATTTATCCCTCAACCAATATCACTAAAAAACAGATTATCTGGTCATTATCACATTGCTGTTTGTGGGAACTTGCTGTCTGCAAATTAGCTGCCGTGTTTCCTGCTTCTTCTCTTCTTAGGCGGTCCCTCGGAACCGAGGATGACTTGCTTCCACATTTAAAATGAGTTCTCAGGTGACTGATGAGTCCAATGCGGGACCTACAGTCTCTGTCACAGGTGGGGCAGACGGTGGTTGAAGGGGTGGGTGGGTGGGGTGCTTGAGTTGATGTGCGCTCCTTGCGCTGCCTGCGCTTGGCTTCCGCTTGCTCCCGGCGAAGAGACTCGAGGTGTTCGGCGCCTTCCCGGATGCTTCTCCTCCACTTTGTGCGGTCTTGGGCCAGGGATTCCCAGGTGTCGGTGGGGATGTTGCACTTTTTCAAGGAGGCTTTGAGGGTGTCCTTGAAGTGTTTCCTCTGCCCACCTGGGGCTCTCTTGCCGTGTTGGAGCTCCGAGTAGAGCGCTTGATTTGGGAGTCTTGTATCGGGCATGCGGACGATGTGGCCTGTCCATCGAAGCTGATCGCGTTTCCTGCATTGCAACAGTGACTACACTTTAAAAAAAAGTACGTCATTGGCTGTAAAGCGCTTTGGGACGTCCTGAGGTTGTGAAAGGTGCTATAGAAATGCAAGTTCTTTCTTTATTTTTTAAACATGAGGTTTTGCTTTAATTTCAGAGTCCCTAATGTCCTGGGGACAATAATTGTGCATGTGGTTAGAGATGAAATTTTTACAAAGCATTTCCATTCCATAAGCATGAAGGTAGTCTTTGATGTCAACTGTACACTCTTTAGAGTGGTTGCTAATTTCAAAGCGTCTTTTTCGTGACTCATTAATTCCAGTCTTCTGTGAAAAGATTTCAATACACTCCAAATGATAGGGATGCATTGGGCAAGTTTCACACTAGTTTTTTTTTGCTCTTGTTTTTCGAGTCTAGTGGGTGGCATCGGACATCCCAAATTGCTTTGCAGCAATGAAGTACTTTTGAAGTGTAGTTACTGTTGTAATCTCGGAAACGTGGCAGCCAATTTGCGCACAGCAAGATCCCAGAATCAGCAATGAGATAAATGACCAGATAATCTGTTTTTTAGCGATGGTAATGATTCTGCTATTCCCATTTACACCTCATGTACACCCATCCTTTGTTTCTTTACTTGTCCCATTACCATCTCCTTTTGCCTCTCACCATCATCCCTTTTGTCATTTAATCTCTCCTGCCCTCGATCACAGACCTTCCCTTTTGGTTTTTTTCTCCACTCTCTGCCTCTGTACTTGCTTAAAACCTGTTACGTCTCTAACTTTTTTCCAGTTCTGGTGGAAGGTCATCAACCTGAAACACTTATTTGTTTCTCTCTCCACAGATGTTGCCTGACCTGCTGAGTATTTCCAGCATTTTCTGTTTTTGTTTCAGATTTCCAGCATCCGCAGTACTTTGCTTTGTTTTTTTAGTGATGTTGGTTGAGGGATAAATGTTGGCCAGGACTCCAGGGAGAACTCCCTTACTCTTCACCAAATAGTGGCCATGGGATCTCTTACGTCCACCTGAGAGGGCAGACGGGGCCTCGGTTTAACGTCTCATCCGAACGACGACACCACTGACAGTGCAGCACTCCCTCAGCACTGCACTGGGAGCGTCAGCCTGGATTATGTGCTCAAGTCTTTGGAATGAGACTGTAACTTAACTGTAATTGTTTATATTAAGCAGGTTTAATTTTGCATGCTGTTATATACAACAGCCTATATCAGGACAGTGTTCAGTCAAACAAATGTGGAAAGTATAAAAGATGAACAAGACATTTTGTATTTTGTGTGAGCTTGGCATTGTAAAGTCAGATTCTGTAATTCACTGTTAAGATACATCATTTTTGTTGTCTTCATTCTCAGGGTGTAGACATCGCTGGCAAGGCTGGCATTTTTTCCCTATCCCTAGTTGCCATCAAGCTTTCTAGGCCACTTCAGAGGTCATTTAAGAGTCAACTGCGTTGGTGTGGGACTGGAGTCACATATAGGCCCAGACCGGGTAAGGATGGCAGGTTTCCTTTCCTAAAGGATATTAGTGAACCAGCTGGGTTATTAACGACAATCTGACAGCTTTTGGTCACTTTTACTGATACCAGTTTGTTATTCCAGAACTGAATTCAAATGCACGGTGGGATCTGAACTGGCGTTCTTCTAGATTACGAGTTCAGTAACATAACCACTACGATACCATACACTTATTATGATATCCTTAAAAAAATGGCCTGTAAAATGGGAGAACATTTAAACTACCAGTGATCCTTAACAAGGTAGCTCACATTGCCTTGCCCCTCATACAACACCAAGTCAGCAGGTAGACAACCCAAGGGTGAAGCTCCGATCACAGCAACTAATCAACCTGCTCTTTTCTGTCTGCACTGATTTTTTTCCTGTCCAATGACACAGATAGTCAGCATCAGACCAGTGCAAACCTTCACCATCATGCGCAGCCCCATGTCCAGTGTTGGCATGAACTGGAAATGTGTCACCCGTGGCTCAGAGGCACTCTCACCTCTCAGTCAGAAGGTTGTGTGATCAAGTCTCACTCCAGAGACTTGAGTACAAAAATCTAGATACACATTCCCACTACAGTACTGAGGGAGTGCTGCACTGTCGGAGGTGTCGTCGTTCGGATGAGACGTTAAACCGAGGCCCTGTCTGCCCTCTCAGGTGGACGTAAAAGATCCCATGGCACTATTTCAAAGAAGAGTAGGTGAGTTCTCCTGGTGTCCTGGCCAATATTTATCCCTCAATCAACATCATAGAGTCATAGAGTCATAGAAGGAGGGCATTCAGCCCATCGAGTCCGTGCCGGCTCTCTGTAGAACAATCCAGTCAGTCCCATTCCCCCACTCTATCCCCGTAGCCCTGCAAGTTTATTTCCTTAACTGCCTATCCAGTCTACCCTTGAAAACATTGAGTGTCTCCACTTCCGTCAGCAGCGAGTTCAGGTCTTCCTCACTCGCTGCGTAAAAAAGTTTTTCCTCACATTCCCCCCTGTATCTCTTGCCCAAAACCTTAAATCTGTGTCCCCTAGTCCTTGTACCATCAACTAGTGGGAACAGCCTTTCCCTGTCTAGCCTATCCAAACCTGTCATAATCTTGTACAACTCTATCAAATCACCCCTCAACCTCCTTTGCTCTAATGAAAACAAATCCAGCTTCTCCAACCTGTCCTTGTAGCTAAGATCTCCCATCCCCAGAACCATTCTGGTAAATCTCCTCTGCACCCTCTCAAGGGCCTTCACATCCTTCCTAAAGTGTGGTGACCAGAACTGGATGCAATACGCCAGTTGTGGCCTAACCAGCGCTTTATAAAGGTTCGGCATAACTTCTCTACTTTTGTACTCAATACCTCTATTTATGAAGCCCAAGATCCCATATGCTTTGCTAACCACTCTCTCAATATGTCCCGCCACCTTCAGGGACCTATGCACATTAACTCCCAGGTCCCTCTGTCCCTGCACACTCTTTAAAACTGTGTCATTAAGTGTATATTGCCTCTCCCTGTTCCTCCTGCCAAAATGCATCACCTCACACTTCTCTGTATTAAATTCCATCTGCCACTTGTCTGCCCATTCTGCTAGACTTTCTATGTCCTGTTGCAGTTGATTGATATCATCATCACTGTTTGCCACAACCCCAAGTTTGGTGTTATCGGCAAATTTAGACATTCTACTCTGTATTCCAATATCCAAGTCATTTATATCTATCAAAAAAAGCAGTGGCCCCAGCACTGACCCTTGGGGAACACCACTGTCTACCATCCTCCAGTCTGAAAAACAGCCATTTACCACAACTAGCTGTTTTCTGTCCTTAAGCCAATTCCTTATCCAAACTGCCACTGACTACCTATTCCATGAGCCTCAATTTTATTAACCAGCCTTCTATGTGGTACTTTGTCAAACGCCTTCCTAAAATCTATGTAGACAACATCCATTGTATTCCCTTCATCAATCCTCCCTGTTACTTCATCAAAAAATTCAATTCGATTAGTCAAACACGATCTGCCTTTTACAAATCCGTGTTGGCTCTCCTTAATTAGCTTAAACCTCGAGAGTGCCCGTTAATTTTTTCCTTGATTATTGTTTCTAAAACTTTACCCACCACTGATGTTAAACTGACTGGCCTGTAGTTACTAGAATTGTCCTTGCACCCTTTTTTGAACAACGGTGTCACATTTGCCACTTTCCAATCCTCAGGCACCTCCCCTGCATCTAGGGAAGATTGGAAAATTATGGCAAGCCCTTCCGCTATCTCCTCCCCAAATTCCCTTAGCAACCTGGGATGCAAGCCATCTGGACCAGGTGACTTATCCACTCTAAGCATACCCAGCCTTTCTAGTACATCCTGTCTATCAATTTTCACCCCTTCCATTGCTTCTACCGATATTTTGTCAGCATCCACCTCCTTAGTAAACACTGATACAAAGTACTCATTGAGTATTCCAGCCTTGCCCTGCGCCTCTAAGCATACATCACCTTCTTTGTCCCTAATAGGCCCCACCCCGCCTCTTACTACCCGCTTACTGTTTACACGCCGGTAGAAGATTTTTGGGTTCCCTTTTATGTTAACCGCCATTCTACTCTCATATTCTCTCTTTGCCAATCTTATTTTCATCTTCACTTCCCCTCTCAACTTATTGTATTTGGTCTGGTTCTCCCTTGAAGAATTCACCTGACATTCATCATACACCCTCTTTTTTTGTTTCACCATCTTCTCTATCTCCCTCGATATCCAAGGAGCCCTTGCTTTGGTTCCCTTACCCTTCCCTCTTGTTGGAATGTACCTAGCCTGTACTTGAAACATCTCCTCCTTAAAGATCATCTTGTGGCGGATCGCCACCTAAAACGGGCATAATCCACTCTTCCGTCTGTGGACAAATTTCCAGCCCCTTCCCTTTAAGGCACCTTACCTTTAAGGCAGGAGGGGGCGGGGCCTCAGGTTTTACCCAGAGAATTCTGGGAGCTTTTCAAGTCTGCCATTTTGTGCCATGCTGTGATTAAAAAGTCTCTGGTTTAACACAAATGGATTCAGCCTTAATTTGTGTTTCGTGGCAGCCTCAACATTGGTGACCCCGACGCTCAGAACGTATTCCGAGCACTGCAATGGCGGACACGAATGCAGTTTCCGTGAAACTGCCGGAGTTTTGGGAAAACCAGCCCGAAGCCTGGTTTCTCCAAGCTGAATCTCGCTTCCGGCTGCGAGATATCACCACAGATGGGACGAAGTACAACTATCTCGTCACATCACTCGGTAGCGCCGCAGTTTCCAAGGTTTGGACAACGCTGCAGAACCCACCAGAGGAAGGCAAGTACGCACATCTCAGGACAGCGCTCCTTAAAAAATTTACGGCCTCGGCATATCAGCGAAACTGCCACCTCCTCGACCTTCCAGGCCTCGGTGATGCCTCACCGTCAGACCTCCTCTCCCACATGCTCTCCCTCACCAATGAGAGCCCACCCGGATCCCTCTTCTGCACGCTGTTCATCCGCCAGCTCCCTCTCAGCATCCGCCCAGCGATCGTGGCGTCCGGCCTCACGAACCTGGAAGCCCTGGCCGATGAGGCCGACAAGCTGCTGTCCACTCACTCCAGCCGCGACGTCACTCCGGACCTGGCAGCCAATGCCTGGGCGCGCCCCTCACCATCCAGCACGCGGCCATAAGGGCCTGTCACCAGGCCCACGGGGCCTTCACGCCCCACTAACCCGGGCCACTGTTACTACCACGCACGGTTCGGGGCCAGGGCACAACGGTGCACACCTCCCTGCTCTTTCAAGTCCACCCCTGTTCCAGCCCCCGCGATGGCTGTGGGCCACGCGGGCTCCCTGCTGTTCGTCACGGATGACAAAACCGGCCGCCGGTTCCTGTGCGACACTGGGGCTCAGCACAGCATCATCCCGGCCTCCTCCCTCGACATCCAAAAGGGCGAACGAGGACCGGCGCTGGCTGCTGCTAACGGCTCGGAAATCCGGACGTATGGCACCCGGACAGTCACCCTCGACCTCGCTGGTCACCGCTACCGATGGGAGTTCATCACTGCCAAGGTGCTCTCCCCCCTCATCGGCGCAGATTTCCTGTGCGCCCACGGCCTACTGGTAGACATCCCTCGTCACCGCCTCGTGGACATGAACACCATGTCCCCCATCCTGGGCGCCATGGCACCCCGTCAACCCGCCGACATGGCGTCACAGTGCCACGCCCGGGCCACGGATGACTACTCGGCACTCCTGGCCGAATTCCCGGCCCTTACCAATCCGACCTTCTCCGCGGAGGCCGCCAAACATGGGGTGGAACACTTCATCCCCACCACAGGCCCCCCAGTGTACGCCCACGCCCGCAGGCTGGACCCGGCCAAACTGGAGATCGCGCGGACCGAGTTTGCCACCATGGAACAGCTCGGCATCATCCGCCGCTCCAACAGTCCCTGGGCCTCCCCACTCCACATCGCCCCCAAACCAGGCGGAGGTTGGCGCCCCTGCGGGGATTACCGCCGCCTCAATGACGCCACCACCCCGATCGGTACCCCGTGCCGCACATTCAGGACTTCTCGGCTAGACTGGCCGGCCGCTCAGTCTTTTCCAAGGTCGACCTGGTGCGCGGCTACCACCAAGTCCCCGTCCACCCCGCGGACGTCCCCAAGACGGCCGTAATCACCCCCTTCGGCCTGTTCGAGTTCCTGCGGATGCCCTTCGGCCTCAAAAACGCGGCCCAGGCATTCCAACGGCTCATGGACTCGGTCCTTCGGGACCTGAAGTTCCTGTTCGTCTACCTGGACGACATCCTGGTAGCCAGTTCCTCCAAGCAGGAACACCTCGAACACCTTCGCATCCTGTTCGGGTGCCTCAGCGACCACGGGCTCATCCTCAGCCCAGCCAAATGCCAGTTCGGCCTGGACAAGATCGACTTCCTCGGCCACCACATCACCCATGCTGGGGCCATTCCCCTGCCCACCAAGGTGCAGGCCGTCCAACAATTTCCGCGCCCCACCACCATCAAAGGCCTCCAGGAGTTCCTCGGGATGGTGAATTTCTATAACCGCTTCATCCCCAAAGCGGCGTCCCTCATGAGGCCCCTGTATGAAGCCCTCCGGGGCAGGAGCAGCAAGATGGCGGTCGAATGGACGGCAGACGCGTCCGCCGCCTTCGATTCCACCAAGACCGCGCTCGCCAACGCCACCCTGCTCGCGCACCCACGGCCCAACGCCAGGGTAGCGCTCACCACGGACGCCTCCGACCACGCGGTCGGTGCCGTGTGTGAGCAGTGGGTCGACGGCGCCTGGCAACCACTTGCCTTCTTCAGCCGCCAACTACGCCCCCCGGAGGTCAAGTACAGCACCTTCGACCGCGAGCTCCTCGCGCTGTTCCTGGCGGTCCGCCATTTCCGGTTTTTGCTTGAGGGCCACCCCTTCACTGCGTTTGTCGACCACAAGCCCCTGACATTCGCAATGGCAAAGACAACCGACCCCTGGTCCGCCAGGCAGCAGCGCCAGCTTGCGGCAGTGTCCGAGTTCACCACGGACATCCAACACGTCTCCGGCCGAGATAATGTGGTAGCCGACTGCCTCTCCCGCCCCGCCATCCACGCCGCACACCTGGCAGTCGACTACGCTCAACTCGCAGCAGACCAGATCACCGACCCTGATCTGCTCTCCGCACCCACCAACCTACCAGGGCTACGCCTGGCCGACGTCGCCTGTGGCCCGACCGCAGTCACGGTCAAGTGCGACATATCCCTATGTCAACCTCGGCCCGTCGTCCCAGCGTCCTGGCGCCGCCGGGTATTCGACATTCTCCACAACCTCTCCCACCCCGGCGCCCGCGCATCCATCAAATTGGTAGCCAACCGCTTTGTCTGGCGCGGCCTTCGCAAGGATGTGCGTACTTGGGCCAACTCCTGCCTAGCCTGCCAACAGGCCAAGGTACAGCAACACACGAAAGCACCCCTCGAGGAGTTTACCGTCCCCTCGCGGAGATTCGACCACATCCACATGGACATCGTCGGGCCCCTGCCGCCGTCGCAAGGCCACACGCACTTGCTGACCATCGTTGACCGCACCACACGCTGGCCTGAGGCAATTCCACTGACCTCTACCACCACCGCCGACATCGCCAGAGCCTTCGTCAGCACCTGGGTCGCACGGTTCGGCGTCCCCTCCGACATGACGTCGGACAGAAGTCCGCAATTTACCTCTGAACTCTGGACCGCCGTCGCACGCAATCTCGGGGTGACCATTCACCGCACCACAGCGTACCACCCCCAAGCCAATGGACTGTGTGAGCGGTTCCACAGATCCTTGAAGGCGTCTCTTCGAGCCAGCCTCCAAGACGGCGCCTGGACCGACCGACTTCCGTGGGTCCTCCTCGGCCTGCGCACCGCGGTTAAAGAAGACCTCCACGCATCGGCATCAGAGCTCGTGTACGGTCAGCCGCTGAGTGTACCCGGCGAGTTCCTGCCCACCGCCACGACACCCTGGTCAGCCGACCAGCAACGCCACAACTTCGCCTCACCGGCGCTGCAGTTCGCCCCGGTGCCCATTGCCCGACACGGCGAATCCACCTCACACGTGCCACTAAGCCTGCACCAGGCACAGTTTGTTTTCGTCCGGCACGACGCCCACCGCGGACCCCTTCAACCCCCGTACGATGGGCCCTACAAGGTGCTACAGGCTGGGGACAAATTTTTCACCCTGCAAGTGGGCGACAGGACCGAAAAAGTGTCGGTTGACCGACTCAAGCCAGCACACTCGGAGCCCGGTGAGCAGGTCCCTGTAGCTCGTCCACCTCCACGCGGCTGACCTGCCCTCAAGCCGGTTCACCCGGCTGCTCACGCCCGGCCGTTCCACGTCCACTGGCGTCCTACAAGAGCCGCTCCGGCCGGCCCATCAGACCGCCGCACCGTCCCGTCCACACCTCCTAAGCGGATTCTGGGGGGAGCTGTGTGGCGGATCGCCACCTAAAACGGGCATAATCCACTCTTCCGTCTGTGGACAAATTTCCAGCCCCTTCCCTTTAAGGCACCTTACCTTTAAGGCAGGAGGGGGCGGGGCCTCAGGTTTTACCCAGAGAATTCTGGGAGCTTTTCGAGTCTGCCATTTTGTGCCATGCTGTGATTAAAAAGTCTCTGGTTTAACACAAATGGATTCAGCCTTAATTCGTGTTTCGCAGCAGCCTCAACAATCTATTGTTCCATCACAGTTTTTCCTGTCAGTCTTTGGTTCCATTTTACCCTAGCTAGATTCTTTCACATCCCATTGAAGTTAGCCTTATTCCAGTTTAGAAGTTCCACTCTAGATTGTTCCTTGCTCCTCTCCATTGCTAATCTAAATCTTATGATATGATGATCACTCGTACCCAAGTATTCTCCCACAGATACTTGGTTGACCTGGCCCACCTCATTCCCCAGCACCAGATCCAGCAATGCCTCCTTCCTAGTTGGGCCAAGAACATACTGGTCAAGAAAATTCTCCTGAACACATTTCAGAAATTCCTCCCCCTCCTTTCCCTTTACCCTAGCATTATCCCAATTGATACTTGAGTAATTAAAGTCCCCCAATATCACCACTCTATAGCTCTTGCATATCTCTGCGATTTTCCTGCAGATTTGCTCCTCTACCTCCCTCTCACTATTTGGAGGCCTGTAAAATACCCCCAATAGTGTGATCATACCCTTTTTGCTCCTCAACTCTAACCAAATAGATTCTGTCCTTGTGCCCTCAAGAACATCCTCCCTTTCCAACACTACAATGTCTTCCTTAATCAGCACTGCCACCCCACCTCCCATTTTTCCTTCCCTATCTTTTCTGAACACCTTGTACCCTTGAATATTAAGTGCCCAGTCCTCACTGTTTTTAAGCCACGTTTCCGTTATTGCCACAACATCATATTGCCACACAGGCTAATTGTGCTTGTAGCTCACCAGCCTTATTCACCACACTTTGTGCGTTTGCGTACATGCATTCTAAACCCATTTTTGAATTTTTCGTAGTCTTTCTTAGTCTGCTCCTATCTAATATGGTACTACTTCCGCCTCTTGTACTACTTTCTTCTCTAGTACTATCTAACACACTCACTCTTTTATGCACCTTATTCCTCTTTTCTACTCCTATATGCTGGTGCCCATCCCCCTGCCAAGCTATTTTAAACCCTCCCCTACAGCACTAGCAAACCTCCCCGTGAGAATATTGGTCCCGGCTCTGTTGAGGTGTAACCCATCTGGCTTGTACAGGTCCCACCTTCCCCAGAAACGGTTCCAATGCCTCACTGAAAAAAAAAAGATTATCTGGTCATTATCACATTGCTGTTTGTGGAACCTTGCTGTGCACAAATTGGCTGCTACATTTCTGACGGTGACTACACTTCAAAAGTAATTAATTGGCTGTAAAGCGCTTTGGGACGTCCTGAGGTCATGAATGGTGCTATAGAAATGCAAGATTTTCTTTTCCCTTTTTCTAGTCACATATTGCTGTAAAATCACAAAGGCTAGTTCCACTGCTATTACTTCACAGTGAAGTTTAACATCACTGTTTAGTTGTGATTAAATCATCAATATCAAAACCAATATTGTATTTTGTATCATTTACACTGAGAGTCGACAAGCTAATTCCTCAATTAATATTGTCAAATACAGATTGACAGTTTACTAATGAGTCCTTTCAGGCTTCATTGGAGAAAACTGATATCTGTCAAGTGTAAGGTTCATATAACATCCTAAACTGTGACACTAGAGTTCAAACAGTTTGTACTTGTCATCTAAACCTTGATACTGGATCCAGAGATGTACCCATTATTGTTTATAATATGTGGTTGTGAATTTTCATGACATCGACATCTGACCAACCCACGCTATTTTCCCTTGATTGACCTTGTTCAGCCCGCCCAGCGGGCTTAGCAGGCCAATTAAGGGAAAGCCAGGTGACAGAGAACGTCAACGTATGATGTTTCATCTGTCGAAAATTTTTGACAGATGACTTGTCATTGTTTGACAGCTTTGAGAAGCTGTCAAACACTGACATTCGCTGTTGTTTGATGAGTTCCTGTAGTCAAGGCTCACCAAACCTATTTCCTGAGCAGAAAGCAGATGGCTGTTGCATCGGAGAATGCAGCAGCCATTCTGTCATCTCTGCCGTGGAGATGCTGGAGCCTCCGGATCCCCAATGATTGAAGCCTGCAGGAAGAAACAAAGGTAAGGAAACTTTTTCTAACACTTTTCATTCACCTCACATACTTACCTCTGCACACTTGCACCCATCACTCACCTCCACAGCGCACTTTTCGACCCCTCCCACCCCCGCAGACCCACTGCTCGCCTCGCTGACCCTGGTGGGGTTTCCCGACGTCGGGAAGCCCGCACCTCTGCTGGAAAAATGGGGATAATCCTCTTTACTGCCTGTTAACCACCTGTTAACAGGCAGTTAAAGTGGCTGTAATCCCCTTCCCGCCTCCAGGAGACGGGACCCGGCGCGGGTCGGCTACCCGCCTCCTGGGAAGATGGCACGGAGACGGGTTGGGGGCGGGATGGGTACCCGCTCCCAGATTCTGCCACTTCCCCGGCAGTCCTGCCTCCAAACCCGCCTCCCCAGGGCTGGCAAAATCGCCCCCTACGTCTCTGCTTGAAGATTCTGTGCAACACCAAATTTCAGGAAGGCCGTTGACACTTGCACAACAGATTGATGCACAAGCTATCCTAACTCGCGCCAAATCCCGTTCACCCATCAGCCCTGTGCTCGCTGACCTACATTGGCTCCTGGCCCGGCAACACCTCAAATCCCTGCATGGCCTCGCCCCTCATTATCTCTGTAACCTCCTCCAGCCCTATAACCTTCCGAGATCTCGGCACTCCTCCAATTCTGGCCTCTTCACATCCCTGACTTTAATCGCTCCACCATTGGCGGCCGTGCTTTCAGCTGCCTTGGCCCTAGGCTCTGGAATTCCCTCCTTCAATCTCTCTGCCTCTCTCCTCCTTGCAGAATAACTGCTCAAAACCTATCTCTTTGACCAAGTTTTTGTTTAGCTGTCCTAATGTCTCTTTTTTGGCTTGGTGTCAATTTTTTGTCTGATAATGAACCTGTGAAGCATCTTGAGCTGTTTTACTGTGTTCAAGGTGCTATATTAATGCAAATGTTATTGTAGATGGCAAATTCTTAGACTGCAAGGCAGACAGCAAAAGGTGATGGTGTGTGGGGAGGTATTAGTTTGGAAACCGGTTGTCAGTTGGGTCCCATGATGGGGCTACTGTTGCTTATAATTTCTCCTCAGAGAATGAAATACTTTTTGAATATCTTGCCATACTTTGTGTGAGACATTAAACCAAGGCTCCACCTGCCCTCTCAGGTGGGTGTAAAAGATCCCATGGGAATATTCAACGGAGAGCAGGGGAGTTCTCCCCAGGTCAACCAACATCTAAAAAACAGATGATCTGGTCATTGCTGTTTGTGGGATCTTGCTGTGTGAAAATTGGCTGCCATATTCCCTACATTACAAAAATGACACTTCAAAAGTACTTCATTGGCTGTGAAACACGTTGGGACATCCTGAGGTCATGAAGGGCGCTGTATAAATACAAGTTCTATCTTTCCTTCTTTCTTTCTTGTGCCCATGATTGCACCAAGTTGGATGCAGTTTTCCAGTGATGCTAACCAATGGTCTCCATATTATAAAAAGGTTATAGAGGCACTGGAGAAGGTGCAAAAAAGATTTACAATAATGAAAGCAGAGCTGAGAGGATATACTTTATCAGGAAAGACTGAACAGGCTGGAGCTCTTTTCTCTAGAAAAGAGAAGGCTGAGGGGTGGCCTGATCGAGGTCTTTATGTTAATGAAAGGGTTCGATAGGGTAGACAGAGAGAAAATGTTTCCACTTGTGGTAGAGACCAGAACTAAGGACCATAAATATAAGATGGTCGCTAATAGATTCACCCAGAGAGAGGTTAGAATGAGGAACTCGCTACCACAAGGAGTGGTTGAGACGAATAGCATAGATGCATTTAAGGGGAAGCTAGGTAAGTAAACATGGGAGAAAGGAATAGAAGGATATGGTGATAGGGTGTGATGAGGTAAGGTGGGAGGAGGCTCGTGTGGAGCATAAATACTTGCCTAGACCAGTTGGGACGAAATGGGCTGTTTCTATGCTGTAGACGCAATGTAACTCTATGCAATGGGAGGATGATTTGGACACACCAGCTTAGTTGGGCCGAATGGCCTTTTTATCTGTACTCTCTAATTCTATGCAATGGATGGGTGATGTGGGCATGCCAGGTGTGTTGGGCAGGCAGGTGAGTTGCGCACTCCAGGTATGTTGGACAGACAAGTGAGATGGGCAGACAGGTCTGTTGGGCAGACAGTGGAGTGGGGCAGACAGGGGAGTTGGACAGACAGGCGAGTTGGACAGACAGGCGAGTTGGACAGACAGGTGTGTTGGGCAGACAGGTGTGTTGGGCAGACAGGTGTGTGTTGGGCAGACAGGCGAGTTGGACAGACAGGCAAGTTGGACAGACAGGTGGTGTTGGGCAGACAGGGGAGTGGGACAGACAGATGTGTTGGACAGACAGGTGTGTTGGGCAGACAGGGGAGTGGAACAGACAGGTGTGTTGGGACAGACAGGGAAATTGGGCAGACAGGTGGTGTTGAACAGACAGGGGAATTCGACAGACAGGTGTGTTGGACAGACAGGTGTGTTGGACAGACAGGTGTGTTGGGACAGACAGGGAAATTGGACAGACAGGTGGGTTGGGCATAAAAACAGAAAATGCTGGAAATACTCAGCTGGTCAGGCAGCATCTGTGGAGAGAGAAACAGAGTTAACGTTTCAGGTCAATGTCAGAACTGGAAAAAGTTGGAGATGGAACAGGTTTTTAAGCAAGTGTAGGGGCAGGGAAAGGGGAGGAGGGGAGGAAAGAACAAAAGGGAAGGTCTGTGATAGGATGGAAGGCAGGAGAGACTAAGAGACAAAAGGGATGATGGTGCAAGGCAAAAGGAGATGGCAATGGGACAAGTTAAGAAACAAAAGATGACTCGAGATGAAGTGTAAATGGCAATGGCAGAATGATTGACAGCTGCCATGTGAGAGAGAGTTAAAAAAAAAGAAAAAAAATGATAGGGGCAGAGGTTCTGGTCTGAAATTGTTGAACTCGATATTGAGTACAGAAGGCTGTAAAGTGCCTAATCGAAAGATGAGGTGCTGTTCCTCGAGCTTACGTTGAGCTTTATTGGAACAATGCAAGAGGCCGAGGACGGTGAGGTCTGAGTGGGAGTGGTGCGGGGAATTAAAGTGACAGGCGACCGGAAGCTCGGGGTCACCCTTACGGACTGAACGGAGGTGTTCCGCAAAGCGGTCACCCAATCTGCGTTTGGTCTCCCCAATGTAGAGGAGACCACATCGTGAGCAGCGAATACAATGCAGACAGGGGAGGTGGGCAGACAGATGTGTTGGACAGACAGGGGAGTGGGACAGACAGGGAGTGGGACAGACAGGGGAGTTGGACAGACAGGATGTGTTGGACAGACAGGGGAGTTGGACAGACAGGATGTGTGGACAGACAGGGGAGTTGGACAGACAGGGGATGTGGGACAGACAGGGGAGTTGGACAGACAGGGGAGTGGGACAGACAGGGGAGTGGACAGACAGGGGAGTTGGACAGACAGGTGGCAGATGGAATGCAACACGGCACAGGCTGATTACATCATAATGGGCCCCACCCCCTTGGCTTGCCTGTCATTCACACCTGGAGCCCCGCCCCCTAGCGGCAGGCCGGTGGTGCGCGTGCGCAGCCCCGCACAGGTATCGCCCGCTCCGATTGGATGGGAGGGGGGGGGGTGTGAAGGAGCGGGGCGTGTGACGTCAGACGCCGAGTCACGTGATCGCGCAGACAAGATGGCGTCGGTGGCGGAGATGTACGATGTGACCTGGGAGGGTGAGTGGCAGCTCCTGGGTTGTGCCGAGGGAGGAAGGGGAAAAATCCCCAGGCCAGCTCCGGCAAGGGCCCTGCCTGTCCCAGCGGGCCTGTCAGTGCTGGCAGCGTGGCGCCGCCCCGAACTGAACTGCTGGGCCTGGCCGCTCACACTCACACTCCCGGTGAGGGAATTCCACCTGAGTCTGCACCGGCACCCAGGGGGCGGGGGGTCACTGGGGGAGAGGGGGGGACACAAGGATGGGGGAGAAAGAGGCATGTGGGTGGGAAACAGGCATACAGGCCGGGTGGGAAGAGGTACAGGAGGTGGGTGTGAGGGGAGTGCACGGTTGGAGGGTTTGACAAGGTGAGGTGGGCAAGGGCTGCAACGACTGAAAGATGGTCGTTTGATTGGGGGATGGAGCGGAGAGCTGGGCCCTCTGGTTGCAGGAGCGGAGGGTGCAGGCCTGGACAGGCAGTGGGATTTGTGTACTTGGATAGGGGACTATGGACCATTTAAAATAAGGGCAAGGACCTGGGGTTGGGGGTTGCAAGGATGATGTGTGAAGGAGCTTTCTGCTGTGGAATTCTGGTGTAACAAGTTTATTTAAGATGGCGCAGGGCAGGTGGATGAAAGCTTTCAAGCCTTCAGTCCTTGAGGTGGTACAAGTGGAGATTAGGGTTTGGGAAGCAGAGGAAGAGAGATAGCAAAGTTGACAATGTTCTAGGACTGCAAAATAACAGTCTATGGTGCTAAAAAGTGAGCATCCATCCATGGGGTAGAAAGATGAACCCGGCTGAATATACTTTACAAGCTTGTGCGCCACCTGGTCCAGCCTGTGTTGGCAGTTGTGCACAGACCACAAGGACTTCAGGTTTCTTTCTCCAAAGGACATTCATGAACCAGTTGTGTTTTTACAACAATCCAACAGCTTCATGGTCACTTTTACTGAAACCAGATGAATGTAAAAGATCCCATGTCTCTATACGAAGAAGAGCAGGGGAGTTCTCCTGGTGACCTGGCCAATATTTACCCCTTAACATGTCAGCTGTGGCTCAGTGGGTAGCGCACTCGTGTCTGAGTCAGAAGGTTGTGGGTTCAAGGCCCACTCCAGAGACTTGAGCACCAAAATCTATGTTGACACTCCAGTGCAGTACTGTGGGAGTGCTGCATTGTTGGAGGTGCTGTTTTTTGGATGAGATGTTAAATCGAGGCCCTATCTGCCCTCTCAGATGGATGTAAAAGATCCCGAGACACTATTTCATAGAACAGCAGTGGAGTTCTCCCCGGTATCCTGGCCAATATTTATCCCTCAATCAACATCACTAAAAACAGATTATCTGGTCATTATCACATTGCTGTTTGTGGGAGCTTGCTGTGTGCAAATTGGCTGCTGTGTTTCTTACATTATAACAGTGACAACGCTTCAAAGGTACTTTGGCTTTAAAGTGCTTTGGGATGTCCTGAGGTGGTGAAAGTTGCTTCAGAAATGCAAGTTATTTGTCAAAAGGAAAAATGTCCATGCCTCTTTTATTAAAAAGTTCCTTTAAATGTATCAAAACAGTTTCCTCTTTCATTACTGGGAAGTTGCTGAGCTGGCAGAATTGCTGCTGCTCCTTACTGTGCCGTAAAGAATTATTTTTACTGTAGAATAATAGTAAAGGCGGATTGCAACTATATGTCCTCACACTTGTGATGCCCAATGCATGGAGCGAGCTGATAATGGGTGCTTGTACGGAGTCACCAATATGGACTCAAGATCCATCTGCATCGCCCCCATTCCTGCAGTTTGGACATGCCCACAGGGTACTATGCAAATAATCCTAGCACAGTATTGTGGTTGGTGTGAAATTTCCGTACTTTGTCCACTTGAACTAAAAGCACAGCAGTAGTTTTTTAAGCTATTTGACACTTGCAATACTGTAGGTGGTTGCACTGGTAGTGGTGCAGTGGGAGTAATTAGTTAAGAGTATCACAAAGTTGTTGTACAGTGTCGTATTGTGTTGGTTTAAGGGTGAGTTTTTAACATTTGTGTTGGTCTGAATGTTCTCTAAGCCGAGTGACAAGTCTGTATTAATTTGATAGCCTACTGTCTGTTGGTTAAGTGACGGAGTGCTTACTAATATTTGTACTATAGATAGCACATCATATTCTTGATGGAAGCATATTCAATCTGTAGAAAGAAATACATTGCTGTACAACCTTATGTGCTGGCTGCATTGTTGAATTCGCTGAGTAACTGTAAGACTGGGACTATAACCACCCCCCCCCCCCCCCCCCCACCACAATTCGTTGGCTGCTGTGTTTCAAGATCCGAGCAGTGGGGATGAATAATTAAAGAGCTGTTTGTCTGGAATGCACGCTGAGTCATGGAGCTGGAACGGGCTCCGGTAATTCAATGTATTGCGCCGCCATTTTGCTCCGATAATTCCCACACTGGACAGCCACAATGTGGAAGTTAGAAATTTCCCTCCAGTGAGGGAGGAAAGCTTGGCGGGTGAGTCAGTCTGCGAGGCAGGGTGGGGTCAGTGGAAGCTGAGGTTCACTGGCTCGTGATCAGGAGCAGGAATCCTGGCTGATTCTCTTTCCTGGTCCAGGAGGGTAATTGCAGTGTCCCGATTGTTGCACCAACTGAAACAAATTAACTTGGCATTCCCTAGTGATGGACCGGCTGAGCCCTTCCCAGCCTTGCATTTACCTGTAAACAATCGGGGAAACCTGGCGAAAAACTTTTTTTTTCGTCTAATTTGTTCTTTTTAATTTTGAGCTTCAAAACAATACTTTTTAAGAATTACTTCTCGGATGTGGGCATCGCTGGCAAGGCCGGGCGTAATTGCCCATCCCTAGTTGACCTGAGAAGGTGGTGAAGGCCTTCTTGACCTGCTGGTAGCAGTTTGATGCAACTGAATGACTCACTAGGCCACTTCAGAGGGCAGTTAGGAATCAACCACGTTGGTGTGGGACTGGAGTCACATATAGGCTCAAACTGGGTAAGGACGGCAGGTTTCCTTCCCTAAAGGACATCAGTGAACACAAGCGGGTTGAACGTTTCCGGCATACAAATCTTCTGAGGAACACGGAGAGGACGAGAAAAAGGGTGCGGGGCCTCTGACCTCCACCATTCGCCCTTGGGTGAGGGAGTGGGTGCAAATGGATGGAAGGTTGGGGTGAAGTGGAGGGAAGGCTTGGGGATTCGAGTAGGTAGTTTGAAGGGGAATGAGGGTGGTAGGAAGGGGTGTTTGAAAGTTGCGAGGATAAGGGATGTGATGGGAGTGAGTGGGTGGAAGGGATGTTAAGGAAGTCGGTGAGAGCCACATTATTCCCGCAACTCCACTCCACTCCACAGCTTGCGACAACTGGTGGCTCCTCTCTTGGTCACACCATGCCACCTACCACCTCCCAGCAGAACTCAAAATAAGCAGAAAAGGACAGGGAGAGAAAGAGTTAGAGAAGTAGAAAAGAAACACAACAACTTGTCTTTATATAGCGCCTTTGACGCAAAACATCCCAAGGCGCTTCACAGGAACATTATCAAACAACATTTGACACCGAGCCATATAAGGAGATATTAGGATAGGTGTAGGTTTTAAGGAGCATCTTAAAGGAGGAAAGAGAGGTTTATGGAGGGAATTCCATAGCTTAGGGCCTTGGCAGCTGAAGGCATAGGCCGCGCGATTAAAATCTGGGATGCTCAAGAGGCCAGAGTTGGAGGAGCGCAGATATCTCGGAGGGTTCTAGGGCTGGAGGAGATTACAGAGATAATGAGGGGTGAGGCCATGGAGGGATTTGAAACAAGGATGCGAATTTTGTTAAACTGAAGTTGATTTGTCGCTTATCTCTCCCTTCTGTGCTGTATTTCCCTGAAAACTAACTTTAAAACCTATCACCTGTTTTCTTTCCCCTTTCCATTGGTGCTGCCATCCATTTTGGAGATGGGGGCAAAACTGGATTTTGACTGGCTGAAACGAGTCCCGCAGGCCAGATTTTGAAAGCTCAGAATGCAAAGATTGATCACGGATAAGACTAGGTCAGTCTTGCGCATTTTCATGTCAGCAAGGTGAAGTCTACTCGTTGGCAGTCTCGAGCCTGGCAGTGTCCAGCTCCGTTCCCGCATTCCTTGTGCTAGAAGCTGTAAAGGTTTCTGCACCACTCTTGTCAGTGGCCTGAATTATAGTTCAGTGCTCACTCCCAACAATTTCTGTTTGAAGATCTCCTACCGTAATTCCATTACTCATAGCTTTTATATTATTGCAAAGCACATTGTCATCACAAGCCATTCTTTTATTTGTGAGTTTGAACATTCTGTAAAAACTGGTAGATTTATTAGGATGACGATGGATTCGACTAGAATATGACCTATGGAATGTTGTATCTAATTGCAGTAAGCCAAGCACCTGTTGGATTGAAGTTTAGGCACTAGATGCCAGACATATGGTTTGTTATAGTCCTGGCCCAAATGGCGCTATTAATCTCATACCTTTGCGTAAGAAGAAGCACATTAAAAGAAAGACTTGCATTTATACAGCTCTTTTCACAACTTCAAAGCACTTTACAGTCAATTAAGTACTTTTGAAGTGTAGTCACTGTTGTAATGTAGGAAATGTGGCAGCCAATTGCTCACAGCAAGCTCCCACAAACAGCAATGAGGTAAATGACCAGATATTCTGATTTAGTGATGTTTGTGGGATAAATATTGGCCAGGACACCGGGAAGAACTTCCCTGCTCTTCGAAATATTGCCGTGGGATGTTCAACGTCCACCTGAGAGGGCAGACTGAACCTCGGTTTAATGTGTCATCTGGAACTCCGACAGTGCAGCACTCCCTCAGTACTGCACCGAAGAGTCAGTCTCTATTATGTGATCAAGTTTCTGCAGTGGGGACTTCAACCCAAAACCTTCTGCCTCAGAGACAAGAGTGCTACCACTGAGCCACAGCTGACACCTAAAGTTTATTTAGTTTTAGTATGAAATGTGTTATCATCTCACCTACTGGGCCTCTACAGCTGAAAGGGTTGAATGATCAGCAGCCCATCCACCACCTTAAACATTCACTCCCTCCACCACCGGCGCACCATGTCTGCAGTGTTGTACCATCAACAAGATGCACTGCAGCAACTCGCCAAGGCTTCTTCGACAGCACCTCCCAAACCCGCGGCCTCTTCCACCTAGAAGGACAGGGGCTGCAGTTGGATGGGAACACCACCACCTCCAAGTCGCACACCATCCTGACTTGGAAATATATCGCCGTTCCTTCATCGTCGCTGGGTCAAAATCCTGGAACTGCCTACCTAACAGTGTTGGGAGTACCTTTAACACACGGACTGCAGTGGCTCAAGAACGTGGCCCATCATCACCTTCTCAAGGGCAACTGGGATGGGCAATAAATGCCGGACTTGCCAGCGACAATCATATCCCGAAAATGAATAAAAAATGTGCTCCTGCGTCTGTACCATTGTTGCTCTTCAGTCAACCATTATAGCAATGCAACAGTGACCTAGGAATCACCATTCTCCTTTTGATTGGGCATCCTCCTGTAGCACTGTGGCTGAGATCGGGAACTTCTGTGGGAGGAGGTGTGGCAGGGTTAAGGATCTATATTTCGGTGCTGTCCCCCCATAGTCTCCATTTCTGTTGCATTGTCCCTGACCACGTTGCTGTCGTGACTGGTGTTTCTGTGATGCCCGTTGCCTCAGTATGCAAAATGTCCACTGCCGTTCACAAGACAAGGATCAGAAGTGTCTCAGCCTGCGAAATGCTAGAGGAATCATCTGCTAGAGGGAGTTGAGTCAAGTTTGTAATTTGATATTCCGTATGCCTTTTATTGATGGGCATGATGTATTAATTAGTTTTTTTGATGAGAAACTACAATGTGGAGAAAATTGTCATCCTCATATTTTATTACACATCTTCAAATCTCCGAAGACCCTGGTTATAATAGTTTTTCGGCATGAATCCAATTTCTTACTTTGCTACTTACTCAAAAGTTTTCTTTTGATTTTTCAGACATGCGTGACAAGCTGAGGAAATGGCGGGATGAGAACTACCGCAACAGTGAGCAGATCGTGGAAGTCGGCGAAGAGCTTATAAGTGACCATGCATCAAAACTTGGAGATGACAGTGAGTATAGGATTATTGGAGGGAGGACAGGAATCATGCTTCCCTGAATACAGTGTTTGCACTCATTGCAAACTTGACAAGCAAATTACATTGGCACTGAAAAGACTGGTTCTTCTGAAGGTTGATGGTATGCTCGCTGTGCAAACTGCTTCGTGACCCGCATTTCATACCACATAAAGTGGCACGTACTTGAAATTGCAGAGCTTCCTTATTTGACGGTTGCAGATCTACATTGAAATATCAACATTTAAAAGTTTAAATTTCTGTACTTATTCCTGTACGATTTTCAAAACATAATTTAAATTATGAGCGTTCACAATTATCAAGGGTTTTGAATAAGGAGAAACTGTTGGCTTCCACTAGTAGGAGTGTCAGTAACCAGAGGACACCTTTTTAGGATAACTGGCAAAAGAACCAGGGAGGAGATGAGAATTTATTTTACGCAGCGAGTTGTTGTGATCTGGAATGCACTGCTGAAAGGGTGGTGGAAGCAGATTCAATAATAACTTTCAAAAGAGAATTGGACAAATACATGAAGGGAAAACATTTACAGGGTTATAGGGCAAGAGCAGGGGAGTGGGACTAATTGGATAGCTCTACCAAAGAGCCGGCACAGGCACGATGGGCCGAATGTGTTGTACGATTCTAGGTAAGTAGCTGACTTCAAAATTGAAATTGTTTTTTTGAAGATTAAAGTAACATGAATTTGAAGAAAGATACACTTTCTCTTTTCACCCTACTCTCTCTCTCTCTCTCTCTCACACACCCACACGCACTTTCTAAAGTTTATAAAACAAAGGCTTCAACAGGTGTCTAAGCAAAACACTTCAAAATCTCAACATGAATTTTACCTCATTATAGATTTTGAAATTTGTCCTGTCGGTTTTCTTCAAATAATTTTGAAAAACTTTAGAGCAGAAACTGTTAGAAGCTAAAGAAACAAAATATTCCTCAGTATAGGTGACTGAACAGTACTGATGCCTCCTGGATAATTAGCTACACTGCACAAGCTCAGACTGCACAATCCAAATTCAACTCATTGCATCATTGGTCTGGGCAGAAATTTTAATTCCAAGCCCAGGCTTTTAGTAGAGGCTGGCTGAGGCCTTCAGGTAAAAAACCTGAATAACCACATTAGTGCAAAATTATGATTTTAAATAATTATTTAGGTTGAACCCTAATTTTGGACATCAGTTACTAAGGGAAAAAATGGCAGCTGAGAAACATTTTTAGACAGCATTTCGACAGACTTGTACGAACCCAACGGCTAGATTGTGAAATCAGAGCGACAAGTTTACATCGGCTTTTTTCATTATAAATGTGGACATAGGAACTTGGAATGTAAAAGTGTGACAAAGACATGACGAGAAGAAGCAGCCAATTAGCGCAGACAGGCAGTGGGTGCAGATGTAGGAGTTTTAATACGTTACGCAGACATTAGATTGTATATTCTGTGTAGCAGCGAGGATTGATCTACAGTCCAAAACAGAAACTTGTCCTGACCTGAACATTCTGTTGTAGGTCATCTTATCCACGGCCACTCGTGCATGCATCTGGTACGCACACCACAAGAAAGAGGAGGGATGCTTTTATATGCAAGCTTAGTGTTGGGTGTGAAGTAATTTCTGCTTTGCGCCAATACTAAACTGGCAGTATAAATCTGGACCTGACTGGTCTTGGCACCACTTCGGTTTGACACAGCATGGCATTGAAATGCAAAATGGGGCGTCAGGCCTGGCCTGTTGGTCCTCAGGGCACTTTGTAAACGCTCCTAACCTCGTGGAGATTTCCCCCCCCCACCCGCATCCGCTCCACTTTCTAACCATGTAAGTTTATACCTGCTGGGTGAGAGCTGTCCTAATGTCTGTATCCAGGCTCTCCCCTGGGTAGAACGGTTCTAGTTCCGGCCAGGAATCTCTCAGTTTGAATGTGGTTCCTATGATTCTGCCTGGTTGGAACCCAAACTGCAAATGTGCCCTTTAGCTACATAGAATTGCATCGATTTTACAGCACAGAAACAGCCCATTCAACCAACTGGTCCATGCTGGTGTTTCTGCTCCACACGAGCCTCCTCCCATCCCTCTTCATCTCACCCTATCAGCATATCCTTCTGTTCTTTCTCCCTCATGCGTTTATCCAGCTTCCTCTTAAATGCATCTATGCTATTTGCCTCTTCTTCTTAGGCAGTCCCTCGGAACCGAGGATGTCTTGCTTCCACATTAAAAATGAGTTCTCAGGTGACTGATGAGTCCAATGCGGGACCTACAGTCTCTGTCACAGGTGGGGCAGACGGTGGTTGAATGGGCGGGTGGGTGGGGTGCTTGGGTTGACGTGCGCTCCTTCCGCTGTTTGCACTTGGCTTCCGCTTGCTCCCGGCGAAGAGACTCGAGGTGTTCGGCACCTTCCCGGATGCTTCTCCTCCACTTTGTGCAGTCTTGGGCCAGGGATTCCCAGGTGTCGGTGGGGATGTTGCACTTTTTCAAGGAGGCTTTGAGGGTGTCCTTGAAGCGTTTCCTCTGCCAACCTGGGGCTCTCTTGCCGTGTCGGAGCTCCGAGTAGAGCGCTTGTTTTGGGAATCTCGTATCGGGCATGCGGACAATGTGGCCCGTCCATCGAAGCTGATCGAGCGTGGTCAAAGCTTCGATGCTATTTGCCTCAACTACTCTGTGGTAGCGAATTCCACATTCTCACCACTCTCTGGGTAAAGAAGTTTCTCCTGAATTCCTTATTGGATTTATTAGTGACTATCTTATATTTATGGCCCCTAGTTATGGACTGATTATTTTTAAAGTTTGTTCATGATATTTCAGCTTCCACCTTATCCCCATGTGAAAGTCCCAATCTTTTTCACTCTCTGTAACATTTTAAAAAAGTGGGGATAAAAGCAGCAGTTTATTTCCTGGTATGCTGTCTGTGCGAATTCTTCAATGTGATTAGCTGCTTACCGACAGCTTGTTGACATCACTGCAGCTCTTCACTGGGAATCCCCATTACAGAGCGCTGCAATCAATTACACGTCGAAAAAGGCAAATTTCTCGCCACAGAGATCGCCGCGGACCGCAAATTACAGGAAAATTTGACTTGTGCCAAGTTGACCATGGTCCTACTGAACAATGATACACCAGGTGTACCTTTGACCATGACAGACACTTTCTTTCTGGATCAGTAACATGCTCCTTAAAAATATATTTTTTTTACCCCTGTGGTCCTATTTCATCCCAAGGTGTGTCACATACCTACCCTCAACAACAAGTTCTATTTATACAGCGCGTTTAACATAGTAAAATGTCCCAAGGCGCCTCACAGGAGTATTATCAAACAAAATTTGACACTGAGCCACATAAGGAGATATTGGCACAGGCTTGGTCAAAGTGGTAGGTTTTAAGGAGCGTCTTCAAGAAGGTGGCGAGGCGGAGAGGTTTAGGGAGGGAATTCCAGAACTTCGGGCCTAGCCGACTGAAGGCACGGCAGCCAATGGTGGGGCGATTAAAATCGGGATGTGCGAGAGGCCAGAATTGGAGGAATGCAGAGATCTCGGCGGGTTGCAGGGCTGGAGGAGGTTACAGAGATAGTGGCGGGGGGGGGGCGGGGGCGGGGGCGAGGCCATGGAGGAAATTGAAAACAAGGATGAGAACCTCCTACGACTACTGCGTTGAGTCCAAAAAATGTGGCCTGCTTCGTAATTCTGAACCACAAACAGCATTAACAGCACAACTGACGACTATTTGTGTGCGATTTGATGCACCTGGGACTAGTGGCTGCTGAGGGAGCTTCATTAGTCTCAGATGTATGGTAGAGAGGAATTAATAGTTCAGATGCTTTCTCAAGTTATCGGGCACAAGTCACCGTCTTCTTGGGATTTGCTTGATTGCCCACAGTGGTCGGACAGAGATTTCCCAGAGGTTTTTTGCTCCTTCAATTGGCCTGGGGGGTTTCTTTGTTGTTTTGGCTGTCCCAGGAGATTGTGTGTCTGTTGAGGCGGGGCTGGAAGTGGCTGTGTTGTGATGGATTTAATACTATGAGCAGGTTGTACCATGGGATGGGACAGGCCTGACAGCCTGGTTGGTCATCTTCTGCCCTTTTTCGTATGTTTGGAAAAGAAGAAAGAACTTGCATTTCTATAGCACCTTTCACGACCTCAGGACGTCCCAAAGCACTTTACAGCCAATGAAGTACTTCTTGAAGTGTAGCCACTGTTGTATTGTAGGAAATGTGGCAGCTAATTTGCGCACAGCAAGCTCCCACAAACAGCAATGTGATAATGACCAGATAATTTTTTTTTGTGATGTTGGTTGAGGGTTAAATACTGGCCAGGACACGGGGGAGAACTCCCCTGCTCTTCTTTGAAAAAGTTGGCGGGGGATCTTTTACGTCCACCTGAGAGGGCAGACGGGGCCTCGGTTTAACGTCTCATCCGAAAGATAGCTGGAAATAAAGGTAGTACAGGAATCCCGCCCCAACCACGGTTTTGCCATACGCGATTTCAAGTATACACGGTTTCCTCTCTGCGACAACTTTTGCCAACCGCGGCAGTGAATTTTGCGTATACACGGTTTTTAATTTAGGATTAAGGTAAATAACATGATTTTATTGCTTTTATATTCTTTTTTAATTTGTTATTTGAACATTTATACTGTATTTGCCAACGGCGGTTTTACTAACCACGGGGGTTTTCAGGGACGTATCCCCGCGGTTGGGATCCCTGAATTGAGGCCACACACACCGCGACAGTGAGCATGAACCAGCTATTAATGATCAGTTGTGTAGGACGATGGTCTTATTCGGTATAGTTTTGATTTTCTTGTTAGAATCGTAGAATCATAGAAATTTTCAGCACAGAAGGAGGTCATTCGGCCCATCTTGTCCGTGCCGGCCGACAAAGAACTATCCACCCTAATCCCACTTTCCAGCACTTGGTCCGTATCCTTGTAGGTTACAGCACTTCGGTGCATATCCAACTACTTTTTAAATGTGATGAGGGTTTCTGCCTCTACCACCCTTTCAGCCAGTAAGTTTCAGACCCCCACCACCCTCTGGGTGAAAACATTTCTCCTCAAATCCCCTCTAAACCTCCTACCAATTACTTTAAATCTATGCCCCCTGGTTATCGACCCCTCTGCTAAGGGAAATAGGTCCTTCCTGTCCACTCTATCCAGGCCCCTCATAATTTTATACATCTCAATTAGGTCTCCCCTCAGCCTCCTCTGTTCCAAAGAAAACAACCCCAGCCTATCCAATCTTTCTTCATTGCAAAAATTCCCCAGCCCAGGCAACATCCTCGTAAATCTCCTCTGCACCCTCTCTAGTGCAATCACATCCTTCCTGTAATGTGGTGACCAGAACTGCACGCAGTATTCTAGCTGCGGCCTAACTAGTGTTTTATACAGTTCAAGCATAACCTCCCTGCTCTTATATTCTATGCCTCGGCTAATAAAGGCAAGTATCCCATATGCCTTCTTAACCACCTTATCGACCTGTCCTGCTACCTTCAGGGATCTGTGGACATGCACTCCAAGGTCCCTCTGTTCCTCTACACTTCTCAGTATCCTACCATTTATTGTGTATTCCCTTGCCTTGTTAGCCCTCCCCAAATGCATTACCTCACACTTCTCCAGATTGAATTCCATTTGCCACTGTTCTGCCCACCTGACCAGTCCACTGATATCTTCCTGCAGTCTACAGCTTTCTTCTTCATTGGCCCAGAAATTCCGTTTCGCAGGCCTCCCGCGGGCGGAGGGCTGCGATCTGGAAAAATCTGCGCCTGGACCGGAGGGCTCCTGGGAGGCGCAGAATTCCGCTGCTAGGCCTCTCCAAACTGCCGGTGTGCAGGGCCCACGTATCCCAGAGGCGCAGGCGGTTCGCAGCGTCCCTGGGATCACATGGGCCATGGGGAGCCAATCAGAGAAGGGAATCTCCCTTCAAACATTTGACAGATATATGAATGGAGATCACCCCCAAAACATAGTAAAACTTAAAATAATTTAAAAAAAAAAAAATCACTTTTTTAAAATGACTTTAAATTACAATAAGTTAAGTATTTTAAACAAAAATTTTATTTTTTGAAAAAAATAATGAAAGTTTTTAACGGGGCTAAAAGTAAAGTTACCTCTCTTTAAAGTATATTTATATGATAAATCAGTGGAAAAAAATTTTTTAAAACTTTTTTTCAACTCCTATCCTGGTAAAAGCAGGCCTTATCCTGCTTTTACCAGGCGCAAGAATTGTAAGTGTTTTCTGCCGGTGGAGGGTCTCCAAAAAGCGGAACTCTCCACCCGCAGAGGCCCTGCTCCCGGGCAGCAGGAGGATCTGTCAAGAGCTTTCGTGACAGATCGGAAATGCCGGTTTCCAGCGTATGCGCTGAGCATGCCTAAAACCGGCATTTCCGTTGGCCCTACACACCCGTAGGGAACGGAATTTCTGCCCCATTATCAACCACACGGCCAATTTTTGTATCATCTGCAAACTTCTTAATCGTACTTCCTACATTCAAGTCCAAATCATTGATATATACCACAAAAAGCAAAGGACCCAGTACTGAGCCCTGCGGAACCCCACTGGAAACAGCCTTCCAGTCACAAAAACACCCTTCGACCATTACCCTTTGTTTCCTGCCTCTGAACCAATCTCGGATCCAACTTGCCACTTTCCCTTGGCTCCCATGGGCTTTTACTTTCATGACCAGTCTGCCATGCGGGACCTTATCAAAAGCCTTGCTAAAATCCATATAGAATACACCAAACACAGTACCCTCATCGACCCTCCTTGTTGCCTCTTCAAAAAATTCAATCAAGTTAGTCAGACACGACCTTCCCTTAACAAATCCATGCTGACTGTTTCTGATTAATCCATGTCTTTCTAAATGAAGATTTATCCTGTCCCTCAGAATTTTTTCCAATAATTTTCCCACCACCAAAGTTAGGCTGACTGGCCTGTAATTACTCGGTCTATCCCTTTCTCCCTTTTTAAACAACGGTACCACATTAGCAGTCCTCCGGCACCACACCTGTAGCCAGAGAGGATTGGAAAATGATGGTCAGAGCCTCTGCTATTTCCTCTCTTACTTCTCTTGCCAGTCTGGGATACATTTCATCTGGGCCTGGGGATTTATTCACTTTCAAAGATGCTAAACCCCTTAATATTTCCTCTTTCACTATGCTTATTTCATCTAATATTTCACACTCCTCCTCCCTGATTGCAATGTCTGCATCGTCCCTCTCTTTTGTGAAAACAGACGCAAAGTATTCATTAAGAACCATACCCATGTCTTCCGCCTCCACACACAGGTTACCTTTATGGTCCCTAATAGGCCCTACTCTTACTTTAATTGTCCTCTTGCTCTTAATATATTTATAAAACATCTTTGGGTTTTCCTTGATTTTACTTGCCCATATTTTTTCATGCCCTCTCTTTGCTTTCCTAATTTTCTTTTAATTTCACCCCTGCACTTTCTATACTCCTCTAGGGTTTCTGCAGTATTGAGCCCTCAGTATCTGTCATAAGCTTCACTTATTTTCTTTATCCTACCCTGTATGCCCCTTGACATCCAGGGAGCTCTAGATTTGTTAGTCCCACCCTTTTTCTTTAAGGGAACATACTTGCTCTGAACCCTTACTATCTGCTCAAGGGGGAAGGGTAAGGGAACCAAAGCAAGGACTCCTTAGATGACGAGGAAGATAGAGAAGATGATGAAACAAAAAAAGAGGGTGTATGATGAATGTCAGGTGAATTCTTCCAGGGAGAACCAGACCAAATACAATAAGTTGAGAGGGGAAGTGAAGATGAAAATAAGATGGGCAGAGAGAATATGAGAGTAGAATGGTGGTTAACATAAAAGGGAACCCAAAAATCTTCTACCGGCATGTAAACAGTAAGCGGGTAGTAAGAGGCGGGGTGAGGCCTATTAGAGATAAAGAAGGTGATATATGCTTAGAGGCGCAGGGCAAGGCTAGACTACTCAATGAGTACTTTGTATCGGTGTTTACTAAGGAGGTGGATGCTGACAAAATATCGGTAGAAGTGGAAAAGGTTGAAGCAATGAAAGGGGTGAAAATTGATAGACAGGATGTACTAGAAAGGCTGGGTATGCTTAGAGTGGATAAGTCACCTTCACTTCACCTGACGAAGGAGCAGCCGCTCCGAAAGCTTGTGATTTCAAATAAAACTGTTGGACTATAACCTGGTGTTGTGTGACTTCTCACTTTTGTCCACCCCAGTCCAACACCGGCATCTCCGCATCATAGTCCAGATGGCTTGCATCCCAGGTTGCTAAGGGAATTCAGGGAGGAGATAGCGGAAGGGCTTGCCATAATTTTCCAATCTTCCCTAGATGCGGGGGAGGTGCCTGAGGATTGGAAAGTGGCAAATGTGACACCATTGTTCAAGAAAGGGTGTAAGCACAATCCTAGTAACTACAGGCCGGTCAGTTTAACATCAGTGGTGGGTAAAGTTTTAGAAACAATAATGAAGGAAAAAATTGACGGGCACTTGGAGAGGTTTAAGCTAATTAAGGAGAGCCAACACGGATTTGTAAAAGGCAGATGAAGGGAATGCAATGGATGTTGTCTACATAGATTTTAGGAAGGCGTTTGACAAAGTACCACATAGAAGGCTGGTTAACAAAATTGAGGCTCATGGAATAGGTGGGTCAGTGGCAGCTTGGATAAAGAATTGGCTTAAGGACAGAAAACAGCGAGTTGTGGTAAATGGCTGTTTTTCAGACTGGAGGATGGTAGACAGTGGTGTTCCCCAAGGGTCAGTGCTGGGGCCACTGCTTTTTTTGATATATATAAAATGACCTGGATATTGGAATACAGAGTAGAATTTCTAAATTTGCCGATAACACCAAACTTGGGGGTGTGGCAAACAGTGAGGATGATACCAATCAACTGCAACAGGACATAGAAAGGCTAGCAGAATGGGCAGACAAGTGGCAGATGGAATTTAATACAGAGAAGTGTGAGGTGATGCATTTTGGCAGAAGGAACAGGGAGAGGCAATATACACTTAATGGCACAGTTTTAAAGAGTGTACAGGGACAGAGGGACCTGGAGTTAATATGCATAGGTCGCTGACGGTGGCGGGACATATTGAGAGAGTGGTTAGCAAAGCATATGGGATCTTGGGCTTCATAAATTGAGGTATTGAGTACAAAAGTAGAGAAGTTATGCTGAACCTTTATAAAGCGCTGGTTAGGCCACAACTGGAGTATTGCGTCCAGTTCTGGTCACCACACTTTATGAAGGATGTGAAGGCCCTTGAGAGGGTGCAGAGGAGATTTACCAGAATGGTTCCGGGGATGGGGGATTTTAGCTACAAGGACAGGTTGGAGAAGCTGGATTTGTTTTCATAAAAGAAAGAAAGACTTGCATTTATATAGCGCCTTTCGCGACCACCGGACGTCTCAAAGCGCTTTACTGCCAATGAAGTACTTTTGGAGTGTCGTCGCTGTTGTAACGTGGGAAACGCGGCAGCCAATTTGCACACAGCAATGTGACAATGACCAGATAATCTTTTTTGTTATGTTGGTTGAGGGATAAATATTGGCCAGGAGACTGGGGAGAACTCCCCTGCTTTTCTTCAAAATAGTGCCATGGGATCTTTTACGTCCACCTGAGAGAGCAGACAGGGCCTTGGTTTAACGTCTCATCTGAAAGACGGCACCTCCGACAGTACAGCACTCCCTCAGCACTGCACTGGAGTGTCAGCCTAGCCTTCTGACTCAAAGGCGAGTGTGTTACCAACTGAGTCACAGCTGACACATTAGAGCAAAGGAGGTTGCGGGGTGATTTGATAGCTGTGTACCAGATTATGACAGGTTTGGATAGGCTAGACGGGGAAAGGCTGTTCCCACTAATTGATGGTACAAGGACTAGGGGACACAGATTTAAGGTTTTGGGCAAGAGATACAGGGGGGATGTGAGGAAAAACTTTTTTACGCAGCGAGTGGTGAGGACCTGGAACTCGCTGCCGACGGAAGTGGTGGAAGCGGAGACACTCAATGTTTTCAAGGGGAGACTGGATAGGCACTTGAGGGAAATAAACTTGCAGGGCTACGGGGATAGAGCGTGGGAATGGGACCGACTGGATTGCTCTACAGAGAGCTGGCACGGACTCGATGGGCTGACTGGCCTCCTTCTGTGCCGTATGACTCTCCTTGAATGTTATTTTATGTGGATATAATGAAGGCACATAAAAAACAGCATGGTTCAACTGAGGTCTGAAACTGAATTCACATAAAAGAGTGAATGTGGAATTTCCAAATGTTTTATTTATTTTCAGCTACGACCCACAGGAAATCCCTGGAAGAGGAAATTCCTTTGCACAATTACATTACCTCATCATCTGGCGCATAATTTCATGCATAGTCTTTTGTTGATGAAATAATTGTTTTCTAATGATTTTCGTGTCTACATGAGCAAGCTAAACATCTGGAAACCAATTTTCTTTTTGACTCTACGGTATGATGATACTTTATAGCACCACAAGTAAATTAAACGAGGCTGCTGTACGCTCCCGAGGATCATGGCGTAATTTTTGGTGCTGTTATTATTTTAGAAAGAAGTCTGTTAGCCTGCAGAAAGGGAAATGCATCTTTGAAGGGACAGTTGCTCTCCTTTGCAGGAAATAATATTATGTTTTACAAGTCTGTATTGTGCAAGAAATTGCAGCTGTACTTGGCTTAGTACAGTAGTTCCAAATTTATTAAGCTTCTAAGATTATGTTTGTGTGGTTGCTCCTAGACAAACCTTACCAATTCCAGCCAAGAAATGATTACGCACAAAATAGCACACGTGTTGGCAGGAGCCCTTTTTCTATTTAGTAATTAAATGACAGTTGGCTGGCCGATCTTAATTTTTTCTTTAAGGATCTATCTGGATTGCATATTCCTGCCAACATGCCTCATGTTGGATGTCATTATTTTGTATTGTTGTTCATTATAACACCTTTACAAACCATATATAGCAAAAGAAGGCACAGCGTACTGCTGTCTAATCAATTCATGCAGTTAACCTAAAACTACATTACACTAAAATTACAACAGGGAAATAGGCCGTTCGGCCCAACCAGTCCGTGCTGGTGTTTATCCTCCACAGGAGCAGTATTCTAATCCCATGTTCCCGCCCTGTTCCCATACCCCTTTATTCCCCTTTCCTGTAACCACCTATCGAACCTGTTCTTAAATGATGGCGGTGGTCCCTGCTTCAATCACTAAATCTGCGAGTGCAATCCACAGACTTGCAACTGTCTTCATTCTAATCCTACCTTTACCTGGTCCTGTGTTCCTGCCCTTCACAAATTTTTCTCACCTGTGCATAGTTCCAACATTTTCCCACTTTTCTAAAAAAAAATAATGAAAGATAATAATTATAGGCGAGCCTCTGCTTCATATATAGTTCCAGTGTTGTCAAATGTCAGAATTGTTTTTGTATGAGACTATCAGAAATCAGTTTTGATTCACATTTATCGTCTTTGCTCCTTCATTCAGTCTCGGCTTAGACAGTCCGCACTCTGGCCCGCTCATCAACTTGTGCACGGATTGTTTTAATCAACTGTCAGAAGCCACACTACGAGCTCGGGAAGATGGGTAGTGTCAGTTTAACCATCAAAATTGGATTAAATGGAGATTGGCTGGAAATGGCCAGCATTTTGTTACTGAAGAGCAGTCATTCTGAATATTGAACTAGATCTCTGCAGAAATAAGAAAGCAACATTTAAAGTTCTGGAGTCCTGGAACTCGTAATCTCATTTGCTGTCGCTTCATTCATTCTTGGTGACGGTACAAGGCAGAGAAGCTGATAATGGAGTACGTTACTGGGGTACTGCATTGTGGCTGGAGTAGGATTTTGTCTGTCGCACTTCCTGTGCCACTCTTTGGCATGGCGCTGTGTAACTCGTGCAGATTTCTGTGCCACAGTTCAACATGGATGCTTGAAACTGTGTGTTCACTGGTCGATCTCCTCTAACGTTGCACCTGGGCATTCGAGACCAAACATAGCCTTCTGATGAAGGGATTAGATGGCAGGGGATATATCAGCTGGGGCGAGCAGACATCATTGTCACTTTCTCTCTAGTTTCGGTTGAGGACCTGGGAGATGCAGAACTGAGGCACTACAGCACCACCGCTGACAGGAGGGTGTCATTACAGTGTGACAAGTTTACCGAGGCAGTTTCTAAATGTCTACATCGGAATTACTACAGTCCCCGCCATTTATAGCGGGAGTGCTCATACAGAAGCGATTTTCATGTTACATGCGATGGCTGGTATAACAGGGCAGGGCTTTGACAGCACTCTACAAGTATATATACTTACAGATCACACTCGCTGTACTGCAGTTACAACAACTATGCATTTATATAGCGCCTTTAATGTAGTAAAACATCCCATGGTGCTTCACAGGGCGTTAATCAAACAAAATTTAACACCAAGTCACAAAAGGAGATAATAGGACTGGTGACCAAAAGTTTGGTCAAAGAGGTAGGTTTTAAGGAGCGTCTTAAAGGAGGAGAGAGAGGCGGAGAGGTTTAGGGAGGGAATTCCAGAGCTTAGGGCCTAGGTAGCTGAAAGCACAGCTGCCAATGGTGGAACGATTGAAATCGGCGACGTGCAAGAGGCCAGAATTAGAGGAGCGCTGAGATCTCAGAGGGTTGTAGGGCTGGAGGAGGTTACAGAGATATGGGGGGGTGGGGATGGAGGGATTTGAAAACAAAGATGCAAATTTTAATAATTATGATTGTTGTTGGGAAATTACTTTTATGACAGTGAAAGTTACCAGTTTACTTGTAAATATATAAAACATCAGAAAGAATGTGAAGGAGAAACTCTTCAATTATTTTTCAGGCAGTTTCTCAAAAATCCAGTGTAGCTGGCAATATTTAAGGAACTGTTTACAGCATGTTACATGTGAGACAAAATTTTAACATTTCCGAATTTCAAAGCAGAATTTTTGTTTGGATTTTAAATCCTTGCAACATTTCCTTTTACTTACGTTTAAACTCAAAATCAATCGGTGATGTGAACATTTAAGAAGTTCTGGAAGCACCATACTATTGTTTAAGTTTGCAAAGATTCACACAGTGCCATTGGAGAGACATTTGGTAAAGAAGGAACGATGCAATTAAGGAACAATGAAACTGAAGTTTTATATGTTTCTTGGACTTGGCTGTAAAAAGTCACACCCTGAACAGTAAATAACTTCTTCCCCATATTCCATGCGTAGGTTTGTTTGCGTGCTCTGTAAGTGTGGTACGTAACGGAACAAATGTATTTATCTACCTGCAGGGATGATGGCCCAGAAATTGATCTCGCTCTGTTCCCGCGGGGGTAAGGAGCAGGCGCGATCTCTCACTCCGCGTTGGCTTTTTCAGATCCAGCTCGCACGAACTTGATGTTCCAGACATCAGCTGGGCAGTGCTTGCGTATCCCACCGGCGTAGTGAATTCGTGCGAGCTGTGGGATCACGTGACTCAGTTAGAGCCAAT
Organism: Squalus acanthias; assembly: GCA_030390025.1. Classification (NCBI taxonomy): domain Eukaryota; kingdom Metazoa; phylum Chordata; class Chondrichthyes; order Squaliformes; family Squalidae; genus Squalus; species Squalus acanthias. The sequence continues at coordinate 142,649,234 of CM059432.1, read as the reverse complement.
GGCAGCACACCATCTTCCATTCATAAGTTTCACATACGTGCTGTGAAAGCTATGAATCTTACACACCCCCAAAATAACAGCTAAACCTCAATTAAATTAAAAAAAAACCATCACATTAATAAAATAAGTATAGTTAAATAAATTAACCATTTTAAATAAAAAATTAAATTTTTGAAAAAATTTAAAATCTTTTAAAAAGTTATAAAAATAAACTTACCTGTCTTTAAAGTCTCTAAAAAAGATATACCTGTTAAAAAAAATTCAAAATAATACTTAATTCACTACTTACCTTGTTAAAAGTGGGTCTTACTCCTTTTTTCATTTCTAAAATCTTCCGTCCTTACCTGCGCGTCCAAAGCACTAAGTGCACAGTGTGCGCGCAGCCTGTAGCGCGCACGCGGTGCACCGAGGAACCGCCCCCTTTTCCAAAGACCAAGTGCCGGTTTTCAGCGCATGCGCAGTGCATGCAGAAAACCGGCAATTGGAGAGAGAATACGCGAGAGTACACAGTGCGTACTCTCGCGTAGCGGCATCAATTTTTGGCCCATTATTTTCCAGGTGCCAGTGAACAAGCACTTCACTGTCTCTAGGGAGATCTCTTACAGACTTATTCACAAGTTCTTTCAGCAGAGATATGCCACTCCCCCACTTGCTCAACCTAGCACCCTCTCCCTCAGTAATAAAATAATCTCTGACGTACTGTGAGGAGGATACAACGAGCCTGCAAAGGGATATAGACCGGTTAAGTGAGTGGGCAATAAGGTGGCAGATGGAGTATAACGTGGGGAAATGTGAGGTTATTCACTTTGGTAGGAAGAATTGGAAAACAGAATATTTTTAAATGGTGAGAAACTATTAAATGTTGATGTTCAGAGAGATTTAGGTGTCCTTGTGCAGGAAATACAGAGAGTTAGCGTGCAGGTACAGCAAGCAATTAGGAAGGCAAATGGCATGTTGGCCTTTATTGCAAGGGGGTTGGAGTGCAAGAGTAAGGAAGTCTTGCTGCAATTATACAGGGCCTTGGTGAGCCCGCACCTGGAGTACTGTGCACAGTTTTGGTCTCCTTATCTGAGGAAGGATATATTTGCCTTGGAGGCGGTGCAACGAAGGTTCACTAGAATGATTCCTGGGATGAGAGGGCTGTCCTATGATGAGAGATTGTGTAGAATGGGTCTATACTCTCTGGGGTTTAGAAGAATGAGAGGTGATCTCATTGCAACATACAAGATTCTGAGGGGGATTGACAGGGTAGACGCTGAGAGGTTGTTTCCCCTGGCTGGAGAGTCTAGAACTAGGGGGTCATAGTCTCAGGATAAGGGATCGGCCATTTAAAACTGAGTTGAGGAGGAATATCTTCACTCAGAGGGTTGTGAATCTTTGGAATTCTCTACCCCAAAGGGCTGTGGATGCTGAGTCTTTGAGTATATTCAAGGCTGAGATAGATAGATTTTTGGACTGTGGGGGAATCCAGGGATATGGGGATCGGGCGGGAAGGTGGAGTTGAGGTTGAAGATCAGCCATGATCTTACTCAGTGGCGGAGCAGGCTCGAGGGGCCTACTCCTGCTCCTAATTCTTATCATTCATGGGATGTGCATTTATGCCCTTGAGAAGGTGAGCCACCATTTCAAAGGGCAGTTAAGAGTCAACCACATTGCTGTGGGTCTGGAGTCACATATAGGCCAGACCGGGCAAGGACAGCAGATTACCTTCCCTAAAGGACGTTAGTGAGCCAGATGGGGGTTTATGACAATCCAGTAGTTTCATGGTCACCATGACTGTTGCTAGCTTTTTTTTTTAACATTCCAGATTTATTTAAGTAAATTCCCCAGCTGCCATGGTGGGATTTGAACTGGATCATTAGTCCAGGCCTCTGGATTACTAGCCCAGTGACATTACCACTACGCTACCGTCCCCCATCTAGCTCTAGGAGAGCTTTTGGGAAGCAGTGATCACAATATCATTAGGTTTGGAGGACACAGATTTGAGGTAATTGGCAAAAGAACCAGAGGGGAGATGAGATTTTTTTTTTACGCAGCGAGTTATGATCTGGATCCACTGCCTGAAAGGGTGGTGGAAACAGATTCAATAGTAACTTTCAAGAGGGAAGTAGATAAATAGTTGAACAGGAAAAAAATTTGCTGGGCTAAGTGGAAAGAGCAGGAGATGGGACTAATTGGAGAGCTCTTTCAAAGAGCCGGCACAGGCACGATGGGCCGAATCACCACCTTCTGTGCTGTAAGATTCTATGATTCTAAGTTTGCACCCCTGGGACTTGAGGGAGTGAAGATGGGGACCACACCAGGGGGATTGACCAAGATGGGTGAGAGTAGAAGGTACAAGGGCATCAAGGGTGGAGGTGAGTAAGTAGTTCAGATTGAAATCACAAAGGATGAGGGGTCGCTCAGTGCAGAGGCTGAGAGGGAAAAGGAGGAAGAATATCTGGGAGAAACTTGGGATGGGGCTTGGTGGCAATAGAGAGTGAGGCTACAATCAAAAATAACATTAAAAATGAAAAGTTTAGCAACAGTGAAGTCTGCTTACCTGGTAATACTTAGCTGCTGCTTTCAACCCTTCATCATTCTTCAGATTCTGCTCTGCTGCAATTTGGCTGACTAGAGCTCCAATATTAAACAGTACACAGCTCTTTTCATATCCCAAACTCGCAAGGGCTGTAATCAAATGGAATATTGTACATGGGTATTGTACAGCTAAGAAATTTTACAAGCAGCTAGTTTGTGTGACAATCAAATCTTTGGAACATAGGAACATTTAGCCCCTCGAGCCTATTCCGCCATTCAATGAGATCATGGCTGATCTGTGACCCAACTCCACATACCCACCTTTGTCCCATATCTCTGACTACCTTTGAATCACAGAATCCCCACAGTGCAGATAGAGGCCATTTCGGCCCATCGAGCCTGCACCGACGCATATCCCACCCTAGGCCCCGTAACCCCACGTATTTAATCCCCCTAACACTAAGGGTCAATTTATCATAGCCAAATCGACCTAACCCGCACATCTTTAGACTGTGGGAGGAAACCCATGCAGACACGGGGAGAATGTGCAAACTCCACACAGACAGTTATCCGAGGCCGGATTCGAACCCGGGTCCCTAGCGCTGTGAGGCAACAGCGCTAACCACTATGCCACCGTGTTGCCCCCTTTGGTTTAACAAAAAACTATCAATCCCAGATTTAAAATTAATAATGGACCTAGCATCAATTGCTGTCTGCGGAAGAGAGTTCCAAATTTCTCTCACCCTTTGCGTTTCCTAACTTCGCTCCTCAAAGGCCCGGCTCTAATTTTTAGACTATGACCCTAGTCCTAGACTCCCCAACCAGCGGAAATAGTTTCTCTCTATCTACCCTATCTGTTCCCCTAGTCCAGGCCTCTGGATTACTAGTCCAGTAACATAACCACTATGCTACTGTACCCCATGTTCTTATGTTACCATGGACATTGCCAAGAAAGATGTTCCAGTATAGTTCAGATTGGTCAAAAGATGAACAGAGCATCAGTGTACTTCATAATTTTTTTTGAAAGAAATGACTTGGATTTATATAGCGTCTTTTCCAACCTCGGCGCGTCCCATAAGTGTTTAACAGCCAATTACTTACTTTTACTGTAAGTGTTGTTACTGTTGTAATATGCTTTGCTGATTTGTATTCCCTCACTTTACCTGACGAAGGAGCAGCGCTCCGAAAGCTCGTGATTTCAAATAAAACTGTTGGACTATAGCCTGGTGTTGTGCGACTTCTCATTGTTGTAATGTAGGAAGTGCAGTAGCCAATTTGTGCACAGCAAGCTCCCACAAACAGCAATGAGATACATGACCAGATAATCTGTTTTAGTAATTTTGGTTGAGGGATAAATATTGGCCAGGACACCAGGGAGAACTCCCCTGCTCTTCTTCCCGAGAGGGCGGACAGGACCTCTGTTTAACATCTTAGCCAAAAGACAGCACCTCCGACAGCACAGAACTCTGTCAGCACTGCCCAGGAGTGTCAGGCTTTATTTCTCTGGAGTGGGACTTGAACCCACAACCTACTGACTCAGAGGCAAGAGTGCTACCCACTGAGCCACGGCTGACTCCTGAATGTGGGTTTGAGTTCTGAAAGACCCTCAAATCTATTCAGTTTAATTGGCAGACAGGAATTTTAAGACCAGAGTTGATTTATAATGTGTGTGGTGGGTTGGCAGGTTTTTGAAAACTGCATACTGTGCGGGTATTGTGTTTAAATGAGCTCAAAATGCGGTCATTTATACAATAACTTGCTGATAAGTTGCACATGTTCACTAGTTAATCAGTGTTACAAATGGTGTGTTTATGTACAAATTTATAGTGTGCAGGAAATACTTAAATACTGGGTATAAAACTGTTAACTCAGTTTTGATCTCAGTGTAAATTAAATGATGTTAATGGTTACTGTAACTAATTCGGTTCTGATAAAACAACTTTCAGATTTTTTGGCAAAACTGAGGGGTTCTTTCCTGTGGTTTTATTGTGTTTCCTGACAACACCTTCACTGATGTGAATTCCCACCAGATGGTTAAATATGAGTTATATCACGCTCACTTGTAATATTATGATCGGTATTTTCTTTTTTGAAATGCTGTGTCATCATAAAGAGAGATGTCATGCGAGTCAATGCGATGATCGAGAGATGTGTTAGCTATTTTCTGCAGTCAGCTCTTGAAGTTAAATCGAAATGTGCTATGAGTATATTGAACTTTCATGGCATTGTACAGCACCTCGAAAGTACTGTGTCATAGTACAAGTATTATAACAATTTTAGAAGTCTTTTGTGGCCCAACACTAAAGCAGTTGCCCCTAAAACAAATGCCCAACTTTAGTGTCCAGGATTAAATCAAAATGGTAAAATAATAGTGTCTATTAACACCACCATGTCAGCCAGTGAGTTGGAGACGGGGCAGGACTCACAGCAGATTGTCTATTTTACAGAAAACCGAGTCTATTTAAAAAGAGTCTCGACAAACTACGACAAACAGAACTCATGACCGAAACAGCAGCAACATCTCCCGATAAAAACATGGTAATTTCTCCAGCAAAATGCCGTAAGTGGAGGATAGTTACATAATACAAATGATGTGTGTTAAACTCAATCCCAGTCACTGACAGCAGTGTGTGATTGACGGGGGAATTACCCAATCATCTCCATTCTGGCCGGGAACAGTGGAGTCACTATATGCAGCCATAAAATGATTACTCATGAATATTCTTCTGAATTTTATGATTTAAAAAAAAAGCATGAGCTGTTGTAATGTAGGAAATGCGGCAGCCAATTTGCATATAGTAAGGCCTGTGTGTTTCTGATTCATTAGTGATGGGGCTTGCTTCAGTTGGTAGCATTGCCTCTTCTAAGTCGCAGGGTTGTGAGTTTAAATCTTGGGTGAGGGTTTGAGCTCAGAATCAAGGCTGACTCCAGTGCTATAATGAGGGAGTGCTGCACTGTCAGAATTGTCCTTCAGAGATGACATTAAAACAAGGCCCCGTCTGCCAGTTCCAGAGCTTGAGGCGAATATTCAAGGTTTCATGGCACTATATGAAGAAGAACGGATTTGTCCTCTTGACCATGTCGCTATTCCCCACTCGATTGATATCACTAGAAGAAAAATTGACTGATTATTTATCCCATTGCTGTTTGTGGGCTATTGCTTTGTGCGAAATGGCTGCAGCGTTAGCCTCCATAAATCACTGCATTCCAAAAGCAATTTGTTGTGTTAAGCGGTCTGAGTTGTTGCTACAGGAAGGTGTTCTAGAAATGGAAGCAGGTTAACTGGGCCATCATTTATTTGGCTGAAATGACTTTTGAAAACTTGTTTGTATTTCTTGCCTGATGACACAATGGTGCACCTAACAAGTTATTTTGAATTCCACGTTACATGTTGTATATGCTCGGCTTTTAATTCCACACAGACACACGCGCGCAGTCGCACACACACGCAGTTGTACACGCGCGGACAAACTCGTGCAGCCACACAAGCAGACGCAGACAGGCGCGTACGCAGACGCAGACCCGCGCGCGCACACGTTAGTGAATTTTATGTAATTTTCATTGAGATTTTCACTTACATTGCCGATTTCTTCCTTGCAAGTTTTTATTTTTCGTTGAGCATCTGTAAGGGCATTAGATTACAGTTTATACAGAAATATGGGCAATCATGTTTTTGTGATTCACAAAACAAAGTGAGAACCTTGTAATAAAACCAGAATTTGCCTTATTTGGTCAGTGTAAACGAGTGGCTTTTGTCATTTGTAGTTTGCCCGACCATTGAGCCTGTAACAAATGTTATATTCCTCCTGGATTGGCGGGCTAACGGCAAATTTTATATTTGAGATAGCGGAAAGGAGGATGCACAATTACTCCGCTAGCAATAACAACAACTTGTATTTATACAACGCCTTTTAACGTAGTAAAATGTCCCAAGGCGCTTCACAGAAGCGTTATCAGACAAAACTTGACACCGAGCCACATAAGGAGATATCAGGACAGGTGACCAAAAGCTTGGTCAAAGAGGTAGGTTTTAAGGAGCATCTTAAAGGAGGGGAGAGGTGTGGAAAGGTTTAGGGAGAGAATTCCAGAGCTTAGGGCCCAGGCAGCTGAAGGCACGGCCTTCAATGGTGGAGTGATGAAAATCGGGGATGCTCAAGAGGCCAGAATTGGAGGAGCGCAGAGGGGTCGGGGGTGGGGGGTTGTAGGCCATGTTCCCACTAATTTTTTTTGGGTGCATGGCCCCTTCGCAGTTTCGAGCATGTGTGAAATTTAACATTGACAAAGCCAGTCCCGGGCTGTGCTGGACTGGTAGAGAGCTGCACGGCAGTGCAGCTTAGAGGGGGAACGTTGGTTGTAGGGCGGGAGGAAGTTACAGAGGTACGGAGGGTCGAGGTAATGGAAGGATTTGAATAAGAGGATGAGAATTTTAAAATTGAGGCACAGGTGAGAGTTCGGATATGGGCAGCAGAGCACGTTTAACGATTCCAGCATTTGTGACGTGAACAATGAGTGTTGCAAGCGGGGTGGTCATTCTGATTTATTGATACATCAGGAAGCGCAAACTTCAACCAGTTACTGCCCGCCCAGAGGTCACCCCACAATCAAGTCACCTTAAAGCAGCAGCAACCTTTATTTTATTTTAATAACATTTTTGCAGTTGGTCCCCAAAGCAGATACGATTTTAATCGTTGAGTACCAACCAGATTATTAACCTAAATTTTGGTCTTGAAGTTGGCCTGAAGCTCGAACCCAGTCTGCTGAACATCGAAAAATGTCTGGCCGATTGCTCCTGGCTCCTGGCTGGTTGGTACTATAAACTGTGACTTCACCCCTCCATCCACATTTATCAAAATGTGGTTTCAATCTGAAAGTTTTTAACAGGGCTTTAAATTTTAAATTGGTCTTGCAGAAGGCCAGTGCTCACCACGGGAGCTGGATGCCAGCTGTGCTTGTTAAGATTTGTGCCCCTTCTAGCCTATCCAGGCTGAGTGAGCAGCTCACCTTGGAGTATAAAGACATCACAAATCTTGAAAGTTAATCTTCAGCAAATTTTATATGAGAAACAAGAGACTTGCATTTCTATAGTGCCTTTCACGACCTCAGGACATCCCATAGCGCTTTACAGCCAATGAAGTACTTTTGAAGTGTAGTCACTGTTGTAATGTGGGAAACGCGCCAGCCAATTTGCGCACAGCAAGCTCCCACAAACAGTAATGAGATAAATGACCAGATGATCGGTTTTTAATGATGTTGGTTGAGGGATAAATATTGGCTAGGATACCGGGCAGAACTCCCCTGCTCCTCTTTGAATAGTGCCATGGGATCTTTCACATCCACCTGAGAGGTCTCACCTGAAAGACGGCACTTCCGACATTGCAACACTCTCTCACTACTCCACTGCGATTCTCAGACACTCACTCTCCAACTGAAAAGCTGCGGAAAAGTAGTACCTAGGGTGTGAGAGTATTGGAGAGGGATGTGACAACTGGCCCACAACTAACTGAGTCCTTATGAGTAGAGTGTGTCGCACTCTAAATCTGTGGGCCACGCATCAAATCCAATTGCAGTGTGTTACACTGTTCTAATTGGCTGAAGTAAGCAACTTAACTGTACTGACTAGCTGAAGTCTGGATCCCAAAGCCTGGAATTTCAATTGATTACTTCACTGAATTCACTTACAAAATGGTTCCAGCTCTCATTTTCATTTCTAACTTGGCTGAATGTACATCACTAAAAAGAACCCATAGTCCCCTGAAAAACATTCAACGTATCCACACAGTTCCTGCTATCATATTCCATACCAATACATTACCCTTTCTTTGCAGATGCCCACATGCATCTTGGGGACCTGAGACTTGCTTTCTCTTGTCATTTAGCTTCAGTTCTTAACCTCAGCTCTCAAACTCATTTCTATCCGTGACAATTATGCATGGCACGGGAATGCATATGTGCAATGTTTCACAATTCATTTTTATCTTTTTCTGCAATTCGCTTCTTCCCACTCACTTGCCCAGACTCTCGATCTGCTGCTTCCTTTCCCTTCCACCCTGTTAACAATTTCAGAGCTCTTTGCCCCCACGCAGGGGCCCCAGTCGCCCTCCTCGTCCTGCCAAAAAGCGCGCAAAGAAAAAAAAAGTAAAAGCAGCGTAAAGGAAATGAAGATAAACTCCCAACAGAGCCAAGAGCAAGACAGTGAAGGTGAGGAGATCAGACAAAAAAACGGAAGAGAGAGTGCAAATCAGCAAGAACAAAAAAGAGATTAAACAATATCTGCAAAGTCAGTGGGGGAGGAATCCAGGCTCTGGCCCCTACTGTCAGCTGCGCTCTTGCACCACCCACACTCAGCCATGTCACAGTCCTCTAGTTCTTTATTTTCTTTCTTTCATTCATTCTCTCTCTCCCTCTCTCTCTCTCTCTGTCTTAACTTTCCTTCTTTCTTGAGCCCTTGGAAAATTCCGTCCACAGCGTATGTCTATCTGTTATATATTTGGTATGTTGGGCACAGGTTTCATTGTGAACTTGTTATTCCTGCAGTCGGTGCTGTGATTGGTATTATGCACAATAGTCGCTGTTTTAACATGAAAGAATATCATTCTACACATTTTGACCAGTTTTGCACCTTATTTTTGTCGTCGTCGTCCCCCCCCCCCCACTTATTTTCATCACTCACCCATTTTTTCCAGCCGTCATTGAAATTTCTGTTGTCCAAAATAAGGGTTTGATCACAAAAAATTAATAATTGAATGTATCCACTGAATTGTCTTTTGTGTCTTTTAATGCCTTCATTCAAGTTATTGCTTGTAGGCTCCCAAAAGCCTGGTCTTAGACTTGGATCTTTTAGCCCAGAGCTGTGACTTTGAGCTGAATTTGGATTGTGGAGTCTGAGCATGTGTAGTGTACCTAAGTTCCCAGAAAGCATTAGCACTTTTCAGTCCGCTCCAGTGATGGGATCTTTATCTTCAGCTTGTTTCACTTTCTGTCCAGTAACTTTTCTTCAAGTAACTTTGAAACACCAGAGGGCAAATTTCAAAAGCTTGACTGAAATAAATTTATATTGAGTGTTTTTTCCTAAACGGTGGAGTGCGTGTGTGCGCGTGCGTGTGAGGTAGACACGAGTGAGAGAGAGAATGTGTACGCTTTCTTCATGCAGTGTTACTTCAATTTTCACAAAAAATTTTGAACCCCAGATCTTGCTGGAGTGGGGCATCTCGCAGCATGCCCCAGTAGTTAGACTTTTTCCCTCACCCTTCAGCTCGAAGTTGTTTTGCCTCGTAACTTGCTGGAAGTGCGAGCTGATAACAGCGCGGCGAGGGCAATGGGGCATCTGAGATCTCAGTGAATGGTGGGACCAACAGTCTATCTCCTTAACCAATGAGATTTAAGGATTGAGAAAGAAACAGGAACGATGGAGAAGGAAATAAGGTGAATGAGAGTCAAATCAGGTACAGAAAGAGAAATAAAGAGAGGGAAAGAAAGACTGGATTAAGAGAGAGAGAAAAAAGAGACAGAAAGGAAAAGTAAGAAAAGAATTTAAATTTTTTGAATTTACTACCTGCAGGAATGAGACTTCACAGTTTCAGTTGTTCACTTTCTGGGCTGGAGAGGTTGAGTGGCATTGCAGGAATATAAATCTCCTCATTGAAAGGGTACTTAACGCACCAGCTCTAACTTTCAACGACGAGTTTAATGGGGAATTAATGCGCAAATACAGCAATTTCTTGAAACTCACGGGGAGGTTGAGCGCGAGCTGCCATTTTCATGAGGCTGACGGCGGAGCGGTGCAAATCGTCCAGCAACCTACGGCGATTCACAGCTCACGGGTAATCTCTTCCTCCCCACAAGTTGCTGGACGATTTACACATTAAACTCGTCGTGATTTTGGAAGCAGAATCTGGCCCAGTATCTCGCTGTTCTTTGTTAACGCAGGTCAACAATAATTGCGCACACCTGTGACAGATAGGTTTTGGAAATTAGAACCTGAGAGACGGTGAAGAGAGGAGAGAGACATGGGTACTTTTTCCTCATTCTAATTTGATTTTTTTTTAAAGTTGAATTTTGAAAGCAAGCAAAGCCTCTTCGAGGGAAACAGAGGACGAGAGGGGAGGCAGTTAAGAGTAAGGGAGGCTCTGGCCTCATGACACCTCTTGGGGGAGCGAGTGGAGAGTTAAGGGTGAAGTGAATGATGGTGGAGAAAGGGGGAGGGGAGGATACAGGTGTTGAGCTGGCAGTGGGAAGAGGAAGTGGGGATGGGAGTGAGGAGGTAGCAGGAATGAGAATGTGTAGTGGGAAAGTCATGGGGCAGATGATGCAATGGGAGTAACGACGTGGGGGAAGCACTCGCCTTATGGGGAGGAAGCCTCCGAGGGTCACCATGTCCCTGAAAACCTCATCCAAATGCAACCTGCGGCCATTGGTGTTGCTTTCCATTCGCCATCATGCCATACCACCCACCAGTGAGAAGACAAAAAGACAGAGCGTGAAGGAAAAAGAAGAGTTAAGGGGAGATAAGACAAAGAGAAGAGAAAGGGAACAGAAGAGGAGAGACTGAGAGAGACAGCAACGCAAAGACATCAGCGACTGATCAGAGAATGACCATGTTCTCGGAGTTGCTGTGTGCAATGCCCCGGAGATTAACCAGTTGTAAACACTTAAACTAAGGTGATGAACAAGAGTGTAGCTTTGAACTCTGACCCACCTACTCTGTCAAGAAGAGATGACATCTTGAAGGGCAATGACAATAATTGTAACTCACAAATACTTCTTTGGATTGCAAGCCAATAAACCAGTTAGTTCTCCCCTGCCCCAGTATCAGTGTTTCTTCAGCGAAAATTGACTGATGCAGGCAGTTTCAAAAATTAATTTGTCAGGCTACACAAAGAATTGATGACATGAATGAGCTCGTCTATCTTTACCAGTAAGCTGTTCTTTAGAAAGCCCCAGCAATTCTCTATCATATCTCATTCAAAACTCTATTGCTTCTCCCCTCTACGCCAAAGTATTTGCAATAGCTGTACTAGAGTTTTAATGTAAAATGATCACAGAGTTTTGAGACACTTCGACGATAGGGATATTAATTTTGGCGCTCCCCTAATGAATCATTCAACTATTGAAGTTGACAGCACAAGAGGAGGCCATTTGGCACATAGTGTCCAAACCGGGTTTTTCACTCGACTGGAAGGGAGAATTGGATAATTATTTGAAACAGAGGAAGTTACAGGGCTAGTGGGAGAGTGTGGGGCAGCGGGATTAGTTCTGGGTTCCTCTATCAAAGACCTGGCCGAATACTGTAAACTTGTGTGGTTTTATGTGAACAGGCAGGCGGGGACATTGGTTTAATGCCTCGTCTGAAACACGGCATCTCCAACAGTGCAGCACTCTCTCAAGCACTCTCTCAGCACTGCAATGTCAGCCTAGAGCGGGTCTTGAACCCTCAACCATGCGACTCAGAGTTCCGAGTGTTACCTTTGAGCCAATCCAACACTGAGTCATCTAGACCAGGAAGGTCACTTTTCTGATATGTGCACAGTTATGTGACGATCGACGGGGCAGCGGTGGAGGTATCCTTGACCTTGGGAAGGAAAAGCTATCCGTGAGAATCGCAGCAAGCACTTATCCTGCCCTCACCTGATAACCATGTGCTTTCCAGCAGAGCTCAGTGGATAGAGATCAAGAGTGGGAACCCGAGCTGATTTTTTCCCCCACTTTCTAGCTTTGGGATACTTGGGCTAATTTTCTTGACTTCACTGTCAGGAACGTAGGAACTGAGACGAAGCGGACCAAGGTCCATCTAGTTTGTCTTCTACCATCCTGGTAGTCACATGATACAACGATAATGGAGTTGTTGACTAATCGCAGCGATCAATCTCTGTCAATTAGTCTACAACAGACCCAGAGATGAGGTGAGGAAAACCCCCAGTAATGGAGAGCTTTGGAAATCATAGGTCCAAAGTTACCTGTTCCTCCCGAGCACGCTGCACTTACACACATCATGCCTTGAATTACTCATGTACTGGAGCACAAAATGTTATTTGCTGAAATAAATCTATCTAATTTGCAAATGAATGAATCAATAAAATCTGCTTCCACCATCTCCCTAAGGAGCCTGTTCCATAGATTCACCACTCGATCACTGAAATATTGTTTCTGCAGATTAGTTTTGAATTTCCCCCCCTTCAAGCGCTGGCCGTGTCCTCTGGTTGTACTGTTCTGGGCAAGGTGAAACAGATTATTATGGTCTACATTATCTAGTCCCTTTCGATTCCTAAAAGAATCATAATACCGCTCAACCTTTTTCCAGTGAGAACTTGGCCAATTTACATAGACGCTCCTCATAATTCAATCCCTCCATCCCCGCAATCATTTCCATGCACAATACTTTCTTTCCATTTCAGTAATAGTCCCTTCCTGCATTTTCTTTGTCCCCATGTGAAGAACTTTGCATTTCTCCACATTGAATTTCATCTGCCACCTGTCTGCCCAATTCCCAAGTCTATTCGAATCCACCTGTATCCTGCAGCGCGAGTTGAGATGGGATTACTCAGTCACAGAGCAGGGATCAAACCCGGTCTGCCCTTAATCTGAACCACTTGACGTCCCACCGTGCAGTGCGTTTACCAAGGGAGCCATCGAGGAGCCACCTCTGTTCCCCTTGGAGTTCCTTGCTTTTCCACACATCTTGGGGACACGCACAGATAGGCATCCTGCATACAGTAACAGGGACACGAGGACTGACCCGGGGAGACACTGCGAGCCACAGCTGTGCTGCTGAGACTGCTCTTTGCTAATTTCTACAGAATTTATTATCCAGTTTAAAAGCATATTTAACGTAGGAGCTTTCACTTCAGCTATAATTATCTTGAAGAACTGCCATGCTTTCTGCAAGTCAAGACCTATACTTATCCACCAACTCGTTTCCATCAAAGACTCCCAATAAATTTAATAGTAACAACTTGCCTTTCATACACTCAGCTTTAGATTTAGTGCTGTGTTTCTCAGTGGATCGTGAATTGCATATTTTGTAATAGACTCCAATATTACTCCCACTCTGGATTTCAGTGAGGAGGCCTTTAATTTCCAGGATTGTGCTTGTGATCTTGTATATTAGAACTGCTTCAGTTGTGTCCCAGCCCCCTTGGGTTGAGTGCCCATTTTAAATTTACACCACATCAGGCCCCTTACTGTGACCTCCGACCTTCCATTGAGCACTGTTGCCTGAAATGTGGCATTCCAATTGTTTCAGAGCAAATCGTCACAACAACGCAATCTATGGACTCCAGGCTGATATTTCAATGCAGCGCTGAGGGAGTGCTGCACTCTCGGAGGGGCTGCCTTTTGGATGAGACATTAAGCTGAGGCCCTGTCTGCCCTCTCCGGTGGATGTAAAAGATCCCACGGCCACTATTTCAAAGAAAAGCAGGGGAGCTCTCCCCGGTGTCCCGGCCAATATTTATCCCTTAACCAACATCACCAGAAAACAGAACGAAAAACAGAAAATGCTGGTAAACATTCAGCAGGTCAGGCAGCATCTGTAGAGAGAGAAACTGAGTTAACGTTTCAGGTCGATGACGTTTCGTCAGGACACCGTAAACAGATTATCTGGTCATTATCACATTGCTGTTTGTGGGAGCTTGCTGTCTGCAAATTGGCTGCCGCGTTTCCCACATTACAACAATGACCACACTTCAAAAGTATATCAATGGCTGTAAAGCGCTTTGGGATGACCTGAGTTCCTGAAAGGTGCTATAGAAGTGCAAGTTCTTTCTCTTGCATTGAAACATCCAATGTGACTCAAGTTAATTGTTGGTTAACCACTCGTCCTCATCCTTTGTTCCGTACAAATTTTGAAGCTTTCTGATGTAAATTTTACGACAGTGTTCTGCAGTGATGAGCTCAGTCTGCTGTCACTGTCCTTTCAGTACCACTCTTTAACATTAGTTTCATTGTGTTAAAGAAAGATTGTACATTGTGTAAAGCATCATGGATTGTATAGTCAGTGTAAGGTGGTAATTTAATCTCTTGTGTTCAGATGACTTCCATAACCATTAGAGATTTTCTTGGTTTTTGATGTCGCCTGAAACCCCAGGGTAAACCAGAACCTTATCACTCACTTCTAACCATCCATCATTCTGTGCCCAGTGTATTTAAGCAATAATATAGCCAAGTGCCTGCCCCTTTCTGGAGAATTGATGATAAACAGATCAGGCTGAAGGATGAAGCTGGCAGCTGAGACCTTCCACCCTCCGATCCCTGGCTCCTAGAGCCATGACCTTGTCTTTTAGCAGCCTTCAAAAATTATGTCTTGAACAGTAGCAGAAACTCTCCCTTGCCGTTGACGCACTGAATCGGTTGACATCGGTTGACATGTGTTAATATGTCTCGGCAGAATATTTTCAACCAGCCGCGGGCACATGTTGTGAGGCCTGCGTGGAATCCACAGCATCAGCGAGAGGTCCTTTAAAACTCTCCTTCAAATCCTCCAGCACTCCCACCCCCTCCCTCCCTCTCTCTCTCCGCCTCTCCGTCTCTCCCCCTCTCCGTCTCCCCCCCTCCCCCTCTCCCCCCTCCCCCCTCTACCCCCCCCCTCCCCCTCTCCCCCCTCCCCCTCTCCCCCCCTCCCCCCTCTACCCCCCCACCTCTACTCCGCCTCTCCCCCCCCTCCGCCTCTCCCCCCCCCTCCGGTCGTCTCCCCCCGCCTCCGTCTCTCCCCCCCTCCGTCCGTCTCCCCCGCTCTCCGTGTCCGTCTCCCCCGCTCTCCGTGTCCGTCTCCCCCGCTCTCCGTGTCCGTCTCCCCCGCTCTCCGTGTCCGTCTCCCCCGCTCTCCGTGTCCGTCTCCCCCGCTCTCCGTGTCCGTCTCCCCCGCTCTCCGTGTCCGTCTCCCCCGCTCTCCGTGTCCGTCTCCCCCGCTCTCCGTGTCCGTCTCCCCCGCTCTCCGTGTCCGTCTCCCCCGCTCTCCGTGTCCGTCTCCCCCGCTCTCCGTGTCCGTCTCCCCCGCTCTCCGTGTCCGTCTCCCCCGCTCTCCGTGTCCGTCTCCCCCGCTCTCCGTGTCCGTCTCCCCCGCTCTCCGTGTCCGTCTCCCCCGCTCTCCGTGTCCGTCTCCCCCGCTCTCCGTGTCCGTCTCCCCCGCTCTCCGTGTCCGTCTCCCCCGCTCTCCGTGTCCGTCTCCCCCGCTCTCCGTGTCCGTCTCCCCCGCTCTCCGTGTCCGTCTCCCCCGCTCTCCGTGTCCGTCTCCCCCGCTCTCCGTGTCCGTCTCCCCCGCTCTCCGTGTCCGTCTCCCCCGCTCTCCGTGTCCGTCTCCCCCGCTCTCCGTGTCCTTCTCCCCCTCTCTCCGTGTCCGTCTCCCCCGCTCTCCGTGTCCGTCTCCCCCGCTCTCCGTGTCCGTCTCCCCCCGCTCTCCGTGTCCGTCTCCCCCGCTCTCCGTGTCCTTCTCCCCCTCTCTCCGTGTCCTTCTCCCCCTCTCTCTGTCCTTCTCCCCCCCTCTGTCCTTCTCCCCCCCTCTGTCCTTCTCCCCCCCTCTGTCCTTCTCCCCCCCCCGTCCTTCTCCCCCCCTCTGTCCTTCTCCCCCCCCCCCTGTCCTTCCCCCCCTCTGTCCTTCTCCCCCCCCCCGTCCTTCTCCCCCCCTCTGTCCTTCTCCCCCCCCCCTGTCCTTCCCCCCCCTCTGTCCTTCTCCCCCCCCCTGTCCTTCTCCCCCCCCCCCTGTCCTTCTCCCCCCCCCTGTCCTTCTCCCCCCCCCTGTCCTTCTCCCCCCCCCCTGTCCTTCTCCCCCCCCCTGTCCTTCTCCCCCCCCCTGTCCTTCTCCCCCCCCCTGTCCTTCTCCCCCCCCCTGTCCTTCTCTCCCCCCCCCTGTCCTTCTCCCCCCCCCTGTCCTTCTCCCCCCCCCTGTCCTTCTCCCCCCCCCTGTCCTTCTCCCCCCCCCTGTCCTTCTCCCCCCCCCTGTCCTTCTCCCCCCCCCTGTCCTTCTCCCCCCCCCTGTCCTTCTCCCCCCCCCCTGTCCTTCTCCCCCCCCCTGTCCTTCTCCCCCCCCCCTGTCCTTCTCCCCCCCCCTGTCCTTCTCCCCCCCCCTGTCCTTCTCCCCCCCCCCTGTCCTTCTCCCCCCCCCTGTCCTTCTCCCCCCCCCTGTCCTTCTCCCCCCCCTGTCCTTCTCCCCCCCCCTGTCCTTCTCCCCCCCCTGTCCTTCTCCCCCCCCTGTCCTTCTCCCCCCCCCTGTCCTTCTCCCCCCCCCTCTGTCCTTCTCCCCCCCCCTGTCCTTCTCCCCCCCCCTCTGTCCTTCTCCCCCCCCCTGTCCTTCTCCCCCCCCCTGTCCTTCTCCCCCTCTCTCTGTCCTTCTCCCCCCCCCCTGTCCTTCTCCCCCCCTCTCTGTCCTTCTCCCCCTCTCTCTGTCCTTCTCCCCCTCTCTCTGTCTTTCTGTCTGTCTCTCTCTCATCTCATTACTTTTAATTGCCAGGGTTTTAAAAGATCCTGCCTTTGACATAATGAATAACCGTCCGTACCAGGGAGCAGATTACTGGAATTAATAATCTGATCAGGATTGTAAATAAGAATTACAAGTCATGAGGGCCCCCAGAGTGAAGCACTCCAGAGATCAGAGGAAAGGACTGTGCTTTTCACTTAGCTATTTTAAATGATACCTACTTCGTCACTAAGACCAGCTGTTTAAGCATCCATCATTTCTGTGCTTTTGGTGAGAAGGCACGTTTGAATAACACAAATGTGAACAATCTTTCCAAGTTTTAACTTGTGTGATGGGTTTAATAAGAGGCTTGTCTGGTTTTGAATTCTAATCGTTAACTGTACTCTAAGATGCTTCCTTCAGTATTTTCTAACAATTAATTAAGTTTATTCTCTCAGTAGGGTGTACACAGCACCTCCGAATGTGTAAAGATTGTAAAATTAGACCCAAATTCCTATGGAAAACATGCAGCCCCAGCCATGAATATCCGCAATGTACTTGGATACAGCATCTAGCCAATTGTAATTGGTATGTGTTTAAATGCTGGTGAGTTGGGTAATAGGCAGGTTAATTGACGGACAAGACCAGAAGTCTTAGGGTCCTGATACCCTGTCAGTTGAGTTCATTATTACTATTAATTATAGCCTTTACATATTTCGGAGTAAGCCTTCATGTCTTTTGTTGTTTCTTTTCCATCTGCTGTAGGAACTATGTACTGAAAATGGGGCGGGGGGAGAGAGACATTTTATACTTGACGATGGGGCCCACAGTTTATACAACAGAAACAGATAATTGCCAACTTGTGAATTGGTTACAATGATCCTGTGTCTCTGAGCGTATGAGTTATTTTTTTTCATAACTCCACGCCCTAACCCAGCTGTGTGTGAAAATATAATTGTCCTCAATTGTTTTTTTTTAAAGCATTGAACAAGTTAGAGTACTAGACTCTACATAAGGAAGTTGTGTAGAAATACTGTTGCTCATTTTACATTACAGCACTGCTGTCAATAGCAGCCCCACAGTATAAAGCAGATCACACTGCCTCTGGTGGTAAACACAGGCACAAGCACACACACACACACCCGCAATAACTCACTCTCTCCAACAAGGGTAGTGTATTGCTGTCATTTTTAATACGGCAATTATTCCGAAGTGAAGGTTGAACAGAAGACCCACTGTCGAGATAAAATCTTATTGTGGAGCAACCCTTGTTTTTCTACTCTAATTCAGTAATTGTTATCTGCACAGTAGCAGTTTTGTTTGATCTGTGGCCTCTGTTCAATTATCTTTTCATATTTTGGAAATATTGCAGTGTCAAGGCATTTGCTAAAGATTAGAGCTGGGAAGTGCTTCAAAGCAAATGGAATAATTGTAGCTGTCCTGACATGGAACAAGAGATTCTAATGTTTCTGCATTCATAAATTACCTGGAACAAGAGATTCTAATGTTTCTGCATTCATAAATTACCTGGAACAAGAGATTCTAATGTTTCTGCATTCATAAATTACCTGGAACAAGAGATTCTAATGTTTCTGCATTCATAAATTACCTGGAACAAGAGATTCTAATGTTTCTGCATTCATAAATTACCTGGAACAAGAGATTCTAATGTTTCTGCATTCATAAATTACCTGGAACAAGAGATTCTAATGTTTCTGCATTCATAAATTACCTGGAAAGTATTTTGAGGCACACTATTAATTCCAGACATCCTTGAAATGAATCTCTATGTCTGCATCTTCCCGTTCCTTCTTTTTTCCGTTCTCTCTTTCTCTATCTCTCTTGGTTTCTCTCTCGCTTTCTCTCTCTGTCGTTCTCTTTCTTCCTCTCTCTTTCTCTCCATCTCTCTTTCTTTCTCTTCTCTCTCCTTCCTTATTCTTTTGTTCTCCCTCTCGTTCTCTCTTTCCTCTTTCTTTCTATCCTCATTCTCTAATCTGATATGGACAATAAGTGACTTCTGCTGACTGTTTACAATGTGATTTTATTTTGAAGATGCAACCAATAACAGCTTATTAAAAGCATGTTGTGCGTGTTTTTTTAAGTGATGATGTGATTTTTCTCTCCTGTGTTTAAATTTCTCCTTCATTCAGTTTGGGTAATTTATGAACAAGTGATGGTTGCTGCCCTCGACTGCAGTCGCGATGACTTAGCAATGGTAGGTACCGATACCATTTCCAAACCTTTTCCCGGTTGTGTCTCACTGCTATTTTATGCTTTGGATTCGACATCTACACTGAGTCATTAAATTAACTGAAATGCATATTGTTTAAGAGACCAAATGTTGCTTTGATTTCTACAGTGTACAATGTTTTCCCACTACTTCATGCCTAGCCAGATTATGCACACTTAGAGATATAACCCGGTATATAAATGTAAAGTAAAAACATAAAATGCTGGAAATACTCAGCAGGCCAGGTATTTCCAGCATTTTTGTTTTTATTTCCAGCATCCGCAGTATTTTGCTTTTGTATAAATGTAAAGGCTCTGTGCTGGAATAGAGGACAAAATTTAGAAGCTTGAGAAGATACCTGTATTCCAAAGAGACCCAAGTAATCTAAAATTGTAGGTGTTTACAGATAGAGGCCATATGACCCCTTCAGAAATGGTGTTGTCGTGTTCGCTTTGTTGACAAACCTGTGTGTACTTATTTTAAAACTTTTCAATTAATTAAAAAAGGTATCAGTTTGTATTGCTTTATCCACTTCACATGCAAATTAAATGATAGGGACAGAAGGATATGTTGATAGGGTGAGATGAAGTAGGGTGGGAGGAGGCTCATGTGGAGCATGAACACCAGCATGGACCAGTTGGGCCGAATGTAAAATTTAGGTTTGCGCAGATTTTCCCGCCTTACGTTCAACACTTAATTTTGTGTGTACATGGATTTTATCTAAAATGCAAAGGAAGTTCAGAAGCTGGGTGTTACCAGTGCAGGCTGACCGGTCCGAGCGGACCAGTGCAAGCTGACCGGTGCGGGCGGACCAGCGCTGGCTCACCGGAGCGAGTGACCAGAGCCGGCTGACCGGTCCTAGTGGACCAGTGCGAGCGAACTGGAGCTCCAACCCCAGTTTGAGTGGCCCATTTAAAATGGAAATCTGAGGGGGTTTTTTTAATCATTAAAAATAAAGAAATATCACAATGGGCATTCTGTGCCCTGCAGCCTCCAGGCCAAGGATAACCACAGCTTTGCAGTGGAATAGTATGCTCATGCTCTTTTAGTCAGTGTTTAGACTTGGACAGCAAATGAGAGGAATTTTAAATTGGAAGTGAAAGCATGTTCACCAAGTGGTTCAGATTTACAACATTCTTTCTGTGCGTTATGTCTACCGATTACATACTTTGGAATGGACCAGAAATGCTACCTTGCTACACTGCTTCAAGTTTAACCAGAAGCACCTGGGTATCGTCTATGACATTTAAAACTAAATGTCAAGACAAAGGAGGCACAGGAGAACAAATTCCTTTTGCCTGAGCCGCTGACTGTTCTTACGGTGAGGAAGTTTTCACACCCTACTTCAAAACAAAAATCTAAATCCCAAACACCACATTCATTTCAATTTGGCTTGTTGTATTGAATTGGTCCAAAGACAAGCTTTGGGCATTTTGGAGAGGCTCTATATGAAAGGAAGTACAATTACGTAGGACAAGTTAAGGATGAGAACATGTCATTTGACCCTTTGAAGCTCATTCTATTGGTGCATCATTTTACCCTGTCTGGTGTCTGACAGCATTTTGAATGTTTCTCATGTCTTTCACTCTTCCACCTTACCTGGTAAGTTATTCAAAATTATCATAGGAGCAAGAGGAGGCCGCTCAGCTCCTCGAGCCTGTTCTGCCATTCATGGCTGATCTGCACCTCGAATTCATTTACCCGCCTTTGCTTCATATCCCTCGACACCCTTACCTAACCAAAATCTAGCGATCTCAGTCCTGAAAGCTCCAATTGTTACCCAGCATCTGCAGCTTTTTGGGGGGAGAGAGTTCCAGATTTCTACGACCCTTTGTGTGAAGAAATGCTTCCTGATTTCACTCCTGAATGGTCTAGCTCTAATTTTAAGATTGTGTCCCCTTGTTAATGATTTTCCCACCAGAGGAAACAGTTTCTCTGTATTTACCGTATCAAATCGTTCTAATGTTTTGAACACCTCATCAGATCACCCCTCAATTTTCTATACTTGGGAATACAAGTCAAGTTTATGCAACCTTTCCTCATAATTTAATCCTCTAAGCCCCAGTATCATTCTGGTGAGTCACAGAATCCCTACAGTGCAGATAGAGGCCATTTCGGCCCATCGAGCCTGCACCGACACATATCCCACCCTATCCCTGTAACCCCACGTATTTAATCCCCCTAACACTAAGGGTCAATTTATCATAGCCAAATCAACCTAACCCGCACATCTTTGGACTGTGGGAGGAAACCGGAGCACCCGGAGGAAACCCACGCAGACACGGGGAGAATGTGCAAACTCCACACAGACAGTCACCCGAGGCCGGATTCGAACCCAGGTGTTTGCTGAACCCCCTCCAAGTCTTTCATGTGGGAGCTTGTGAAAGGCTTTCTGAAAATCTATGGAGGTCTACTATTTTGTTCGGTAGGGGTATATTTTTGTTAGGTAAGAATATCAAGGGATATAGAGCTAAGGTGGGTAAATGGAGTTGAGGCACAGATCAGCCATGATCTAATAGAATGGCGGAACAGGCTCGTGGGTCTGTAGGGTCTCCTGTTCCGATCGGTAACATCCTCAAACTAAAAAGTCGGAGGTTTCTGCAGCAGGATCTTGCCCTTGGGTATTTCTTTAGCCTATACCTTGTAATTGTTTTCATTACTTTACATGCGATTGATCGTTTCCATGAGTCAGATTTGTGCCCTTTTATAGAAACATAGAAAAATAGGAGCAGGAGTAGGCCCTTCGGTCCGCTCCGCCATTCAATATGATCATGGCTGATCCTCTATCTCAATACCATATTCCCGCTCTCTCCCCATACCCCTTGACGCCTTTTGTGTCTAGAAATCTATCTATCTCCTTCTTAAATATATTCAGTGACTTGGCCTCCACAGCCTTCTGTGGTAGAGAATTCCACAGGTTCACCACCCTCTGAGTGAAGACATTTCTCCTCATCTCAGTCCTAAATGTCCTACCCCGTATTTTTTTAATTATGAGTACTGTGTTTAATTCAACCCTGCAGATAGGCTGAAATGCACAAACAGGTGGAACAAACTTGTGGCCCGGCCAGAGCTGAATTGGCGCAGTTTATTTCAGTCGCAAATTTAAGAGCTTTGACATGGCTGGCAGGCTAAGCAGGGTTGGGCTGGTTCATACTGAACCACACTGATGGTCAGAACTGATGCTTACTCATTCATTGCTCAAAAACAAAGCTGCCTGGCAGTGGTTAATGTTCGCATGTTAATGTAGCATTGACATGCTGCTACAAGCATGTTCGAGTCTCCCAAGAGAGTTCTCATGAGCAGGAAGTTCTTACAGCGCGCAGGCGTGCTTTATGTATAGGGTTAATGGGAAGGAAACTGGGGCTAGGGTGTATGCTGGGTTATTTTAGACGAGATATTCTCACAGCTGGATTTCACTGTGCTGATTTGATGTGCAACATTTTACCATCAAATTTTTATAAGCCAGCATTATGCTGTATCAGCATCTATACCATAAACAATGAATGTGAGAGCATGGTAAAATGATGCACCTTCATCCTCACGTATAATAAATGAGCATTCATGCAATATGTGTAAGTGTCCTGACCTTGCTCATCCTACTCTACCTAATAGGAAATTACGCCCTCTGCTTTTAAAAAAAAATAAAATAATCGCATAACATTTTTTATTCTGTTCACAAAGCACACTTATTGTTGGCTTTACTTGTGAAAGAGAAGTCCTCCAGCATCCTATAAAATCTATACTTTTGGAATTTTGCTTTTTCGTCATAAAGCACAGTTGACAGATTTGATTGGTGGACAGAATAAACTGCAGCAGTAGATCAGTCCTGTCGAGTACAGCAGCTCTAATGGGTAAGAAGGAGCGTACAGTATGTGTATGGATTCTATGTGATACAAAGTTTTCTCGCACCAAAGACAAGTGGGAAAATTGAGAGTATTTGAAAATAACACTAAATTGTATCATAGGCCGAAGTAAAACAGACTCAACTTGCACCATTAAGTTATTATTGACCCTGTTAGTAAAGGCCTAGTTTACAGAGAACAGATGGGATCATTTGTTACTGGTCATAGAAATGTTCAAAGCTCCATGTTAGTTGGCCCTCCGTATATTGTAACTAGCAAAAACGTGTGCGAGGGACCTGCAAAACTTACGTGACTGCTTTACGTGTTACTCCGTCCACAGCTGTGTCTGCACGAACTCCGCAAACAATTTCCAGGCAGCCACCGAGTGAAGCGATTGACTGGCATGCGATTGGAATCCCTGGAAAGGTACTTGAGAACTTGATCATTTTGCTACAGAAGGGTAAGAAAGAGGAATTATGAAAAGGTTAAACACATGAAAGGGGCACAGTTCATTTTCCAAATGTTCTCACATGTCTTTGTGTAAAATATTTTTTCCCCACCGTCAAGCTTTGGACTTAATGGGGCCACAATTGCTTTTAAACTCTTTGAAGCAGGTAATTGGCAAATCAAGGAAAAGGTCTTGCACATTTGTCATTGTCATCTAGTGCGAGTTGATGCATTAAATTGTGATCTGAGCCTGCCACTTGGTAACTAAGAACATTTGTTGCAACTAAGCACTTGATCAGGTAACAAGACCAACTAGTCGCATGCTTTGCTCTTTCTCAAGGTATGAAGATGCCAACAAGATGTATGATGCAATTTTGCAGGAAGATGCAACAAACACAGTGAGTAAAAATGGGTTCAATATATTTTGTGGGAATGAGTCCCAACATGTTTAACAGTCAATGTCAGCTACTGGATAGATGGTTGATGGAGAGGAGAAAACTCCTCCAGTATTAACTGATTCCCATTGTATTTAAACTGAATAGCTGTCTTAGTTTCGTTACTACAGTGCTGGAATAGTTAGACTGTTAACGAGCAGAGCTAAGTTCAACTCTCAGCCTTCATTCATCATCTCGGCTCAACAGAGTTTGCCAGGTTTTTTTTGGTCACTTGGTGTCAGGAGTGAGAGCCATTATTGAGGCTCCTGCCCAAACCCTGACTCACCCACAAGAGCAGTCAACACATTGATGGAGATACCATTGATGGAAGTGTCTCTCCTACTGGGCCAAGGACACAGGGCCATGATTAATTTGTGTGATTGGTGTTGGGGGTTAATGGAAACTGAATGATTCACAGTGCAACAAACTACTCCAGAAGTTTAAATTACATTGTCTCCTTCCTCTTTGTTCTTAACAAAATGGCACAAAAGCTATTCCTAACCTCAGCGCCATGGAAGTCAGGAGTCTGTACTTTTGGTGTCACGCATTCACAATGTGGTCGGGCCAAAAATGCTGGAAAAATATAAAGATACTAACTGTGTAGCATGAATAAGGGTTTGTTTCTCACTTCCCTCTCCACAGGATTGCAGTAATCCTGGGTCGCTGATTGAAATACCATTTGCTTGATGCTGATGCTGTTCAGTTACCTCATTTCAAGTAATTAAAATTCTGCTCACTGGGGTTAATTTGGGTGAGAGAAAGTAGGGGAATCATGTTGCTTGCATGTGAACGGTTCACTTTTTAGTCATCATTTGAACCTAGTGATTGGTGAGGGGCAGGAAGAGATTGAACTTTGCATTCTCGGATTAACTTTCTTACCTGTCGGGTATGCGGAGTGTAGGCTGATTAAATAGATGCGAAGAGATGAAGGGATCAAAACAAACTGCCAAATAAAACACAGTACTTCAGAAGTTGCATGAAATGCGTGTTATCGGCCAGGATTTATATGAAGATGGATTACCTCCTGGTATTCTTTCAGATCTGCAGTTGGGCAACATCTGCCGTAATAGTGTGTCAACTACCTTGTGGATGTGTAACAGACAAAAACGCCCCCTATTCATTCTGTCTTGTCATTTTAATCCTGGAATCGCAGTCTCTTGTTTTTTGTGGATTCCTTAGTATGCAGTTAGGTTCAGTTTTGTTTAATAAATTATTGGGTGTTGGAAATGGTTCAGACGTTAGGTACCTGCTGGTAATCATTTCCATAAGGGACATGAAGCCGTAGTAGCAGAATAACACACTGCACGATTTTAAACAGAGACCTTTTGCCTTGTTTGTTTTGGCACAGTGAGAAATTTGTAATGGTTTCTTCTGATGTGTCAGTTTGCCAGTACATGGTGTTGCTTCGGAATATTAAGTTTCCATGTTGGCAGCTGCAGCAAAGTAAACAGACAGATTTGAGAAAAAAAACCTGTGCGCCAGAAAGCGAGGAAAATGCCACTAATAAAAGCCGTTAGCAGACTGCACTCCCTTGATTATATTTTGGCAAGTCATCTGCAAAAAAAAAAAGTGTTTTTTAAAAGAAGGTCCAATAGTTTACTCTGTGTCAGTAAATATATTGGCCCAGAAATTTGACTCGGAGGCTTGCCGCGGGGGTAAGGATCCGCCGCGATATCACACTCCGCGCCGGCCGTTGTGTTTCGGGCCCACAGGAACTTCGGGTCCTGGGCCTCTCCCTGGTGCCGGCGCGCAGTGTGTGCGTGTCCCAGAGGCGCAGTTAGTGCGATGCGACCTCTGGGATCACGTGGGCCAGTTAGAGCCAATGGCAGCACACCATCTTTCATTCATAGATTTGACAGGAGAACTGTCAAAACTATGAATACAAATTGCCCCCAAAAGAACAGCTAAACCTCAGATAAATTTTTTAAAAACCCATCACATTAATAAAATAACTATAGTTAAATAAATTAACCACTTTAAACAAAAATTTAAATTTTTGAAAAAATTTAAATTCTTTTTAAAAGTTATAAAAATAAACTTACCTTTCTTTAAAGTCTCTAAAAAAGATAAACCTGTTGAAAAAATTTTAAAATAATACTTAATTAACTACTTACCTTGTTAAAAGGGGGTCTTACGCCTCCTTTCTTCATGTGTAAAATCTTCCATACTTACCTTCGCGTTGAAACCTGAAAAAAAACCTAAGTGTGCTGCGTGCGCACAGCCTCTAGCGTGCACGCGGTTCACTTAGGAACCGCCCCCTTCGCCATACCAGAAGTGCCGGTTTCCCGCGCATGCGCAGTGCATGCAGGAAACCGGCACTTCGGGACTGAATACGCGAGAGTACACAGTTTGTACTCTCCCGTATTCAGCCGAATTTTTGGGCCATTAATGCATCTGGTTGTGTATCTGCTTTTCAAGATTCAACATATTTTAATCTCGCTCGGAGGTCAGCGAGCCTGTTCGAAACTCTCAGTTCTTTTTTTTAGTGCAGTTTTAAACGATGCGGCAGAGCCATTTTATACAGGCTGGTAATGAGACCTGTAACTTGAGTTGGGGAGTCCACCATTTTTTTCAGTGGGAGCTTTGAAGCAATGATTTTTATTATTAAGTAGCAAGTCCTTAGCTAGTTTACTAAAAAAATTTTTTTAATTGTCCTCCTTTTCTATGCCTGGCCAGTTTAGTGGTATAAATAAAAAAGACAAAACCTGTTTCTGTTGATGGCAATGTTTCGATAGCTTCCGATTAGCACAAGGAATAATATTTTGGGATACAGTATCAGGCACGGAACATGTCATTATGTGTAAGTGCAGCATGTTTCAGAGAAACGGGTGACTTTGAACTGACGGTTGCCAAAGCTCTCCTCCACTGTGGTTTTCCTCACCTCATGTCTGGGTCTGTTGTAGACTAATTGACAGAGATTGATTGCTGTGATTAGTCAACAACTCCATTATCGTTGTATCGAGCGACTACCAGGATGGTAGGTGAACGAGATGGACCGTGGTCTTTCTTCGTCTCGCAATTTCTATGTTCCTATACATGTAATTTGTTGTGGTACAAAGGGTTCGAAGTCATAGGGACAGTTGCAGTGTCTCTCAGGCTGATGTGAAGTTTGTTGTCCCCTTCTCCATGCTGCCTCTTTCCCACTACAGTTCCAAATGTTTTTCCGTGCACATCATGGGATCCATGTTGCCCCTTCCTCTCTGCTTTGATGGTTTTGGAGGTGGCAGTGGACTACAGAGTTCCTGTTTCCTGAAGGTGTAGAAACACCCTCTCTGACAGAAGTAGAATTAAAGCCACTGGTGATTTAATTGCTGGCGTTCTCCAGATGGTTCGCCCCAGAAAGCCCGGGAGACTGTTCATTCCTTTGCACTTGTGTCTCCCACGATCTCCCATCTGTTGAGCTCACCTGATCTCCATTGACAAGATATTTCCTGACGATTCTTTTCCTCATTCAGCATCCTTCACACACTGCTATGCTGCATGACATTTTGGTGGACGATGCCCCCTCGCGGTTGTTTGACGTCGGCTGATAATGGCAGACAGCACTGAACCAAATTGCACTTCACACTCGCACACTGGTTGAAAGCCCTGCACATCTGTCAAAACCAGTTGTTTTTCCTTACCACGGGCAACTTTGTTTCAAACAACTTGGGACCATTTTCAAACTCTTCAGGGCAAGTTGGCATGCCTCTGAAAACCACATGATGGTTCTTTGCTCCATCAGGATGGGACCCATTGAGTCCCTCTATCAATAAGTGACCTGTCTTTCCCATTGGTACCTGAACCACGAGAGACACTCCCAACCTTCTGGTAGTCCATCCCTACAAGTGGAAGATCAGCTCACGTGTCATCTACAAATGTTCCAAACCGGGGCTGCCTTATGGTTGACCTCTTTGCAACACAGGACAGTTGCCAACTACCTTGCTTTTGCTCAAAGACTGCAGACAATACAGCGTGGAGGATGGCTCCGTTTGCAGAAAAATGTTTATCTGCATGTTTGCTCCATTTCTGGCTCTTGGTGTGAAACGAGGGCCTCAAACTATATTCCTATGCTGTGTGGAGGATTCCATAGCATTTCAAGGTACAAGCTAGGTAGCCTGACATTCTATCCATTGGATAGTATAATACGGCTGCTGCTTAGACATCCTTGAAGCAGGTATCTATATTATAGATTTTGTAACACTGCCACATGGATTAACTCATACATTTACCTAACGCTGTTGGTTGGGCTAGGCAACCATGAGTGATGATGCCTTTGGTAGACCTGTCCGGAATGCTGTGGCCTCTGCTACCACACAAGAGTTCACTGCTCCTACCCCTAGGTACTAAAGGGTTGGTCTTCAGTGGTGCGTGGAGGATGTTGAATGAAAAGAATGATCAAGACTTGCCTTGTAGAATCATCTTCCTCCTTCAAAATGGTGTTTCCTCCACACACCATGCATGTTCCCCGCGATCCCCATGGGCCTTGTAGAAGCACATGTATGAGTATTTTAATTTTAAGTCTTTATTTAGGCCGTGGATCAGAAAGTGTCACTGTGTGCAGGCCCTTTATACGGCACAAATGCATAATTGAAATGAGCATTAATACCAAGTGTTTAAAAAGTCAGAGTACATTATCCGCAGTTCCACTTCATCAATTTTCTGCAATGCTGAGCCTCTGCTGTCACTTATTCCTACCCGCAGAAATGAAAAAACAATAAGTAAATCTGAAATTGGTTATGTCTTCAATTTTTTTAATGTCACGAGTCAATCTCCCATTTCATTAGTCGCAGCGTGTTGGAGAGTATTATTCAGTAATGGTGTGTAATGCATAACATCAGGGCAAGGGTTTAAAGTGACTGAGTCAAATTCCATTTTTATTAAATAGTATTTTGGAATTTTTACTAGTTCTTTGGGATTGAATTCCACAGCTGTCCATTGTTCTGTGAAAACTGTAAACGAGCAGCCTTTGTTAATGTGTATACCTTTACCTATTTATCCCTTGCCACAGCAAGATGATATACAAAATGTACAAGTTTGAGGTAGATATTTGGTAAGTCGGAGTGCTGGGGAGATGGTGAGCGCTTTAGCTGCATTTGGTCGCAATCCTGTACTTTGGTAGCACTGGGGAATAGTCCTGGTGTTTGACAGACTGGGGTTCTGATATTTCAGTACTGCAAGGGTGGGGGCTGCTGGGGTTTAGCAGTGTGTGGGGTGCGGAGGTCCTTTTGATCTGGCATTACTGTGGCGGGGTAACCTGGGGCTTGGCAGACCTGTGGGAGCCGAACCTGAGGTGTGGCTCGACTAGGGGGTGAGGTTTGGCACACCCTGGGGTTGATTCCTGGTGTCAGTTAGCAGTGAGGGGAGGAGGAAGATCTGACAGTACAGGGTGAGGTAGTGAGGGGGAGGCGGTGGAGTGAAGCCCATGTACTGGTTTGTGACTTTCTACATAATCTCTGTAAACTTCAAATTCGGGGCTTTGTGATCGGTTCCTGGACAGGTAACTCTGTCTCTCTTTGTCTTTCAGTTTGTTTCTGCACACTCTCTTGCTATTCCCCACTCCCGTAGCTGTAAGAAAATGGAAACATTCTAATTACTATCAACAAAATGTGATAATTTGAGCTTTTCAATTTGCTTTTAAAATTTGACTCTTGCTTTAAAAAAGAACTCTTATTAAGATGAGGAACTACGTGTGTGTGTGTGTGTGTGAGAGAGAGTCTGTGTGTGTGTGTGTGTGTATGTGTGTGTGTGTGTGTGTGAGTGTCTGTCTGTGTTGTGTGTGTGCGTGGGGGGGGGTGTGCGTGGGGCGGGGCGCGTGTGCGGGGGGGGGCGGGGCGTGTGTGTGTCTGTGTGGGGCGTGTGTGTACTACAGCTGTTACTAATTGGAATATTAAATTTTGTAACCAACAAAACCCAGGTGATAATCATAGGCTTTAGGTCTGCTTTCAAAATTCAACTCATGTTTTTTCGAAAAAATTAACTAAGGTGTGGAAAGACACTCCCCTTCCTCCTCCCTTCTGTCACATCAGTGATTAGAATGTTTACAATTTCTAACTCTATTTTATCTCAGACAAATGCAACAGTGGCTATATCCCCTAGTTACTGATTTCTCAGAAATAATAAGGGTTTGTTTTCGTATAAATCTCCATAGTTTTTAAATCCGTCTAAATGAAATATTTTGATTTAAACTCAGTGGGAGCGGGTCGGTCACAGCAAGGGCTTGGGGAGCAACCATAGTCGGGTGGGTTGGTGGAAGGGGAACAGAGGGCCGGTACCCAGAGGGATAGGAGGGGGAGAAGGAATAGCTCCAGAGCGGGGATGGGAGGGGAATATGGGGGCAGCCACAGAGGGGGATATTTAACTGTTAATTTAAAATCCAAATATTATATATAAATAAGGACAGAATGTGACTTTAAAATGAATTACATCTGCGCACCCTGGCCCAATTATCCCCCACCCTCTAGCCCCAGTTCACGTTGTCCTGACTCCCCACATGCGATGCCACAGTAGATTGACTAGTAGTTGAAACAAACCCAAGAGCACCAAAGCCTTGGATGAAAATTTAGATATTTTTTCACACCACCTCCTCACCTGAAACCATTGGCTCCTTACTGGGGTACTGGTTCCACAGGGACTGGTATTGGACAGCACAATCCTGTCCTCAGTCTTCTGGGAGCGCCCTCCCGGCAGGGGTTGCTGGGCAGTCAGCAGGGTCAGAAGCTTTGACTGATTCTCTCTTTCCTAACCCAGTTGTGCACCAGCTGTAGTGCCCCTGCCAACATCTGGACCGACCAGATGGGCTGCAGTGGTCTTTTCTGGTCCTCTATGTTCTTAACGTGCTGCCACCAGCCTATAAGCGGTTCAGCTATACCAGCGCACAGCAGGATTCAAATCTTTACTGGTCTCGCTGGGTCAGCTACTCAACTGGATAAAGTTGCTGAAGCATTGGCCCAGCCTTTTACATGTGATGAAGGTGTCTTTCCACATTACAACAGTGACTACACTTCAAAAGTACTTCATTGGCTGTAAAGTGCTTTGGGACATCCGGTGGTCGTGAAAGGCGCTATAGAAATGCAAGTCTTTTTCTTTGAATGGTGAATGTAGACAGATCCAGATAATGTGGAAGATAGTTATCATTACATTACTCCACTAGAAACATATTTCTAATATCTTGCATAATAAAATATGTTTTACAATATTGGAGAAAGTAATAGAAGACACATGTTTTGCCTTGGCAAAAATATTCATCTCTGTTATACTGTGGGATGGAATGAGATGTAAAAACTGATAACATTTGTTATATTAAAAGGGTATTTGCAGTATATTATAAATTAATATTTGTCTAGACTACTTGGAATACACACGCAGTGGGCACGTGTCCACAGAAAGAACAGCCGTTATGTTTTTCTCCAAATGGGCAAAACGCCATCAAATGTGTGAAATAAAGGTTTTAAAATGTCAAGAGTTGAGTGTAGTTTTAAGTTTGTGGTAGTGGTCGTTTGGAAACTGCAGTGATTTCTGGCTCGCTGGTAAATGCAGAGGATGCCAGTTTCAAACATATAAATATAGGTGGCGGCAGTGGGGAAACACAGCTTGGTGTCTGACAAAAGGCAGTGCGATTGGAATATTGTCTTGTTTCAGTCTGGATAACTTGAGTGCTACATTCAGTCTGATCTGTTGTGTCGTCAGTCAGAATGCTTGAGTGTTTTTGGACTCATTTTGACTTGTTTCTGCATACCTGAAGTAGGACCTTTCTTTGCTAAACAGCTTGCACTATTTAACAGTGTTTTAACACAAATTATGTGCTGCTTCACATGACTGAGAAGCACCCTTGTGTGCAGAAATACTCCTTTGAAAGTGCCATGAATTAGCCGTGTTTCAGTCCAAACAAGACAAGTTTGCAATAGATGGATAAACAGTTTCAAATGCAGTAATTATGTTATTGAAAGGACTGTTCTCCTTTCAGGGGGAAGAGACACTTTCCCTTCCTTTTTGCTCAATTAAACATCTTTCATTTGCACTGTTTTGCTTTGAAGGTGGCCAATGGAGACTCCTCACACACCAAAAAACAGTCAGTGTGAATTGAAGCACAAAGGAAGTTAGTCCGGTCCAAGAATTCTGCGTATTTTCTGAGGTGAGGCTAAACCAAGAGTAACCCCCCGTCCCAGACCCCTCGTTAGTGCCATGTCTGGCATGTCAACAAGCAGCCTCCATCTAAGTTGCACACCAAGCACCTGGAGTGTGTTCCATCCTACCAAACAGGATATCTGTCGAAGGTTTTCTGGTACAGCTAAGCATGGCACAAGTACTGACACAACAGTGTGCACTAGTGCCACAGCCACTACCTGGAATTGGTCTCCGCAGCTCTCCACAACCTGGGCCACTCAGTGAACCTCACTCACTACGACAATTTACTATGTTTTGTACTAGGTTGTACTCTATACCATGGATGTAATGCATGTCAATATGTTGTAATCAAAGGAGAATCACAGTAAAATTAAGAATAGATATATTCCAATTTATCCACAACCTAATGAGGATTGGAACATATATCATTTTGCCTGCACTGTTACTGTTTTGGCGTTTTAGTAATCTGACTGATTGACTGCTGAGAAAGAGAACAAAACCATTAGCGATGCAGCGCATCACGAATAAGGTTCTTTTTACGGCCTGTCTCCAAACAGCGGCTCAGGTACAGTGAATTTGCGAGGAAGCGTGTTGCTATGAGGGTGGGGAGCAGCCTGACTGTAATGTCTCCTCCCCCCCACCCCGCACCCCCAAGTTAATTCTCAAAAGCCTCTTTAGGATGCATTTATGCTGCCAGTTTTTACATCGATGCTAATCAGTTTTGGATGTGCAGAAGTGGCAATGTAGCTCTGAGTACTGGCAAGTGCACTTGGAAACCCTAGTTCCAAAACCCTCCAGGGGGCGTTTGCAAAGGAAGAAATTGCATTTATAGAATTGGGTGCAAGTCCAGCCTGAAAGTCTCTGTTGTTGGGAGAAACAGTATGGCTTTGAACGTTAATGGAAATCATTGGCAGAGAGAGCAGGTAAGGGGATCTATTGATTCAACCACAGCCGTCAAAGATTGTCAAATGCTGAGGCTGCCAGTCGCTGGCATGATTTTACAGGTGGGAAATGTGGCTGTGGGAAGGACATTAATAGGAAGCAACTGAAATTGGCCTGGTAGAGAGATATATATGCAAGATAGTAAACAGTATGGGGAGCACAGATTCAGAAAATCTCTTCAAATTAAACCCCGCGTGTAGGACCAGGGAACAGAATTTTAATTGCATCGAAATTGCAACATGGAAACTGGCCGTGGTGGTCTTTAGCTTCCACACGACTAATAGTCATAATACCCTATGCCTGTCCTGTTCCCATATCCCTTAAACCCCTTTTCCTACAACCACCTAGAATCATAGAATCGTAACAGCACAGAAGGAGGCCATTCGGCCCGTCGAGCCCGTGCCAGCTCTCTGCAAGAGCACTTCAGCGAGTCCCACTCCCCCGCTCTTCCCCCATAGCCCTGCAAATTTTTTTCCTTCAGGTATTTATTCAATTCCCTTTTGAAAGCCACGATTGATCTGCCTCCACCACCCTTTCAGGCAGTGCATTCCAGATCCTAACCACTCGCTGAGTAAAAAAGTTTTTCCTCATGTCGCCTTTGGTTCTTCTGCCAATCACCCTAAATCTGTGTCCTCTGGTTCTCGACCCTTCCACCAATGGGAACAGTTTCTCTCTCTCTACTCTGTCTAGACCCCTCCTGATTTTGAACACCTCTATCAAATCTCCTCACAACCTTCTCTGCTCTAAGGAGAACAACCCCAGCTTCTCTAGTCTATCCACGTAACTGAAGTGCCTCATCTCTGGAACCATTCTTGTAAATCTTTCCTGCACCCTCTCTAAGGCCTTCACATCCTTCCTAAAGTGCGGTGCCCAGAATTGGACACAATACTCCAGTTGAGGCCGAACCAGTGTTTTATAAAGGTTCATCATAGCTTCCTTGCTTTTGTACTCTATACCTCTATTTATGAAGCCCAGGATCCCGTATGCTTTTTTAACCTGCCCTGCTACCTTCAACAATTCATACACCCCCTTTAGAATTGAACCCTTTAGTTTATATTGCCTCTCCTCGTTCTTCCTACCAAAATGTATCACTTCGTACTTTTCTGCATTAAATTTCATCTTCCATGTGTCCGCCCATTCTACCAGCCTGTCTATGCCCTCTTGAAGCCCATCACTATCCTCCTCACTGTTCACTATATTTTCAAGTTTTGTGTCATCTGCAAATTTTGAAATTGTGCCCTGTACACCCAAGTCTAAGTCATTAATATATATCAAGAAAAGCAGTGGTCCTAGTACCGACCCCTGGGGAACACCACTGTGTACCTTCCTCCTGTCACTTAGCCAATTTCGTATCCATGCTGCCACTGTCCCTTTTATTCCATGGGCTTCAACTTTGCTGGCAAGCCTATTATGTGGCACTTTGTCGAACGCCTTTTGGAAATCCACGTACACCACATCAACTGCATTGCCCTAATCAACCCTCTCTGTTACCTCATCAAAAAACTCAAATCAAGTTAGTTGGACACGATTTGCCTTTAACAAATCCATGCTGACTTTCCTTAATTACTCCACACTTGTCCAAGTGACTGCTAATTTTGTCCCAGATTATCGTTTCTAAAAGCTTCCCCACTACCAAGGTTAAACTGACTGGCCTGTCTAACAAATGTCTCTGCTTTAGTCACCAACTCCAGCAGTGCATTCCACGGTTCAAATTAATAAAAAGCACATTTAGAACTGGTGTTGGAAAGTCCTTCACACAAAGTGATCGGCACGTGGAATGGACTGGTTAGTGGAAAAGTTGAAGGTGAGTACCCTGGAGCCGTTTAAGAAACGGTTGGGACAGGGACGGGGGCACTATAGAGTCTTTCTGGACAGGACGAGCTAAGATGGCCAAATGGTCATCCTCATCTGAATTTGTGAAAAGCAAGATTGGGAGCGCTTTAAAAACATTAATAGAGTTACTGAAAAAGAGGGAAATTTAAAACATTGCCCACCGGTCACGATCCCTTTAATTTATAAAGGTGACTTCAGAGTTTTGACAAATAAAAGATTAATTCTGAAGGCAGACATTTTATGGCCTTTCAAAAGAATTGTTTGGTAAAAGTGTGTATCATGTCAAAAGTATTTCACAAGTACTGTGTCACAATATTCGGCTTTATAAAACGATTTGGTTGTGAGAGGAAATTAACAAAATACTTTGGTGCTTGGCAGTAACTTCTTTCCTCATTCCTAGTACTGTGCTGTTGTGACACATATCCAGTACATTTTCAAGAAATGTCTGATGCTGTTTTGGCAGCCCTTACTCGTGTGTGTTTTCTTTTGCCCTCTCCCCGCAGTTTGTTATTACTTGGCTCTCCATTCATGACTGAATTCTTGAGCAAATTTTCACGATTTATGAAGTAACATGAAACACATTGGAACAGCTATCCAGGATGTTGAGGATTACTTTTAACCTGAACAATTTGCGGCTATTGCTTTTCACGGATTAATATGCATCTATCTAAAATGGGTGCAAGCGCTTGTGTGCACTTCTGTAAGTGTATCGCTTGTTCCCCAGCACACTTTGGTTATGCCCCATTGTTTAAAAAAAACAATTTATCTTCTGACTCTGTGTGAGCAATGCCACGGGAGAGCAGCCAGTACTAGAATTGAAGTGATACATGTGTTTGCATTTCCTGCCAATCACATTGAACTTTTTGACACATTATTGTAAAATTTATTCTCATTCAAATTTCTTCCAGCTGAGTGGCTTTACACAAATTTAAGTTTTTTGAAAGAAAACAAGCTATTTGTACTGTACAAAAACACTCTCACCAACAGAAGCTCCTTAATTCGGGAGTCTGCATGTTTGTAACCTTTGACTTAACAAATACTCCCTTTTTAAAAAAAAAACACAGAAATAAAGCTGAACATTTTATCCTGGGTTATGACTTGCAGCGTGAAGAACGATTAAACACAGACTGACCTCACTTGGCACAGTTACCTCGCCAGATAATTACACTCTAACCTAAGATGCAGTTGTTAACTACAATTAGACTGTGCGGCACAGAAGAGTCTCAGCTCCAACTTAACAGCAGAATATATATATATAGTCGAGGGTTTTTTTTTAATGCAATTTGTGTTTGCTAAAGCAGCCATGTGTTTACTGTTCTCCCACTTCTCCAGTCAGTCTCCTCAAATTCAAGCATGAATTCTTAATTGTCTTCTTTTGGGGGGTGGCGGGGGACACATTAGCTTTTACATTCAATGGTCGTTTGCAGCATTTTGTGTGTGATGAAGCTTTAATGAATGTCAGATTTCAAAATTCATAAAATAACAGGGAACATAACAAATCAACAAGTAGCAAGCAGGAATGGAAAACCACCAATTATGAAGTTAAAAAAGAACTATGAATCAAAAATGAGCAGTTGACAACAGCTACCAATTAAAAAAAAAGGCAAACCAATCAAATTATTACGAATATTTTCTCAGGAATGCCATCATGCTAATATTTTGTAACACATAGATGTAAAAAAAAAAATTATATTTAGTATTTTTTAAATTTTTTGAAATATTGAATATTTTCTGTCAGGGGTGCCTGGTCCTTGAGTTCCAGGTATCGCGACCAATGTTCCCGTCTCGCTGAGTGGCTGCGTAGCTGTCTGAAGTTCCCGCGCAGACCGCTTGCTGGTTTCTCAGTGGAAAAACCGTGCGGGCGTGGAGGTTTGAATTGCCACGCACCCAAAAAAATTTTTTCGAGGGGCATTGATTGTGATCCATCACTGAGAGAAAATATCCATCAGCAAGACGGCTCCATTTTCCAGTGTGCACTTGTGTACAGCGTCCAGAAAGACTGGCCATTCCTGCAGCATGCCGGGCGACTTGCTGTTTTAAGCTCTACCCCGGCCACTGAAATATTATAGAGAATTAAATCACCCGGGTAAACAATTTTTAGAAGCAACTGGCTTTTGTATAAAACATCAGAAGGCATAAACTTATTCTAGTCCTTGCTAGAATTAGTGTTCGTCAAACAGATTGAGCTGCTGGCCCGGACTGTATTTACCCCAAGGTGCTCACAGAAATGCTGGGCTGTGCTGCGAGTAATTTGCTCATTACAGGAAACTCTCGTTTAAACGGCACCTAAATATCCGGAACTCTCTAATAACCGGCAGAATTCATACTCCGAAAACTACAGTATACAGTCGTTTATAAGTTTTGTTTTACTGTTAAGTAATTAAAGAGTTATGGATTACCCTCAACTGGCATTACTGTACTTAATCAAGCATCTTCCACCATCCATTTAACACAACATTCTGTAGGGGAGTACCCAATTACACTGCACATTTCTTGATTTTTTTATTTTTGTTTGTTAAAAATAGCCTTGTTAGATATACCTCTCCGTTATCCGGAATTTTTAATCAACCGGCACCATCCCGGTCCCGTCGGTGCCGGATACCAAAGAGTTTCCTGTATTTAATAGCTTGCGATTGTTCCCACGGACCAGAGAGGCCCGTTTGGTATCAATATTTAGAAAGGGCAATACAGAACCAGGAAACTGCAGGCCCGTTAGTTTGACTTTGGCTATGGGCAAGTTGCTAAAAGAAGTCACAAGAAATGCACGGTGCGACGAGCTTGAAAGAGAAGGGGTTATTAGGGAATCTGGGCGTGGCTACTGGAACAGAAGGTCTTGCCTCGCCAACTTGGTTGAATTTGTTGAAGAAGTTGCAATGTTGGTTAACATTGTGTATCTAAACTTTCAAAAAGCCTTTGACAAAGTGCTGTAAGAAAGGCTGCAAAGCAAAGTTCAGTCTTGTGGGGTTGCTGTGCAGATTTTGGGTTGGATAAAAAACTGGTGGAATTCCCACAGGCTAAGTGTAGTTATTAATGGTCGAGGTTCTGTGTGGGGGCCTGTCACTAGTTGGGTCCCGCAGGCCATCGATATTAGGCAGTTGCTCTTCACCTTAATGATCTGGATGAAGGCATCAGGGGAACTATCCACAAGGTTGGAAGGGGTACTGAGATCCTGAGGGGTCTGGACAGGGTGGATGTGGAGAGGATGTTTCCTCTTGTGGGAGAATCTAGAACTAGTGGTCACTGTTCAAAAATAAGGGGTCGACCATTTAAGACAGAGATGAGAGAAATTTTTTCTCTGAGGGTCGTGAGTCCTTGGAACTCTCTTCCTCAGAGGGCGGTGGAAGCAGAGTCTTTGAATATTTTTAAGGCAGAGGTAGATAGATTCTTGATAAGCAAGGGGGTGAAAGGTTATCGGAGGTAGGCAGGAATGTGGAGTAATCAGATCAGCCATGATCTTATTGAATGGCGGAGCAGGCTCGAGGGGCCGAGTGGCCTACTCCTGCTCCTAATTCATATGTACCTTTCACAGAGAGCTGTCGACCTATGGGACAACTTGCTGGCTTGCGCAGTGAGTGCACATTCAAAAGGGAGCTCCCAGAGTGGCAAACATCTCTGTGTACCGAAGGCAGCTAGGTCACTGTGTGTTGTCACCCCATCATTGCTGGTTCCTGAAGCTTGATGGCTTTTGGGGGCCAGTCTAAGTTGCACCATGTCGCGACTGGACAGACTCAGTGGACCAGCTGTTTTTTTTTACTGTTGCCCTATTTTGTATGTTCGTAAGTTCTGGAAGGTGTGTCCCAACATTCAAGTCAGGAGGGAGGGTATCAATAAAAATCTTGAGTTTAGTTTTGTAATACAAAAGTATTGTTTGCAGATATATTTGATGATGAAGGAAGAATACCAATTAGACAGTTAACATTTACCTAACATCTCACACCCTCAGCATTCCATAGAGCTTCACAATCAGTAAATTACCTCTTTGAAGCGTGGTCATTGTTATACAGTGGGTAGCACTCTCGCCTCAGAGTAAGAAAGTTGTGGGTTTATGTCCTACTCCAGAGAGCTGAGCACAAGTCCTGGCTGACACTCCAGAGCAGTACTGAGGGGTAATGCACTACTGGAGGTGCCGTCTTTAGGATAAGACGTTAAACCTTGGCCCTATTTTCCCTCTCAGGTGGACATAAAATGATCCCACGGCACTATTTGAAGAAGAGCAGGGGCGTTATCCCCAATGTCCTGGCCAATGTTTATCCCTCAACCAACATCACTAAAACAGATTATCTGGTCATTATCTCATTGCTGTTTGTGGGACCTTGCTGTGCGCAAATAGGCTGCCACATTTCCTACATTACAACAATGACTGCACTTCAAAAAGTACTTTAATGGCTGTAAAGCACTTTGGGGTGTCCTGAAAGGTGCTATAGAAATGCAAGACTTTATTTCTTTCATTCTTTCTAAGCCGAAGGACAATCCAGAACTTACATGCAGAGATAAATTTATAATAAGAGAGACAGCAGATTTATTGATTTATATATCCGCAGTGAGTAAGGAAAATACTATTTATTTTCCAGGAACCAATCGTGGAACACTTTGTTCACTGTCTCGGGGGGGAAACTTTTTAAAAACATTTTTCTGAAATCTTTCAGCGGATATGTATCCTCTCTACTTACGCAACAGCGTGAAACTGAGACTCGCCATGAACAGGAGATGATCTTGTGTGTGTCCGAGTATGTCTGTCTGCATGTGTTTAGCATGCCAAATGTCACATTTTGACGGGACTTCGTCTCCACAATGACTGTGCGGGGGTCACTGCTACCAATACTGTCATGGACAGATGCAATTGCGACAGGTAGATTGGTGAGGACAAGGTCAAGTAGGTTTTGCCCTTGTGTTTGTTCTCTCACCACCTGTCGCAGGCCCAGACTGGCAGCTATGTCCTTCAGGACTCAGCCAGCTCGGTCAGTAGTGGTACTACCGAGCCACTCTTGGTGATGGACATTGAAGTTCCCCACCCAGAGTACATTCTGTGCCCTTGCTACTCTCTGTGCTTCTTCCAAGTGGTCAACATGGAGGAGTATTGATTCATCAGCTGAGGCCGATAGGTTGTAATCAGCAGGAGGTTTCCTTGCCCATGCTTGACCTGAAGCCATGAGACTTCATGGGGTCTGGAGTCAATGTTGAGGACTCCCAGGGCCACTCCTTCCCGACTGTATACCATTGTGCCGCCACCCCTGGTGGGTCTGTCGTGCTGGTAGGACATACCCAGGGATGGTGATGGAGGAGTTTGGGACATTGGCTGAAAGGCATGATTCTGTGAGTATGACTATGTCAGGCTGTTGCTTGACTAGTCTGTGGGACAGCTCTCCCAATTTTGGCACAAGTCCCCAGATGTTGGTGAGGAGGACTTTACAGGGTCGACTGGGCTGGGTGTGCCGTTGCCGTGTCCGTAGCCGATGCCGGGTGGTCCGTCCGGTTTTATTGTGTTTTGTAGCGGTTTTTTACAACTGAGTGGCTTGCTGGGCCATTTCAGAGGGCAGTTAAGAGTCAACCACATTGCTGTGGGTCTGGAGTCACATATAGGCCAGGTAAGGATGGCAGATTTCCTTCCCTAAAGGACATTAGTGAACCAGATGGGTTTTTACGACAATCCAATAGTTTCATGGTCACCATTACTGATACTAGCTTTATATTCCAGATTTATTTAATTAACTGAATTTAAATCCCCCAGCTGCCGTGGTGGGATTTGAACTCACGTCTCTGGATCATAAGTCCAGGCCTTTGGATTACTAGTCCAGTAACATAACCACTATGCTATCGTTCCCATTCTTTTATGACGGTATGTGTGGTAAGTCAGATACTGTTCTATAAGGACAGCACTGTTATACCATGTAATGCACAGTGCATTATCCTGCCTCTAAGGTGGAGCTGTATCCCTTTAATGCCGCAACATCTAATTGTCAAGGAAACACAGCCTCATCAGACTGCCATTGTGCAGTGAGAGAAATGTGCAGATCGAGAAGCACTTGCTAGTTTCAGGCTCCAGGTCAGAAGCAAGTGCCCAGCATTAATTGACTGGTTTTCTCTCTCTCTTTCTAAAAGATTGTTTTGCATTTGGAATGAAGTGTGACAGCTGGAATTTGACAGACAAATGCATGTACTAGATGCGACTTATCATGTAGACCAGACTAGATGCGACTTATTGGCATGTAGACCAGACTAGATGCAACTTATTGGCATGTGGACCAGACTAGATGCGACTTATTGGCATGTGGACCAGACTAGATGCGACTTATTGGCATGTAGATCAGCAGATCTGACGTGTTGCTCATGGTGGTGTGTGTGTTTCATTTGCAGATAGTGTTTTTTAATCAATCTGCAAAAGATTCTGCACAGCAAGCAGAAGGCTCACCACCACCTTCTCAAGGGCAGCTGGGGATGGGCAATAAATGCCTGCCTTGCCAGAGTCGCTCACATCCCGAGTGAATTAAAAAAAAAAATTCTTAGAAAACCAAAAAACTTATTAATGCTTGTGGAACAAATGATGCATTAAAAAAAACACACACCTCTTTCTTTAAGACCTTTATGATTACTGAGGATGAATTTCAAAGATTGCTGCCCTTCATGTTAGCACCTGTAAAGGTTTGGTGGGGACTTGTCCTTAAGGCACAAGTTGAGGAGCAGCTCGCTACGACAGTAATTGCAGGTGCTTCAGAGCTCAGCAAGTAGGCTGTTAAATGAGATATGATCTATACTGCATTCTATATAGACGTAGTCGGTCTTTTACTCGCTGCCTGAGAACAGGCTTGTTTACAGTATTAGCCATCAGAGTGCGTTGTGTTCAGTTTTCGGGTTTATCATTTGTGAGTAGTTTTGTTCCCTGCCATTTCCTTTCTTTTTTTGAGCAGGTTCTGTTTTTAAGAGATGCTTGTCTTGGTTTTAATGTGACTGGAAAATACAACAATAACTTACATTATATAGCGTCTTTAATGTCCTAAAATGTCCCACGGCACTTATGAAGTTGAAAATGTAACATTAGCTGTATTCTGTAACATTTTGTGTGTGCTGCGAAAATAATTTGCGAACATTACAGAATTACAGTAGTAGTCCGCAACCGTTTCTTGCCTTAATTATTAGTCCTTTGCCAGTGCTTAAATATTTTTTTCTGATCCTTTCAATTGGATAATGGTCTCTGTTTATATAAAAATTTATTCAATGTTTTTAGTGGAGCTCAGAAATGTTGTGACTAGGGATGTAGCTGTCTGTATGGAGGTAGTTAGTTTAAAGCACAAACATGTATTCCTTGCAATCTGTCGGAGCAAGTGTATCTAAAATAAAGACTTGCATTTATACAGCGCCTTTCACGACCTCAGTACGTCCCAAACGCTTTACAGCCAATGAAGTAGTTTTGAAGTGTAGTCACTGTTGTCATGTCGGAAACAGGGCAGCCAATTTGCGCACAGCAATAATGACCAGATTATCTGTTTTTTGTGATGTTGAATATTGACCAGGACTCCCTGAATATTGAGAACTCCCCTGCTCTTCTTTGAAATAGTGCCATGGGATCTTTTGCATCCACCTGAGAGAGCAGACGGGGCCTCGGTTTAATGTCTCATCCGAAAGACGGCACCTCCGACAATGCAGCGCTCCCTCGGTACTGCACTGGAGTGTCAGCCTAGCTTTATGTGCTCAAGTCTCTGGACTGGGACTTGAACCCACAACCTTCTGACTCAGAGGTGAAAGTGCTACCAACTGAACCACGGCTGACACATGGGAAAATGGAAAAGATTCCCTTGACCACGACACTGTAATGAGTCTTAACATAAAAATCCCAAGAGCTAAATAGTAAGGACTTGGCACAATTTATTTTTGTTATCTGGAGCCCTTTTAAGTAACTTGTGTCTGAACTTTCTAAGAATGTTCTTCATAGCTATCAGATTTCAGCGTGGTTCCTGCATTTCCTGTATCTAACTTACAAGGCAGCAGTAGGTTTAGAGTTGTCACTTACCCAGAGATGAAAACATTTGTGTAGGTTTTACATTGAAAAAGATACTGAACAGATTTTCTAAGTGCAGTTCAGAAAACTTGTGGCCAAGGAAACAGCAGTTTGTGTGGACATAACACACTTGGAGCATAAACTTGGCATCGTGCTTGTTTGATGGAATGATGGGACACAATTGAGGCAATTCAGGTTATATCTGTCTAAGTAAGTCTGAACTCCTGAGGACAAAGAAAGTGTAAGCTTGATTTGTCAAGGCTCTGAGCTCATGACCTACTAAGAGAAGATATGGCAGTAGCAACATATTAGGAATACTTAATGAAACCTACAAATCTTTTTCTCATACAACAGCTTTATTACGTAAGTCATTTAAATGCCATGACGGACAATACTCGTTCCTTCTCTTATATATTCTACAATAGAACTTTGAAGAATCCTGAGATAATTTTAAACACAGAAAGGTGCCATGATGGCCATTGTTGGAGAGAAAGCAAGCATGTGGTTGACCTTATAAATGTCAGCTGTGTGGGAAAGGATTACCGATTTAAATAAGTTTTATTAGTCTTTTTTTTCCAAATATAAGCTAAAGGTGCAAAGTACGGTACTGTAGATTCGGTTCAGACACAAAAGGGGAAGGAAAGCCTTGGGTTTAGGCGGAGTGGAGTACTTTATGTACAAAATATTTATACAGAAATATAGTATTTCAAACAAGCAGTGAGTCCTGGAATGGGTCTGTGGTAAATTGTGGGGTTCAGACTTTCATGTGGTCTGAGAGACACTCGAGGTGTGGGACCCCCAGAAATTCGGCAACTAGTTGGGAACTTGCGTTAAATCAATGGACTGGCCCAGCAGGAGGCACTGAATCATAGGATTTCACACAAGTAATAACATTGGCATTTTTAAAGATGTTAGATTACTTGGAAATGTTCTTGTATATAATGCGGTATACATTTCCTATCGATTCTCTATCCCCTTCAAGCGCTGCTCAGTCTAATTAATCAAGAGCAGGTTTTATTTCTCCATACTTCCCCTTCTCCATATGGTGCTGACTCACCCTAGGGTCTAGTTCCATGGGTGCTGACTCACCCTAGGGTCTAGTTCCATGGGTGCTGACTCACCCTCGGGTCTAGTTCCATGGGTGCTGACTCACCCTAGGGTCTAGTTCCATGGGTGCTGACTCACCCTAGGGTCTAATTCCATGGGTGCTGACTCACCCTAGGGTCTAGTTCCATGGGTGCTGACTCACCCGAGGGTCTAATTCCATGGGTGCTGACTCACCCGAGGGTCTAATTCCATGGGTGCTGACTCACCCTAGGGTCTAGTTCCATGGGTGCTGACTCACCCTAGGGTCTAATTCCATGGGTGCTGACTCACCATAGGGTCTAGTTCCATGGATGCTGACTCACCCTAGGGTCTAATTCCATGGGTGCTGACTCACCCTAGGGTCTAATTCCATGGGTGCTGACTCACCCTAGTATCTAGTTCCATGGGTGCTGACTCACCCTCGGGTCTAGTTCCATGGGTGCTGACTCACCCTAGGGTCTAGTTCCATGGGTGCTGACTAACCCTAGGGTCCAGTTCCATGGATGCTGACTCACCCTAGGGTCCAGTTCCATGGATGCTGACTCACCCTAGGGTCCAGTTCCATGGGTGCTGACTCATCCTAGGGTCTAATTCCATGGGTGCTGACTCACCCTAGTATCTAGTTCCATGGGTGTTGACTCACCCTAGGGTCTAGTTCCATGGGTGCTGACTCACCCTGGGGTCTAGTTCCATGGGTGTTGACTCACCCCAGGGCCTAATTCCATGGGTGCTGACTCACCCTAGGGTCTAGTTCCATGGGTGCTGACTCACCCTAGGGTCTAATTCCATGGGTGTTGACTCACCCCAGGGTCTAGTTCCATGGGTGCTGACTCACCCTAGGGTCTAATTCCATGGGTGCTGACTCACCATAGGGTCTAGTTCCATGGATGCTGACTCACCCTAGGGTCTAATTCCATGGGTGCTGACTCAC
Source organism: Squalus acanthias (assembly GCA_030390025.1). NCBI lineage: Eukaryota > Metazoa > Chordata > Chondrichthyes > Squaliformes > Squalidae > Squalus > Squalus acanthias. Next base: position 142,604,484 of record CM059432.1, on the reverse strand, counting down.
CCTAGGGTCTAATTCCATGGGTGCTGACTCACCCTAGTATCTAGTTCCATGGGTGCTGACTCACCCTAGGGTCTAGTTCCATGGGTGCAGACTCACCCTAGGGTCGAGCTCCATGGGTGCTGACTCACCCTAGGGTCGAGCTCCATGGGTGCTGACTCACCCTAGTATCTAGTTCCATGGGTGCTGACTCACCCTAGGGTCTAGCTCCATGGGTGCTGACTCACCCTAGGGTCTAGCTCCATGGGTGCTGACTCACCCTAGGGTCTAGCTCCATGGGTGCTGACTCACCCTAGGGTCTAATTCCATGGGTGCTGACTCACCCTATGGTCGAGCTCCATGGGTGCTGACTCACCCTAGGGTCGAGCTCCATGGGTGCTGACTCACCCTAGTATCTAGTTCCATGGGTGCTGACTCACCCTAGGGTCTAGCTCCATGGGTGCTGACTCACCCGAGTATCTAGTTCCATGGATGCTGACTCACCCTAGGGTCTAGTCCCATGGGTGCTGACTCACCCTAGGGTCTAGTTCCATGGGTGCTGACTCACCCTAGGGTCTAGTCCCATGGGTGCTGACTCACCCTTGGGTCTAGTTCCATGGGTGCTGACTCACCTTGGGGTCTAGTCCCATGGGTGCTGACTCACCCTAGGGTCTAGTTCCATGGGTGCTGACTCACCCTAGGGTCTAGTCCCATGGGTGCTGACTCACCCCAGGGTCTAGTTCCATGAGTTCTGGCAGCTTTCTGATACCTCAGCCAAATGGTCATCATTCTTGTATGAGCCTAGGTGGTCAGTGTCAGCAGCCAGTTTGACCACGGAGGGTATTGCAGACCCAGTCATGTCCACACACGTGCACTGTTAATGATCGACAGGGAACACCAGCTACTCTCCCCCCCTCCCCAAAAGCCACGCGCACCGAGACCACTTGTGCTGCTGGTACTGCCACTCCATCTGAAATTGGCTAACTCATTACTGACCAGGAATTGAATCTCAGACCTTCCGGTCTGCGTAGCTTATTGTTGTATTGGGAAAATGCCTTCACTTATTTGTCATCAGTGAGCCCCTAATTAATAATTTTTAAACATTGTGGTAAATTTTGTATGTGATTAATGTGTTCATTTGGAGTTACTGTGCTAGGTTTCCGACCCTGTCTTCAGTGAAAATGTGCTGGTACACATGTAAAATAGCATGCTATTTACTGTTGTTTTTCATGTCAAGTAAAGCACTGTGCACGGCAAAAGAAAATAATCCAAACTGCTGTCGGCAAGATTGTTCAACTGACAAGGAGGTAACACAGTGGGGTACTTTAATCCTTCATTACGATTTATCCCTAAGATACAAATCCTATGAATGACAGTAAACATCTGATGGGTACAGATTTGGGGACCCTGCTGTTCTGCTCTTATTGAAAGCAGTAAAATCATTTATCTAGATGAAATGATGCGTGTACTGTTTGCACCAGAAGCAAAGCGTAGTGCGATTGTACAGGCAGGTTTTCGAATTCACAGGGGGATGTTGATGAACTCCAGTCATGCAATCACACTGCAATGGAATTTTCTGGCATTGAGATAATAATTTGCACAGTCAAATTACCTTCTTTACAAACACTTGAGGAATTATGAGACCATAATCCTCCATTAATGTCAATCCACAGGCAGCACGGAAGCGTAAGATTGCCATTCTCAAAGCCCTGGGGAAAACCACTGAAGCCGTCAGGGAACTGAATGAGTATCTGGAACAGTGAGTGTTTTACAAGGGGATTGAGCTATGCCCTGCGATAAACCATTTTTAATTAAAAGGGAATTTGCATTCTAATTCTAACACCCCCCCCCCTCCCCTTCCCCCATGTATTAGTTAAAAAAAAATACCTGTTCTCTTATCTGCAGGTTCGTTGGAGACCAAGAAGCCTGGCATGAACTAGCGGAGCTTTATATCAATGAGCACGAGTAAGTATGTTATCTGTCCGAAATGTGTTACGTTGCTTTTTACAAGTTGCTGCGCTTCATTTTAACACAAGAGTGGGCAGCATGATCCATTGAGGTTCCAAGAGGATCACAATAGTCCACAAAATGCCAAGGTCTCCTGGGGCAAGATTGAACATTGCTGTTGTTTGTTTCGCGGAATCAGACTTTAATAGGATTTAACTGTAAGCCCCCTCACTTGCGGGAGAAGAAAGCACTTCCATATCCTCGCTGGTGGCTGTGTTGCTAGGAGAATAGGCTGTGGCGTGAGGGTGTTGGAAAAATCATTTGGTTTCTGTCACATCTATGCCATATTATTGTTAAGGGATGAGAATTAGGAGTTCAGACTGTGCAGTCTGTTGTCAGGGTGAAAAAGCAGCTGGCCCAGGAATCCCGGTCATAGCACAAAAACTGTTTATTGGATATTTATGGTTTTGTTAGCTGCATTTGTTGTCGTAGTGGTAAGAGGAAATCCCAATGTGAGAGGATTAGTTTCGAGCTTAATAAGTCTTCTAATATCACTGCATTTTCCACCCCTTTCTATAAAGCTCTTGCCACTTTTGTCACAATTTTTTTTTTTCTATCCAGACTTTAGATTATATCACATTGTTCCCTCCCTTCCCGTAATACAGCCAAGGGCCAAACTGTGCCAACCATGTATTCCCAGCACATGATGGTGGGTTAGCAACTGGGCTAAGTGTCATCGGCATCTGTTTGGGGGAAAAGGAAAAGTAAAAAAAATAAATAAGGTCTTTCCAAAATGCGGCAGTAGTAAAGTTGGTCATAGTGCTTTGTGCGTTTATCATATCCTTTGATGCTGGCCTTTTAAGAGTCTTCTCAAATCACTGTGTATGACCTACCTTATCAAAAGTGCCATGCGTTTGAAAACAGTTTCTCGTAGAACATGAGTGTAATTTTTTGAAAAGTCGCTCAGCAAAGCAGTTGGACGGAGGAGGAGGAAATTGGAAGCAAGAAAGTTCATAGCGCATCCTGCAAACTCTCCCCCTGCTATAATAGAATGTTTACCAGTGATGCGTGCTGAATGCTCAGTATCACTCCTACCCTGTGATATCGTGCAGTGGATGCTCTCAACCTCATTACATTACTAGAAGTGAATGTTAACACTTGGCGGAGATGGAAACCTCGAGACCATTAAAATCTCTCGGACCAGCTGAATCATGTTTTGAGATGTCGTGTTCCTTTTGGCGTTGGGTCACATTTTAAGACAGCATTCGGAATGTTGCAGAATCTCTTCCCTCTTGGATGGCGTGGAGATGAAGAGCAGATGCTTGGTCCAGCTTGTAGCTCCTCGACCAGCTGGGCCACATGACTTTCTTTTCGCCAGCATCACCGATCCTTCAATGACGCAGCGCGTTAATTGCCCCTGGCGCATTTCCAGACTGGCGTGCGGTCTGTCATCATCAGGGGTGAATATTTTCATCCGACGCAAAGCAGAAGTTGGCAACGCACCGTCTTTGGGTCGGCTGCTGTGTGTTTGACTTCTTTGATGTCACGTAGCACCTTGAAGGATTTTGTTACATCATGGTTAAAAGCCCTCTCACCAAAATGAACTGATGAATGGGGAACAACGTTCTTGGACATCACAAGCTTACACTTTGTGGTTTTAAGTATGTGCAAAATCTTGTGTTTGTGCAGCTGATGGCAATTTTGATTCCCATTATTTGAAACCAGATCTGAATTTCAGTGTGAATTAATTTTCGAGACCATAGCGCAGTTCAAATCTTGCTAGGTTTTTGTGCGACCGTGCCAACAATCCGAACATTTTGATCAACCTCCGATAGCTGCAAGAAGTGTAAATGCAGCCAAACCTCCTCATTACAAAACCCGAAAGGAGCAGCAAAAGTAGTTCTTCAGGTCTGAGCTCCTCCACTGACGGAAGTGGAACTTGTGGGACTTGAGAAAAATCTCGTTCTGGGGAACGTCTGGTAACGGTTTCATTGGAGTATGAAAGCTGAAGTGAAGAGCATGTAGCCATTTATTAATCATGTTTGGATAAAGGAGTAAACTAACCTTGTTAATATTTTTGGATGTGAAAAATGATACTGGAGTCTTTATATAATTTAGTGCTGGCTATTGAACCCATTATTCTCGGTGGAAATGTTTCAACAGCAGTAGTTTTATCTGGAAAAAAAACTGTTTGTTGCTGCAGATGATTTCCCTGTTTGCAATTAGTGCGAGTGTTAACCTTATTTTGGCCTCACAAACAGAACTTTCACAAGGGATTACTTGTAGGTCAGTGCTCTGTTGGAGTTGGTCTCCTTGGAGAGACTGTAATATGTAAGGTTTGGAAGTGAAATTAATCCAGCAATTTGTCAAGCTGTAATTTGAATAAGAGCTTGTAGCATTTGCTTTCCATTTAAAAAAAAATTCCCCCCCCACCCCCCCCCCCCCAAAATAAAGCTAGAGTAGAAAATGGTGTCATTTAGTTGTCATTGAATGACAAATTGGTAGACGTTGCACAGTTGAAAAGAACGCCTGCTGCTCACATGATGTTGAAGATATTTTATATATATATTTAAATTTTATACATGAAAAAGGCAAATCAATATGGAAGGAACAGTGTTTAGTCATGTACGGGTCAAATGTATTCCGCTCTTATACAAGTACCTAAAGGCATAAAACTCAATGTCCTTGGTGTAGGGTTACTCACCAGCTTTTGTTGAGCGACATAATTGCAAGCAATGACTTGCTCACAGTCACACGCCATCCTGACTTAGAAGTATATCAGCCGATCCTTCGTCGTCGCTGGGACAAAATCCTGGAACTCCCTCCCTAACAGCACTGTTGGGAGTACCTTCACCACACGGACTGCAGCGGTTCAAGAAGGCGGCTCACCACCACCTTCTCAAGGGCAATTAGGGATGGGCAATAAATGCTGGCCTTACCAGCGCCGCCCACATCCCATAAACTAATAAAAAAAATTAAAACATTTTTTTTGAATTAGGCTCTGTAGCTCAGGGAGACTGCAGAAGGCACAATAATGGAAAATACCCACATCAACGCACAAAAACTTTTATATCTCTGTCTCTGTCATGCCAAACTGCAAAGTTATGAACACCCCATTATAGAAAGGATATTAATGCCATAGTGTTCTGCGTAGATTCACCAGGATAATGCCAGGGATAGGAAACTGTTTTGAAGAGAGACATAGGAACAGGAGTAGGTCATTCAGACCCTTGAGCCTGCTCTGCCATTTAATGAGACCGTGGCTGATCTGTATCCGAACTCCATCCACCTGCCTTGGCTCCATATGCTTTTATACCTTTGTCTAGCAAAAATCTCATCAATCTCAGATTTAAAATTAATTGAGCTGGCATCTACTGCCTTTCGTGGGAGAGTTCCACATTTCTACCACCCTTTGTGAAGAAGTGTTTCCTAACTTCTTTCCTGAATGGCCTGCCTCTGATTTTAAGGTTATGTCCCCTTGTCCAAGACTACCCCCACCAGCGGAATAAAGTTTCTCTCTATCAGTTCCTTTCAAAATCCTAAAAACCTCAATCAAATCGCCACTAACCTTCCATATTGCAGGGAATACAAGCCTAGTTTATGTAATCTTACGTATGGTGCTGTGCCCAGAACGTGAGACTGGAAATATTTCCACTGGAACAGAGAGGGCAGAGGAGAGTTAATGGAGTTTTTTGAAATTCTGAAGGTAGATTGCTCAGGGAAACCCTATTTTCTCTGGTTAAGGAGTCAGTGACATGGGGTCATCAAGAGTGAGTGAGGAAGGAGGTTAGGAGAAACTTCTTTCCTCGGCAGGTTTTTGGCGCACACAATGCTTTGTCACGGCGTGTTTGAGGCAGCGGCTGCATTATGTTCCCCACCGCACCCCAGTGCACTGCTCCCCGCTGCTCCCCGCCTCACCCGCGGGGCCCCGCTCCCCGCCGCACCCCCAGGGCCCCGCTCCCCGCCGCGGCCCCGCTCCCCCCCGGGGCCCCGCTCCGTGCCTGCATTTTGTTGCTGGTTGTCTTTCTCTCCTGGCCACACGTGTACTTGAGACTTTTCCGTTCACCCCTCCCCCTTTTAGAAAAAAGTACAATGTGCATAGTGATTATTTTAATATACTCAGTTTTAATCACAATATATTCCTTTAAGGGGGTAAGTGCAGAATTTGCAAATAGGTCAGTGAGGTTGCTAAATACAAAGCTGAATATAATTAGAAGCAACTAAACACTTCAGAGCAATAGAAGGAATCAAAAGAGGGATAATTATATTGAATGCAAAAGTAAACTGAGGATTGCAAGCCAAATATTCAAAAAGTTTTTAAAAGCTGTATGGAGATCAAACAATACAAGTAATTAAGGGCTAGATTGTAAACTCTTTAATATTTTGAAATTATATTTAATTTTCTGTCTGTGCCAACTCACTAGACGATTATTAAAATACTTTTTCTTCATCTCTTGCGGTGTGCTTTGTGCATTGTTTCAGCTCAGTGTTTGCAGTGTGAACACACACTGTTTATTTCAGCCGCTTCATGCAGCAGAGTTGCACAAAATGTTACAGGCGATTTGGTTGGCGAATGGGGTGGCAAGTTGATTTGCCAGTAAATTGGCTTCCAGCATTTGATGGCCAGCTTTTTCTGATGCTCATCGGTTCACGCTGCAGGCTGCGATCCTGTGAAGGGCGCTGGTCATGTTAAAATCTGGGGCAGGCAGCGAGAGGGCTCAAGGGCTGCCATTGGCCCCATGCCATACCAAGAGTACCACTGCTTATCTCCATGTAAGGGATCTGTCTGTGAAGTGGTTACAATAAGTTGCAGTGGCAAGCAAGAGAATGTAACACAGGAACAGGAGGAGGCCATTCAGCCCCTCGTGCCTACTCTGCCATTCATTTAGATCATGGCGGATCTGTACCTCAACTCCATTTACCCGCCTTTGCTCCATATCCCTTGATACCCTAACTCAACAAAATTTTTTATCAGTTTTGAATTTTTCACTTACTTCTTCCGAGTATGAATGGAACGGTGCCCCATGCTCAGGAGGAATGAAAAGGGCTTAAAGTAGTTTTAGACCTAAATTGCTTGGCCTGTGCGCAGCAAGGTGTATGCTTCAGAGAGAATACCTCCAACATCTTCCTTTGACTCTTCAATGGAGCACAGCATACCGTTCGAAGGAAGCGCTAAGTTCATGAACAATGAGTGTTGTGAACAATTTGAAGAGACACGCTCTTAATCACTTCGTTAATACTGAATAGAACACTGAATTTCCTTTGGGACCTGCAGCATGGCGAGTTTTTCCAATGCGTTGTAGCAATGCTAGGTTTTATTACTGAGTGTGGTAGAACACAAGGCTTAGAATCATAGAATAGTACAGCACAGAAGGAGGCCATTTGGCCCATCGAGTCTGCACCAGAAAACTTGTGTTTACTGACTTGCATTTATTTAGCACCGTTCACGACCTCAGGACGTCTGCAACCTTCAATATTTTTCTAGATTTTTAAATTTCTAATCATATAATATGCTTGATACAGTGAATTATTTAAAATGCTAATTTTGATTACAATTGTTCTAACTGTGGGAAAATACAGATCGTAAAAACGCTTAGCGCAAACTGGTTGTAATGTGAACTAGATTTAAAATATGCAGTGAACTCTTGTATTTTTCTCTTTGCCTCCTTTACGCAGTTATGGAAAAGCAGCATTTTGCTTAGAGGAACTCATGATGACTAATCCTCACAATCACCTGTACTGTCAGCACTACGCCGAGGTAGGTGGGAGAGTAGCATTCCCGCTGTTGTGGGATTAATCTGAACATGTTCTGTTTGATATATATTAACAACCTGGACTTGGGTATGCAGGGCATTATAGAAAGAAAGACTTGCATTAATGTAGTGCCTTTCATGACCTCAGGACGTCCCAAAGCATTTTACAGCCAATTAAATACTGTAGTCACTGTTGTAATGTAGGAAACATGGCAGCCATTTTGCGCACAGCAAGATCACACAAGTACATGGGACCTTGCTGTGCGCAAATTGGCTGCCGCATTTCAATTTCACAGTTTGCAGACGGCACAAAACTCGGAAATGTAGTAAACAATGAGGAGGATAGTAACAGACATCAGGAGGACATAGACAGACTGGTGAAATGGGCAGACACATGGCAGCTAAAATTTCGCGCAGAGAAGTGGGAGGTGATGCATTTTGGTAGGAAGAATGAGGAGAGGCAATATAAACTAAATGGTACAATTTTAAAGGGGCTACAGGAACCTTGGGGTGTATGTACACAAATCTTTGAAGGTGGCAGACAAATTGAGATGGCTGTTAAAAAGGCATATGGGATCCTTGGCTTTATTAATAGAAGCATATGGTACAAAAGCAAAGTAGTTATGCTAAACCTTTATAAAACACTGGTTAGGCCTCAGATGGAGTGTTGTGTTCAATTCTGGGCACCACACTTTAGAAGTATGTCAAGGCCTTGGAGAGGGTGCAGAAGAGATTTACTGGAATGGTGCCAGGGATCAGGGACTTCAGTTATGTGGAGAGACTGGAGAAGCTAAGGTTGTTCTCTTTAGAGCAGAGAAGGTCAAGAGGAGATTTGATAGAGGTGTTCAAAATTGTGAATGGTTTTGATAGAGTAAATAAGGAGAAACTGTTTCCAGTGGCAGAAGGGTCGGTAACCAGAAGACACAGATTTAAGGTGACTGGGAAAAGAGGCGACATGAGAAAAAAAAAAATTACACAGCGAGTTGTTATGATCTGGAATGCACTGCCTGAAAGGGCTGTGGGGAAGCAGATTCAATAGTAACTTTCAAAAGGGAATTGGATAAATGCTTGAAGGGAAAAAAATAACAGGGCTGTGGGGAAAGAGCAGGAGAGTGGGATTAATTGGATAGCTCTACCAAAGAGCCGGCACAGGCACGATGGGCCAAGTAGTCTCCTGTGCTGTATCATTCGATATGAACATTGCTCAACGTATCTGGTAATTACCCATTGCTTTATATAACCATTTCAGGGGTTCTGTTTAACTCTGTTCCATGTATGTTCAAAATCAGAAATAAAGCAGGATTGTATTTTGTTTGAGTGTGTGTGTGTCTCTGCCTGTGTGTCTGTATTTGTGTCTGTCTGTGTGTGTGTGTGTGTGTGTGTGTGAGTGATTCTGTCTGTGTCTCTGTGTCTGTGAGTCTATGTGTGTGTGAGTCTGTGTCTGTGTTTCTGTGTGAGATTTTGTGCGCGAGAGTCTGTGTGTGTGAGAGTCTCTGTCTCTGTCTTTGTGTGTGTGTGTACGTAAGAGAAAATGCTGTATCTGAGGTGTTCTATTATTGGGTTTACATCCCAAGATTGAAAGACTCATAATGCACTCCTACCTGCAATGTAAAGTAATCCTGGGTCTTTCACAGTATGAAACTAACCCCAGAAGCAGCATATACCACTGGTGTATCACTCTGTGGTATATGTCTCTCATTATTATCAGTTGAAAACTTTTTAAAACATTTCAGGTTTTAACTTCTAATTAGAATCCCGTTTCTCTATAAAAATGAATGAAGAAAACCTTCTGGAGTTTAGCCAGTAAGGAAATACAGGCTGAATTTCACTTTATTGACATATAAATGAGACTAACTGATAAAGGCATAGCAGAAAACTGGAGGCCATTCAGCCCCTTGAGCCTGTTCCAGCATTCAGTTAGACCATGGCTGATCTGTATCTTAACCCCAGTAACCCCCCTTAGGGACTAGAGGGCAGAGTTAAAATGAACCTCTGGGACTCGGATTCAAATCCAGGGCAGATTAATTGTGTGCAGTTTTTTCTCTGTGGTTGCCATTAACTTGGGCATCCTCAATCCGGTTCTGCACCATGTTGTGCTTTTGTGAGGTTGTAGTTATGGCGCGTTATTGTGGCAGAAGAGAGCGGCCAACCTATAATATACCAGACGTGGAAATGCTTGATGCTAAGGCTGGGAACAGAAAGATGAAAAACATTCTTCTCCCAACAGTGACGTCCCCAATTTTCATTGGAAAAGTCATCAATAAATCCAATAAGGAATTCAGGCAAAACTTCTTCACTCAGAGAGTGGTTAGAATGTGGAACTCGCTACCACAGGGAGTGGTTGAGACTATTAGTATCGACAGATTTAAGGGGAAGCTAGATAAATACATGAGGGGGAAAGGGATAGACGGTTATGTTGATAGGGTGAGTATGAAGTAAGGTGGGAGGAGGCTTCAGTGGAGCATAAACATAACGTAAGAAATAGGAGCAGGAGTCGGCCCTTCGCGCCTGCTCCGCCATTCAATGAGATCATGGCTGATGATCTACTTCAAATCCACTGAAGTAAAATAAACACTGGCAAAGACCAGTTGGGCCGAATGACCTGTTTCTGTGCTGTAAATTCTATGTAACCACAACACCAAAGCCATCCCATGGTTGCTCTAACTGGTTTACAAGTGCACGGTTCACATTTTACAAGACAATGTGAATAGCTAATCAGCAAAAAACTATGCTTTTAATCCAAGTGCGCTATGCGTGGCTTCACACTGCATTTGAAATCCCACTTTCACGCTCTTTTTTTATTCTTCTAAACTTCTATGTCCTGCAGGTGAAATACACCCAAGGTGGACTTGAAAACCTGGAAATCTCTCGCAAGTATTTTTCCCAGGCACTGAAACTAAACAACAGAAACATGCGGGCTTTGTTTGGGCTTTACATGGTAAGCTGGAGCACATTGAAGGAATCTCCTCCGGTAAAGTCATATATTAACTCACTGGAGAAGTTAGATTGCTTTTCATTTCATGACCATTGTAACCATGACTTCAAGAATCATAGAATGATACAGCACAGAGGGAGGCCATTTGGCCCATCGTGCCTGTGCCAGCTCTTTGAAAGAACTCTCCAATTAGTCCCACCCCCCCCCCTGCTCTTTCCCCATAGCCCTGCAAATTTTATCCTTTTCAAGTAATTATCCAATTCCCTTTCGAAAGTTACTATTGAATCTGCTTCCACCGCCCTTGCAGGCAGTGCGTTCCAGATCATAACTCGTTGCGTAAAAGAATTTCTCCTCTTGCCAATGATCTTAAATCTGTGTCCTCTGGTTACTGACCTTCCTGCCAGTGGGAACGGTTTCTCCCTATCTACGTAATCAAAACCCCTCAAAAATTTGAACACCACAATTAAATCTCCCCTTAATCGTCTCTGTTCTAAGGAGAACAACCCCAGCTTGTCTCGTCTCTCCACGTGACTTGAAGAGTTGGAAGAAGCAATCTGGCAGAATTTGTCCGCTTTACTTCTCTGGTATAATGCACGTTTTCTTTACGTTGCACTGAACAGTAACTCAATGCTGTTAAAACATTCTGAAATATGTTTCCACTCGGGACTTTTCGGGGCGCTAGATTCTTGGTGGTGCAAGTTTGTGTTATTTCTGTGGTCTGTTTTGCCAGTGAAAGCTCTGGATGCTCAAAGGCAAAAACCACAGAATTTCTCATCTTGTACTAAGGGTGTACTCTAGTGTAATAAAAATGAGAAATGTTATTTTGTGCAGTTAGCACCCAATACGGGAAGAAGTTGAAATGTTTTTCCTCTTTCCCCTCTCCTTCGCAGTCTGCAAGTCATACTGCATCTAACCCTAAAGCTAATGCTAAAATCAAAAAGGACAATATGAAGTACGCTACTTGGGCAGCTGCACAGATCAACAAGGCTTATCAGGTGAGAAAGAAAATAACGCAAAATGCTATTTCCATCAGGTTTGCCTCAGTCCTGTTTTGGTTGACCTTAGTTGAGATGATGACCAAACAATGGTAGAAAAGAAATCAAAAACTTTAAACATGGCAGTGCACAAGTGAGATGGCAAAAGGAGGTTGTTCTGGATGATGGGTTGGGCTGGAACACAGTTTGGTTTCAGCTGGTGGCATTGCATGTGAGAAATTTGTTGGGAGTCGTGTGAGGGCTCCCACCCCTGTAAAATCCAGAGATGGGGAGTTCAGTCACTTGTGTCTTCCCTAGCAGTCTGTTAACATCTGGCTCCCCAGGGTGTACATAGTCGGGGTCTCTGCAATGAAACGTGGAAGTACCAGTGGGTATGCAATGGTCCAATATTTGGACAGTACATTAATTGTTTACAATCGGGTGTCGGGCTGCATTGATTACAGCATTGTAGAAAACTTGCATTCCAGATAAATTTTCCGACATTGTTGGGGAGGCTTCGGGTTCCGTGTGGCGCTCTACCCTGTGTGCGGTTTATGGGCAAATCAGTCCATTAGCAAATGCACAATGTAACTGCATTTACATATTGAGATGACTCAGCGTGCATCAGAGGCTGATGCCCATTCTGAGAGCGGACTTCATGGCCTCACTAATGGATGGGCTTGCCTGGTTTGGTGTATTTGTGACTTTTGTTTTTGCATTTTGGTTTTATTCACACGGATCTCTCAATTTTTTTGTCCTGAAAACCCAAAGCACATTTATTGAATCTTCCAACAGTTGTGTACTGAATTATTGGAAAGCTTGCTGGACTAATCAGCACTTAACTACTAAATACTCCATTCTATTTTTATAATTAACTGCTCACCACTATTTGCTTCAAGTCTGCAAGAGGATGGCTGTTCCTGTTGTTGTGGTCATATTTACCAGATATATTGAATTCAGTTTCACAGCTTGCCATGGTGAGACCCGGAGTTAGCTAGTCCAGTACGATGGCCACTACACTACCATACCCAAATGTGCTTGAAAGAAGGCTTACTAGAAAGAATGTTCAATTAGTGCTGATGTGTTAACATTAGATACCATGAGTGGACATCTAGAGTTAGTCAAATAGTATATTGAGGAGAGATTGGATTGATTGGGCTTATACTCGCTGGAGTATAGAAGAATGAGAGGGGATCTCATCGAAACATATAAAATTCTGACAGGTCTGGACAAACTAGATGCAGGAAGAATGTTCCCGATGGTCGGAGAGTCCAGAACCAGGGGTCATAATCTAAGGATAAGGGGTAAGCCATTTAGGACAGAAATGAGGAAGAATTTCTTCACCCAGAGAGTGGTGAACCTGTGGAATTCTCTACCACAGAAGGTAGTTGAGGCCAAGTTATTAAATATATTCAAGAATGAGTTAGATATATTTCTTAAAGCTAAAGGTATCGAGGGATATGGGGAGAAGGCAGGTACAGGGTACTGAGTTTGGATGATCAGCCATGATCTCATTGAATGGCGGAGCAGGCTCGAGGGGCCGAATGGCCTACTCCTGCTCCTATCTTCTATGTTTCTATATTGGCGTGGGTTGGACCTTTAACATTGCAGAAGGGTTCATAATCTTGATTTTCTTTCTGCAGCTCTCCCAGAAATCTTGTGTGGTCTCTGTCACTTTGCCATTGATCTATTAAGATTATAGCAGTTAGTATGGAAGTAGATTCAGTAGTCACTTTCGAAAGGGAATTGGATATATACTTGAAAACGAAACATTTGTAGGGCTTTGAGGAACGAGCAGGAGCGTGGGACTAATTGGATCGCTCTTTCAAAGAGCCAGCACAAGGCACGATGGCCTCCATCTGTGCTGTAAGATTCTACATACAACAACTTGCATTTATATAGCACCTTTAACGTAGTAAAACGTCCCTCGGCGCTTCACCAGAGAATTATCAAACGAACTTTGAAACCGAGCCACATTGAGATATTAAGACAGGTGACTAAAAGCTTGGTCAAAGAGGTGTGATTTTTAAGGAGCGACTTAAAGGATGAGGAAGAGGTAGAAAGGTTTCGGGAGGGAATTAAGCAGCTGAAGGTACGGCTGAGGCGATAGAAATCGTAGATGCGCAAGAGGCCAGAATTGGTGAAACCTGTTGAAAGCGTATTTGCCGTTGCACTCGCAACAGGATCTTTTGATGGTACTTTTTCGGCTTTATGAAGTCAGTCTGTTTAATCAGCATTAGGAGCGCGCACACATAAGTTGCATTTATCTTCAGTGGTTGTTGGTTTGTTTAGTTTTGAAGTTGAACTCGCTTTGGCAGCAGTACAGGCTAATTACTGTGACAGATGTTCATTGCAATTGGACTGGTCCAAGGAAACTGAAATCCTTCATGAAAATAACAACCCTTTTGTCTCTTCAACGGTTCTCTCATGTCAGAGTCCACAAGGGAGTTCAAAATTTAATTGCCTCCAAATATTTCCCCCTTTCCAGTTGCATTGCAATGTTTACTGAAGCAGACACTTCCACCGAGTGCTACAGATTAACTTCCTCCATTTAAGGCACTGTGTGTAAGATGGTTTTAACGGTGACCATTGCGCAAGTACTCAACCTGGTCATTTCAGCGACTTCAAGGGGTTATTGATTTGCTTGATTTGTGGTATTTAGCGTATCTACACTTGACAAAACTTTGCTTTCTACCACATTGTGATTTATTTCAGAATATGATGCCACAGTTTTCCATGCCACTTGAAGGACATTACATTAACAATTGATCCCTTTTCACTCTTTTCGGGGAACTAAGAGATGATGAAATGATATCATGTTTAGCTTAATGCAACGTCAACTAGATAAATTATAATATAGCGACAGTGATTTGTGAGGATGCAACAGTGCTTTAACCGCAGGGCAGCTGCTTGACCAGAGTGGGGATTTGTTTTCTCCACATTCCAGTTTGAAGAGTAGAAAAGATTTAGTATTTGCCAGGCTGCTGCGCTAATCACATTACATCATTTAAAATATGCACGCTGAGCTTGGCACTGCAAATTCTATGTCAGCTATTATATAATCGTAATGATTAAACTCATCATAAGCCAATCAGTTATATCAACGTAAGGATTTCATTATTACTGATATTATATTAAATTAAACCCATGCTCATAACTGTAAATCAGGGGATTAGTGGCACACCATAAAGTATGAGAATATACGAGTGGCAGGAGCTCAGGATTGTAATAGTTTTCAAATGGAACTTGCATATGGGTGGATGAGAGGTTTTTTGACTGCTATTTCTGTCATCTGGATGACCTGGTGGGCAGCTATGTAGCTGACGTCATCATATATTTATATATTGTTAGCATTGCTTTTTCTGAAGAAGTACATTAGGGAATATGTAGTACTGAAAGCTTAGCTGTTTATTCACCTGATTTTCAGCCCAGCCCAAGAATCCATTCTTTTCCGTAAGTTGCGTAGATAATATTTTACGGCAATCCAAAATAAAGTGCCTGCGCTACTGACTGACCTCCTGCGAGTTCACTCGTGGATTTTCTGTTTAGCTCCTAGAAATTGTATCCTGGATATTCGCCAGGATTCCCGGAGCTCAGGTGGATCTTTATGTTTTAAATGTCCAAAACTAGGAGCAGATCAGTTTATATATTTAAAAACAAATTGCAGAGTTTGTGCTGGTGAAGTAGCACAGCTGCTGGGAGCATAGAAAGGGCAGGAAGTTGCTGGTGCGATTAGAGGACAGTATGGGCACATTTATAGGTTTTTCTTTTGAATTGTTGAGTTTTTCCACCGTGGGTGAGTGGAGAACAGATCCCACCCCCTCCCCCTTGTGCCTTCAGCAGGAGATGAGCTGAGGCAGGGGCGGAGATGGGCGATGTTGCGGAGGTGGAAGTAGGCGGTTTTGGTGATGGAGCGGATATGGGGTCTGAACCGTAGCTCAGATTCAAATAGGACGTTGAGGTTGCGAACAGTCTGGTTCAGCCTGAGACTGGCCGGAGAGGGGGACGGAATCAGTGGCGGGGGCCGAAGACAATGGCTTCAGTCCTCCCAATATTTAACTGGAGACAATTGCAGCTCGTCCAGGACTGGATGTCGGACAGGCAGCGTGACAACACAGAGGCAGTGGAGGGGTTGAGACAGGCGGTGAGATGGGGCTGGGTGCCGTCACATTTGGAACCTGACGTCATATTTTGAGATGCCGAGGGGCAGCATGCAGATGAGAAATAGGAGGGGTCCAACGATAGACCTCTGAGGGTCTGTCAATCACGTCACCCTGTTGCACGAGGTTGTTCTGATATAACTGCTAAGTTCTTGCACTTCCTCTCCTTACTTTCAAATCTTTGCCATGAAGACAGTACTTTAATATGTTGGCATGAATTCTAATGGGAAAATGAACTTGCTGAATTGTATGTCAAACTATCTAAGTTTTGTGGGAGGCTGTGGAATTATCTAAAGGGATTTGACAATCTAGCACATCCAAAGGAAACAATTTTCAGCAAAATGTCACGGCCCAGTGGATGGGAAGTTAACTACATTTTTACGATATCTTGTTAACTGACAGCATGTAACCACCCAACTCCTGGGAAACTGTCATGCCCAGGAAACACGAGAGCTGGGCGTTCGGATAGTGCCTGAAAAACAAAAGTTCAGTGGTCCACGAGCTGCTCGTTGTACAAACTCCACTCCCAAGAGCACAGCTGGCAAGTACATAATTAAACTCAGCTATTAGATTCGAGGGCTTTCGTCACCCTGACTTAGCATCGTAGTGGCATGTTACAATATAATACTTGTACACGGTGGCTCCGTTTAACGGTGACAGTGTGTCGGACTTGTGTATATAACATTTGATGGCTTTGGTAACAGTAGTGTGCCCATACGCATTTGTACCCTCTTTCTTTGAATGAACTATCAGGAAAGATTGAACAGGCTGGGGCTCTTCTCTAGAAAAGAGAAGGCTGAGGGGTGACCTGATAGAGGACTTTAAAATTATGAAGGGATTTAATAGGGTAAATGTACAGAAGATGTTTCCACTTGTGGGGGAGACCAAAACTAGGGGCTATAAATATGATAGTTACCAATAAATCAGCAAGGAATTCAGGAGAAGCTTCTTTACCCCAGAGAGTGGTGAGAATGTGGAACTCACTACCACAGGGAGTGGTTGAGGCGAATAGTATAGATGCATTTAAGGGGGAAGCGAGATAAACACTTGAGAGGGAGAAAGGAATAGAAGAATATGCTGATAGGGTGAGATAAAGTAAATAGATTGGGAGGAGGCTCGTGTGGAGCATAAACACCGGCACGGACCAGTTGGGCTGAATGGCCTTTTTTGTGCTGTAAATTCCATGTAAATCTTCTTTCTTCCCCCTCCTCAAGATTGTTGCCTCCTTGCTGGGATACGCCATCACCAGGCACGCTCCAGCCCCTTGCCCTAGTGGCAACTCCTAATGTGTGCCATGGCACTGATGGGCCACGGGAGCTGCGCAGCCGAGCCTAATCCTCACCTCTCTTGGAGAGATGAAGGTAGTGTTAACATTTCTGGTCGATGGCCATTCGGTTCTGACGAGGGGTGATCGACCTGAAGCGTTAACCCCAACCTCCCCTCTCTCCACAGACGCTGCCCGAGCTGCTGAGAGTTTCCAGCATTTTTGGGGGGAGGGGGGTGTTTTTTAATTTCAGATTGCCGTATTCTTCTTTCTGGTCCGAGCCTCGCCTGATGTGCTTGCATGTGGAATTCCAGCAGAGGTTTACTGGGAAGCAGTCAGCAGCTGCCACTCTGGTTTGACCTCCCTGATCCTAGCGTACTGATGCCAATTATCGAGCCTCCACCACTTGCTTGGCTGAGATCAGCAAACTTGACCAGGGATTGAACCTCGGGTTCGGCAACTCGCAGGAATAAAGCTTACCAAGAACCATCTGGCAGCCAGCAGTCCTCTTTCTAAGAAAAGATGACGGGATTTGTTTCTTCAGGTTTCACTTAAATATAAGACTGCATTCAAAATGGGGGTAAAATATCTGCCAAGTATTTGTTAAAACAAAGCAAATACTCAGCAAGGACTTGAGGGGAGTTGAGGGACAGCCTTTGAACAGTGAGTGGACTGTGTACAGACTGTATTTCCTTCAAAATGTTCACCAGTTATATGGAGTGCGTGTGCTTTAAGCGTTTCTGTTCTATTAAAATCATAGAATCACGCAGTACAGGAGAGGCCATTCGGCCCATCGTGCCTGTGCCGGCTCTTTGGTAGAGTTCTCCAATTAGTCTCACTCCCCCTGCTCTTTCCCCACAGCCCTGTAATTTTTTTTCCCTTCAAGTATTTATCCAATTCCCTCTCGAATGCTAATGAAGTTCTGAAAAAAAGATTGCCGGTTCCTGATGTTGGGGTGCTTCTGATACTTACACCTACACTAATGTTTCCCTGCGATATATACGCTCAAACTAGCAAATGTTACTATGATCTCAGACTGATTTTTCCAGATAACAAACAACAGTATGTTGATTCAAGTAATAGTGATACGGAGATGAGCAATGAGGGTACATTAAAACTAATAGATTAAAATCAAGCTTAAAATAAACATAAAAGCTGGAAATGAGAAATGGAAACCAAATGCAGCGTGGCTTTTGTTCAGCATCAGAAAGAAAACATTTCAGGTTGTCAAATCCTTCAACCCTTCTCTCTCTTTTAGATGCCAGCTAACTTGCTGTGCGTCTAGAATGTCATGCATTTCTAACAGATTAAAATGCTGGCAGTTTGGTGAACCTTATATGGGCTTCGTGATGCACTCCAGGATTAATGGATGCCTGCATTGTTTGAAATTCGAACGATCTCAGAATTATAGATCTTCCTTCAGCCGTTGTCTAGCCAGTTATCAAGCTCCTAATCCGCTATTAAGTTGTGTGTTGGTATGAAACCCTGCAGTAAAGGTTTGATCGGCTAGGCCCTAGAGCAGCAGGGATATTGGCTTGGACCGCCAGCACCTGACCACAAGTGAAAGTGGCGAGTGGAGGGGGGGTCGCTTCCCTGCAGGGAGCAGCAATGCTGTTGGGTGTTGGCAGTGCAAGTCATTCTGACAGCAGGCCATCTTAAGGCCCCTCTCGGCAGAGTGCACGTACGGGTCGCTCGGCTGCCCGCTCAGCCGCAGAGTGGTGTACTGCACAAGGTGAAAAAGATAAACAGGCCAAGAATGTCTTGTAATAATACAACAAGAACATGCATTTATATAGCGCCTTTAACGTAGTAAAATGACCCAAGGCGCTTCACAGGAGCGTTATCAAATTTGATAATTGCAATGATCATATCGGCAGTTAAATTCTATTTGTGGCTTGCTTGCAAAATACTATATGATTTTTTAAGTCCTTCAATCCCGTTAGAGGGACTGTGCCTTTAATTGATGACTAAAAGCCATGCTGTGCGTTTGTCTTTACAAAAAGTACAGGGTATTTTAATTGATAAAATTATACCCTGGCCTTGTATTTTCTTCAATTTAAAAAAAAAAGTTGTGTTTTATTCATAACGGTTGTAATAACCACTCGAACGAGCAGTTTGCACGCTCTGGGTAATCTCTGAATTCAAGTTGTTCCGCTTTTCAGTGTATCAGCGAGCGTGCAGTTTGTCCTATATGCTCGTGTTGTAGGATTCTAGTGAAGGTTTCCCCATCCCTCACAGTTCACCAGTCCAGTGTAACACTTGCCACACGAGGCTAATGGAACATTTTGAGCAGTCAGCTTTGATGGATGCATTTTACTTACTTTTAGTGCGAGTCCGACTACACCGACAGTCATTTTTCAGGTAAATGATCCTTAGTTCTAGTTTTAATTATTTGTGTTTGAGTCATCTAGTCCTGATTATGAGAGAGATGATCCTACGATGAATAGTTAGCCAAGAATATAAAGTTCATTAAAATATCTGAGGAATAAAATGTAGCCAATTCAGATATCAGTTGTTAATTCACATGGCTGCTAAAATGAAGAACAGAAATCTTCACAGTTTTCCACTAATGTAGTGATGAGATGTGCTGACCTTGGGCATTAATTGAAAG
Source organism: Squalus acanthias (assembly GCA_030390025.1). Classification (NCBI taxonomy): domain Eukaryota; kingdom Metazoa; phylum Chordata; class Chondrichthyes; order Squaliformes; family Squalidae; genus Squalus; species Squalus acanthias. The sequence goes on along the minus strand of CM059432.1, from coordinate 142,584,864 downwards.
CTTTCAACAACAACTTGTATTTACATAGCGCCTTTAACATAGTAAAACGTCCCAAGCCGCTTCACAGGCGCGATTATCAAACAAAATTTGACACCGAGTCACATTAAGGGATATTAGGACAGGTGACCAAAAGCTTGGTCAAAGAGGTAGGTTTTAAGGAGCATATTTAAGGAGGAGAGAGAGGTAGAGGCGGGGAGGTTTAGGGAGGGAATTCCAGAGCTTAGGGCTATGTCGAGTTGCTACAAGTCTGGAGGACACCCTGCTTTCCCACACACTTGGGGAATCCTCCGCACAGTTAGGAATTCTACTTTTTTATACCTTCTTCAGGATTATTAATAAATATATAAACAGAGGATCCTGGGCCACGCCACATAACTCTAACATCTAACTAAAACTGCTACTGTCGAGCGTTGCCTTCTATTTCTGTGTGACTTGGCCACCAGTTACCATGACTTGTCTATGACACTCACGTGTCTTCAGGTGGAGAGCATTATGAATATTCTGCAGTATAAGAAAGCATAGTTAAAAATGTTTTTATGCCATTGCATTATCACCGATATACCAGTGCGAATGCTGTTACTTATTTCTGCCACTCTTTCCCTAAATAAATTCTCACAAATGTTATAACCAGCAGTGAGCTACAGTAAAAATATTATGACAAGTGAATACTGCATTGATAACTTGCATGTGACAAAGCGACATTGTTACTCCCAGTTTATTTTGCACTTTAGGGAACTATATGCAACCATTTACTTTTTTTTTTAACGTGCAGATGGCATGTGCACAATATTTTCAATCTTGGATTTTTTTTTACTGTAATCTGATCTAGTATTAATAAAACATGAGAGCTCATGGTTTGCCCAGCCCCTCGTTTTTAATTTGCAGCTCAGTGGGGTGGGTCACTAACTGCAGCATCAAGTTTGCGTTCTACTGAACTGCATAGTCTGAAAGTCAGCTTGTACCTACTGCAGTTTAATAGAATTGTATCCAGTTCAGCAAGGTCAGCCTGAAAATGTGCTTCATTCGCCAAGAAAGTGGAGAAAAATGCCACAATATAAGCTGGAACTCAGAAATGTCGGTTGTGCTTTCTTCAACAACAAAAAAAAATCTGAACCAAAAGCAAAATACTGCGGATGCTGGAAATCTGAAATAAAAACAGAAAATGCTGGAAATACTCAGCATCTGTGGAGAGAGAGAGAAACAGAGTTAACGTTTCAGGTCGATGACCCTTCGTCAGAACTGGAAAAAGTTAGAGCTATAACAGGTTTTAAGCAAGTGCGGGGGAGAGGGGAGGATAGAACAAAAGGGAAGGTCTGTGATAGGGTGGGAGGCAGGAGATGGTAATGGGACAAGTAAAGAAATAAAAGATGGGTCGAGAGGAGGTGTAAATGGGAAATGGCAGAATCATCAACAGCTGCCATCTGAAAAAATAGGGGCTGGGGTTATGGTCTGAAATTATTAAACTCGATGTTGAGTCCTGAAGGCTGTAAAGTGCCTAATCGAAAGATGAGGTGCTGTTCCTCGAGCTTACGTCGGGCTTTGTTGGAAAAGTATAAGAGGCCAAGGGCAGAGAGCTCAGAGTGGGAGTGGAGCGGAGAATTAAAGTAACAGGCGACCGGAAGCTCAGGGTCACGCTTGCGGACTGAACGGAGGTGTTCCGCAAAGCGGTCATACAATCTGCATTTGGTCTCCCCAATGTAGAGGAGACCACATTGTGAGCAGTGAATACAGTATACTAAATTGCAAGAAGTACAAATAAATCGCTGTTTCACCTGGGAGGAGTGTTTGGGGTCCTGGACGGTAGAAAGGGAGCAGGTAAAAGGGCAGGTGTTGCATTTCCTGCGCTTGCACAGGAAGGTACCTCCTTGGATACAGGGTTGGTGCCAGAGGACTGGAGAACTGCAAATGTTTACACCCTTGTTCAAAAAAGGGTGTAAGGATAAAACCAGCAACTACAGGCCAGTCAATTTAACCTTGGGGAAGCTTTTAGAAACGATAATCCGAGACAAAATTAACAGTCACTTGGACAAGTGTTGATTAATTAAGGAAAGCCAGCACAGATTTGTTAAAAGCAAATTGTGTTTAACTAACTTGATTGAGTTTTTTGATGCGGTAACAGAGAGGGTTGATGTGGTGTACATGGGCTTCCAAAAGGCGTTTGATAAAGTGCCACATAATAGGCTTACCAGCAAAGTTGAAGCCCATGGAATAAAAGGGACAGCGGCAGCATGGATACGAAATTGGCTAAGTGACAGGAAACAGTAGTGGTGAACAGTTGTTTTTCGGACTGGAGGAAGGTATACAGTGGTGTTCCCCAGGGGTCGGTACTAGGACCACTGCTTTTCATGATCTATATTAATGACTTAGACTTGGGTGTATAGGGCACTATTTCAAAATTTGCAGATCACACAAAACTTGGAAGTATAGTGAACAGTGAGGAGGATAGTGTTAGACTTCAAGAGGACATAGACAGGCTGGTGGAATGGGCGGGCACGTGGCAGGTGAAGTTTAACGCAGAAAAGTGCAGTGATACATTTTGGTTCGACAAACGAGGAGAGGCAATATAAACTAAAGGGTACAATTCTAAAGGGGGTGCATGAACAGAGAGACCTGGGGGTATATGTGCACAAATCATTGAAGGTGGCAGGACAGGTTGAGAAAGCGGTTAAAAAAGCATATGGGATCCTGGACTTTATAAATAGAGGCACAGAGTACAAAGGCAAGGAAGTTATGATGAATTTCTATTAAACACTGGTTCGACCACAACTGGAGTATTGTGTCCAATTCTGGGCACCGCACTTTAGGAAGGATGTGAAGGCCTTAGAGAAGGTGCAGAAAAGATTTATAAGAATGGTTCCAGGGATGAGGGACTTCAGTTACGTGGATAGACTGGAGAAGCTGGGGTTGTTTTCCTTAGAGCAGAGAAGATTGAGAGGAGATTTGATAGAGCTGTTCAAAATCATGAGGTGTCTAGACAGAGTAGATAGAGAGAAACTGTTCCCGTTGGTGGAAGGGTCGAGAACCAGAGGACACAGATTTAGGGTGATTGGCAGAAGAACCAAAGGCAACATGAGGAAAAACTTTTTTACACAGCGAGTGGTTATGATCTGGAATGCACTGCCTGAAAGGGTGGTGGAGGCTGATTCAATTGTGGCTTTCAAAAGGGAATTAGATAAGTACCTGAAGGAAAAAAATTGCAGGGCTACGGGGAAAGTGCGGGGGAGTGGGACTAGCTGAAGTGTTCTTGCGGAGAGCCGGCACGGGCTCGACGGGCCGAATGGCCCTCCTTCTGTGCTGTAACCATTCTATTCTATGATTCTGTGTCAGAAGGTTGTGAGTTCAAGCCCCACTCCAGAGTCTTGAGCACAAAAATCTAGGCTGACACTCCAGTGCCAGCGCTGAGAGAGTGCTGCACTGTTGGGAGGTGCCATTTTTCAGATGCGATGATAAACTGAGGCTCCAGCTGTCCTCTGAGGTTAAAGATCCCACGGCACTATTTTGAAGAAGAGGGGAGTTCTCCCCGGTGTCCTGGGCCAATATTTATCCCTCAACCACCATAACTAAAAACAGATGATCTGGTCATTCCTATTTCTTATGTTCTTATTATCACATTGCTGTTTGTGGGAGCTTGCTGTGTGCAAATTGGCTGCCGTGTTTCCTACATTACAACAGTGACTACTCTTCAAAAGTACTTCATTGTCTGTAAAATGGATGTCCTGAGGATGTGAAAGGCGCTAAAGAAATGTGAGTTCTTTCTTTTCAGAGGCTGTTCATGTGCCTCCTTTTCCAGGGAGTTGTACAGCTTATTCTCTCTCATTTGCGGGGCTGTTCTGCCACCATTATTAGTGGGTGTTCAGCCTGGGCCTCCTCTGCCCCTTACACAGTTATTTTTTATGATTGCCCAGGTTCCCTTGCCTTTAACTTGGGTGCTAGTCTGGACTAGTTGAGGTTGGTTAGTAATCGATTTGGTTCAATCTGCTTTTGTGCGATCTGTTCAATTCCTATTCTGGAGTTCCTCAGCACCTTGCTTATCTTAGTTTGAAATTTAGATAGTCTCACTGCGAAATTTTGTATTGGTTGAACTTTATAAACATACATTGTAAAAAAAAAAAAAACAAGTTGTGTGCAGAATAATGTAGCGGAATGCACACGATTACAATAAAAAGCCCTTCTCCTCAGTGCTTCTCTATATCCCACCACTCGTTTCCTGCCCCCTGGAGTCTGTGGTAGGAGCCATATTGCCAAAGATGATTTAAGGAGAAAATAAAATAAATGGGAATATCTGATTGCTGGTCGTTTAAAAGCCTGTCGGGTCTGAAGCCTGGCAGACATGCAACCCTCCGACAGTCGTGATTGCCCCCTTTAGGTCTTTAGTGGTTTGGTGGGTCCCATCATGGGCGGACTGCCACGTGGGTATTTCTCTGATCCCTGGCGGTTTGAGGCTGTGGTCGGTGTTTGATCCTTGCCTCCTGGTGGGCACATGTTGCTATCCCCTGCCTGTTGGTTGGTGAGTGTGTGCCTTACTCCCAGCGTGGAAGGAAACTGCAATGCCGCGGGTTTGAGATGCAATCCATGTATTGGACCCTGGGCTTCATTATTCCAAACACCAGAGTTTAAGAATCATAAAAATAGAATCATAGAATAGTACAGCACAGAAGGAGGCCGTTCGGTTCATCGAGTCTGCTGCGCTGGCTCTTTCGAAGAGCAAGCTGCTTGAATCCTGCTTCCCTCCCATTAGAAAAGAATTGCAATGGTATCCGTCATTGGTAACTTGCAATCTTTAGGTTTAAGAAACTAGCTTAACCAACGGTCAAAACAAATAATTTCAAAGCATTTGTGCTTTGGCAGAGTTGAGCTCAGTTTGTGGACAGGCATTGCCTGGTTGTAAAGGGATAAATTTTAATGTCCAGCTGTTTAACATTAGGGGGCACCACGCGGTAATCGTGACAACTTGTCTGTCTACGCAGACCAAATAGATGTCCCATAACTAGCTCAGGCAGCATTCCACGGTGTTGCCCACACTTTGGATATGCTGCTTGACCTGATTTGTCTATTCCTGCTACATTTGTGTTTCCCAATAAAAATATTCAGCCCAGTAAAAAAATAAAAGGCTTCCAAGGTCATTCTTCTCCCAAGTCAGAGTTTTGAGGTGATAATCTGTGCAATTGAATGCCGTTTTATCTCCCGACGATACGGCATTCTGTTCAAATCAGTTTGCTGTTCGGTGAAGTAATGATCCTTTTTGGAAATTAGCTGCCTATATAATGTTAGAAATCTGGCAGTGTTTTACTCGTCAAACGGTTTCTGTTTCCATTGCGACTCTTCTCACTTCTAACACTGGTTTGTCGGTCAGCACTTCTAGTTGTGTTCTAGTTTGTGTGATTTTTATCTCTGGGTTCCCAAGGACTGACATCTGCAGCCAAGTTAAAAACGCACTCTGCATCAAAGCTGTTCCTTGAGGGACTGGAACTCCCCTGGCATCTGATTAGGGCTGTTTCGGTTTGCATGGGAATGGGAGGCCAGTAAAGAAAGGGCTTCTGTTCTCCTCCAGCAGAAATGTAACTTTCTTTATCAGCTGGGGAAAGGAAGTAATAAGCAATCTCCTCTACTCCTTTAGCCCCACTTGAAAGCTTTTATCGTACTGACCAGTTATGGGAACCAAGTGTGTGAAAGGTGCCTGTACCTACCGGCAAATGAAAATTAAAGGACATGTTTCTTTGCCCTTTGGGTCCACCCATGTGATTCAGTTTCTTTGAAACCACCGTCGTCTTTGGCTTAAAGACACAGCTGGACAGGGCGCGCTGATTGATGGTGACAAAAGGGTTTGACTTCTCCACAGGATTTGGTCATTATAGCTTCAGTGCCAGTGCTACCTGGTGATTATCACCACCATTCCAGGGTAGACGCACTTAAGAAGATATTCAGGCATGTGTCGGTGGGGTGGGGTGGGTGGGTGGGGGAATCAAGGGTCAGAGTTGGACCCGGAGTTCAGCTGCAGGACAACAGCTGGTGCCTGTGTCCCCGGGTGGACCATTACTGGAGCATCACCTCCGTGGCACTGTAACATTGATCTCGTCAGGAAAGTATATTTTTAAAATGAGCCCAACTGAGCATGTCTTCAGAAATTGATTTCCAAAAATGACGATAGCACTATCATGTGGAATTATAAAAGCTTTTGTTATCCTAAGTATCAGTATACAGCTAATATGAGTTGGAATAGAACATAAAAAAACAATGACGAGCTCTTTCTCTGCACAGGGAAGGAAACAATTATAGCAAGCATAATAAGGTGGTAGTTAAGGGCCCGTGATTTGAATAATCTTAGAATGTTTACTTGAGTGTTTTTGAAAGAGAACTCATTACGTCTTTGTTAATCTGATTAGGATTGAAGAGAGGCATGACTTCCCCCTCGAAACTAGTATTAAAAATTGGCATTGGTTAGACAGGAAGTCGACTTTGCATATTCAGTTTCCAAAAAAAGTAATTGTAGCTACTAGTAAAGTGGTCCTTCTGTTATATAACTTACTTTAATTGTGCCAAAGATGAAGGGCTACAGTTGGAGTATGGATTTGCAAGAAGTGGCAACACGGTGGCATAGTGGTTAGCACTGGTGCCTCACAGCGCCAGGGACCCGGGTTCGAATCTGGCCTCGGGTAACTGTCTGTGTGGAGTTTGCACATTCTCCCCGTGTCTGCGTGGGTTTCCTCCGGGTGCTCCGGTTTCCTCCCACAGTCCAAAAATGTGCGGGTTAGGTTGATTTGGTTATGATAAATTGACCCTTAGTGTTAGGGGGGGATTAAATATGTGGGGTTACGGGGATAGGATGGGATATGTTAGGGGGGAATTAAATACGTGGGGTTACGGGGATAGGGTGGGATATGTGTCGGTGCAGGCTCGATGGGCCGAGATGGCCTCTATCTGTACTGTGGGGATTCTGTGAAAGCAGGGACAGGGTACTGGATTTGGATGATCAGCCATGATCGTATTGAATGGTGGAGCAGGCTCGACGGGCCGAATGGCCTACTCCTGCTCCTAGTTTCTATGTTTCTAAGTGAGCAACTCGTACTTAAACACACTAACATAGAATAAAGGAGCACGTACGTGTCCCGCACTGTACCAGTTGCGATTTTTATTAGGAAATGCAGAAAATTAATAAGGGAACATCAGCTTTAAGGGGCAGCACCCAGGAGTAAAATACCCGTGGGTGATTATGCACGCTCAACCCGCTGTTCCGTGCCTAGCAGAGACTGGGCACTTGCCCACGTGGAGTTTTGTGCGCCTCCTGGTTACAGCTTAAAAACTGACATTGATGGGGGCTTGTCTGCAGGTCACTGACCCACCTTTTCAATCAGAAAATGGCGCAAGGCCCAAGGAGAAAGCTTAAAGAGGGGGAAGAAATTACTAAAAAAAAAAGTTTTAAAAAGTAGCCGAGAGAGTAAATGCATCATTTGGGGTGGCACTGAATCGTGCAGGTCAGGGAGGTTCCTGGTCCCTATGGAAGGACATATTGGGTGGAAATATCTTCAGGCTGAAGAAGGAACAAACTCAAGGACGTTCCCAAGGGCTGCACAGCCAATGAAGTACTTTTGAAGTGTAGTCACTGTTGTAATGTGGGAAACACGACAGCCAAATTGCTCATCGCAGGGTCCCACAAACAGCAATGAGATAATGACCAGATAATCTGTTTTTAGGTGTTGGGTGAGAGATAAATATTGGCCCAGGATACCAGGGAGAACTCCCCTGATCATCTTCGAAATAGTGCCATGGGATCTTTTGACGTCTACCAGAGAGGGCAGACGGGGGTTTGGGTTGAGGTCTCGTCCGAAAGACAGCTCCTCCGACAGTGCAGCACTCCCTCAACACTGCACTGGGAGTGCCAGCCTAGATTCTTGTGCTTGAACCCACAACCTTCTGACTCAGAGGCGAGACTGCTACCCACTGAGCCATGGTTATAACAGAAAGGGTTGACGGGAATCGCGCCCAGACGCGTGACTTTTAATGATATGCAGATCCAGATGTTGGGATTCAGGTGACATTTATCAGTTGCTTCCACTCGCTCACGTGGTTAGAATGTTCTTTAAGCTCGTAAATTGTAATGTATCGTTCTGAATGAGTCAAATTTCAGATGTATTTTAGGGCAGAAGAACTCACTGTTTCTGGCTGCAAATTGAATACTTGGCAACCATACAACTGTGGTATAACTGAAAGCTTGTAAACCATAAAACACTCTGTTCTAAATTAGTCTTGAGTGATGTTATGATGTGCGGTGTAATTTTCCCAACTTCAAGATGTGTGTGTCAAAGTCATGTATTTCTGCGGTGGGAGAGCTCAGCCTTGTTACCTGCAGATAGGGCTCTGTCTCCCCAATCTTTAATTCAATTACCTAAAGATACCAAAAATGCATCTAAAGTCTGGGATTCTTCCAGTACTTGTAAGAAAGCAAAATAATTGCCAAAATACCTTTGTTAAAAAGTGAGAATTCTTCGAAAATATGCTGCTGAGCTCGGTGTTTACTTGCAGTATTAAGTTCCCAAGAAATTATTGAACAATTGTCTTTTTGGAAGAGGGAGTCGTATTTTAACCAGGAAGACGATGTTTACCATCCATCCTTCTCCAGCCGAGGAATCATCGAATCTTACAGCACAGAAGGAGGCCATTCAGCCCATCGTGCCTGTTCCGGCTCTTTGAAAGAGCGATCCAATTAGTCCCACTCCCCCCGCTCTTTCCCCATAGACCTACAGAGGTTTCCGTTGCCAGTATTTATCCCATTTTCTTTTGAAAGTTACTATTGAATCTGCTTCCGCCATCCTTTCAGGCAGTGCATTCCAGATCACAACAACTCACTGCGTATAAAAAATTCTCCTCATCTCGCCTCTGATTCTTTTGCCAATTACCTTAAATCTGTGATTTCTGGTTACCTCCCACCAGTGGAAACAGTTTCTCCTTATTTACAAAAGGCAAAATACTTGCGGATGCTGGAAATCTGAAATATAAACAGAAAATGCTGGAGATACTCAGGTCAGGCAGCATCTGTGGAGAGAGAAACAGAGTTAACATTGCAGGTCTGGGACCTTTTGTCAGGACTGGTCTCCTTACTCTCTTTTGGTAAATAAGGAGAAATGTATCGAGCCTTTGTAGATTGTGATTTTGTGTCTAGCAGTTGCCAGTGTGACGAAGAGGCCCACTGTGAATTTAGTGGGGTGGCGGGGTTTATGGGCAGCTGTCAACATTTCGATCCCCTGAGGTGAAAATCCCGGAGAGAACTGATGAAGCCCGTAAAATGCAGAGAAAATTGGAGTAGAAACCTTAACTGCCCGAGCTCCCAGGTACTCCCATAAAAGATTACGCCCCTCTTAGTTACAACAAAATACAGCGTCTCCACCTTTAGCACCTAGTTAGACTTCATTACACTATAAGTCGTTAACCGTTGATCCCTCAAGTGCTCTTAGTGGTGTTCACACTAGTTTTCAATCCACTTAACAGCTGCACCAGATTTTCTGTTTAGTTACGTACTTTAAAAAAATTAATTGCTGCAGTGTTGATGCCGCTGACAAGTCTGGCATTTATTGCCTGTTCCTACATGCCGGCCTTCTTGAACCGCTGATGGTAGCGGGTTCGATACACCTGAGTGGGCACTTCAAAGGGCAGTTAGGAGTCGACCACGTTGGTGCGGGACTGGAGTCACATATAGGCCCGGACCGGGTAAGGACGGCAGGTTTCCTTCCCTAAAGGGACATCAGTGAATCTTTGAAAGAATGCGTAGAAAAAGAAAAATGTTTTTTGAAACCGTGTATCGTGAATAAACTTTTTAAATGGGGTAGGCGCAAAAAGCACTGGTTTCTGTGAACAGTTAAAACATTTTTAATACACTTGTTCATCTTACTGCACCTTGGGTTGTGAGAGGCCAGTTGTGAAAATGCATCTGTTATGTACTGGATGTAAATGTTAGGAAGAGACCCAGATGTTTTGGAAGTTTTTACTTTTTGTTTTAATAATGCAATTTGTGATTATTATTAAATAGCATTACTGAGAGCTTTTTAACTGCCCATTCTACCATTCTCTTGCAAAAAAAAAAAACCAGAAGAAATCTCTTAACACAAAATGTCAAATATCTATGTCAACACAGACATTTAATACTAAAGGATTAAGTTTAGGAGCGCAGCCAAGATTTTTTTTTAATTGACGGCAGAGCAAGCCTGCTGGCTAAATCCGATGCAATTTTATTTCTTTTTTTCTGTTACTGCCCCTCCAGTGCTTTCCCAAGCTTCAGACCTTTCAGCGAGCTCGGAGATTTGAATGCCTGCAATTTTGGGGACAGCGATCTCAACAGCGCTTAAACCCCAATGACCACTCTAGGCAGTCGGAACGTGATGGAGGCGGTTGATAGTGTCACTTCATCCGTCCGAAGAGCAGCCAGACTTTGGAAATTTAATTAAAAATCTACTCCTGTGGTCCATGGGTGCTTAACATTCAAGTACAATTTGGAATTAAATTTAATGACACGTTGATGGATGGCAAGTGCTTCAAACAAAGTGATGAGTTTTAGTGAACCCATAGCCTTTCCTTTATCTCTGTTTCTGCTTCTGTTCAGTGGCTCGGTGGAACCAAGTCAGAATGAGTGCAAATTGTTGGATGATTGCCATTACAAGTGTCAAAGTGTTCCTTCTCACCTTATTATCAGAATAGATGTACTATTTTAGGAATGAGCATTAACCTTGCCCTCCCCCCCCCCCCTCCTCCCGCCCATTAAATACCTCCTTTCTCAAGTGAATAGAATCCAGTTACTTGAAAGTTTGAGCGTGAAGCGAGGCCACATTTACGCTGAAGCCTGTGGGAAAGTGTTGTGTTGAGAAGATGTCAAGTCTCTTGAGTTCAAGTAAACTCTCTCCACTTTAATTGTCTTTTTGAAAGGTGCGTTAGAAGTCATTTCAGCAGTCAGATCTGAATGATTGGGGGTGGTGGAGAGGTGAGGGGATTAATGGCTCGACACCATGAGCTCAAACAGTGCCAGTCTGGGACTATACCTAATTCCTCCTCTGTTGACTTCCAGCTTGCAGGTCGTGGCAAAAAGGAGACCAAGTACTCGCTAAAGGTCGTGGAAGATATGCTGGAAGCTTTGCAGATCACGCAATCATGAAGCCATTGCACTAGTCTGGATCAACCACAGCCGAACCTGCCACTTCAGTGATATTGTGGAACCTCTATTGTCAGCACCCCTTCTCTCTCTTCCTCACCGGCCCCCCCGTCAGTGATGCAAACTTGGCCGACGAACTTTATTCTGTGAATGTAACTCGGAGTCCCACTGCCTGTGGGGCTGATACTTCACATCAGTGACAATTAAATGATATTCAGACGCGAAACAACCATTAGAGACTAGCAGCAGCTTGTAATGTTTGAGACGTCGTTAAAAGAAATATTTAAGATTCAATGAAAAAGCACATTCACAAAATAAAGTAACCGTTTCACCAGTTGATGGTGATCTAGCGATCTCTCACTCAGAGACCTCCCTCATTGAAAGAAATGGCCTGAGCCCACTGTTGCAGGTGAGAGGACGGCTACTCCCGAGTCTGAATGCAGCTATCAGAACTTAGCCAAGCTGTGTTTCATGTCTGTTGCACTAGGATTTGCTCAGACTAGTGGCGTGAATCAAAGGCAGCAGTCGTGGGCCCAGTGCACTGGCATCACCTCCTGATTCATCTGCTGTGTCACTGCTGAAATACTTCTGCTCGCTGCCTCTGTGCTGGATTACCCTCGAGTGTCAGCCCCAGGTGATGCAGTAACCCCCTCCCTCCCTAAGCCAACGTGCACCATGGATAGTATCCTGTCTAGTTAGCGTGGGATTTGAGCAGGAAACGGACGGCCTGGTGCGCGGCTGAGCTGGGGCCACACGTACCAGGCGGTCCTGTTTCCTGCCCAAATCTCCGAGTGCAGGGACACGTGCAAGAGGTGGCGTGTACCTGACTGGAGTAACCCAGCCGATGGGGGGTGAGGCCAACAGTAACTCACTTACACCAGCCCTGTGTAACTAACAAGGCCGTTAATGCCACTATTTCATTTTCTGATCACTGCTTGAAAATAAGACCCTATCGTAACTTTCACACGGGTACGAACAGGATTCCTAATACACTCCGGCAAGGATACTGGTGGAACAGTTACTGTTTGTACCATTTCTTTCTGTTGCCTTTGCTTACACTTCCTCTAGCCATCTTTGTAAATTGTCATGGGTAGCAATTATAGGTTTGACCTATTGCAGCAGAGACTTTGTAATAGAGCACCTACAGGCTACCAAAGGAGAATGCTGTGCATTTTGAACAGTTAAGATTGCTTGTGTTTAATTTGAGCTGCATATTCGCAGTTGGTGAAGTCTGCACCCATGGAGCAGTTCATGGGGGGGGGGGCGATCATGGCCGGTGCGAGGCGTAATTTCTTTCCGCCTGTGATATAGCGACATGTACTATTGCAAACTTTCAATCATTCAGTCAGTTCGCAGAAGTAAATGTCCACTCGGCTCCTCCCGGACTTTGGTGGCTGTTCAGTCCTGCTGCCGCTGTCCAATTATCTTGTGCAATCACTGTGCGCTTCTGTTGGATCGGCGTTTTTTGCATGCTTGGAAAGCATTGCGATAAGTAAAGCAGTGTTGAAATTATAGTTTAATTCTCCCCTCCTCCAGCGAAGGTTCCAAAGTTTGAAAAAGTCTTGACGCAGCCCTCGTTATAAGCACATAACATTAAAGGAATAGTTGAATAATCTTGTCAGAAATGCAAACACTATATTTGACCAGGTTACAGTCCAGTTTTGAAGAGTTGACACTATTCGCCTCCTGTGCTTTTATATCTCCGCGGAAGTGACCCAGAGTGGCGCCGGGAATTCAGCTAAAAGCTGATCAGCACTGGAGCTGTGTAACAGCACCATCTAGTGCACGCGGGTTTAATAAACTGCCTCTGTTTCCATTTATTGTTGAAAATGTTGCCCTTCAATTTAAAAAAAAGGACGGGAAAACTGTGTTTCCGCTGAGGCGAGTCAATGGAGAGCTAGTCCGGGGGAGATGCATCGAGAATAGGCAGTGAAATGTATCTGACTTCAATGGTGCAACTATTCATCCGCGTGAGATGTGCCTAAACTCTTTAAATAGCACCAAGATCTCAAAATCCAGGAAATCAGTCTGAGATTGTGTCCATTTAAATTAAACTGATATTTCTCGAGTGTTTAAATATCTGCTGACTAATTGACCCGCCTTTCAGCCCGTGTCTCTCTCTGTGATCCTGGTACTTTATAATGCAGTGCCAACAAGGCATGGGATTGTTTCTGCAGTGGTTAAGCTGTGCCTACTCATGTAGGATAGTAGCAACGAGGGTGGGCAATTGAGGTCATGCTGTCTCCCAGCACAGCTTGTGCAAGCTAAGTCAAGTATGTGAGTGCAGTCAAGTACAATACATGCTTGGACTGTTGCTTCCAGGCCTCTATCATCAGCTCCTTCCCATTGAGAATAGATGATGGGGCAGTCAGCACCTTTCTGTCAGTAGAAATTGAAATGTGGCTCACTACTGCCAGAATTAACAACATTTGCATTTATATAACACTTTTAACAGTAAAACTTCCCAAGGCACTTCACAGGAATATAATCGGACAAAGAAAATTGACACCAAGCCACATGAGATATTGGGACAGGAGACCAAAAGGTTGGCCAAAGTGGTAGGTTCAAAGGCGGAGAGGTTTAGGTTGGGAATTCCAGAGCTTAGGGCCAAGGCAGCTGAAGACACGGCCGCCAATGGTGGAGCGATTAAAATCGAGATGTACAAGAGGCCAGAGCTGGAGGCACACAGGGATCTCGGAGGGCTGGAGGAGGTTACAGAGATAGGGAGGGACGGGGTCATGGAGGGATTTGAACACAATGACAATTTTAAAATTGAGGTGATGGCTGAACAGGACTTGGTGCAGGTTAGGACACGGGGTAGCAGAGTTTTGGATGAGCTGGAGATTCTGGAGGGTGGGAGCTGGGAGGTCGGCCAGGAGAGCATTGGAGTATTAACAAAAAAAACCTTTTCTGATGGGTAAATTAAGAAGCAAACTTTACATCTGTAGCAATTACATTACCACTGAATACAACTCGCCACCCCTTGGAGGCACTCTTTTTCCTTGTAACCCATCCTGTGCACCAGAAATGTTGGGCTACTGAGACCAAAGTTAAAGTTTAAAGGCAGTGTGAATACCTCTTTATAGACACAATTGTCAAACTTGGTTGCAACATATTGATATTACATGCCCATAGTGTACAGTGTGTGTGTTGCATCATATGTGGGAGGTTTCAGTCGTGATTGAACTTGGCTGGCACTATGAGGAGTGGCAAGCTGTGTATACAACTGATTACCCGCTGTGTATACTGCCCATTGCCCGCTGTGTATACTGCCCATTGCCCGCTGTGTATACTGCCCATTGCCCACTGTGTATACTGCCCATTGCCCACTGTGTATACTGCCCATTGACCACTGTGTATACTGCCCATTGCCCGCTGTGTATACTGCCCATTGCCCGCTGTGTATACTGCCCATTGCCCACTGTGTATACTGCCCATTGCCCGCTGTATACTGCCCCTTGCCCACTGTGTATACTGCCCATTGCCCGCTGTGTATACTGCCCATTGCCCGCTGTGTATACTGCCCATTGCCCACTGTGTATACTGCCCATTGCCCGCTGTGTATACTGCCGATTAACCGCTGTGTTGGTGCCTAGTGGGTTTCAACTTGTGCCACCCGCGCTGTGAGGGTTGTCCTATTCGGGTGGGGTAGATTGTGCTCCAGATGCTGGATGTGCAAGCCATGTTGTGAGGGCTTGGCGATGTCAATCTGTTGACTAGCTACTGCAGTGATCCAGGAATGGAAATCAGATTTTGAAGAATGTCTGTGGTTCAGCCTCGGTGAGTTTGTGATTTCCTCAGAAATGGCTGATTGGGAGAGATAACACTTTCTTATATATTCTGTGAGTTTGCAAACTGATGCATTGAGGTTAGACATCCTTGCACTGCAATCTAATCTCTATAGCTGCAATTGAAATGAGTCTCCTAGCTGGGTGTCAGAATGTTACATGCGCCTTTACATTGCATTGCAAACAGCAATGGTTGTGCTTCACGGAAACAGTCATCTAAATAGAATGATTTTCAATACATTCGAGGCACCAAGAGCACCCCAGACAAGGCGGTGAGTATGCTGTGTGGTCAGATGATACAAAGCATAGTAAGGAGAGGTGGTGAGACGGGTACCTCTCTCAACTTGCTGCTACCAGTGTGGTAGGATGTGAGGGTGTTTTAATGAGCTGTTTCCTCTTGCAATGCTCTCGCCACTCTTCCCAGAAGCAAACGCCGTGTTCCCTATGATCCAAACACTGTCGCTTTCCAGTGTCCGGCCGTGCCCCTGCAGGGACCCCGCACCCTTTCGGACTCTCAGTCCTGGATTGGTATTGTCCCAGCACTTCATTTCTCAACAAGTCACCCTGGGAGCCAGTATTATCAACACGCAATACTGCACTGGGCTCAGATTCGGAATGAACTAACTCTGTTTACAGAAATTAAACAAGTTGAGAGAAGTGGGGGTACTCCAATACTAGGGCCCATAAATTTAAGATAAATAAATCCAATAGGGAATTCAGGAGAAACTTATTTACCCAGAGAGTGGATAGAATGTGGAACTCGCTACCACAGGGAGTGGTTGAGGCGAATAGCAGAGATGGATTTAAGGGGAAACTAGATGAGTACATGAGGGAGAAAGGAATAGAAGGATAAGCCAATAGGGTGAGATGAAGTAGGGTGGGAGGAGGCTCGTGTGGAGCATAAACACCGGCACGGAGCAGTTGGGCTGAATGGCCTGTTTCTGTGCTGTAAATTCTGTGTAATCTCTAAAGTTAAACAAGTTGGACACATACAGAATAGTGGAAGCATATCTGCAATGAGAGCAGTAAATGACCTGATCTTTTGAAAGCCCTCTGTTCCAAACAGAAGTGAAACATGGTGGCAGTCTCCAACAATCTAACGCACTCCAGCACTTGTTTCTAGTTGTGTTTCCCACACTCAGACACTGCCGTGTGATCACTATGGGAGCATTTTTTAAATTTGAAAGCAAATTTATATCCAGACTCCTGAATGTTCCATATCTAGGATTTTATTTGAAGAATGCAAGCCCATTTTTTTTTTACCCAACATTTTGTAGCAAGGGGTGTTAAGAGTGAGGCAAGGATTCAAATAAGCGTTAGAAAAAAAACAATCGTTTTTTTGGTATCTATATTCTGAGGAGTGAGGGACTTCAGTGTATGTGTAGAGACTAGGGGAAGCTGGGATTGTTCTCCTTAGAGCAGAGAAGGTTAAAGGGAGATTTAATACAGGTGTTCAAAACATAGAATCTAGGAGCAGGAGTAGGCCATTCGGCCCGTCGAGCCTGCTCCACCATTCAATACGATCATGGCTGATCATCCAAATCCAGTACCCTGTCCCTGCTTTTAATCCCCACAGTACACATATCCCACCCTACCTCCGTAACCCCACGTATTTAATTCCCCCTAACATATCCCATCCTATCCCCATAACCCCACATATTTAATCCCCCCCTAACACTAAGGGTCAATTTATCATAGCCAAATCAACCTAACCCGCACATTTTTGGACTGTGGGAGGAAACCGGAGCACCCGGAGGAAACCCATGCAGACACGGGGAGAATGTGCAAACTCCACACAGACAGTCACCCGAGGTCAGATTCGAACCCGGGTCCCTGGCGCTGTGAGGCACCAGTGCTAACCACTATGCCACCGTGTTGCCCTAAATGAAGCCCTTTGGGACGACGTCATCATTTCTGTAGTCGGCAGGATTCGAATCTGCGCGGGGAAACTCCAATGGATTTCTAGCCCATCGACGTAGCCACTCGGCCACGACTACCCCGACATAGAAACATAGCAGATAGGAGCAGGAGTAGGCCATTCGGCCCCTCGAGCCTGTTCCGCCATTTAATGAGATCATGGCTGATCATCCAAATTCAGTACCCTGTCCCTGCTTTCTCCCCATATCCCTTGATCTCTTTAGCCTTAAAAAATATATCTAACTCCTTCTTGAATATATTTAATGAATTGGCCTCAACTGCCTTCTGTGGTAGAGAATTCCACAGGTTCACCACTCTCTGGGTGAAGAAATTCCTCCTCATCTCTGTCCTAAATGGCTTACCCCTTATCCTTAGACTGTGACCCCTGGTTCTGGACTCCCCCGCCATCGGGAACATCCTTCCTGCATCTAGTCTGTCTAGTCCTGTTAGAATTTTATAAGTTTCAATGAGATCCTCTCTCATTCTTCTAAACTCCAGCGAATATAAGCCCAATCGACCCAATCTCTCCTCATACGTCATTCCTGCCACCCCAGGTATCAGTCTGGTGAATCTTCGCTGCACTCCCTCCAGGGCAAGAACATCCTTCCTCAGATAAGGCGACCAAAACTGCACACAATACTCAAGGTGTGGTCTCACCAAGGCCCTGTACAACTGCAGCAAGACATCCTTGCTCCTGTACTCAAATCCTCTCGCTATGAAGGCCAACATACCATTTGCCTGCTGCACCTGCATGCTTACCTTCAGCGACTGGTGCACAAGGACACCCAGGTCTCGTTGCACTTCCTCTTCTCCCAATCTATTGCCGTTCAGATAATAATCTGCCTTCTGTTTTTGCCACCAAAGTGGATAACCTCGCATTTATCCACATTATACTGCATCTGCCATGCATCTGCCCAATCACCCAACCTGTCCAAATCATACTGGAGTTTCTCGGCATCCTCCTCACAGCACACACGCCCACCCAACTTTGTGTCGTCTGCAAACTTGGAGATATTACATCTAGTTCCCTCGTCTAGATCATTAATATATATTGTGAGGAGTTTTGATAGAGTAGATAGGGAGAAACTGTTTCCACTGACAGGAGGGTCGGTAACCAGAGGACACAGATTTAAAATAATTGGCAAACAAAGTAGAGGGGAGATGAGGAGAATTCTTCTTACACAGCTGTTATGATCCTGAAAGGGCGGTGGAAGCAGATTCAACAATAACTTTCAAAAGGGAATATTTGAAAGGGAAAAATAAATGCGGGGCTATGGGGAAAGTGGGAATGGTTGGAGAGCCCTTTCAAAGAGCCGGCACAGGCAGGATGGTCCGAATGGCCTCCTCCTGTGCTGTGTGTTTCTGTGGACTGTCGGCAGTGTTTTCTGGCAGTGCTTGAATACATGCTCTGAGGAAGTGCCAGCTGATGTTGTCGCTCCTGATTTCACAGTATGGTGGAGTTATGGAGACTCATTTAACAATTCGCTGGGCAGGAAAAGGAATCTAAATACTGAAAATGACCAGTTATGTTGAGGGGGTTGATCATGCTGAATTTAACCAGCTTGCTGTGACACACACACCGGCAGCTGCGAAGGTGGATGTGAGATGGCTTCGGACTTTAATACCCCGGGACCGCCAGAAACATTGTAGGCAGTGAAATGAAAGGTTACTGTCAAGTATAGCATCTGCTCGCTCGTAAAACATTTGTGAACCAGAGATACAAATGGTAGTTTCTGCTTCAGAAACTCGGGGTTGTGAGTTGTTTAATGTTATCCATCCTATCATTTATTGAGGCCACCGTCAGTTTTCCCTTGACACAGTTCCTCGGATGCCCAGGACCTGTCCGTACCATTACAGTCATGGCGTGTTGTTCCTTTCTAACTTACAGCAGCAACTTTCCTTTAAAGACTTCTTACAGTGAGCGCTGTTGCTGCAGTGGATCCGATGGCTAATATGTCAGAAAAGAAAGAAAAGCTCCTTAACAGCTAGGCTTGCACACAATACACCGGTGGTAGCAGTCGGTGGACATTTGAAGTTGATTTTTTTTTCATGATATATGGATTTTCAGCAGCGTGTAGAAATAGCACAACACTGAGGAAACCACATTTACTGAATAGCTTATTTGTCTTTATGTCTAAATACATAACACTTGTGGAGCTGACTCGCACATATGCAGATTCCTTTAAGCGTTCCCATCTGTCGGAACTCGAGGAATCAGCGAGGAAGACATCTGCTTCTGTGGCGTAGGTGTGTAGGCCATGTGAGGTGAATGGGCACACAAGGGAGATCATTGGATCACATCTCCACTGGAAGCCAAGGTTGTGGCACATCTGGAATAAATGACCCCTGCATGCCAAAGCTATTGAATTAATATTGAAGGGAGAAATGTTCATGTTGATCAGCCAGGCCATTTGACTTCATACCTGAAGCATGAAGCTCTTTAACTGTTCTATGAGTTAATAAATTACATATTGTAGGAAACAGATTTTCACTAATGAGAGGAAGTTAAGGTTGCCAACCCTTCCAGGATTGTCCAGGAATTAAAGATTAATCTCCCTGCGAGCAAAGACCCGGGAGAAAAAAATCACGGGGGCATTAAAACAGATTGTGGTTACTTTCATTTACTGTGAGGTCTTCTGTTTATTAGTTATAAAAATATCGGAGATGTGAAAAAAGGCTGTTTGACTGACGGTCAAGAATCATCCAACCGATGATTGGCCATGGGAGGGCGGGCGGGGTGTATATGGACCTGCCGGACAACCAATGGGGGGGGGGGGGGGGGGGTGGGACTGGAGGTTATGTGCGTTTGTTGGTAAAATGGTGAGACAAAAAGCAGTGTGCAAGCGTTTTCTGATCATTGTGAATGCTTTACTTCCTTGGTTACTGAATGGTGGTAGATGTTCAGTAAATATACACACATGAAGTACATTTACCTGTGCTGTGTGACTGCATGTAAAGAAAGAACTTGCATTTCTTTCTTAGGCAGTCCCTCGGAACCGAGGATGACTTGCTTCCACATTAAAAATGAGTTCTCAGGTGACTGATGAGTCCGATGCGGGACCTACAGTCTCTGTCACAGGTGTAGCAGACGGTGGTTGAAGGGGCGGGTGGGTGTGGAATGCTTGGGTTGACGTGCGCTCCTTGCGCTGTTTGCGCTTGGCTTTCCCTTGCTCCCGGCGAAGAGACTCGAGGTGTTCGGCGCCTTCCCGGATGCTTCTCCTCCACTTTGTGCGGTCTTGGGCCAGGGATTCCCAGGTGTCGGTGGGGATGTTACACTTTTTCAAGGAGGCTTTGAGGGTGTCCTTGAAGCATTTCCTCTGCCCACCTGGGGCTCTCTTGCCGTGTCGGAGCTCCGAGTAGAGCGCTTGTTTTGGGAGTCTCGTATCGGGCATGCGGACAATGTGACCCGTCCATCGGAGCTGATGGAGCGTGGTCAAAGCTTCAATACTGGGGATGTTGGCCTGAGCGAGAACACTGATGTTGGTGCGCCTATCCTGCCTGAGGAAGAGAGTGTTTGAAGACCAGGACCTCAAACCCGGCACTAAGCTCATGGTCTACAGAGCATGATGTGGAGATGCCGGCGTTGGACTGGGGTGGACAAAAATGAGAAGTCGCACAACACCAGGTTATAGTCCAACAGATTTATTTAATTTTACAAGCTTTCGGAGCAGTTCGCTCCTTCGTCAGGTAAGTTTAGCAGTGAGAGAATCTCCCAGAATTCACAATTTAAACACAGACAAAATATATTCAAATCTTTCCCACATCAAAGAGCATAGCCAAGACAATGAGATGTGTCCCAGGGGGTCCAACATGTCAAACCACCTGCTGGCTGCATATCCTGTCAATCTGTGTAGGTTCTTGTGTTAGCCTTTTTAAAAAAAAACACCTGGGAAGACCGGCCATGATGTCAAGTCACGTTCTGTATCGTGACATGAACCCGATATCGCGATTGAGGCCCTCCTCATGAGTGCGGAACTTGGCTATCAGTTTCTGCTCTATGATTTTGCGCTGTCGTGTATTTCGAAGGCCGCCTTGGAGAACGCTTACCCGCATATCCGAGGCTGAATGCCCCTGGCTGCTGGTCTACAGAGCAGCAGTGATACCCGCCCTGCTGTATGCCTCAGAGACATGGACCATGTACATGCAGGCATTTCTACAGCGCCTTTCACAACCTCAGGATGTCCCAAAGCGCTTCACAACCAATGAAGTACTTTTGAAGTGTGGTCACTGTTGTAATGTAGGAAATGTAAAGTAATGTTTTCTACTTAAGTGAGTGCATGTGGCTGAAACATTGTAGCCACGCCTATGACTAGTCAGCAATTTCTATTGGGGACACAATGCCATAAGGCACTTAAATAAATATATGACATTATATACTGGAAATCAGTTAAGTAACATTTTAAAAACGATCGTATATGTACCATTAATATTTCATGGTGTAGAATATACAAATTCAAGTTACTGCCATCCCCCTACATCTGTGGTGATGCCGAGAAAATAAGGGGAATATTCGCAGGAAAAAAGCATGTGAAAAACTGGCGGATTACAAGCGCTAATATCACAAATAAGTAGAGTGGAAAGAAGGTAAGGGATGAAACAGTAACAAGGACAACTTGTATTTAGACAGCACCTTTAATGGCGTAAGGCATCCCAAGGCGCTTCACGTGAGCGTCACCCAGCCAAAGATGGAGGTATTAGGACAGGTGACCAAAAGCTTGGAGAGAGAGGTAGAGAGGCGGAGAGATTTAGGGAGCGAATTCCAGAGCTTTGGGCCCAGGCAGCTGAAGGTGCAGCTGCCAATGGTGGAGCAATTAAAATTGGGGATGTTCAAGAGGCCAGAATTGGAGGAGCGCAGAGATCTCGGAGGGTTGTGGGGCTGGAGGAGGTTACAGAGATAGGAAGCAGCAATGCTATGGAGGGATTTGAAGATAAGTTTGAGAAGTTTAAACATCTGTGGCATTGCTGGGTGATGGGTGAGCGGGACTTGGTGTGAGTTTTGGATGACCTCAAGTTTATGGAGGGTGGAAGATGGGAGGCCGGCCAGGAGAGCGTTGGAATAGTCAAGTCTAGAGGTAACAAAGGCATGGATGAGGGTTTCAGCAGCAGATGAGTGGAGGGAGGGCAGAGACGGGCGATATTGTCATAGAGTCATAGATATTGCGGAGGTGGAAGTAGGCAGTCTTGGTGATGGAAAGGATATGGGGTTGGAAGCTCAGCTCGAGTCAAAAAGGGCTCAGCCTGAGACTGGCCAGGGAGGGGGATGGTATCGGTGGTGAGAGAACCGAGTTTGTGGCAGGGGCCGAAGACAATGACTTCGATCTTCCTAATATTTAATTGGAGTAAATTTCTGCTCAGGATGTCGGACAAGCAAAGTGACATCATAGGCAGTGGAGGGGTCGAGAGAGGTGGTGGTGAGTTCGAGCTGGGTGTCGTCAGCGTACGTGTGGAATCTGACAGGCAGATTATATAGACCGTCGGAGTATCAGTGATTGCAGAAAAGCAGAATTGACCTTGTGCATCATTCTTGTTTCCACAGTCAGACTCCATATTTCATAAACGAAACTGAGCGATAGAAAGCTTGAGCACCCTGAAATCCCGTCGGTATTTTTATCCCAGTGATGGATTGTTATTGTTATTTACTTCATGAGTGATTGATTCAAATCCCTCCATGGCCTCTCCCCTATCTCTGTAACCTCTTCCAGTCCTCCCAGATCTCTGCACGCCTCCAATTCTGACCTCTTGAGCATCCCCGATTTTCTTCGCCCCCACTATTGGCGGCTGTGCCTTCAGCTGCCTGGGCCCTGAGCTCTGGAATTTCCTCCCTAAACCTCTCCGCCTCTCTACCTCTCCTTCTGTATGGAGTTTAGAAGAATGAGAGGGGATCTCATTGAAACTTATAAAATTCTAACAGGACTAGACAGACTAGATGCAGGAAGGATGTTCCCGATGGCCGGGGAGTCCAGAACCAGGGGTCACAGTCTAAGGATAAGGGGTAAGCCATTTAGGACTGAAATGAGGAGGAATTTCTTCACCCAGAGAGTGGTGAACCTGTGGAATTCTCTACCACAGAAGGCAGTTGAGGCCAATTCATTAAATATATTCAAGAAGGAGTTAGATATATTTCTTAAAGCTAAAGGGATCAAGGGATATGGGGAGAAAGCAGGGACAGGGTACTGAATTTGGATGATCAGCCATGATCTCATTGAATGGCGGAGCAGGCTCGAGGGGCTGAATGGCCTACTCCTGCTCCTATCTTCTATGTTTCTATGACGCTCTTTAAAACCTACCTCTTTGACCAAGCATTTGGTCATCCGTACTAATATCTCCTTCTTTGGCTCGGTGTCAAAATTTTGTCTGATTAC
The DNA here is from genome assembly GCA_030390025.1 of Squalus acanthias. NCBI lineage: Eukaryota > Metazoa > Chordata > Chondrichthyes > Squaliformes > Squalidae > Squalus > Squalus acanthias. The sequence continues at coordinate 142,561,663 of CM059432.1, read as the reverse complement.
GCTCCAGTGAAGCGCCTTGGGACATGTTATTTCATTAAAGGTGCTATATAAATGCAAGTTGTTGTAGAATCACAACTTGTCTTAATAAGACGCCATTTAGACAACATACATTTTGTGAAAGGAAATATGGCGTAAAACATTGAAACTGAGTAACAGGTTTCATCTCAAATCCACCAAAGAAACTGATACGTTTTGTTTTCTACATCCAAGTGATTGATGGGGGAATCTTTTCCATATTTTGAACTGATTGTTATTGAAGAGTTGAAACACAGTAATTTAATGAAGATTCTTAACTTGTAAAGGCTTATTATAAGGCAATATTTCAAACCATTGTGTCATGGAAGACAGACCTGGATTAAGAAGTTAATATTGAACTAATTTAGACCCAAATAAGCAGCTGTGCCATACTCCCGTTGTGTTAATTGATGGTCTGTCTTAGATATTTTGTGGTGTATTTTTTCATTTTGTTCTAATAAGTTTCAGACGGTTTGAACTCCAACTAGAAAGGATTTTTCTGAAATTGTAGAAGTTCTAGTCAACCATTGTAATTACAGACGACTTTCCTAGATCGTTTTTTATGAAAATTAAAATTACGAGCCATAATTCTCTAATCATTGGTCTTATTGTCTGGAAATTCCAGCAAGTTCGCTGCTCGTGTCTCAATATCAAAGCTGGAGAAACTAGCTGCGCGTCTGCCTGTGAAGTTTATTTTGGGTTAAGGTAGTTGCAACTCTTGTGTCAGTGCTCTACCTGCTCATAACTGATGACGCACAGTTCTGGTCTCCATATACCTTGGTTAGACCACACTTGGAGTACTGTGCACAGTTCTGGTCTCCATATACCTTGGTTAGACCACACTTGGAGCACTGTGCACAGTTCTGGTCTCCATATACCTTGGTTAGACCACACTTGGAGCACTGTGCACAGTTCTGGTCTCCATATACCTTGGTTAGACCACACTTGGAGTACTGTGCATGGTTCTGGCCTCCATATACCTTGGTTAGACCACACTTGGAGTACTGTGCACAGTTCTGGTCTCCATATTTCAAGAAGGATATGGAGGCACTGGAGAAGTTGCAACATTTTTTTACAATGATAATACCAGAAATGAGAGGTTTTATCTATCAGGAAAGATTAAACAGGCTGGGGCTCTTTTCTCTAGAAAAGAGAAGGCTGAGGGGTGGCCTGATTGAGGTCTTTAAGATTATGAAAGGGTTCGATAGGATAGACGTAGAGAAGATGTTTCCACTTGTGAGAGAGGCCAAAACTAGGGGCCATAAATATAAGACAGTCACCCATAAATCCAATAGTGAATTCGGGCGAAACTTGTTTACCCAGAGAGTGGTGAGAATGTGGAACTCGCTACCACAGGGAGTGGCTGAGGCAACTAGCATTTAAGGGGAAGCTAGATAAGTATATGAGAGAGAAAGGAATAGAACATTAGGCTGATAGGGTTCGATGAAATGGGGCGGGAGGAGGCTCGTGTGGAGCATGGACCAGTTGGGCTGAATGGCCTGTGTAAATGAGGGGGGCTTTAAGTGTTCTCCTTTTCAGTCAGTGAGTGCTGACTCAGGCACCAGAGTGCAAATGCCCTAGGACGAAGGCCGGGAAAGGTTTCTGAGGACAGGAGCCTGAGCCTTAAGCTGATGATACTAATCAGTATCCACATTAAGCCTATCATGTACTTCACTGGATATCTACACGTAAACAAGCGGTTTAAATCCTAGACAATACCATTGAGCACAAATTCTCTTGCAGGTCCTCTTCACAGTGAATGGCTTTAGTGGATCAGCCCACACTTTTTCACAGTAGCAGGATTACAGTAAGCTACATGGCCATCATCTCACTGTGGCTGTGCGTTGGATTAGAAGCAGCTGAATGCCGCACAATATTTTGAAATTCATCTACACAGTAGTGTTCTAATGCATTTAAATATTCCATGGGTTTGCGTGCAAGTCATAATCAGTCAACTGACTCTTGCTTTTTCTGATTGTTGTTTGTCCTTTTTATTTAAAAAAAAATTCCATCCTTTTATTAGCCTCTTCACCTCTTGAAATCTCAAGCCAAGAAACTTCAAAACGACCTGGCAGCAAGAAAGCAACATCTGTCAGAAAGCAGAAACAGGTGAGCTAGATTATTGTCTCGAGGCCTTGGGTGGGAAAGCTTCCTGAGTACCTTGTCTCCTGTCGTGACATAGCCAAGAGCTGATAGATTCATCACGAGAAACCTCACTGACAAATTAAAGCTCAACATCCACTTATGGGTTTGTAATCACAGAGCTTTTTAAAAAAAAAAATTCATTCTCATGATATAGGCAAGGCCGGCATTTGGTGTCCTTTCCTAGTTGCGCCTTGAGAAGGTGGTGGTGGGCCTTGAGAAACCACTGTAGTCCATGTGGTGAAGTTAAGAAGAATGAGAGGTGATCTCATTGAAACGTATACAATTCTTACAGGGCTTGACAGGGTAGATGCAGGGAGGACGTTTCCCCTGGCTGGAGAGTCTAGAACCAGGGGTCATAGTCTCTGGATAAGGGGTTGGCCATTTAGGACTGAGATGAGGATAAATTTCTTCACTCAGAGGGTTGTGAATCTTTGGAATTCTCTGAGCCTCCACAGCTCTCTGGGTTAGTCATTGAGTATATTCAAGACTAAGAGCGATAGATTTTTGGGCACTAAGGAAATCAAGGGATATGGGGATAGTGCGGGAAAGTGGAGTTGAGGTAGAAGATCAGCCATGATCTTATTGAATGGCGGAGCAGGCTCGAGGGGCCGTATGACCTACTCTGCTCCTATTTCTTATGTTCTTGCATGTTAGGTAGGGATTGTGACCCAGCGACGATGAAGGAACAGTTGATATATTTCCAAGTCAGGATGGTGTGTGACTTGGAGGGGAACTTGGAGGTGGTGGTGTTCCCATGCACCTGCTGCCCTTGTCCCTATAGTTGGTGGAGGTTGCGGGTTTGGGAGGTGCAGCATCAGTAACTTACCAATTGCTGGCTGTATCTTTTTAGTTCTAATCATCACTCTGACAGTTGTAGCATATTGCATTTTATTTTTTACTGAATTTTTCATTTTAATTGGGCATGTGGTGTAGTAGCTGAACATTGACCCTCCATAGCTCTCTTCAATCGGCATCCCGAGTAGATTGTTGGATTCTGGCTGTCTTGCTGACAATCAGCTTGACTGTGTTCCAAGGACGTGGCATATCTCAGGGTTTGGTGATGCTGGTAAACTGTTAAAACATTGCTGGTGTTAATTATGTTGTTTGAAGCCCGCTCTGTGTTACTGCCTTGTGAGTTCTGATATATATATAGGTAAGCAGTACGGTTTAGTGACTAGGCAGTGATATAGTTTGCTCCAAAGTGCTACTCGCATCATATTTGCACAGTGCAGAGACAGCAACAACAACTTGTATTTATACAGCGCCTTTAATGTAGTAAAACGTCCCAAGGCGCTGCACAGGAGCGTTATCAAACAAAATTTGACACCGAGCCACATGAGGAGATATTAGGGCAGATGACCAAAAGCTTGGTCAAAGAGTTAGGTTTTAAGGAGGTCTTGCATAAGGAGAGAGAGGCGGAAAGTTTTAGGGAGGGCATTCCAGAGCTTGGGGCCAAGGCAGCTAAAGCTACGGCTGCCAATGGTGGAGTGGTGAAAATCAGGGGATGCGATGCACAAGAGGTCAGAATTGGAGGAGCGCAGAGATCTCGGAGGGTTGCGGGCTGTAGGAGGTTACAGAGATAGGAAGGGGCGAGGCCATGGAGGGATTTGAAAACAAGGATGAGAATTTACAAATTCAAGGTCTTGCCGGACCGGGAGCCAATGTAGGTCAGCGAGCACAGGGGGTGATGGGTGAACGGGACTTGGTGTGAACCATTTACATTCCCCATTGTCTCATTAATCTGGGCCTTTTTATGGTTTACAGTGGATCCCCTTTAAGAGAACACTTATAGAAAAGAAGACTTGCATTTAACCAACACCTTATTACCTCTCTCAAAAACCTCTCAAGACACTTTGTACACAGTGCAATTTATAGGTGGACAGGATTGGCCATTATGGGGGTCTAAGTCTAAAATTGAATTTATGTCATGTTATAAGATGCCCATTCTACAGTATGCAGAAGTGTAACACATCTCAACCTGTTAATGGGGACTACACATTACATAATGGGATTCTTTGGTATTCCTGAAATTTAGGGTAGACTACAAGAGGCTAATAGGACACTGCGAATACACCTACAATGAGTTTACAGGGTAGGTGTGGTGTTTGGAATGCACCTGCAACCTATTGATGGACTATTAACCCACAGTAATGTGCAAGAGTAAATAGTTATTTGTAACTGTTCATTCTCAGTAATAAATACTTTGTGCCGCACACACACACACACCTGGGACAGGTGTAATTAGTCTTCCAGGATTGGTATGTCAAAACTCCAGCTTTCTCAAACAAGGCTATCTATCCTGTCATAGTATCCTGCAATTAAATATTGCATTGCACTGTTACAACAAGTCATCCCTGCCATTAGGCACTGTGCCTATTATTAAAAACACTGCACTGCACTGCAATCAGACCTCCCAGCATTGGACTAATACAAGGTTTGCAGTCCTCAGTTGCAAGCTGTATATTGGCAGCTCCTGGCAGTGATGTAACGTTAGCTGAAAGTGGGGACTGCACCTGGCATCTAGACTGTTGGCAATGTCCAGGTGCTGTATGTACAGTCTCTTACTTCTTTTTACACATTTCATTTCTCTCCTTTTCTTTCTTTTTCTCTTACTATTGTCTTTCTCTCTCCACAGCCTGCCCTGGTGTGCAATTTGCAAGTGTCTTGTTGGAGAACCAGAGAGTGTTTTGGGGAGTGGGATTATCCAACCATTCATGTCAGAATGAAAGTCCTCTATTAAAAGTATAGGGCCTGTTTTAATCGAGGGCTTTGAGCCCTAGGGTAACCTTGCTTACAAAGAGCTTCCCGTGGGATCCTCTGCTGTTCCATTTTATAAAAGCGAATTAAATGCTGGGACTTAGCAGCACAGTGAGATCGAGATCCTGAGGCAGGAACATTAAGAACAGGAGGAGGCCATTCAGCCCCTCGAGCCTGTTGCACCATTCAGTTAGATCCTGGCTGATCTGTACCTCAGCTCCATTTAACCGCCTTTGCTCAACATGCCTTGATACCCTAACCCAAAAAAAATCTATCCATCTCAGTCTTGAAAGCTCTAATTGACCCCCAGCACCCACAGCCTTTTGGGGGAGAGAGTTCCAGATTTCCACTACTCTTCGTGTGAAAAAGTGCTTCCTGATTTCACTCCTGAACGGCCTGGCTCTAATTTTAAGGTTACGCCCCCTTTGTTCTGGACGCCCCCCACCAGAGGAAGTAGTTTCTCCGTATCTACCCTATCAAATCCTTTTAACATTTTAAATACCTCGATCAGATCACTCCTCAACCTTCTAAACTCAAGGGATGATGGACGAGTGGCAGTTGGTGTGGGATAGCAGAGTTTTGGATAAGCTGATGTGTCGGGAGGATGGGAGGCTGGAGAGGATCAACTGGGGACACTGAGGCTGCGCACAGTCTGGCTCAACTCGAGAGAGAGAGAGAGAGAGAGAGAGAGTGGCCAGGGAGGAAGGGGCATGGATTTAATGGTGAGGGTATGGAGTTTGTAGCAGGGGCTGGAGACGATGGCTTCAGTCTTCCCATGTTTAGCTGGAAAAAAAATTACGGTTCATCCTATACTGGCTCTCGGACAAGCCATTTATGATGAGAGATTGGAGAAGCTGGGATTGTTGTCCTTGGAGCAAAGAGGTTAAGGGGAGACCTAATAGAGATGTTCAAAATTACAAGGGGTTTTGATAGAACAAGTAGGGGGAAACTGTTTCCTCTGGCAAGTGGGTCAGTACCCAGAGGTCATCGTTTAAAATAATTGGCAAAAGAACTAGAGGAGAAAGGAGAATTTTTTTCACACAGAGGGTTGTTAAGATCTGGAATGCCCTACCTTAAAAGGTGGTGGAATCAGATTCCATAGGAACTTTCAAAAGGGAATTGGATAAATACTTGGAAGAGAAAAAATTTGCAGTGCTATGGGGAGTGGGATTAAATTGGATCACTCTTTCAAAGAGCCAGTGCAGGCATAACAGGCCGAATGGCCTCCTTCTGTGCTGTACAATTCTAAGCAATCTGACAACACAGAGGCAGTGGAGGGGTCGAGGGATGTGGTGGAGTGGTGGAGCTGGGTGTTCTCAGCAGACATGTGGAAACTGGCCCCATGTCAGCGGATGATGTGACCGGGGTGGTGTGAGGGTCGTGAAACCCACGCGCTTGCATAGTCAGGGGACTAAAACGCATCAAGTGCCCAAACCCAACCTTCGCACGGGGCCATGCACCAGCCAAACACCACCCCCCCCCGGATGTCACCGCACAACAGCGCATAGATGAGGAAGAGGGGAGGGGGCCAAAGGACAGATCCATGGATGGATCCCAAGATAACGGTGCGGGGACGGGGAAGAGAAGCCATTACTGGAGATGCTCTGGCTACAATTTAACAGGTAAGAGTGGAACCAGGCAAGGGCAGTCCCACCGATCTGGACGATGGAGGAGAGGCGCTGGAGGGGGATGGTGTGGTCAACTCTGTTGAAGTCGCAGAGGATGTTGTTCGTGACTGCTTAGAACCATCTTGCTGCTGTGGCAGAGGATGAAACCTGATTGGAGAAATACAAACGGAGTTGCGAGAGAGATGGGCATGGAGTTGGGAGACCAACAGCATGTTCAAGGACCTTAGAGAGGAAAGGGAGGTTGGAGATGATATAGGGTCAGTGAGGGAGGATCAGAGGGGTCAAGGGTGTTTTTTTTTGGAAGAGGAAGGTGATGATGCCAATTTTGAAAAGGGTAGGGGCAGTGTCTGAGGAAAGGGAACCATTTACAATGTCAGATAATGTGGGGCCCAGGAAGGGAAGTTGGGTGGTCAGGAGTTTAGTGAAATTGGGGTTGAGGGGCACCGAGTGGGTCTCACGGATGAAATGAGATTGGAGAAGGTGGTTGGGGCAGGGAGTTGGGGGAGAACGAGATAGATATGAGGGTTCAGGGCTGTAAGAGGAGGGGCACAGGGACGGGTGGTAGGCGGAGGTTTGGCTTGATTGTAAAGCGAAGGAGAGAAACAGCTGAATTAGCATAGAATTACTGGCAGTTTTGTGCTGTGGGTCTTGCTGAGACTGCACAAGCATAAGTAGCAGAGAACTTTTCATCCCGTTGGTCTGGGCAGGATCCGAACCCATGACCCAGAGGTGAGAGGATAGTGGGCGAAGCCACTCTGTCTTTCAATCAACCTCTTTATGTTGTGGGTTATCTCTTTGTTTTACAACTGATGTTGTATTTCACTCTTTTCCCACCTACACCTCGTTTGGTTAAAACCTTTTTATTTTTGACGAGGGCTCTTGTTCAATGTACTTGGGAGATGTAAAATCTGAGTTTCTGGGACACGCGGACAGATCCCTAAAAAGGTTTATACGATAAAAAGGTTTCCTGTTTGCTTTACTTGTGCCTCCATTTGTCCAGCTAATAAACAATTGAGCTGTTAGTTGTCAGAATTCACATGCTCCCGCTTTGGAATCACTTCTCTGTTTCTAAGCCCTGGTCCGTGCTAATAAAAAATATGGCGAGCTGTCATCTCTCTGCTAACTACACAATCTTCGAAGGGTTGTCATCGCAATGGTCTGACCCAAAATGAATGAGAAAAGTGGTCAGAAATCTTTGTGCTCCCAGCATAATTGTGGAGTGTTTTGTTCCTCTGGTGAACCCGGATCATTCCCGGTTATCTGGCACACAGCGCATTCTGAGTTGAACCAGATGTGGGCCCTTTCTGCTGCTGTTGGCGTCCAAACAGTGAGGTGCACAAGACAAGATTTCAAACATCAGTCGCAGCAAAGAATTTAAAAGCAATAAAGTTTATTTTCTTCCGTGGAATCCATAACACCTGTTGCAGCTTGCAGAAGGAAAGGAAGTGTGTGCGACTGAGCTCCGTGATGTAATACATCTTTATTTAGAATAGGAGACAGCTTGGTATTTACGACACATCAAAATACAATTAAATCGTTCATTGGAACAATGGGTACCAGCTGAAAGAATGAAAGAGAAAACATTTTGACAAGCTCCCGTGCCAAGTAAGAAACTCGCAGTGATTTGTGTGAAATGACAGGGGGTTGCCTCAAAGCCATGTGGGGATTAATGGGACAGCGGTGAGGGATGAGAGCAAGGCTGCGAATTTCTGCAACAAATCAAGTCTAGTGCAAATCAAAACTACAGTGCAGAATTCGAAGAGTGGAACCACCTGATGATTGAGTGGGTAAATGGACCATGTGGTGTGGCACTGAACAACACAAAAAGAACTTGCATTTCCATAGCGCCTTTCAGGATGTCCCAAAGCGCTTTCCAACCAATGGCGTACCTCTGAAGTGCAGTCACTGTTGTAATGCAGGAAACGCGGCAGCCAATTTGCGCACAGCAAGCTCCCACAAACAGCAATGAGATAATGACCAGACAATCTGTTTGAGCGATGTTGATTGGTTGAGAGCTGGTTTCCTTAAAGGGGCCATGTCCACATTCATTTTGACAGTTGTGCTGTCAGTGTTCTACAGCATTGAGGTGCTGCAAACCCTGACAAGCACTGCACAGAGGTGCACGGCTGCACCCAGGCTCTCCCATGATTCTCTCCATATGCATATGGGGGGAGTCAGCCCGTAGAGAGGCTCTCTTCCCTTCCAATGGACAGAAGAGACCTTCCCAGGAGACCAACACAGCCTGGTTGCACATTGCACAGGAGAACACAAGCAGGGATGTTGTCAGGAGGACCAGGCTGCAGTGGCACAAACCTTTCAATGATCTCAGTAGATCACGAAACGTTACTGCAAAGCCACACTCAACCTCATCCTGCTGTGCCACTCATCACATCCCCATCACTCTGCCTTCCCTACCCTACACATCCTTACTCACACCAACTTACCTTGCACCTCCACCCATCCCTCTCCATCTACATTATCACTTCCCCATCTCACTAGCCACCCCTCACATTCACCCTCAACCTACTGCAAGCATACCAACTAACAACACACAAGGGTAGGCACTTGTGTGTTTTAGCCAATGTTCATGTGAAGTTTCTGTTAATGTGCTGTCAAACATTGAAATCTTTATTTTCAACACTTTGCATTCTTGGACAGATCTGTGTGCACCTTTGGAAGTGTCTTAGTGAGTTGCAGTGAATGCTGAGACATAACGATACCCCCCGCAATGGTGATAGGTGTGAAAAGAATGGTTTGGGCATTGTAGTGATGCTTTATGTTGCTGGTGTGAGGTGGTGCCAACCTGGCGCATCATGTGGCAGCCAGGGTGTACAACATCAAGTGAAGTAAATCTGGCCATGGCTGCATCCCGGGCAGCAATGTGGTCGGGTGATGATGTCCTGTGCAGCACCAGTTGATTGCGGAGAAGGTTGGTGTGGATGTTGGTGCTGCTGGTGTTGGGGCTGATCGTGGTGGGATTCTGAGGACCAAGGTGAGATTTTTTCAAGGGCACCGATGCTGATGGAATGGATGGCAGGTGAGGTTGAGATGACAGAAGTGATCTGTCAATGTTGAGATAGGTTGTTCCAAGGAGGTGACACTGGATAGAGAGATTACTCCAAACATTTCAAAAGTGCATAAAGCTCAAAAGTGGGTTCCAAACCATTAATGCTCCAGCTTCTGAGATTGGAAAGTGAGCAGCTGTGAACTGGTAGCTTTTAAACCACTTTTGCAGCTGTCACCGATTGAAAGAAATGGAGAGTTGTTCAGAACCCGACATACTTACCTGGCGTGATCCCCGAGCAACGGGAACCTTGTGGAAAACCTGGGAAAATGCTGATTAAATTGCTTTAAACAGCCTCTTAACCAGCACAATTGCATGAGCCACTGCTTAGTGCCGTGTCTGCAAAGCGCAGGCAGAGCCGGCACTAGGGAAGCTCACGGGAGGTGGGTTTAGAGCGGGAGACCGTCCCGCTGTCAATCTTTTGGATGTTGGCAGTGGACCCGCCTCTGAACGCCGGCAAAATTCAGCCCAGTGAGTCTGGACATCGGCACATCTGATATTGGAGCTCCCTCTGGTGGATGTTCCCTTGACCACCGCATCGGTTGTCATAAGGGTCTCAATACTTTGGTTTAATGGAGTATTTTCATCAATTGTGTGGAGAATTTCCACCAGCATTCAACTGATGGAATCATTGACTATCGAGCTGCATGGGCCTGGGCTTGTGTAACATTCAGGAGAACCCGTCCCGTATCATTGAGGACTGAAACTAAATGGTCAGAGGCAAGTCCAGAGGGAGAGGGAAATGCATCTTAGAGAAAAAAAGAATGAACTTGCATTTCTATAGCGCCTTTCTTGACCTCAGGATGTCCCAAAGCGCTTTACAGCCAATGAAGTACTTTTGAAGTGCAGTCACTGTTGTAATGTAGAAAATAAGGCAGCCAATTTGTGCACAGCAAGCTCCCACAAACAGCAATGAGATAATAACCAGATAATCTGTTTTAGTGATATTGGTTGAGGGATAAATATTGGCCCAGGACACCAGGGAGAACTCCCCTGCTCTTCTTCGAAATATCGAAATAGTGGCCGTGGGATCTTGTAATTCATCTTAACTTCTGACATGTCAACTCCACGGCAAGCCAGATTTGGGTGATGTCCACTTGTGGTCCCAGGTAGTTAAGTGTAGGGACCTTTCCTTGTTCCCGCAACTGACAGACGGGAAACGGGTCCAGGAGTTGATGGCTTTATTGAGCATGTCTGTGGAGGGGTGGCCTGGACAATAAATGCTGACATTGGTATCTGTTGAAAGGTAAAGTTTGTCTAATGATTGCAAAATCTGCAATTTCCGGAGTGGGGAATCGCAGAATTTCCAGAGGCCCAATTATTGTATTCCTTGCTAATTGCAATCAGGCATTGCAGAGACCAATTGTCCTAAAGGTAATTTTGACTGATGGAAATGTGATTTTGCTGACTTCTTAGTCATATCAATGCATTTTGTTTTGTATTGCTTTGATCTCGAATGAATCAAATGTCATATTGATATCATTATCTCATGAACAAAATGTTGACAGACCCTTTTAAACAAATAGGGCTAGATTTCATAGAAACACAGGATCAGGAGGAGGCCACTCAGCCCCTCGAGCCTGTTCCGCTATTCAATTAGATCATGGCTGATCTGCATCTTAACTCCATCTACCCGTCTTGGTTCCGTAACCCTTGATACCCTTACCCAACAAAAATCTATCGATCTCAGTTTTGAACTTTTCAATTGACCCCCAGCCTCAACAGCTTTTTGGGGAGTGCATTCCAGATTTCCACTACCCTTTGTGTGAAGAAGTGCTTCCTGACATCACCCCTGAACAGCCTGGCTCTAATTTTAAAGAAAGAAAGACTTGCATTTACATAGCGCCTTTCATGACCTCGGGATGTGCACAGCAAGCTCCCACAAACAGCAATAAGATAATAACCAGATAATCTATTTTAGTGATATTGGTTGAGGGATAAATATTGGCCCAGGACACCAGGGATAACTCCCCTGCTCTTCTTCAAAAAAGTTCCATGGGATCTTTTACATCCACTTGAGAGAGCAGACGGGGCCTCGGTTTAATGGCGTTTTAAGGTTATGCCCCTTGTTCTGGACTCTCCCACCAGAGGAAATAGTTTTTCTCCATCTACCCTATCATCGCCTTTAATTATCTTAAACACCTCAATTAGATCACCCCTTAATCTTCTAAATTCGAAGGAATACAAGCCCAGTCTATGCAACCTGTCCTCATAATTTAACCCTTTTAGCCTCGGTATCATTCTGATGAACCTGCGCTGCTCCCCCTCCAAGGCCAATATATCCTTCCTGAGGTGCGGGGCCCAGAACTGAACACAGTTACTCCAGATGGGGTCTAATCAGAGCTTTATGTCAGTGGTTCTCAAACTGGGGTCCACGGACACTTTCCATGGGGTCCGCGAAAAAAAAACTCCCCAGTCGGTGATGGAGCGCGAGCCGGTGCAGCGCGGCCGGGCGCTGCTCAACGGGGCGGCGCGTGGTTACCATGGCGGTGGCTGTGCACTGCATGAAGAAGAGGAGAAAGATGGAGGGAAAGAGACTGCGGGCCAACAGCGGCCACAATGCCACCGCCAGCAACAGGAGTCGGAGGCAGAAAAGCGCAGGGCCCGCTGTTCGGAGAGGAGCCGACCGTCTGTGAACAATTCCCGTCCCGGCTACCAGCAGCGCCCGGGATACTGCCAAAAAGAACAGGCCCCGTAAGTTGGACGTACATTACATGAGATCTGCCTGTCTACAGTCAAGGACTGGCCAAGGAGCAAATCTGACCTAATAATCTGGGCAGCACTTCAATAAGATGAATAATTAATGCATTTGTAATTTAACGAGATGTAACGGGTTTTAAGCAAGTACAGAAGCAGGGAAAGGGGGGTGGGGAGGAAAGAACAAAAGGGAAGGTCTGTGATAGGGTGGAAGGCAGGAGGGATTAAATGACAAACGGGATGATGGTACAAAGTAAAAGGAGATGGCAATCGGACAAGTAAAGAAACAAAAGATGGGTCTAAAGGAGGTGTAAATGGCAACAGCCGAATAGCAGTTCCAGCCACCCTTCACCCTTCACCCTCCACCCCCCACCCCTCACCCTCCACCCCCCACCCCACCCCACTCCACTCATTAAATCCTACCCATTAGTGCTTCCAGACAAATTATTCATTTAATTTGTTTCAGGAACACTGCGAAGAGAATCTCAGCAGTGCAGTTGCCTCTTCGAACACTTACACTCATCCCTCGAACGGTTTTTTGAGTGACGCTTCCACCTGGTGAGGAACAAACAACCACTTTGGTCACACTGACAGTATAAAGTTTCTATGTAAACTTTATTTTCGCAATTTTTTTGAAATGGTATCCAAGTGTTCAATGGAATCTAATTTAGAAATCGCAAAGGACCAGCCTGGGAGTTGTTGACAGATTGTGCTTCTATGAAGGGATTACATTACAGTTCCAGTCTTGTTATTGTACCTCCCTGTCACTCGATAGTTTCTACAGCAGTTCCCATACGTGGACCCTACCCCTTTACAAACCAGAAGCTTCAACTACCCTTGCAGATGGTGCATGACTCGGGGTTGTAATTACCCCACTTGAAATCACCTGTGCACTGGAATTTATGTCAACTTAAATTCATGTTGACGTTAACTAGGTTTTCAATCTCGTCGTGGCAGAATTTCGGAACACAGCAGCTTTTATAGGCGAAAGTAACGGAGTTAAGAGCACCGAAGTACCAGAGTGAGGCAATATTAGACTCGTACAAAAATTAATCATAAACATCGGTGGTCATTTCCACCACGGATTGATTACCGGTTGGAATTTTCTAATGAAGAAATGAAGATGGTCACTTTTTTTTTGAAGCACACTGCAAACTGAGCCCCTCTTCACAACACAAATTTCCCAATCTCGCATTTCCCAGCAGAGCCACGCGGGAAGGGAACATGAGTCGGAGGGTTACGACACTGGCGCTTATCCTCTCAATTGTGCTTCCTTCGAGCGTCGCACGTCACTGGGAGCGCGCACTCCATGAACGTACCATTTAATCCATGGCCCAATCACCTGTTGACCACTTCCTCCCGGTCAAGGTTTAGACATGAACCCTCCAACTTGAGTAGAGAAGATTAAGGGGTGATCTAATCGAGGTGTTTAAGATGATTAAAGGAGTTGATAGGGTGGATAGAGAGAAACTATTTCCTCTGGTGGGGGAGTCCAGAACAAGGCTTTTGATAAGGTCCCACATGGCAGACTGGTTACGAAAGTAAAAGCCCATGGGATACAAGGCAAAGTGGCAAGTTGGATCCAAAATTGGCTGAGAAGTAGGAAGCAAGGGTAATGGTCGAAGGGTGTTTTTGTGACTGGAAGGCTGTTTCCAGTGGGGTTCCGCAGGGCTTAGTACTGGGTCCCTTGCTTTTTGTGATATATATCAATGATTTAGACTTGAATGTAGGTGGTATGATTAAGAAGTTTGCAGATGATACAAAAATTGGTCATTGGATAAAGAAGAAGAAAGCTGCAGACTGCAGGAAGATATCAATGGACTGGTCAGGTGGCAAATGGAAATCAATCCAGAAAAGTGTGAGGTAATGCATTTGGGGAGGGCTAACAAGGCAAGGGAAAACACAATAAATGGTAGGACACTGATTGCAGAGGATCAGAGGGACCTTGGAGTGCATGTCCACAGATCCCTGAAGGTAGCAGAACAGGTAGATAAGGTGGTTACGAAGGCATGCGGGATACTTGCCTTTATTAGCCGAGGCATAGAATATAAGAGCAGTGAGGTTATACTTGAACTGTATAAAATGCTTGTTAGGCCTCAGCTAGAATACTGCGTGCAGTTCTGGTCACCACATTACAGGAAGGATGTGATTGAACTGGAGAGGGTGCAGAGGAGATTTATGAGGATGTTGCCTGGACTGGAGAATTTTAGCTATGGGGAATGATTGGATAGGCTGGGGTTATTTTCTTTGGAACAGAGGAGGCTGAGGGGAGACCTAACTGAGGTGTATAAAATTATGAGGGGCCTAGATAGAGTGGACAGGAAGGACCTGTTTCTCTTAGCAGAAGGGTCAATAACCAGGGGGCATAGATTTAAAGTAATTAGTCGGAGGTTTAGAGGGGATTTGAGGAGAAATCTCTTCACCCAGAGGGTGGTGGGGGTCTGGAACTCACTGCCTGAAAGGGTGGTAGAGGCAGGAACCCTCATCACATTTAAAAAGTACTTGGATATGCACTTGAAGTGCTGTAACCTACAAGGATACGGACCAAGTGCTGGAAAGTGGGAATAGGGTGGATAGCTCTTTGTCGGCCGGCACGGACAAGATGGGCCGAATGGCCTCCTTCTGTGCTGTAAATTTCTATGATTCTATGAAGGGGGCATAACCTTAAAATTAGAGCGAGGCCGTTCAGGGGTGATGTCAGGAAGCACTTCTTCACACAGAGGGTAGTGGAAATCTCGAACTCTCTCCCCCAAAAAGCTGTTGATGCTGGGGGTCAATTGAAAATTTCAAAATTGAGATCGATAGATTCTTGTTGGGTAGGTGTAGCAAGGGTTACGGAACCAAGACAGGTAGAGGGAGTTAAGATACAGATCAGCCATAATCTAATTGAATGGTGAACGGGGGGGTGGTGGTTTGAGAGCCACCAAAAATGGACAGGCCTTGTCTTGTTCTTGAAACTCTTAAAATATTATGTAAGAAAGCTAATAATTTGTGACTGGGCCCTTTGGTGAATGATATCAGTGCAGGGCAAAAGGGACACTTCTCAACTTCTTGCACCCAAGTTGCTCCAGGTCAAGCATATAATGGGTTGTTTGTGGGAGATAGCTGCCTTTACAACATGCCAGCATCCAGTCTCCCTCCCTTACATAAAAAGAAAGGCTTGCATTTCTACAGCACCTTTCACGACCACCGGACATCCCAAAGCGCTTTACAGCCAATGAAGTACTGTCGCTGTTGTAATGTAGGAAACACAGAAGCCAATTTGCACAGCAAGCTCCCACAAACAGCAATGTGATAATGACCAGATAATCTGTTTTAGTGATGTTGATTGAGGGATAAATATTGGCCCCAGGACACCGGGGAGAACTCCCCTTGCTCTTCTTCAAAATAGTGCCATGGGATCTTTTACATCCACCCGAGAGGGCAGACGGGGGTCCCTGTTTAACATCTCATCTGAAAGAGCTCCGACTGCACAGCGCTCCCTCAGCACTGCACTGGGAGTGTCAGCCTAGATTTTTGTGCTCAAGTCTCTGGAGTGGGACTTGAACCCACAACCTTCTGACTCAGAGGCGAGGGTGCTGCCCACTGAGCCACAGCTAACATGTGTAACAAAGTGTTTGACTATTTTATTTTGTTTATTTTAAGAATTGCATCTGGGTTTTGAACTCTCAGTTGGAGCTGACTGGCCCATTGCTGCGGGGAGTTCCTGGGCAATGGACGGTCAATTGCCTGCGTTCATTTTCAGAAAGTGTTTTAAAATGAAGCGGGTGATCTTGACCCTACCTGCTCGGTGGAAACCGGGTTGGGGGGGGATAGGCGGGCAGTTAAAATCGCCCAGGTCACTTACCCAGCTGACATGCCACGATTTTAACCTGCCCTCCCGAGCAGGGGACAAGGACACCTGTCCAAAGCAAGGCACAATCCTTTTTAACACATGCATATCAGGTTCCCTTCTTAACCTTATTCTTGTAGTAGTTTGATAGAACTGAATGGCTTGCTCGGTCACTTCAGCAGGCAGTGAAGAGTCAACCACATTCAAAGGTGCTAGCATTTCTTGTGTCTCCACAGCGTTTTTGCATGCTTGTTTGCTAGCCCAGGGTTGCAGTACTGTAGTGGTTCTGTTACTGGACTAGTAATCGATGACGAAGTCCAACACCGCCTTCAGTGTGCCAGTGCAGCCTTCGGTCGCCTGAGGAAGAGAGTGTCTGAAGACCAGGACCTCAAACCCGGCACCAAGCTCATGGTCTACAGAACAGTAGTGATACCCGCCCTGCTGTATGCTTCAGAGACATGGACCATGTACAGCAGGCACCTCAAAGCACTGGAGAGGTACCACCAACGCTGCCTCCGCAAGATCCTGCAAATCCATTGGCAGGATAGGCGCACCAACGTCCGTGTTCTCACTCAGGCCAACATCCCCAGCATCGAAGCTTTGACCACGCTCGATCAGCTCCGATGGACGGGTCACATTGTCTGCATGCCCGATACGAGACTCCCAAAACAAACGCTCTACTCGGAGCTCCGGCACGGCAAGAGAGCCCCAGGTGGGCAGAGGAAACGCTTCAAGGACACCCTCAAAGCCTCCTTGAAAAAGTGTAACATCCCCACCGACACCTGGGAATCCCTGGCCCAAGACCGCACAAAGTGGAGGGGAAGCATCCGGGAAGGCGCCGAACACCTGGAGTTTCTTTGCCGGGAGCAAGCGGAAGCCAAGCGCAAACAGTGCAAGGAGCGCACATCAACCCAAGCACCCCACCCACCCGCCCCTTCAACCACCGTCTGCCCCACCTGTGACAGAGACTGTAGGTCCCGCATTGGACTCGTCAGTCACCTGAGAACTCGTTTTTAATGTGGAAGCAAGTCATCCTCGGTTCCGAGGGACTGCCTAAGAAGAAGAATCCAAAGAACATGAGCTCAAATCCCACCATGGGCAGTTTGTGAATTTGAATTCACTTTTAAAAATTCTGGAATTAAAAAGCTCAAAGTTGTCAAACCCAACTGGCTCACTAAGGTCCTTCAGGAAGGAAGCCTGCCGTCCTTACCCAGTCTGAGCTACACGTGACTCCAGTGCCACACTATGTAAAAACATAAGACATAAAAAGTAGGAGCAGGAGGAGGCCATACGGCCCCTCGAGCCTGCTCCGCCATTCAATAAGATCATGGCTGATCTTCGACCTCAACTCCACTTACCCACCGTATCCCTTGATTCCCTTAGTGCCCAATAATCTATCGATCTTGAATATACTCAACGACGAGCCTCCACAGCCCTCCAGGGTAGAGAATTCCACAGATTCACCACCCTTTGAGTGATGAAATTTCTCCTCATCTCAGTCCTAAATGGCCAACCCCTTATCCTGAGACTGTGACCCCCCTTAGTTCTGGGCTCTCCAGCCAGGGGAAACAACCTCTCAGCATCTCCTCTGACAAGCCATCTAAGAATGTATATGTATCTATGTAGTTAATTCTTAATTGTCTTCGGGGCAACTAGCAATGGGAAATAAAATACTGCCTTGCCCACATCCCAAGAACTCCCGAGAGTTTGTACCATGTCAAATTTCTGGTCAACAGATCAGGCTTATGAACTGGGCCTAGTCTCCTGCCTGTTTCTGTGGTGATGCTTCAAAGTTGTCTTGTTTCTTCAGCTTAATGCCAGATTTCAGCTTCACTTTCAACTGTGGTTTGGCACGTGACACCATTGTTTATTATCTGTTGCCAATTTACCGATTTCCATCGCTCCACCATTGGTGGCCGTGCCTTCAGCCGCCTGGGCCCTAAGCTCTGGAATTCCCCCCCTAAACCTCTCCGCCTCTCTCTCCTCCTCTAAGACGCTCCTTAAAACCTACCTCTTTGGCCAAGCTTTTGGTCACCTGTCCTAATACCTCTTAATGTGACTCGGTGTCAAATTCTGTCTAATAAGGTTCCTGTGACGTGCCTTGGGGCGTTTTACGACGTTAAAGACGCTGTATAAATGGGAGTTGCTGTTGTAATTTTCTTCCCTCCACAAGCAAAAAAAAGCCGAGAAAACTTTTCAACTGCTAATGCTCGATAATCTTTGAGAACCATCTGCGCAAATCCCGTGGCATCAGTTCCTTTGCAACAAATGAGCGAAGGCGGGAATTTGTGTTCAGTGAATAACGCGGTGTTAGATTGTCAGACCGCGCTGTTCCCCGGCCTGCTCGTACTGAATTCCCTCCTGTGTGTCTTTCAATATAGGAATCAAACCATTTACTTTAAGCTGTTGAGAGAAAAGCAGAGAAGGCTTCAGTGCGACACTAAATCGTCGTGCGGCAACAGCATCGGTTGCAAAGTGTGCACTCCATAAACTCCGAAATGGTGATTAACAAATATTCTGTCAAAAACAGTTGGAACTGTACGAATTGAAGGGTTAGAAAATCATAGAATAGTACAGCACAGAAGGAGGCCGTTTGGCCCATCGAGTCTGCATGGCTCTTTCAAAGAGCGATCCGGTAAGTCATCCTCGGTTCCGAGGGACTGTCTAAGAAGACGAAGTATCCGGTTAGTCCCACTCGTATACTGTTTCCCCATATCCATGCAATTTTTTCTCTTTCAAGTATTTTGTAGTATATATTAATGATTTAGACTTAAATGTAGGGGGCATGATAAAGAAATTTGCAGATGATACAAAAATTGGCCGTGTGGTTAACAGTGAGGGGGAAAGCTTTAGACTGCAGGAAGATATCGTGAACTGGTCAGTTGGGCAGAAAAGTGGCAAATGGAATTCAATCTGGAAAAGTGGGAGGTAATGCATTTGGGGAGGGGCAACAAGGCAAGGGAATTCACAATTAATGGGAGGATACTGAGAGGTGTGGAGGAACAGAGGGACCTTGGAGTGTATGTCCACAGATCCTTTTAAAGGTAGCAGGACAGGTTGATAAAGCAGTTAAAAGTGCAAACGGAATGCTTTCCTTTATTAGCCGAGGCATAGAATATAAGAGCAGGGAAGTTATGCTAGAGTTGTGTACAACACTGGTTAGGCCACAGCTTGAGTACTGCCTGCAGTTCTGGTCACCACATTACAGGAAGGATGTGATTGGACTGGAGAGGGTGCAGAGGAGATTTATGAGGATGTTGCCAGGACTGGAAATCTTTAGCTATGAGGAAAGATTGGACAGGCTGGGGTTGTTTTCCTTGGAACAGAGGAGGCTGAGGGGAGATTTAATTGAGATGTATAAAATTATGAGGGGCCTAGATAGAGTGGATAGGAAGGACCTCTTTCCCTTAGCAGAGGTATCAAGAACCAGGGGGCATAGATTTAAAGTAGTTGGTCGAAGGATTAGAGGGGAGATGAGGAAAAATGTTTTCACCCAGAGGGTGGTGGGGGTCTGGAACTCACTGCCTGAAAGGGTGGTAGAGGCAGAGACCCTCATCACATTTAAAAAGTACTTGGATGTGCACTTGAAGAGCCGTAACCTACAGGGCTACAGACCTCATGCTGGAGGGTGGGATTAGGCTGGGTAGCTCTTTTCCGACCGGCACAGCCACGATGGGCTGAATGGCCTCCTTCTGTGTCGTAATTTTTCTATGATTCTATTTATCCAATTCCCTTTTGAAAGTTATTATTGAATCTGCTTCCACCACCCTTTCAGGCAGTGCATTCCAGATCACAACAACTCGCTGCATAAAAAAGCTTTTCCTCATGTCGCCTTTGGTTCTTTTGCCAATCATTTTAAATCTGTGCCCTCTGGTTATCGACCCAAATGTAACTGAGTGCATCTGATTGATACAACAGGGGGAATATGATATGGAATCATTATCTACCATTCTTACCATCAGTATTCTATTTGTAGCATTATCCAGACAAGATGTTCTGCTTTCAAGATAGAGTAAATAACACACAGTGAGCAAAGCCTTGCTCCATTTATGTACATTTTTAAAATTAATTCATGGGAGGTGGGTGTCGCTGGCAAGGCCAGCATTTATTGCCCATCCCTCGTTGCCCTTGAGAAGGTGGTGGTGAGCCGCCTTCTTGAACCGCTGCAGTCAGTCCGTGTGGTGAAGGTACTCCCACAGTGCTGTTAGGGAGGGAGTTCCAGGATTTTGACCCAGCAACGATGAAGGAACAACCATATACTTCCAAGTCAGGATGGTGTGTGACTTGGAGGGGAACTTGGAGGTGGTGGTGTTCCCATGCGCCTGCTGCCCTTGTCCTTCTAGGTGGAAGAGGTTCGCGGGTTTGGGAGGTGCTGCCGAAGAAGCCTTGGCGAGTTGCTGCAGTGCATCTTGTAGATGGTACACACTGCAGCCACGGTACACCGGTGGTGGAGGGAGTGAATGTTTAAGGTGGTGGATGGGATGCCAATCAAGCGGGCTGCTTTGGCCTGGATGGTGTTGCATCATCTTGTTTCTTGAATTTTTTTCCAATATCTAGATCCTGGGTTTATTGCTCTATAATATTTTATGCACTCAGTGCGTATTTTTGAAGTGAGACTTTTTTTTTCGTTGGGTGGTTTTTCTGACATGCATCAAATTTATGTCCGGGATTCGATAGGATCAGGCGCGTGGGATCTCAGTGGGGTTCTTGGAGTTTGGTAGAACCACCGCCAAAACAGCTCTGAATGGGCGATAATGTTGTTACATGGCTGGTTCAGACAATCTCCCACTGAAGTAACGGCAGAAAATTGGGAAAACCCCACAGAAATTCCGGGCTGGGATTTTTGTTATCTGGATGTGGCCGTCGCTGACCAGGCCGGCATTTGTTGTCCATCCCCAGTTCTCTCCTGAGAAGGTGGTGGTGGGCTGCCTGCTTCTTGAACCGCTGCGGTCCTTGCGGTCAACAGTTGAAGCCTGAGACGCATGGACACCCACAGACCATCATCAACCTGCTCTATTATGGCCTGTTTAATCCCCTGTGAACTGTTTCCTTCCCTTCCGATGGTAAATCAAGTGAAACTTCAGAACGTCAATCTAACCTTACATTCCACGTGTAAGGAGCCATTTTTCAATTCCGTGCTCCCTCCCGGAATGCAAATTGGAAACTCAGGCACAATTCCCACAATTTTCAACCAAAGATTTTCATGGTCGGAAAATTGAGCCTGCCTAATTTTCCAATAGATGTGATCAGTGGATGAGGTGTCGGCTGGGAGCAGGTTATTGCAAAGTTTACACTTGATGAGTCAACCTTGGCTCAGTGGGTAGCACTCTCGCCTCTGAGTCAGAAGGTCATGGGTCCAAGCCCCTACTCCAGAGACTTGAGCGCCTAATCCAGGCTGACACTCCCAATTGTAAGAAATAGTGGTCCTATAGAATCATAAGAAATGGGCTTCTTTAGTTAAGGGAAATTCTTCAGCAGTCTGCCTGAGCTGACACAGAACAATGTTAATCAAGTTAGATAAGGGTTTTCACAAGGGCTCGTTCTGAGGCCAAGGATATAACGTAGAAACAGACCTTTTGTGTAGGCATGACTGGGCCTGATAAGAGGTTGGGGAAGGAGCCTCATGATCCGCGTATCTAAAACAAACTGTCTGGGATAACGTAACAAGATGTTCATACAAGAGATAAACAAAGGAATGATCCCATGGAACTGGAGCCTAGGTTAGGAGGGGGCCGCCTTGGGTGCCTATTCCCCTGTAATTGAACAATGGAATGGGTAAATGTAATTAAACGAATGATTGACGTGAGGTATCCACCGGCCCCTAAAATAAGGTATATAAACGGGCAGACGAAAAGGGAAAAAAGGACAGATGGGGGAGAGCTCCCCGAGGTGGAACCATGCTAACTTCGGCTTAACGCCTCAGCCAGTTTGAGAGATGACTGAAGAAGAAGAGATCGTTACCGCAGGCTGCAAAGATCAAGAAGTCCTGCCTCATCCGTCCGTCCGTCCGATCCGGGCCCGGTAAACCGTTCTCACCTGTTACAGTCGTGTGTCTACTGTGTCTGTCCTGATTATGTGTCGTATTTGAACCGTCGCTCCTCAGTAAACCTCTTGTGACTCCTCGACCCTTTTGGGTAATCTGTGACTCTTGATCAAATCTTACACAGTGCAGCGCTGAGGGAGTGCTGCACTGTCGGAGGAGCCATCTTTCAGATCAGACGTTAAACTGAGGCCTCGTCTGCTCTCTCAGGTGGACGTAAATGATCCCACGGCACTATTTTGAAGAAGAGCAGGGGAGTACTCCCAGGCATCCTGGCCAATATTTATCCCTCAACCAACATCACTAAAACATTACCTGTTGTTTGTGGGAGCTTGTGGGAGCTTGCTGTGCGCAAAATGGCTGCCACAATTCCCACATTACAACAGTGACCGCACTTCAAAAATGTACATAATTGACTTTGGGGCGTCCTGAGGTCATGAAAGGTGATATATCACAGAATCCCCACAGTGCAGATAGAGGCCATTTCGGCCCATCGAGCCTGCACCGACAAATATCCCACCCTATCCCCGTAACTCCACGTATTTAATCCCCCCTAACACTAAGGGTCAATTTATCATAGCCAAATCAACCTAACCCGCACATCTTTGGACTGTGGGAGGAAACCGGAGCACCCGGAGGAAACCCACGCAGACACGGGGAGAATGTGCAAACTCCACACAGACAGTCACAGGAGGCCGGATTCAAACCCGGGTCCCTGGCGCTGTGAGGCAACAGTGCTAACCACTATGCCACCGTGTTGCCCGTGATATATAAATGCAATGCTTTCTTTTCTTTTTTCTCTGTAACCTCCTCCTGTGCTACTCCATTCCTTAGCCAATTACTTCACTCCTCTCCCTCGCCACTGTCTGAGGCTGAACCAGACTGTCCGTAACCTTGGCTTCCTATTGAGCTGAGCTTCCGACCCCATATCTGCTCCATCACCAAGATCGTCAACTTCAGATTGCTGATTGTGGGAGCTTGCTGTGCGCAAATTGGCGGCTGCATTTCCTACATCACAACAGTGAGTACACTTCAAAAGTACTTCATTTTCTGTAAAGCACTTTGGGACATCCTGAGGTTGTCAAAGGTACCATTTTATTACAAGTCTTTCTTTCTCTCAGGTTAGCTAGGGCCGGTCGGTGGCCACTTATATTTGATATTTGGAGTTGAAATGTTCCGAAGCAGGGTCTGTAGTGAGGTAATAACTGAACACACGATTAGCAATGCGTTACTTCATTGCATTGTTCCCGGAGAAACATTTATGTGATACGATAACCCCTCGAGTCCAGTTTCCATGAAAAAGAAAGTGGCTATAAATTTAAAATCTCAATACTTTCTTTGGGCTCCCAGCCACCAGCGCACCTTCCCTGAAGTCCTGCAGCATAATAACGTATCTCCATTAAATCATTTTTACTTCCTTCTCCACCCCAACACTGCAGTTGGTGCCTGAGAGGATTTATCACACCAGTGCTGGCGGGAAGCGAAGTGAGTGTTTCAATAACAGAATCACTTTACAGTGAAACCTGAAACATAGGGATCGCAAATGGTGCTGCTAAATTGGAAAGAAAGAGATGATTTGAAGTTGGTGTTCCCAAAGGCTTGGGCTTATTATGATAAAGGGTAATGGATTGTCCCTCAGCTCCATTCAATTGGACTTAAGTGCATTCATTGCGAGAAACATGCCAAGAAAGTTAGGATGTGTATTGGGGCAGGTAGACTAGAAATCATAGAAAGTAAGGATTCTCCCAAGTGTGGCTGCATGTCTGCCCTATAGGGCAGGCAGTCCGACACACTCGCTGATGGTGTTGAGGCAGGCCTAACTATCAGAATAAATAGAGACTACCCCTGCCTCAGCCCATCTGCTGCTGAAACCCTCGACCATGCTTTTGTTACCTTCGGACTTGACCATTCCAGTGCTTCTCGTCTTCCACCCTCATAAACTTCAGCTCATCCAAAACTCTGCTGCCCCCGTGTCCTAACTCGCACCCAGTCCCGTTCACCCATCACCCCCCGTGCTCGCTGACCTACATTGGCTCCCGGTCCAGCAACGCCTCGAATTTAAAACTCTCATCCTCGTGTTCAAATCCTTCCATGGCCTGGCCCCCCTCCCTGTCTCTGTAATCTCCTCTAGACCTACAACCCCCCCCCCACCTCCCCCCGAGATCTCTGGGCTTCTCCAACACTGGCCTCCTCCTGGACAGGGGGAGATCTTTCCGGTATCCTGACCAGCATTTATCCCTCCACCAACATCACCAAAACGCACGATTAACTGATCATTCATCGCATTTGCTGTTTGTGCGCAGTTTGGCTGCTGCATTACAACAATGACTGCACTTCAAAAGTACTTCATTGGCTGTGAAGCACTTTGGGGTGCACCAAGGAATATGAAAGGAGCTATATAACTGCAAGTTCTTTATTCCTAATTGTCTTAAGTTCAATGTGGGAAACGTCACACAGAAGTTTTACTATAAGTTTCCAAAACCACTTTACACTGACACAGTAGGCTAGAGATTACTGTTGGTTCATAAGAACATAAGAAATAGGAGCAGGAATAGGCCACTTGGCCCCTCGAGCCTGCTCCGCCGTTCAATAAGATCATGGCTGATCTTGGGCTCAAAGCCACTTCCCAGCCCGCTCCCCATAACCCTTCACTCCCTTATCTTGCAAAAATCTGTCTATCTCCACCTTAAATGTATTTAATGACCCAGCCTCCACAGCTCTCTGGGGCAGAGAATTCCACAGATTTACGACCCTCTGAGAGAAGAAATTCCTCCTCATCTCAGTTCTAAAAGGGCGAACCTTTATTCTGAAACTATGCCCCCGAGTTCTAGATTTCCCCACGAGGGGAAACATCCTCTCTGCATCTACCTTGTCGAGCCCCCTCAGAATCTTATATGTTTCGATAAGATCACCTCTCATTCTTCTAAATTCCAACGAGTATAGGCCCAACCTGCTCAACCTTTCTTCATAAGTCAACCCCCTCATCTCAGGAATTAACCTAGTCAATCGTCTCTGAACTGCCTCCAATGCAAGTATATCCTTCCTTAAATAAGGAGACCAAAACTGTACGCAGTACTCCAGGTGTGGTCTCACTAATACCCTGTACAGTTGTAGCAGGGCTTCCCTGCTTTTATACTCCAACCCCCTTTGAAATAAAGGCCAACATTCCATTTGCCTTTTTTTTGCCATTCAACCATGTAAGTCACTTGTATCTAATCCCTCCCTCTGCTATTTTAATGGAGGCGTTATCATAGAATGATACTGCACAGAAGGAGGTCATTTGGCCCATCGTGCCTGTGCCGGCTCTTTGAAAGAGCTCTCCAATTAGTCCCACTCCCCCCGCTCTTTCCTCACAGCCCTGCAAATTATTCCCCTTCAAGTATTTATCCAATTCCACTTTGAAAGTTACTATTGAATCTGCTTCCACCACCCTTTCAGGCAGCGCATTCCAGATCACAACAACTCGCCGCGTAAAGAAATTCTCCTCTCCCCCTCTGGTTCTTTTGCCAATTATCTTAAATCTGTGTCCTCTGGTTACCCACCCTTGCGCAACTGGAAACAGTTTCTCCCGATCTACTCTATCAAAACCCTTCATCATTTTGAACACCTCGATTAAATCTCCTCTTCTCTGCTCTATGGAGACCAACCCCAGGCTTCTCCAGTCTCTCCACAGAACTGAAGTCCCTCATCCCTGGTACCATTCTGGTAAATCTCCTCTGCATTAACTTTCTTATCGGTTGATGCCTTGATTAAAATAGCGGAGAGAGGAACTTGATGTCAGTGCATTAAGGACACAAGCACGAAGGTCTCCAACAGTAACTTCCAGCATCATAAGTCGCATAACTGGCCGATCAGTCACTGTGTTATGAGCTTCGCCTTGTCTATGGAATGAAACCTGTGCAGTGCTTCAGTGTGTAGCATCTTACATAGAAACATAGAAGATAGGAGCAGGAGTAGGCCATTCAGGCCCCTCGAGCCTGCTCCACCATTCGATGAGATCATGGCTGATCATCCAAACTCAGTACCCTGTAACTGCCTTCTCCCCATATCCATTGATCCCTTTAGCTTTAAGAAATATATCTCCTTCTTGAATATATTTAATGAATTGGCCTCCACTGCCTTCTGTGGTAGAGAATTCCACAGGTTCACCACTCTCTGGGTGAAGAAATTCCTCCTCATCTCAGTCCTAAATGGCTTACCCCTTATCCTTAGACTGTGACCCCTGGTTCTGGACTCCCCGACCATCGGGAACAGCCTTCCTGCATCTAGTCTGTCTAGTCCTGTTAGAATTTTATAAGTTTCAATGAGATCCCCTCTCATTCTTCTAAACTCCAGCGAGTATAAGCCCAATCGACCCAATCTCTCCTCATACGTCATTCCTGCCATCCCAGGTACTAGCCTGGTGAATCTTCGCTGCACACCCTCCATGGCAAGAACATCCTTCCTCAGATAAGGATGTGGAACTCGCTGCCACGTGGAGTGCTTGAAGCAGAGAGCACTGGCGTGTTACCCAGGTTATCAGGAGAGGATGCAAGATTGAGCAGGCTGGGGCTCTTTTCTCTGGATGAGGTGAGACCTGATAGAAGGGTTCAAGAGGGTGGATGTGGAGAAACTGTTTCCACTTGTGGGTGAGTTCAGAACAAGGGGGCATCAATATAAGACAACCTTTAACAGAGCAAATAAAGAATTTTGGAGGAATTTCTTTACCCAGAGAGTGGTGAGGATGTGGAACTCGCTGCCACGTGGAGTGCTTGAAGCAGAGAGCACTGACGTGTTGAAGGGGAGGTTTGATGCATAGACGAGGGAGAAGGGAAAAGAGGGATACAGGGGAATGGGAGGAAGAGGCAGTTAGAGTGGGAGGAGGCTCGTGTGGAGCATAAACATCAGCTTAGACCCGTTCCGAAACAGCACCCAAAACTGTGCCCATTTTGCCGAGTTCTGTGTAACTCTATATAATCCTTTACTTAACGCCTTAACTCGAAACTGTAGTGATAACTGAATTCCTTTTGCAGTCTTCCTGTGTTTTAGTAATTTATGTTCTCTAGGTCGCACTAGTCTATAAAGCAGGATTAGAAAAACTAAACAACTGGCAAAGACAAATATAAAAAAAAATTATTACAATGTTGCGGGAACAACTTTTGAAAAGTCAATTAATAAACAAAAAGGCAGATTTCTTCAAGGTCCCATAGCTGGAAGCTATTTGTGCGAAAGCATTAATTGCAGCTTTCAGATTTAAAACTTATCGGGATCTACATGTGTGCACTTTTCTGATTGTTCCCGATCAAGGTACCTTGTGTTAAAACCTCTTTGCTTTTATAGAGACTGAAGATTGGCTCCAAGTTCAGAAGGAATTAAATTGATGAAAGTCTAATGTTAACACAAAAATACCGTAAACCCTATTCCTTGCAGGATTGGTTTACATTTCAGAGGATTGATGTCATTCTAAAGATCCAACGATTGCATGAAATATTTTCTGAAATTACACCTAAATTACAGCCTCATAAACGCAAATTGCCAGATTAGTGAAAAGTGTCATGAATTGGGTAAAGCGATCACAGCAGGCTGATGTTTAACAGACTTGACAGTGCAGATTACATTTTCTGATTAAAACACCGATAACCCAAACATAAACAGCTGCCTGTTGTTCACATATTGCAACTGGGCAAAATGCCTCAAAGAAGTTCTCCTAACCAATAAAATTGGAGCAAATTTGTTATGTGTCATTATCGCTACACGTTAACTAAAATAAACTTTGTAAACATCACAGTCTTAAGTATATTCTGCCAAACCTTTAAACAAAGAAAGACTTGCATTTCTATAGCGTCTTTCACGACCACCGGACGTCCCAAAGCACTTTACAGCCAATGAAGTACTTTTCAAGTGTAGTCATTGTTGTAATGTAGGAAACGTGGCAGCCAATTTGCACACAGCAAGATCCCACAAACAGCAGGAGATAATGATCAGATAATCTGTTTTTTTAGTGATGTCGGTTGAAGGATAAATATTGGCCAGGACACCAGGGAGAACTCCCCTGTTCTTCTTCGAAATAATGCCATGGGATCTTTTACATCCACCCGAGAGGGCAGACGGGGCCTCGGTTTAACATCTCATCTGAAAGACGGCACCTCTGACAGTGCAGCGCTCCCTCAGTACTGCACTGGGAGTGTCAGCCTAGATTTTTGTGCTCAAGTCTCTGGAGTGGGACTTGAACCCACAACCTTCTGACTCAGAGGCGAGAGTGCTGCCCACTGAGCCACAGCTAACAGCTATTTATCACAACATCTTTTTATCTTAATTTTGCGTTGTAGGAAATGAATAACATTGATGCACAAGATTAACTGCAGAACACCACCGTTCAGTCCGTAAGGGTGACCCCGAGCTTCCGGTCGCCTGTCACTTTAATTCTCCGCTCCACTCCCACTCTGATCTCTCCGTCCTCGGCCTCTTACATTGTTCCAATGAAGCTCAGCGTAAGCTCGAGGAACAGCACCTCATCTTTCGATTAGGCACTTTACAACCTTCTGGACTCAACATAGAGTTCAACAATTTCAGACCAGAACCTCTGCCCCAATATATTTTCTCTCTCTCTCACATGGCAGCTGTCGATCATTCTGCCATTGCCATTTACACTTCATCTAGAGGCAGCTTTTGTTTCTTAATTTGTCCCATTACCATCTCCTTTTGCCTTGCACCATCATCCCTTTTGTCTTTTAATCTCTCCTGTCTTCCACCCCATCACAGACATTCTCTTTTGTTCTTTCCTCCCCTCCCCCCTCTCCCTGCCCCTGCACTTGCTTAAAAATCTGTTACATCTCCAATTTTTTTCCAGTTCTGACGAAGGGTCATCGACCTGAAACGTTAACTCTGTTTCTCTCTCCACGGATGCTGCCTGACCGGCTGAGTATTTCCAGCATTTTCTGTTTTTATTTCAGATTTCCAGCATCCGCAGTATTTTGCTTTTGTGTTAATAATAAAAGGGTGTTTTACTCCACAATGACGGGACTTGCTGGTTCCATAATAGAATGATGGAGGCAAAAATTTCCCTCGAATGAGAAGTCCAATTGCCTGAATTGTCTTATAACCGTAACTGCTCTAAATATAGTCCGGTGCTGCACAGGACGTGAGTGCGCTCAGCAGGACAGGAGGGAATGTGTCGGAAGCAATGCAGGAGCGCCCTCTGTTGGCGCGGTGGGAAACTGCTTTGGGGCTGCACACGACACCAGCAAGGTGGGCATTGACGGCTGGAGTTTCCTCCACAAAGAGGTAATTGGAGCATAAACACCGGCGTGGACCAGTTGCATAGCTACGCCCGTTTTGCCGATATCAAACTGCGCACCAAGTATCCTCGCAATCTAATTAGAATTCGCCCGGACGTAAAAAATAGACGTGAATCCCCGTAATGTCTAAGAGTGGTTGAAACTTAATTGGAACAGAGCCATTGGGGTCTGAAGGTACGAGATTGGGCAGCGCAAGGTAAGCAGCCAATAGCTCTCTGGCCTGCAGATTTTTAAACGTAATCCATTTAAAAAAGAAAGACTTGCATTTATACAGTGCTTTTCATGACCTCAGGACATCTCAAAGCGCTTTACAGGCAATGAAGTACTTTTGGAGTGTAGTCACTGTTGTAATGTGGGAAACGCGGCAGCCAATTTGCGCACAGCAAGCTCCCACAAACAGCAATGTGATAATGACCAGATAATCTGTTTTTGTGATGTTGGTTGGGAGATAAATATTGGCCCAGGACACCAGAGATAACTTGCTCTTCTTAGAAATAGTGCCATGGGATCTTTTACGTCCACCTGAGAGCGTAGACGGGGCCTCGGTTCAATGTCTCATCCAAAAGACGGCACCTCCGACAGTGCAGCACTCCCACAATACCACACTGGAGTATCAGCCTAGATTTTTGTACTGAAGTCTCTGGAGTGGGACTTGAACCCACAATCTTCTGACTCAGAGGGGAGAGAGCGGCCCACTGAGCCAAGACTGATATCTGGCAAAGAGGGAGGGTGTGAGGGGGAGGGGGCAAGAAGGAGGGGATGAGGGGGACAGTGCGAGGTGAAGCGGGTGAGAGGGAGGGGTAGGGGTGAGGAGGAGGGTGAGGGGGAAAGATGGAGAGGGCGAGGGGGGTGAGGGGTAGGGGTGAGGAGGAGGGTGGGGGGAAGGGGGGAGATGGAGAGGGTGAGGGGGGGTGAGGAGGAGGGTGGGGGGAAGGGGGGAGATGGAGAGGGCGAGGAGGGGTGAGGGAGAAGGGGGAGATGGAGAGGGTGAGGGGGGGAGGGAGAAGGGGGGAGATGGAGAGGGGGAGGGGGATGAGGAGGAGGGTGAGGAGGAGGGTGAGGGAGAAGGGGGGAGATGGACAGGGCGAGGGGGGGTGCGGGTGAGGGGGAGGGGGAAGGGGGGAGATGGAGAGGGCGAGGGATGAGGAGGAGGAGGGGGTGACGGGGAGGGGGGAGGAGAAGCGGGGGAGGGGGGAAGTGGAGAATGAAGCTCTCTCTCCGGAGAGCCTGGTCAGCGAAGCCTGGAATCGGCTACAGGTGTGAAGAGGCTCCTGCTGATGGAGCGTGAGGACCCTGGGCATCATCAGCAGCAACACTGTGAGCCTCAAGGCCTGGCTTCGGAGTCTGCAGTGCTGATCAGCAACAGCAGCATCGCACAGGCTGCTACACCTCCAAGACCCCATCTGCTTGAATCTGTGCACTTGCCCTGTTTTTTGTAGCCAGAGTGCACCTCCCCTTTAAGAAGCATCAGAGATGCCCAATATGTAGCCCCTCCCCCAGAGAGGTGTACAGCCAATGATTAGCGCTGGCTTGTACGCCCGGGTGATTAAAATGATCGATATTCGTGCTGCCTGAGTGAACTGCCTACTGAGTAAATTATAGAATTTACAGCACAGAAGGAGGTCCTTCGGCCCATCGTGCCTGTGCCGGCTCTTAGAGAGAGCGATCCAATTAGTCCCACTCCCCCCTGCTCTTTCCCCATCGCCCTGCAAATTTTTTACCTTTTTAAGTATTTACCCAATTCCCTTTTGAAGGTTACTATTGAATCTGCTTCCACCGCCCTTTGGGGCAGCGCATTCCAGATCACAACAGCATTCACTGAGGGGACAGTAGATTGCCCCTTGGCTTAACGTTTCATTCCAGATCATAACAATTCCAGCTCTGTCGATTAATCTGAGGTTATCGAGCGCATCACTCTACACAAAGTCCGTGTTGTTTGTGATTCTTCTACTGGATAAAAGTGTCTAAGTTCATATTACAGTAAACTCTCATTTAAACGGCACCTAATTATCCGGAATTCTCTAATAACCGGCAAAATTCAGGAGTAGGTTCAGGAACCCAAAGGTAAGTTTTACTGTATATTTGTGGCTGTGTAACCGGGGTTCTCGTACCTTTTGCCGTGTAACCATGGCTCCTGCACCTCTGGTTGTGTCACCGGGTCCCCTGTACCTGTGGCCGTGTCACCGGGTCCCCTGTACCTGTGGCTGTGTAACAGGGACTCCTGGATCTGTGGCCGTGTAACCGGGCCCCCTGTACCTGTGGCCGTGTAACAGGGACTCCTGGATCTGTGGCCGTGTCACCGGGTCCCCCTGTACCTGTGGCTGTGTAACAGGGACTCCTGGATCTGTGGCCGTGTCACCGGGTCCCCTGTACCTGTGGCTGTGTAACAGGGACTCCTGGATCTGTGGCCGTGTCACCGGGGCTCTTGTACCTTGGTAGGTATACCTCTCCGTTATCCGGAATTTTTAATCGACCGGCACCATCCCGGTCCCGTAGGTGCCGGATACCAAAGAGTTTACTGTAAATGTTTTACTTACTGAGCATTTCTCAGATTAATTGTTTCATTAAAACAGAATTCCAAATTTACCTGAAGGTGGCAGTGTGCTTACACGCAATCGGAGACACTCTGGAAAAGCTGCTAAACACAGCTCAGTACTCTTAGCTGTCTGCAGTCAGAACTTGAAGTGAAACTGCTCAGGAGGAATGATAACATAAGAAATAGGAGCAGGAGTCGGCCATTTGGCCCCTCGAGGCTGCTCCGCCATTCAATAAGATCATGGCTGATCTTCTACCTCATCTCCACTTTCCTGCACTATCCCCATACCCCTTGATTCCCTTAATATTCAAAAATCTATCGATCTCTGTCTTGAATATACTCAACGACTGAGCCTCCACAACCCTCTGGGGTAGAGAATTCCAAAGATTCACCACCCTCTGAGTGAAGAAATTTCTCCTCATCTCAGTCCTAAATGGCCAACCCCTTATCCTGAGACTATGCCCCCTGGTTCTCGACTCTCCAGCCAGGGGAAACAACCTCTCAGCATCTACCCTGTCAAGCCCTCTCAGAATCTTATATGTTTCAATGAGATCACCTCTCATTCTTCTAAACTCCAGAGAGTATAGGCCCAATCTACTCAATCTCTCCTCATAGACAACCCTCTCATTAATCTAGTGAACCTTCATTGCACCCCCTCTTCGGCCAGTATATCCTTGCTTGGATAAGGAGACCAAAACTCTACACAGTACTCCAGGTGAGGTCTCAGCAAAGCCCTGATGGACCTGTGAGAGGACTATCGGATAATGGAGGAGTGAAGAGACCACTTGACCATAAAGAAACAGAAGATGCAATGCTACCCATAAAAAGACAAAAAGTGTACGATGAATGGACTCATGGGATTAGCTTTTCAGAGGTGGAAGGTGATGTATCTTCAGATTGATTTTAGAAGTTGTCCCTTCCGTGTTGTCCACAATGATGACCCAGCAATCAAATGCATTTTCCCCATTGCCAGCTGTGGCTCAGTGGGTGGCATGCTCACCTCTGACCCAGAAGTCATGGGTTCCTTCAACCTACATCACTAAAAAACAGATTATCTGGTCATTGTCACATTGCTGTTTGTGGGGCCTTGCTGTGCACAAAATTGGCTGCTGCGTTTCCTACATTACAACAGTGACTACGCTTCAAAAGTATTTAATTGGTTGTAAAGCGCTTTGGGATGTCCTGAGGTTGTGAAAGGCGCTGTATAAATTCAACTTCTTTCTTTACAATGCGGGGGCCACCCACACCCATCAGACGCGAGTCCCCTCCACCCACCACACTGGACGACACCCCAGTATTCAGACCCAGAGCCCAAACCCAACCTTCTAACTCTGGGGTGGGAGTAATACCAGTCAGCCAGTGGTCACTCTGTCTGGAGAGACAAGGTACCAGATGATAATGTAGAACTGAAAGACCACGTCGTTCAAAAATACACCTTGTCCGTCAAACGAGATAATTGAGGAACTCTCTCTCTCTCTCTCGGCAATTTGCTCTCAAATGAGCCATTTGGAAGAGCACAGTTATACCGCGGCTTGTGCACCAGTGTCGGAAACTGCAGTGGAATTGTCCGTGGGATACGGATAAGGAATCTGTGGTGTTGTATGTAATGCTGTTAGAGCATCCATGACTGAAGGGATTCGATGGGGAAAGGTTTAATTTGAGATCAGTTTTAGTTACGGAAGCCACGTGACCTTAAGAAATGTATTTATTTCGACAGTCGATCTCAACAGAAGGGATTAAGCCACGGTGATTTCAGACAGGAGTCCAGCGATTCTGATTTATACACGGCTGACAGGAAAAGCTCAGCCTCGGCAAAGGAAGTTAAATGTTTTGATAAGGATCTAGCAGATGCAATCGATCATCCAGGTCTGAGAGCTTCCATGAATTCTCAGTGCGTCAGCGTATGCTTTATACTGAAGCAACATTGTACACACACACACAGTAGCTGAAGCTTCCCCCGGATAAAAGGCACCTCACTCAAGCAGAGTAGAAACGTGATCTGGGATTCCTTGGCGTCACACTCACATTTCTGTAGCCTGCACAAGGAATTGAAAGCTTGGGAATCAGGTGTGGACAGGCATAGTTACAAATATGGTTTCCATTATCCATGGTTCTGCATTTTTAGGGACACAGTGAATTTTTGCCAATTAAATAATGTGTTTGGTACGACATTGTACCCACTGATCAGCACTCGTAAATATTTCTTGCTGCCCAATTTATTGGCCTGCATTTAATTGTGAGGTAAGGTTAATCCACAGTGGGAACCATTTGATAGAAGCCATTCAGCATGTTGCGTTGCTTACGGACGACAGCAACAACAACAACTTGCATTTCTATAGATGTAGCAAACTGTCCCAAGGTCAAGAGACATCAGTGTTTCTTCCTCTAACAAGGAACCAGTAGGTACTGTTAGGTGTGAGCAGTGGCTCAGTTGGTAGCACTCTCACCTCTGCATCAGGAGGTTGTGTGGGTTCAAATCCCACTCCAAAGATTTGAGCACAATAAGCCAGGCTGACACTCCAGTGACAGCGCTGAAGGAGTGCCACACTGTCGCAGGTGCCGTCTTTCGTATGAAACGTTAAACTGAGGCCTGTCTGCTCTCTCAGGTAGATGTAAATGGTGCTATTCAAAGAAGAGCAGGGGAGTTCTCCCTGAGTGTTCGGGGGCCAATGTTTATCCCTCAACCAACATCACTAAAAAACAGCATTATCACATTGCTGTTTGTGGGAGCTTGCTGTGCGCAGATTGACTGCTGCATTTCCTACATTACAACAGTGACTACACTTTAAAAAAAAGTACTTCATTGGCTGTAAAGCACTTTGGGTCGTCCTGAGGTCCCAAAAGACGCTATCGAAATGCTAGTTATTTTCTTTATGTTGAACATTCCATCAGGCCATTAACCAGCCCTGGAATACTGTGTCCTGTTCTGGGCACTGCACCCCAGGAAGGGTATATTGGCCTTGCAACACGGCTTCACCAGAATTATACCAGGGTTTCTACCAGAGATTAAAGGGTTAAATTACGAGGACTGGTTGCATAAACCTGGCTTGTATTCCCTTGAGTTTAGAAGATTGAGGGGTGATCTAATCAAAGATAAAGGGATTGGCTAGGGTAGAGAGAGAACTCCAGAATCTACTGCAAATGTAGCAGTTTGGTCCAAGCTTGGGTCTGATTCAGTGAGAGTCCTCTAACCTATGCTTCGTGTGCATTTGATTTTCTCGCTGCAGAACTGAGTTAAGTTTGGATTCTCAGAAGTGCAAAGTTGTGCAGGAAAATAACTAAACCCAATCTGGGGACTGGTATACTGGATTATTCTCAAGAAAGAGCTACAGAAATGATCATGGAGGGGGATACTTATACAGGAAAAGAACATCATTTCCCAAAATGTGAGACATGAGGTGTGGTGAGTGCAGCGAGCTCGGGAGGAACAGGTGACTCTGGACCGATGGTTCCCAAAGCTCTCCACCACTGGGGGTTTTCCTCGCCTCATGTCTGGGTCTGTTGCAGACTAATCGATAGAGATTGATCGCTGCGATTAGTCAACAACTCCATTAGCATTGTATCGAGCGACTACCAGGATGATAGAAGGCAAACTAGATGGACCGTGGTATAAAAGCAAAATCCTGCAGATGCTGGAAATCTGAAATAAAAACAGAAAATGCTGGAAACACTCAGAAGGTCAGGCAGCATCTGTGGAGAGAGAGAAACAGAGTTAACGTTCATAATGAAGCTCAAGGTACAGATTAGGTACTTTACAACCTTCTGCACTCAACATTGAGTTCAACAATTTCAGACCTTATCCACCGCTCCCATTTTCTCCGACAGCAGGTGCTGGTAATGGTTCTATTGTTGTCATTTACACCTCCGCTCCACCTTTTGTTTCTTTATTTGTCCCAACACCTCCCCCTTTTCCCTCGCACCATCATCCCTTTTGTAATTTAATCTCTCCTGCCTTCCACCCAATCACAGACCTTCCCTTTTGTTCTTTCCTCCCCTCCCCCCTTTCCCTGCCCCTACACTTGCTTAAAACCCGTTACATCTCTAACCTTTTCCAGTTCTGACGAAAGGTCATCGACCTGAAACGTTAACTCTGTTTCTCTCTCCACAGAGGCTGCCTGACCTGCTCGATGGACCTGGGTCTTTTGTTGGCTGGTGATTCCTCTGTTCCTAACTGTAGGCTTGTTGATGGAGGGTTGGAAGAGGCAGCTGTGACTACAGGTTGCTTTACTGAAACCTTATGTCGACAATGTTCATTCAATCCCTCCTTAGCTGTCAGGTGAATGACCCCTTGACCCGTTTCGTTGTGTGAAAATGCCGTTGCCTTTTATCAAGTCACCTATGTTAACCTCAGAGAGAAATTGTGCTTTTAGCGCTGAAACAATGACCTCTACTCTCAAAGCATCAGGGAAAGAGAATGAGGGAACAAAATAGAGATATAAATCCAGGTGATTAGCTGCCGAGTTTCAGAGTAAATCTACCCAGTCTTGTAGTCTGATTGTTCTCTTTAGATCAAAAGGGACACCGCCAATTTATGGCCTTTCACCTCTCTGCATCTCACATCACAATTGCACTCTAAGCTGCTTATCCACTTCCTACCAGATCAGCCGAGATAGACCTCTGGTTCTCATCTTTAAGTATCTGGGATGCCGAGAATTAATGGATTAACCCACTTCCCTGCAAACACTGTACCATTCACCGGCTACAATGGTAAAAAGGTTTACGACTGAATGGGGGTCCCACTCCCACATTGTTAAATGCTTGAAGTGCCCTTAATGATTATTGCCCGAGTGTTCCAGTAGGATTTAGAAACTGAAGAGTGCGACAGCTAAGATTTGAAGAAGGAATCTCTCTTTACACCAGTGCATAAAAAATTGTCCTGTAATGAGAGAAAATTTTCATTCCAATCAGACCTGCCTGTAGTCAGGATACCAGGGTGTGGTAGTGTCACGGTTATGTTACTGGACTAATAATCCAGAGAACCAAAGTTCAAATCCCAATTTGAATTCAATTTAAAAATCTGGAAATAAAAAGCTGGTATCAATAAAAGTGACCATGAAGCTGTCGGATTGTCGTAAAAACCCACCTGATTCACTAACGCCCTTTAGGGAAGGAAACCTGCCGTCCTTACCCGGCCTGGGCCTATATGTGACTCCAGTCCCACACCAACGTGGTTGACTCTTAACTGCCCCCTCTGTAGTGGCCCAGTGAACCCCTCAGTTGTATCAAACCTGCTATCAGCGGTTCAAGAAGGCGGCCCCCCCCACCACCACCACCTCAGGGCAACTAGTGATGGGCAATAAATGCCGGCCTTGCCAGCGACGCCCACATCCCAGGAATACATTTTTTAAAGTCTCCGATGACACCTTCCTTCAAACCCCATCCTGTTTTACCTGAGGTCACAACTTTTCGACAAGCGTGAAGTGTCAAAAGAAATCTCAAAGCTGAACAGTCGGCAACCCCAGCAGAAGCTGCTGGTGGCCCGACTCACCCGGACAGCCGGTAACTAGAACGCTCTGCTTCCTGCGCTCCTGAAAGTCATTCCTCAGGATTTCACTCCACTCTTTGAAGAGTTCTGACGCGCTTCACTCGCACATGCACCAGATGGCGGTGTGCACCAGATAATCTGGGCTGCCTGCAGGAAACGCACTCACTGTGGCACTCAGGGACACGGCCTCCCATCAGATCTACTGGGTAAACTGCACTCATTGCATGTTTCATGACTGATTGAAGCCTGAACAGTGACATTTCGCTTGATTCTATTAGTGCATTGCAATTTCAATTTTCAGTTCTGAAGAAGGCTTTTTGCCCAAATATTAACTTATCGTAGAATCATACAGCACAGAAAGGAGGCCATTCGACCCATCGTGCCTGTACTAGCTCTTTGAAAGAGCTATCCAATTACACCCCCGACTCTTTCACCACAGACCTACAAATTAATCCTTTTCAAGTATTTGGGCCTGTCAGCCATGGCTCAGTGGCAGCACTCTCGCCTCTGAGTCTGAAAATTCCAGAGACTTGAGCACATAATCCAGGCTGACACTCCCAGGGCCAGTACTGAGGGAGTGCTGCACTGTCGGAGGTGCCGTCTTTCGGATGAGACGCTAAGCTGAGGCCCAGTCTGCCCCATCAGGTGGCTGTATAAGAATCAATCGTACTATTTGAGAAAGAGCAGGGGAGTTATCCCTAGTCCAAAGCAGCTCTTGGCAACTATAAGTGTTTATAAAAGATGCTTATTGCTTGTTTGCAATAAAATGTAAAAAATAAATTAATTGGCCTCTTTAATGGCTAAGATTACCGTCTATTTTCCTCCCTTCAATCTCACAAGCATAGCTTGTACATAAGCCAAAGAACAGCTCGGTCCCTGCAGGCGAATTCGATGCTTCACAGCTGACCCACAGGAGAAATATTTTTCATCAATGTTTTACTGTCTGCAAGGTGCGGAATCTCCCCACCAACTCAAAACACACAGTCCAGCTCACACAAAACTTGGCTTTTCGTGCACTGTAGCCAATCCCTCTCAAGACGCCTGATGTGTGTAAAGTTTCACCTCAAATGCAGGATTTGCGGAATCGACAACAATGCATAAAAACCGTAAAGCACGGGATGAGAAAAGGGCACACTGTCCCTCAAATTCCTCCTTCCGCAGCCCACCCACACCCTGCTCCATCAGAAACTCCAATCAACATATTTAACCACAAGTCCTGAAACCGTTTCCGCTGATGACAAAGCAAAACTTCTCAACACTTTATAGAAGTCTAACTTTATATCTGCTGACCAATCACCTTTCCTGGATGAGCACTTCTAAATCCCAACAAAAAAAACGTGTATTATATAGCGCCTTTAACGTAGTAAAACATCTCACGGCGCTTCACAGGAGCGATTATCAAACAAAATTTGACACCGAGCCACATAAGGAGATGTTAGGACAGGTGACCAAAAGCTTGGTCGAAGAGGTAGGTTTTAAGGAGCGTCTTAAAGGAGGAGAGAGAGGTAGCGAGGTGGAGAGGTTTGGGGAGGGAATTCCAGAGCTTAAGGCCTAGGCAGCTGAAGGCACGGCCGCCAATGGTGGAGCGATTAAAATTGCGGATGCGAAAGGGCCAGAATTGGAGGAGCTCAGAGATCTCATAGAAACATAGAAGATAGGAGCAGGAGTAGGCCATCCGGCCCCTCGAGCCTGCTCCGCCATTCAATGAGATCATGGCTGATCATCCAAATTCAGTACCCTGTCCCTGCTTTCTCCCCATATCCCTTGATCCCTTTAGCCTTAAGAAATATATCTAACTCCTTCTTGAATATATTTAATGAATTGACCTCAACTGCCTTGTGTGGTAGAGAATTCCACAGGTTCACCACTCTCTGGGTGAAGAAATTCCTCCTCATCTCAGTCCTAAATGGCTTACCCCTTATCCTTAGACTGTGACCCCTGGTTCTGGACTCCCCGACCATCGGGCACATCCTTCCTGCATCTAGTCTGTCTAGTCCTGTTAGAATTTTATAAGTTTCTCGGAAGGTTGTAGGGCTGGAGGAGGTTCCAGTAATAGGGAGGGGGGCGAGGCCATGGAGGGATTTGAAAACAAGGATGAGAATTTTCAGACCGGGGCGTTGCTGGACCGGGAGCCAATGTAGGTCAGCGAGCACAGGGGGCGATGGGTGAACAGGGCTTAACAAACATCGAGTTTGGGCTGAGATCGGGGCGGAGACGGGCAATGTTATGGCGGTGGACGAAGACGGTCTTGGCCATGGAGCGGATGTGGGGTCGGAAGCTCAGCTCAGGGTTGCGAACAGTCTGGTTCAGCCTCAGGCAGTGTCGGAGGAGAGGGATCAAGTAATTGGCTAAGGAACAGAGTAGTACTGGAGGAGGTTACATTTTTTGAAGTGGAGTCACTGTTGTAATGTAGGAAACACGGCAGCCAAATTGAGCACAGCAAGCTCCCACAAACAGCAATGTGATAATGACCAGATAATCTGTTTTAGTGATGTTGATTGAGTGATAGATAATATTGGCCCCAGGACACCGGGGAGAACTCCCCTGCTCTTCTTCCAAATAGGCACCGTGGGATCTTTTACATCCACCTGAGAGAGCTAACGGGGCCTCAGTTTAACGTCTCATCTGAAGACAGCACCTCCGACAGTGCAGCACTCCCTCAGCGCTGCACTGGGAGTTGTCAGCCTGGATTTTGCGCTCAAGTCTCTGGCGTGGGACTTGAACCCACGACCTTCTAGACTCAGGCGAGAGAGAGAGTGCTGCCCACTGAGCCGCAGTGAACACTCGAACACAATAATAAACAACAACTGACATCTCAGCAATGTTATTACAGTAATATTAAGTAGCTGTTGAATCTCTCAGAGGGGGAAATTGGCCTCCTTTGCACCTCCCATTAGCGCCTCCGGGAGCAATACCGGGGGGGGGGAAGGGCTTACCGACTGGGCGCGGTGAAATTACCGCCGCCCGCGAACTTCCATGGCGGGTTAGCGCTTACGCTAAAACTTACCGCCTCGATCTGCTGCACCCCGGATGTGAAATTCGCTCCCGCCCCTTGCAGCATCGCCGGGCGTCAACAACGGCAGCTGCAGGAGGCGTTGTCACCTCGGCCGGCCGCTTGGGGGGCGCTAATTAAAGGCAGTGGTGGTCAGGTAGGCCAACATTTAATAATGTCCCCAGTGTGCTGTGTTTTGATTTATTTCCAGCCCGCGATTGATCAGCCCTGCACTCTCTCTCAGTGCTTGGGGCCGCTATGCACGTATCGCAGGTGCCGTCGACGACCATTCCCAGCCTTAGCCCTCAATGATCGCAGCATTAGCCCTTCCCTTTAAGGGAGGGGAGGAGCCGGCGAATCCGGCCGCGCTGCACGGAACGTTGCTCAGCGCTCTGCCGCTCCCGCCGCTCTCGCTCTCTTTAGCGCTCCAAGGGAAGCGGTAGCGCTTGATTTAGCGCTCCACTTCCCTCTTGGAGCGCTAAACCGGAAGTTCCCGTCGGAATCAGTTGTGTAGCGCCCGGCGATACGTTTGCGGGAGGCAAAAGTTATCGCCCCAAACGGGGCGCGACGCATTTTCCAGCCCTCAGTGCGATGTAATAACATTTAAAAAAAACTGGCTGCCACAGCCACAGGGTTCTCGGGAGATGTTGTCATTGTGGGCGGTTAAAGCTTCTTGACACAAGGGCCAAAGGTCAGAATTCATTTATGACCATGGCCAACACAGGGGACCATTATAAAGTTTGGTATTACCTCGATGCAGGGTTTGTACGAGGTTCAGCATAGACTGGAGGTGGGTGGGCAACATCATAGCAAGCTTTTCTTATCTGATCTATGAAGTCATTAGCAGTCTGGCTGCTGAGCAATTCTGTCTATTTGCCCGGTTATTTAGGTGTAGCCTTGTTTCACTGGAGGATTAGCCAGTCTACAGACAGTAGCGTAATCAGCAAAGTAGAACAAGCGCTACCTCTAATAACATGAGTCAGCTGTTTGATGGAGATAAGAAAGAGAGAGAGAGCAGGGTTGAACGCTCTCTCTCTCTCTCTCTCTCTCTCGCATCTTGTGTAAGCACTGCGGAAAGAAAAGGATTTTCCGTTTATCGTAGCCCAGGGTTGATCCAAATTTTAAAATGGAGTACTGAAGGTGTAAAGTTACTAGCTGCAAGGTAAAAGCTGATCTTCAAAGTGTCCAAGTGAGACATGAAGAATGCTGATATCTACAGAAAGTGTCTTCCAAAGGTCGGTGGGAATGAAGCTGGATTTATGCTTGGAACTCAATTTCAAATTCAATTAACTCAATTTAAACAACAACTTGTATTTATACAGCGCCTTTAACATAGTAAAACGTCTCAAGGCGCTTCACAGGAGCGATTATCAAACTAAATTTGACACCGAGCCACATAAGGAGATATTAGGACAGGTGCTTGGTCAACGAGGTAGGTTTTAAGGAGGGTGTTAAAGGAGGAGAGAGAGGCGGAGAGGTTTAGGCAGGGAATTCCAGAGCTTAGGGCCCAGGCAGCTGAAGGCACGGCCACCAATGGTGGGGGCGATGAAAATCGGGGATGGATGAACGGGACTTGGTGCGAGTTCAGACACGGATGAGCTGATGTTTATGGAGGATGGGAGGCCGGCCAGGAGAGCGTTGGAATAGTCAAGTCTGGAGGTAACAAAGACATGGATGAGGGTTTCAGCAGGTGAGTTGAGGCAGGGGCGAGGTTACGAAGGTGGAAGTAGGCGGTCTTGCTGATGGAGAGGACACGGCGAAACGTGGCGCACAGGGTAATTATCACTTGCTATTGAGAAAGAACAGAAAGTTCCTCTTTCACTGCATCACTCATGTGGGCTGTAATTTTAACGGATTTCTTTATTTGCTTTTAATTTACACAAAATGTGTCTAATCCTTTGACCCCGCTCGCAGTTTATATTTCAGTGTTTGTTTATACTGCCTCTTGGCCCCATCAGTTGATGTAATTATGATTTAAATAAAGAATCATTAAAAATTCCGTCGCTTCTAACTACACAGCAGCTGTGTGCTGTATGTTTCATGTATCGGTCTGAGAGATCAGAGGGCAGAAAACACCACAATAAAGCGGGCAACAGCTCTGAAGTTCAGTTTTAACCGATTTAAAATGCGAATTCCCCTTTTCACATTCTCTTAAGCAAACAATGATCCTTCAAATACATTTTTTTAGGGGGTTCAGAAGGACAGGGGGGGGGAGGGGGTGCTTGGGTCTGAGGATATAAACGCAGGGAACGTCCTGGTCTCCTTCCCTAAATCCAGCGGGAAACCCGGGTTAACCAGGGATTGTTTTGTATGTTGGGTTCTGGTGGTCTCCGGCCAGAGTTAAAAAGAAAAAGGACGACATGCATTTATATAGCGCCTTTCACGACCACCGGACGTCTCAAAGCGCTTTACAGCCAATGAAGTACTTTTGAAGT
Source organism: Squalus acanthias (assembly GCA_030390025.1). Classification (NCBI taxonomy): domain Eukaryota; kingdom Metazoa; phylum Chordata; class Chondrichthyes; order Squaliformes; family Squalidae; genus Squalus; species Squalus acanthias. The sequence goes on along the minus strand of CM059432.1, from coordinate 142,518,760 downwards.
GTAGTCACTGTTGTAATGTAGGAAACGCAACAGCCAATTTGCGCACAGCAAGGATTGGCCTGGAGTCTCCAGGAATTGAAGATTAATCTCCAGGACACTGCTGTGAGCAACACCCGGGAGAACAATCGGGGCGTTAAAACAAATTGTGTCTTTTTCGTTTTCTTTGAACACTTCTGTTTATTGGTTATAAAAATACTGGAGATTGGGGGGGAGAAAAGGCTGTTTGACTGACAGTCAAGAATCATCCAATCAGGTAGCGAACACTCTGTTCGCTTTCTGTGGCAGGCGACCAATGGCAGGAGTGCGGGGGCGGGGCGTTTGGAGGCAGGAGGTCATGTGATCAAACCTCCAGGAATACATCCAACCAGAGTTGGCAACCCTATGTACAACCCAGGCATAAAGCTTGTGGAGACTTTTAACAGTTTAAGTTTCTAGGTCCTAAAGCAAATGAAGTGTGGTTATATAAGTACCAAATTTACATTAATCCAGCGGGAAAGAATATTCTCTGCCAGCAAACATGCCTAAGGTAAAGTCTATTGGATTTCTGTTCAGTCTGCAGAGTTGGAGTGAAGATCTCGCTCTCTTGTAACCTATGCAGGAACACAACTGGAATCTGCTCAGAGAATCTTAACTCAAACACCCACCAAACATCACACTCTCCAAGTCATAAATGGACTCTGCTCTTATTTAACAGTTTATCTCGAGAGCTGGCTTAATGTATCAGATGTGGAAGAGTCAAATTGCCTTCCTGAAGTTGAGAGTCAAGGTGTGTCTTTAGAAGCATGGAGGGGGAATTGAGCGTTATGAGTGGCCCATGGTTGGATACTGAGACGTGTAGAGGAACAGAGGGACCTTGGAGTACATGTCCACAGATCCCTGAAGGTAGCAGGACAGGTCGATAAGGTGGTTAAGAAGGCATACGGGATACTTCCCTTTATTAGCCGAGGCATAGAATATACGAGCAGGGAGGTTATGCTTGAACTGTGTAAAACACTAGTTAGGCCACAGCTAGAGTACTGCGTGCAGTTCTGGTCACCACATTACAGAAAAGATGTGATTGCACTAGAGAGGGTACAGAGGAGATTTACGAGGATGTTGCCAGGACTGGAGAATTTTAGCTATGAGAAAAGATTGGATTGGCTGGGGTTTGTTTACTTTGGAACAGAGGAAGCTGAGGGGAGACTTGATTGAAGTGTATAAAATTATGAGGGGCCTAGATAGAGTGGATAGGAAGGACCTATTTCCCTTAGCAGAGAGGTCAATAACCAGGGGGCATTGATTTAAAGTAATTGGTAGAAGGATTAGAGGGGAGTTGAGGAAAACTTTTTTCACCCAGAGGGTGGTGGGGGTCTGGAACTCACTGCCTGAAAGGGTGGTAGAGTCAGAAACCCTCATCACATTTAAAAAGTACTTGGATGTGCACTTGAAGTGCTGTAACCTACAGGGCTACGGACCAAGAGCTGGAAAGTGGGATTAGGCTGGATAGCTCTTTTTTGGCCGGCGCAGACACGATGGGCCGAATGGCCTCCTTCTGTGCTGTAAATTTCTATGATTCTATGATTCTAAGCTACACTTGACCTGGGATAGTTTGATGCTCTCTAGTGGAGCTCCATTTCCTTGCCACTGTTATGGCTTGCTTTGTTGAGTGTGTGAGGCAAACAAAATATCTCTTTTGATCTGTCCCACTACCCTCTCTACTCAAGGCCTGGATGTTTGGGTTTGGTACCAGGATGAGTGCATGAGTAGGTATTCCAGGGAAATGGACAAGCAACGATAGACAGTCCAAACAGGGTGAGGGTCTTAATTTAAGATGAATGAGGAGTTCTGGTTTGAAGATACACTAGATGGTGACCATGATATTGGTCAATGTTAACACTTCACCTTCACACTGGTCAAACCATTAGTGATCCCGCACAATACTTACTCCAAACATTCAAACAATCGTAAGGCAAGACATGATCAAGAGAGAAAGAGAGACAGAAAGAAAGGAAGAAAGAGAGAAAGAAAGAAAGAAAGAGAGAAAGAGAGAAAGACAGAAAGAGAGAAAGAAAGAAAGAAAGAAAGACAGAAAGACAGAAAGAAAGAGATAAAGACAGAAAGGAAGAAAGAATGAATGAATTAATTAATTTCTATAGCACCTTTCATAGACCTCAGGGCATCCCAAAGCCAATGAAGTACTTTTGAAGTGTAGTCACTGTTTTAAAGTAGAAACGTGGCAGCCAATTTGCGCACAGCAAGCTCCCTCAAACAGCAATGTGATAAATTACCAGATAATCTGTTTTAGTGATGTTGGTTCAGGGATAAATATTGGCCAGGACACTGGGGAGAACTCTCCTGTTCCTCTTCGAAACAGTGGCCGTGGGATCTTTTACATCCACCTGAGAGAGATGGTTTAACGTCTCATCGAAAGATGGAGCCAGAGATTGTACAGAGATATTTTGAAAAAGCCTGCACAGGAAGAAAAAGCTTTTCTTTTTGAACAGGAGATATTTACCTTTTAGAGTTGGGTTGCTTATCGCAAGATGAAATGCAGGTCATACCTTAGGAAGAAACAGTTTGCACAGCTCAGTGGGTTTAGAAATGCAGGTTAAGTGCACTGCATGAGTTGATGGGGTGGATTGTTGACAGTAGCACTGCTCTGGACACTTTCTCCTATCTGTTCAAAATGCCTATTTGCTAAAAGTCCTTCTTCGTTCTCACAAACCCTGACTGGTGACTCATCGAGAAACGATGTATTGTCTGCATAGAAAGTGAGATCGGTGGTTTTTATTTCAAGGTCAGATCTCTATGGCATTCTTTTAAATTATTGCACTGTTTAAAAACATAGTGGAATATATTTTGATAAGGAATATTAAAGGGTGTCAACCGTGGCTCAGCGGGTAGCATTCTTGCTTTTGAGTTAGACAGTCATGGGTTCAAGCCCAAGCTCAAGTCCAGAGACTTGAGCACAAAATCCAGGCTGACACTCCAGTGCAGTGCTGAGGGAGTGCTGCACTGTCGGAGGCTACGTCTTTCAGATGAGACGTTAAACCGAGGCCCCGTCTGCCCTCTCAGGTGAATGTAAAGGATCCCACGGCACTATTTTGAAGAAGAGCAGGGGAGTTCTCCCCGGTGTGCTGGGGCCAATATTTATCCCTCAACCAACATCACTAAAACAGATTATCTGGTCATTATCACGTTGCTGTTTGTGGGAGCTTGCTGTGCGCAAATTGGCTGTAAAATGCTTTGGGACGTGTTGAAAGGCACAATATAAATGTATGTTTTCCTTTCATTTGTTCTTTAAAGGGTGTGGTTACTGACTTTTATCCTGACTCTTTTGCCCTGATGTATTCCTTTAATAAAGTTTTTCTCCAATTTTTAAAATTTCTTCAAAGTTTTGTTTCTATGTAAGGGCAGCAGATTCAGGCTGAGCTCAGCCATGTTTGGTCAGTTGTTGTTGTTTCGTATGACGGGGAAAGCTTATAATGGGATGTCTAGTTTGGCTCTCCATTCGATGGCCTCCTGAGGTGCCGAGTGGAGAAATGAGGTGCCTCCTGCGACAGATCTCAGTGGGCAGGTTGATGCGATGTGTTCCATGGTCTGGGACTCATGGCCACAGTCTCACTTCGGGTCGTCCCTCATCTTCCACTGGTGGAGCAGGCGGCCGTGTTGTCCCTGCCCTGTGCGGATTGGGTTGAGCGCTGTGCACTGTGTGAGGGAGGTCGAAGCCAGGGACTCTGCTGTTGGGTCAGTGATGAGCTGTTGGTTCTTTATGTTGCATGATCCCACGATTCCATCCATCTGGATAGTGGGTCCATACCAGCTGCATGGATATTGGCTGTTGTTTCCCAGAATGGCCGGCGTGATTTTAAGCGCTTTCGTGATGGGTTTTTCAAGTCTTTGTGAATGGGAAGGTCGATGTTGCTGATGATTTTTTTCCATCTCACGGAGCACGGTGGCGTCGCGGTGAATGGCAGGCGGGGCGATGTGGGACAGCACATCGGGTTCAATATCGGGGTTCAACATCTGGGTTCAATACCGGGGGGTTCAATATCAGGGTTCAACATCTGGGTTCAATACCGGCGTGTTCAATATCAGGGTTCAACATCTGGGTTCAATACCGGGGGGTCAATATCAGGGGGTCAACATCTGGGTTCAATACCGGGGGGTCAATATCAGGGGGTCAGGAGGGTCAATATTGGGGTGGGGGCTCTTCACCACCAGAATGGGCAGCCAGCGAAAAACTCTAAATCGACCCCAGCGAGTGACACAATGACCAACGGCAGTGCCTCCAGGGCTATATTCTAAGCTGTGGGCATTAAGACTCTTTATAACTCTTTTACGTCAGGCATTGTCCTTTGGAGAGGCAGCAAACTCACATTCGGCACGGGATGGGGACCAGGATCACCCTCTGGAGCAGTAAAAGTCTTCATTTATTTCCCAACTGGGAATACTGGAAGTTTTTCCTGAACACTATCTTGAGTGCTTAATCCACAGCCCGTATTGCTGCATGATTTATACCTTCATGGGGGCATGTACTGCAACAAGTGGAAAAATGAAGTGAGGCCAGAGTTATTATTCACTCTACTGTTGGTTTCAATCCACCGGCAGTAAACCGTTGCAAACTTTAAACACACTTTGGAAAATGAGAATCATCAATAACATAGGCCCACTGAGAATTTCTGCCTTAAAATAACTCGGTATCTATGGGGCTAGATATCCAAGCCTACTTTAAACATGTTTGTTTTTATCTGAATGTTTACGAAAATAGTTTAAACCCTGAAATGGGCCTTCTACACCTCATTGCCCAAGTATTGAGGTTTCGTTAATGTTATTCAACATAAAGATGCCTGTGGGTTGAGAGGCAATATTAATTCAAATAAGATGTTAAACCGACGCCCCATCTGCCCGCTCAGATGGATGTAAAAGATCCCTCGGCACTATTTTGAAGAAGAGGAGGGGAGTTCTCCCCGGTGTCCTGGCCAATATTTAGCGCTCAACCAACATCACTAAAAAAAAACAAATTATCTGGTCATTATCACGTTGCTGTTTGTGGGAGCTTGCTGTGCGCAAATTGGTTGCTGCGTTTCCCACATCACAACAGTGACTACACTTCAAAAGTGCTTTGTTGGCTGTAAAGCGCTTTGGGACGTCCTGAGATCGTGACGGTAACTCAACTACGTTACATGTGGTGAGTGAAGCGAGCTCGGGAGGAACAGGTGACTCTGGACCGATGGTTCCCAAAGCTCTCCACCTCTGGGGGTTTTCCTCGCCTCATGTCTGGGTCTGTTGTAGACTCATTGACAGAGATTGATCGCTGTGATTGGTCAACAACTCCATTATCGTTGTACCATACGACTACCAGGATGGTAGAAGGTGAACTAGATGGACCGTGGTCTATTTTCACCCAGCGATTCCTATGGACGGTGTAGAATTCGCAATTATCGCGATTTCATTTTAATAAGGAGAAAACACAAAGTTTCGTTCAAAACAGCTTTTATTTCAGCGAAATGCTGTCAGGTTTAAATTGGACACAAGCAGCCTGTAAAATGGCCGCCGCACCTCGTGACAGAACATTCTAGACTTTTCAGCAGGCAGACAAGATGGCGTTCCAATAAACATTCTTGCAAGATCGATAACGATTCAGCACAGTGAAGACAATACACAGGACATTATGGGTTTACAGTATAAACATCGATACTGGAATCGGTCTCCCAGGTACAAAGGAAAGCCATCAAGGGCCCATCCAAAGGACATTAATATGTAAACTCCCAACGGCTCTACGATGAGAGAGCCGTTAGCAGGTAGTTATACAGGACACTTGGAAGCCCCAAACCCCTCCAGGGGGAACACCGACCGATTTAACAATGGGAGAAATATTAACAGGTACTCAAACATTCAGGAGTAGCCCCGAAACCCATTAAGGACAGAGATCACCCATACAGGACTTTTTGGGCGCCAAACCTTAAACAAAAGAATGGACATTGTAGTTGGGCGGGAAACGGAAGAACTGTGCACTATAATTGCAGGCCCCAAACCGTCCATTCTCTCTCTTGATTCTTGCTCTGGCCTCTTGCTCTTGGCTCTTGCCTCGTGTTCTTGACTCTTGCCGCTTGTTGCTGTTATCATCGTGGCTGCTCCTGTGTAAAAGACTGTTGCAAAGACCTATGTTGGTAGCTGGCAGCGGAACCGAAGGCCCGGGATGAGATGAGATGAGATGAGATGAGAGGAGAAGAGAAGAAGACCTTATCCATCGCCACGGTCAGTAGATCCCGACCGCGCCTGTAGGTCGATCAGCCAAGTCTTCTCGACAGGAAGTTTTCTTCTTTAACAAGACGTATTGCATCGACGATAACTGGACTGTGTAAACACATCGTATCAGCGATATTGACAACGGTGCTCCACCATACCCTGTATCCAACCAACAGAGGTCTTCACTACAGCGGACGGTCCAGCCGACTGACCGAGCAGCAGAAGCAGTAAACAAGTGGGACCAGGAGATCTCCTGACCAACACGTGGGTGCTGCGGTGAAAAACATCCGATCAGCTATTCGGGATTTCTCCGAGTTATTACGAGTGGTGAGCATGAGTCTCGGGATCCTACGAAGCTAGTTTAGGATAGACATTGATAGGGGAGGGTTTTAAAGATTAAGGATATTTGTAATGTGTGCCCTATTTACGTTGTGCTGGTCGTTCCTCGTTTCCCTAAGAGTGATTATAACTGTTTGTAAGATTGTACTGTCATTAATCTGTGCATATGACATGTATTTCATAATTTTAAGTATCATGCAATAAAGATTTTCCATTTCGTACCGTTCAAACCAAGTCTACATGAGTTTTATCTCCATTACTGCTCTCGCATCTAAGTCCAGTGTCTAGAACCGTAAGGGAGAGTGATTCGAACCACTCACAGGGGTGTCTAGTGTTCCCAGACTGGCTGGAGACCAGGCCTAGACCCGCACTGACATACAGGCTGCACAGAGCCGCGTGAACCTCACAGGTTACGAGACACGCAGGGTCAGGAGAGTATCCCTTACAGAAAATGGCGACCGCGGCAGGACACTGGCAGCGAGAGGGTAGTGTGTTAGATTTTGGAATGACTGTACGAAATGTGATGCAGGAAAAGATAGCGGATTACGTATTTGGAAAGGTTAATCTAACGAAAAAGTGGATAAGCGAATTGTTAGCGGATAAGAGCCCACTAGAGGCAGCTGAAAGGTGGACGGATAGTAAGGAGCATAAAAAGGCAGTTGAGAAAGCAGTCTGGCTTATGTGCTACAAAAGGCAGGTTCAGATTTCAAACCAGACCAATACAGCGCTAACCGCTCGAATCAAGCATCTAGAGGAGGAAATGGAGGAGAAGGTTTCTGGAGGGGAGGCGCTCATTAAGAGTTTAAATGAGTTACGCCAGGAAAGCCAGGAAGTCTCCAGTTACCTTAAAACAAGGGTAGAGTATCTCGAGTGCCAGATCACTGAAGCAAAATTAAACGAGAGTAGGATGAAGGAAAGATGTAACCGTCAAGCTGCCCAGATAAGAACTCAAGAAGAGAGCTTAATGGGGGTTAGGTCGGCGTATAAGTTGGCCCTTGAGGATAAGTTTCAGGGAGCCGACCATAGCGCCTGCGAAAAAGAGATAGAGAGCCTCAAAAGGGCCGTGAATAATGCGAACGGCATGGTGTGCCTTATTAATCCGTCGGCACGCCAGCCGCTAGTAAATGAGAGATTTAGAAATTCCCCACCAAGTAAAGCAGAAGAAGTAGTAGCCAGTGCGCCCTCCGCACCACCCAGCTATTCAGAAACCTGGGTTAGGGAGGAAGCAACGGAAGAAGCAAAAGAGCCCGTTGAAAAAGAGGTAGAAAAGGGATCGTTGTATCCAGTAACGGGGATTAAAAGGGGCCCAAGCAGAAACGGTGGGGAAGAACCGGGGGATCTCCTCGGACAGCTGGTGTTGCCTCACAGTTCACATCAGCTGAGGGCCATGATAAACCACGTAAGGAAGCTGACCGAGATAGACGACCCTTCCGTACATTTTAGGGAAGTTGAGCAAGCCGCAGCCATCAACGGCTGCGATGATGGGGAGACAGCAAAAATGCTGCTGTTCTCGTTAGATAGCTCGGTCCTTCAGTGTCTCTCAGGCGATAGCAAGAGGGGTAATAAAAGTTATGAGGAATTGAAAAATGAGGTCCTAGAAGTAGTGGGAGCGAACGACGGAGGTCCGTTTGCTAGAGTGGGACAGACAGTGCAGATGGAGGGAGAACCCCCGAAGGTTTTTGCCGACAGGCTGTGGCCAGTATATGAGCGCAGCTGTCTAGGTGCGCCCGAGCGCGAAGATGTGGAAGGCGCCGCTTTAATTCATTGGCTTAGGTGCATAATAGCCAACAGTTTACCAGCCGTTAGAGAGCAGGCAAAAGCCTGGTTCGATCCCAATGACCTCAACCTTACGGAAGAGTCGGTCTTGAATCGACTCACGTTAGGTTACCGTAACATAAGGGGTATGGCAACACGTCCCTTTAAGGGGAGAGTACATGAGGTACGACCCGCAGCCCCGACTCAAAGAGAGTGGCATCAGGAGGGTAATCGCGCCCCACAGGCAAGTAATGCCTGTTACGGGTGTGGGAAGACAGGGCACTGGCGCAAGCACTGCAGGAACCCTTGGAAGGATTCCAAGGATAAAAATCCCGCGGTCCGAACCCAGGCGCCTGTCCCGGCTAAGGAAGCAAAGGCACCCACCTCTCCCGAAGACCTCGAAGCAGTGTTAGGAGTCATGCGCAAGATGGTTTTGAATGCGCGTGGACAGGTGGCGGTCGCAACCGGCCCCGTAGGTGCCGCAGGACCGTCTAATAGTGCCCCATGACTAGAACCAGCACAGCCCGTCTACCTGTGTCCGCTCAGCTATGATGCGTGGAGGCGACCTGTGGTGGAGATGGAGGTAGAGAAACAAAAGGGCAGTTATTTGTTGGACACGGGAGCTTCTTGCACCATAATCCATACAGATGACCCTTTTGACTCGCCGCTATCTACCAAGGTCCCATTCACGCTAGCAGGGTTCACAGGGAAAGAACAGGCTGGCACGTTTTCCCTCCCGCTATCCATTCGTTTAGGAACACTTCGCCTTAAGTGGAAGTGTATACTGATGGCATGGCAAAAGGGGGGTGGAAGAGGTATTCTCGGGTCCGATCTGCTAGCGGGACACGGGATCCTCGTGGACCTCAGAAATCACTGTCTCTGGGGGGCTAAAGGTGAAAAAGGCGAGGTAATGGTAATTCAAGGGGAGGAAGAAACAGGGGTCCTGTGTACCGTACAGCCATCCGGAGGCTACGACCTCAGGCTTATGGTCGCAGATGTCCCAACGGACATGCAAACGTACGTGACAGATAATATGCACGCGTTTGCAACCCACAAGCACGATTGTGGGAGGGTGGTCGGGTTTGAGGTCAGCGTAGATGGGGACCCCATGACCCGACCCCAAAAGCAGTATAACTTCCCCAAAGAAGCAGAACCCGATATGGAGGCAGCAATGTCTTCCTTGGTGCAGCAGGGCGTGTTGAGGCCGATAGCCACACACGTGAACTCCCCATTATGGCCGGTTAGGAAGCCGGATAATTCGTGGAGAGCCACGGTGGACTACAGAGTCCTTAACAGTAACATCCCCGCCTGCGCGCCCACAGTAGCAGCAGTTGCTGACCTAATAGGGAGCATCCCAGCGTCCGCGACCACGTTCACGGTGCTGGATATCTCGAACGGTTTTTGGTCCATCCCGCTGCGGCGAGAGGACCAGTACAAGTTTGCCTTTACGTTTAAAGGGCAACAGTACACGTGGAACTGCTTGCCACAAGGTTTCCACAATAGCCCCAGTATTTTTCACCAGTGTATGGCAGGAAGTTTAAAGGAGTTTAGTCAGCCCAATCAGATAGTACAGTATGTGGATGATTTGCTCCTATTTACGGACTCGAGGGAGGAGCACGGACCACTGCTGGACGAGTTATTGGAGCTGTTAGCGAGAAAGGGTTTTAAAGTAAACCCAAAGAAAGCACGTATCGGTCAGCAGGAAGTAAAATTCCTGGGACTGACCCTACGCGCTGGGGAAAGAGCCATAGACAAAGCAAGGAGGGAGTCGGTGCAAGAATTACCGATTCCCAACAACGTAAGGGGTGTGAGGTCCTTCTTGGGACTGACCGGTTACTGCAGGGATTTTATCGAGGATTATGCGGCCACAGCGGCGCCGCTCCTCCGACTCCTCCATAAGGGAGTAGAGTGGCTTTGGGACGAGGGCTGCCAAGCAGCCTTCGAGAAGTTAAAAAGGGATCTGCAGACCGCGCCAGCCTTAGGGGCCATAGATGGGGGGAAGGAGTTTTTCCTGGAGGTAGCTGCCAGCGGAGACAGCTTAAGCGCCGTGCTGCTCCAAGAGCGTCACGGCAAGCTGAGGCCGGTTGTCTATTCATCCAGGGTATTAACGGATGTGGAGAGAAGTTTTTCCAATTGCGAAAGGCACCTTTTAGCCACGCATTGGGCTGTGAAAAGATCAGCGATCTTCACAGGGCTCTCTCCCATCACTCTCCTCACACATCACACACCAACTAAGATGCTTCTGGATGGGAGGATTAAAGACGGGACCGTAAGCAGCGCACGCATTGCGCGTTGGACCCTTCTTCTCTCCCAGTTGGACATCAGAGTAAAAGGTCTTTGCGAGCCCAGGCTTGCGGCCAATTTGGTATACCCCGGTACAGCCCACCGGTGTTCGGTGGAAGGGGTGTGGGACGTCAACATAGGTTTACGGGCCGGGATACATCCCACTGGGCGCGAGATTTATGTTGATGGGTCTAGCACAGTATCTGCTGGCGAGCGACTCACAGGGTGTGGAGTTTATGACCCTGCGGCAGACCTTGCCCTGGCGATCAAGCTCCCTAGCACCATGAGCGCGCAGCAGGCTGAGCTGTCTGCCGTGGTGTACGTGGTAACCCACCCAGACATTTTCCCAACCCCATACACGATTTGCTCGGACAGTATGTTCACCTGCAATTCGTGTACGGAATACCTGGCCATTTGGTCCCGCCGTGGATACACCTCCGCGGACGGGCGACCTTTAACGGTAAAGCCCTTGCTGGAGAAGATCTTAGCAGCAGCAGTAGGGGAGGAAGGGGAGATTTTCATCCATAAGGTGAAAGCTCACTCCTCCACAGAGCCCCGTGGGGAGGGCAACCGGCAGGCGGATGCGCTGGCCAGGGAGGGTGCCCGCGACGGTACTTTCTGGAACCCCTATAGAACCGGACCCATAGCAGCGGTCCGAGGTGGGGACGGGAATACCGGGAACACCAGGGTAGCATTGCCCCTAGACCTTAAGACCGTCCAAGCCCAGGATCCCGCCCTAAAAGCAGTCCTAAAAACGATTGCTGAGGGGAGGCAGGTAGAAGGTCCGTACAGTACGGCAACCCTCTCAGTTAAGGAAGGCATGCTGTTCCGCGAGGAGCAGTGGGTTGTGCCGCAGCAGCACAGGAGGGAATTCCTCCAGTTGGCTCACGAGGGACCAGGGGCAGGGCACCCCGGGCCCGAGGTTACCTGGCAACGGGTAGAGCAAGCGGGATGGTGGCCAGGGCTCAGGGAACAAGTCCGCGAGTTCTGTGCAAACTGTCTTGTGTGCGCTGCAAACAACCCAGACCCCCAGAAAAGGAAGGTGCCCATGGGACACGTAAGAAGGGTAGAGGGACCATGGCAGTCGATACAGATCGACTATATAGGACCCCTGCCCACCACCCAGGGAGGTTATAAGTACTGCCTCGTCCTGGTGGATGTGTTTTCCAAGTGGGTGGAAGCCTTCCCTTGTCGAACAGCTACGGCACTGGGTACAGCAAAAATCTTGGTCCGGGAAGTGTTCTCGCGGTGGGGACTCCCCCGTTTCGTGGAGTCAGACCAAGGGAGTCATTTCACCGGCCAGGTGATGCAGAACACCCTCATGCTTTTGGGCATTGAAGGGAAGTGGCACGTAGCACACAATCCCCAGTCATCCGGGATTGTTGAACGTATGAACCGGACCCTGAAGGAGAAATTGAGGAAAGAGACTAGGAACTCGCCCCAAAAATGGGCGGAAGTTCTGCCTTTAGTCCTCATGGGGGTCCGGGCCAGTCAGTCAAAAAGTACGGGGTACTCCCCGCACGAGGTAATGACCGGCAGGCTCATGCGAACCCCCACCCATGTGCTAGCCCCGGTGCTCACTGAGGGTCAGCTTCAAGAGATCAGCAGGGACAAGTTCGCCCAAACTCTCTTGGAGCGCCTGAAGCAAGTTTATGAGCAGGCGGCTGGGAACATGGGAAGGCAGCACCAGGGCAATCGCTTGTTGCTGGAACCCCGCAAAACGCGGGAGTGGGAAGTAGGAGACCAGGTCATGGTCAGAAACTACGCCAGAGTAGGGAGTCTGGAACCACTGTATATGGGACCCTACAACATTGTAGACAAGGCAAGTCCCATGGTTTACGCCGTAAAAGTACCTCGGCGCACTAAGTGGTTCCACATAAACCAATGTAAACTGTACCAGCCGGGTGCGCAAGGGAAAACTACAGGGGTAAATCCCGCCAATGGGAAAACACAGCCCCAGGTAGGACCACAAGGCACACAGGCAGGCGTAGCAGCTTGCATCAGGGGAAGGGACATCCCGGACGATCATGCAGCGTTTTTCTGGAGTTGGGGGTTAGATGACGAGGACCCCAGGGTACCCTGGTCAGATGAGGATAGTGCAGATGAGCATAGTGATGATGACGGGTGGTTTCAGAGGAACGGTCTGGAAGGATTGGGGCCGCTAGGTAGAGATCCATACGGGGTGGACACACAAGCTGCAGGTCCCGACAGCAGGAGGAAGGAGCTAGAGGAGGCCGGGCCAGCCGCTATGTGGTTCCCAGAGGTGTGGCCGCCCGCTTTGAACGTCCAGTCCTCAGGGGAGGCAGAGTTCGCGAGTGAAGGGCCGCCTGCTGGGCCGAGCAGGGCGGGGCCCCGAACTGCCAGCCCCGAGGTTAGGGAGGCGGAGTCAGCGGAGGCGGGGCTGGCGCCTGTGATGGAACCCCAGGTCATCCCGTTGAAGGTCTCGGGACCCGGTCCGTCCGTCACGGAGCCCCCGCCCATAGCAATTCCCCGTAGGTCAAGCAGAGTACCCCAGCCCAGGAAGATGTGGTCAGGTCCACAGGCTGCCCCAGGGCGTAAGTTTCAGGTTAAGATAACCCGGGTAGAGACAGGCCACATCGAAGCAGTAACAGGCTGCGGCAGATCAGAGGAAAGGGTCAGCGCAGCAACAGGCTGCGGCAGATCAGAGGGAAGGGTCAGTGCCCTCCCACCGTCGGGAAGAGCTCGCAGCAGCCTTCTCAGGATTTAAAGGGGCCGCCCTGAGAACGGGCGGCATTGTAAAGTTATTAGTTTAAGGTTTTAAGTTTTAGTTTAAAGTTTTAAGTAGTTTTAATAAGGTTAAGTTTGTAGTGTTTTTAACAGATAACGATAAAATGATGGGAGTTTTAAGGCTAGGTTTAGAGGAAGTCTATTTAGCAAACGTTGAAGTTTACGTGAGGCGAGGTCAGGGGACCCGCTCACCCTTCACAAAAGCCAGAGACTTTTTGCGAGGCTGGCTACCTCATTCTATCTGATCACAGGAACCAAGGAAGGATGGAACGACTCATAGTATTGCTCGCGGCAATCGGATGTGGATTGGCCTATCGGGGCCTCACCAAGGATGTCGTGGTGTTTGGATGTTCCGGGGACACGGCCCCCATCGCGGTGGATGGGACCGGGAGACGGAAGGCAGAAGGGACCAGCACCTATTTCCACAAGGGAAGGTGGCCAGGATGGCTGGGAACGAACTCAACGGAGTATTCCAGCACATCGGGGTTCGCCTACAAAGAGACTTCTTTAATGTGCCCCAAAGTACGGATCATCGCACCCAGGATCAGCGTCACCGTCGGCAAACGGATTTGTTTGACCTGCAGTGGGAATGTCCCATTGAGCCGATGGTGGTGGCTGCGAAAGCTGAGCAAAACTATGAGGAACTCTTCGGTTGAGTGGGAGCGACTGGGTAATAATACCCATCGGACAATTACGGGGACAGATGGACAAGTGAAAGTCTGTTGGGACAAATGGTGGGAACCGGATGAGGGGATTTATGTTTGTATGTGGGGGTCAAAGTACGTTTGCCCCAAAGGCATCTCCATATTCTTTATTAACCAGTGGCAGGATAACGGACAGGGGATGAGGTGGGATGCGAGCACCAGGGGGTGCGGAGCCCCATACTCTCCGATCCCAGTAAATGCCACTGAGCTCATTACGCGCCCACGCAAAGCCCCGCCCACGATTCCGGTAGTTCTAACTGAGGAAGAAGGGTGCCCTAAAACTAGTAAGGGACCCGGGAACGGTTTGGTACTGGTCCCCACAGACCAGATACTATTTCAGGGAGTGCATTACGCGGTGGCCTCGGTGATTTTAAATCTCACTGAGGTACGGTTACCAGAGTGGTGCCCCAAAAAGACGGAACAGTTGTATCAGGTCCTGTTGACCAAGATGTTCAGGCAATTTTACGAGTTTGATTTTGCAGAAATTGATAAGACAAGTTTATACACCGCACCGCAGGAAGTTTTGGACCAAGTAGGGAGGCAAAGAAGGGGTTTGGTGAACGATGCGTTCACTGCTTTTAATACAGGGACATCTGTGGTCAACGCTCTAGACAGTGTGGAGCTGCAGACCCAGATTAATGGTTTAAAAACACAGCTAAAGGACATCCTAACAGATGAGAATAAAGTGGTAGGGTCGGGTCTGCACGAGGACCAAGCCATGACACTACACTTAAAGGAAATCATAGCAGAGCTGGAGAAACATGCGCGTACGGTAAATGCCCTGATTCGGGAAGATCGGAATGCATCCGATCAAGCTGCGCAGAACGAGGTGTGCGTGCTTTACGGGGCGTGGTTACTGGGCGAGGGCCGCAGTAATTTGGAGGATTTAAAACAAGGTTTGGTTCCGTCCTGGATAAGTAACAAACACCTGCGGGCGCTCCACCCTTTTCAGAACGCATTAAGTCCGTGCCAGCTCAGGCTAGCTTCAGAAGCTTACCCAGTCCCCGTGGACTGCGGACGTTCAAACCATACTATTATGGGAATAGTATTACGCATGCCGGTTTTGGGCAACACAGCAAAGCCCGCCCCGGTGTATCGGGTAGAGAACATTGGTGTCATTCAGGGGGGGGCCCACATTCGTTATGCAGCAGTTCCACCTTACGTCATCCGCTGGGAGCAAACGATGACAGGTACAGATCTCTCTGGTTGTCGTGGCAGGGGAGCACACATAATACTGTGCCCCCAGCACTTGAATGCCTTTTTAACACCACAGTGCGGGTTCAGAACGGCTGGCGCCAAGTCCATGAATTGCACCATGGAGGCAATGGCACAAGATCATGTGCCTCCGCAGGTAGCATACATCGGGGGTGGAACATATTGTGTTACCACTGCAGCGCAACACTACCAGCATGGAAACCGTAGCCGGTGTCCGGTGAGTGACAGCAGTTTCTGTTTTAAACCCAGGGCTGAAGTTCAAGTAGCACAACAGCGAATTATCCCAATCCCTGAACCATCCACTGTTCATCTCACAGTAAAAGAGAATTTCACCGACTTGCAGCGATTTGTCGCGCATTTTGGATACCTCATTCCCCCTCTCCCCGAGCATTTAACCAAACTTCTGAAAGCCGTCGCGGTGTCACAAAAGCATTTTTATACATTAGAACAGAAAACCGTCGAGATAGGTACAGACATTTTGGACATAGTGGTTCCACCATGGTGGAATCTGTTCACGAATATTGAAGTGCCCTCATGGGTCAGAATAGCCTCCCACATTTTAGTCGTCTGTCAAGTGTTTATTGTAGTATACCTATTGTTCATACATTGTAAAAGAGACAAACGCCTCACCAAGCATGAGAACACGGGAGAGTGGCGAGAACGTTACGTGCGCGTGCACGACGAGAGCGCAGTGTAATGGGAAAATGGCGTCACTCCCGCTCGCCACGTGCGCCGCGGAAGTTTGTACTCATTGTAAATACGTTGGAAACTCGACATGTTTAAGAGTCGGGATTTGTTTATTTTGGTGATGGTGTTGATTGTTTGGTTTTTGGGTTTTGTTTTTCCTTCCCTTGAATAAAAGACAAATATACAGGTGATGCGTGAGGTATCGGCCTGGTTACGCCGGGAAGGAAAACAAGTGGTGTAAGTTTAAGGGCAAATGATGCCTATGGTGATATAAAATGTGATTTTCTTGGGAAATAAGGACGACACAGAGACCATAGTGAAGTTAAAATTTTATGGGATTAATTTACTGGATTCGGAGTGAAATCGAGATAAGATTGCTCACCACTGAGATTTTTGATACGATAAGCGGAGTTATTCGCATCAACAGGAGGGACTGTAGAATTCGCAATTATCGCGATTTCATTTTAATAAGGAGAAAACACAAAGTTTCGTTCAAAACAGCTTTTATTTCAGCGAAATGCTGTCAGGTTTAAATTGGACACAAGCAGCCTGTAAAATGGCCGCCGCACCTCGTGACAGAACATTCTAGACTTTTCAGCAGGCAGACAAGATGGCGTTCCAATAAACATTCTTGCAAGATCGATAACGATTCAGCACAGTGAAGACAATACACAGGACATTATGGGTTTACAGTATAAACATCGATACTGGAATCGGTCTCCCAGGTACAAAGGAAAGCCATCAAGGGCCCATCCAAAGGACATTAATATGTAAACTCCCAACGGCTCTACGATGAGAGAGCCGTTAGCAGGTAGTTATACAGGACACTTGGAAGCCCCAAACCCCTCCAGGGGGAACACCGACCGATTTAACAATGGGAGAAATATTAACAGGTACTCAAACATTCAGGAGTAGCCCCGAAACCCATTAAGGACAGAGATCACCCATACAGGACTTTTTGGGCGCCAAACCTTAAACAAAAGAATGGACATTGTAGTTGGGCGGGAAACGGAAGAACTGTGCACTATAATTGCAGGCCCCAAACCGTCCATTCTCTCTCTTGATTCTTGCTCTGGCCTCTTGCTCTTGGCTCTTGCCTCGTGTTCTTGACTCTTGCCGCTTGTTGCTGTTATCATCGTGGCTGCTCCTGTGTAAAAGACTGTTGCAAAGACCTATGTTGGTAGCTGGCAGCGGAACCGAAGGCCCGGGATGAGATGAGATGAGATGAGATGAGAGGAGAAGAGAAGAAGACCTTATCCATCGCCACGGTCAGTAGATCCCGACCGCGCCTGTAGGTCGATCAGCCAAGTCTTCTCGACAGGAAGTTTTCTTCTTTAACAAGACGTATTGCATCGACGATAACTGGACTGTGTAAACACATCGTATCAGCGATATTGACAACGGTGCTCCACCATACCCTGTATCCAACCAACAGAGGTCTTCACTACAGCGGACGGTCCAGCCGACTGACCGAGCAGCAGAAGCAGTAAACAAGTGGGACCAGGAGATCTCCTGACCAACACGTGGGTGCTGCGGTGAAAAACATCCGATCAGCTATTCGGGATTTCTCCGAGTTATTACGAGTGGTGAGCATGAGTCTCGGGATCCTACGAAGCTAGTTTAGGATAGACATTGATAGGGGAGGGTTTTAAAGATTAAGGATATTTGTAATGTGTGCCCTATTTACGTTGTGCTGGTCGTTCCTCGTTTCCCTAAGAGTGATTATAACTGTTTGTAAGATTGTACTGTCATTAATCTGTGCATATGACATGTATTTCATAATTTTAAGTATCATGCAATAAAGATTTTCCATTTCGTACCGTTCAAACCAAGTCTACATGAGTTTTATCTCCATTACTGCTCTCGCATCTAAGTCCAGTGTCTAGAACCGTAAGGGAGAGTGATTCGAACCACTCACAGGGGTGTCTAGTGTTCCCAGACTGGCTGGAGACCAGGCCTAGACCCGCACTGACATACAGGCTGCACAGAGCCGCGTGAACCTCACAGGTTACGAGACACGCAGGGTCAGGAGAGTATCCCTTACAACGGTGCTATATAAATGCAAGTTCGTAGTAGTAGTAATTCAGCATCAAACAACTGACTCTCCCACCCCCTCCTATTCCAGAATTCCAGATAACCGCTCCATTCCTCACAGTTTGTTTCCTCCTAGGCTATTTCCCAGGACAGTAACAGTGTATGGAAATCACAGCGCTTAAATCATAGAAATTTACGGCTCAGAAGGAGGCCATTCGGCCCATCGTGTATGTGCCGGCCGACAAAGAGCTATCCAGCCTAATCCCACTTTCCAGCTCTTGGTCCGTGGCCCTGTAGGTTACGGCACTTCAAGTGCATATCCAAGTACTTTTTAAATGTGATGAGGGTTCCTGCCTCTACCACCCTTTCAGGCAGTGAGTTCCAGATCCCCACCACCCTCTGGGTGAAAAAGGTTCTCCTTAAATCCCCTCTAAACCTTCTACCAAATACTTTAAATCTGTGCCCCCTGGTTATCGACCCCTCTGCTAAGGGAAATAGGTCCTTCCTATCCACTCTATCTGGGCCCTCATAATTTTATACACCTCAGTTAGGTCTCCCCTCAGCCTCCTCTGTTCCAAAGAAAACAACCCCAGCCTAACCAATCTTTCCTCCTAGCTAAAATTCTCCCATCCTGGCAACATCCTGGTAAATCTGCTCTGTTCCCTCTCTAGTGCAATCTTACTGGTACCGTAAGCAATTGTTGGGGGGTTTCTACCTTCACAGACGATTGAAAAGCTGAACATTGGCCAAAAGACAACATACAGGTAAAAATCAGAAGCATCTAAATTAAAATTAAAATTAGTGACAATTATATATAAGAAATCATTTAAAAAAAACACAGATAATTACTGGTAATACCCAACAGGTCCTTCAGCAGCTGTAAGGAGAACAGACAACATTAACTCTGGGTTCTTACACTTAAAACGTCAACTTGCCTTTTTACCGATGCTGACTGACCTTCTGTGTACTTGCAGAATTTCAGATTTCCAGCACTGGGTGTTAACTTTTACCCCTTTTTAATTTGTACCAATAATTATAAGAAAATACTTTGGATGAAACTTTGCATTTCAAACGCCTCTGTATTAACAAGCATCAACAGGTCACAGCCCTAGCACTCGATATGTTCACCCCTTGGTGATTTCCAAGCCAATCAAATCTTTTCTGACGAAGATTTTCCTACGTAACTCACTGCTTTATCAGATGATTTAGGCAACGTTTGTTTAAAGGAATGTAGAAGCGCTGTGACTATCTTCCAGCAGAGATCTAAACAGCTCCTGTGAGATCAAGTGGAACAAGGGAACGAAATCATGACTGTGTTTCCTAGCATAATGTTTTCCTTCGCAATGAATGCTATTAATGTGGTTATTTGACATACCCAATATCTGAATGTGCTTTATTTTAAGCGATTTGCTACATGCTACCAAGTGTGATACAGTTCCACATTACACAGCTGTAATAACGATCTGTCTGAAGACAGGAACTATAGCTGGAATGGGATCAAGCGATCTCCAGCTGGAAAGCCCAGACAGACCCGACCAATCGTGCCAGTGCCTTAGCTGCCAGCACTCATTATCCAGGCACTGGGAGCCTACTATAAATCCCTCCATGGCCTCGTCCTCTCCCTAGCTTCTGTAACCTCCTCCAGCCCTACTACCCTCCGAGATCCCTGCGCTCCTCCAATTCTGATGCGGAGATGCCGGTGTTGGACTGGGGTGGACAAATGTGAGAAGTCGCACAACACCAGGTTATAGTCCAACAGTTTTATTTGAAATCACAAGCTTTCGGAGCGCTGCTCCTTCGTCAGGTGAAGTGAAGAGATGTATATGGGCACAGCATATATAGTCAGAGAACACTGCCAGACGATTACAGTTAATCTTTCTAACTGGTGTGATAAAGGGCAGTTAGAAAGATTAACTGTAATCGTCTGGCAGTGTTCTCTGACTATATAAGCTGTGCCGATATACATCTCTTCACTTCACCTGACGAAGGAGCAGCGCTCTGAAAGCTTGTGATTTCAAATAAAACTGTTGGGGGTAAAAATTCACTTGGTTGCGCCACCCGTTAGCGCCTTAAGAGGGCGCTAATGGGGCGCAAAGCCACTAACGCCCGGGCGCAGCGATGTTTGCGCCGCTCGAGAACTTAACTTGAGATTGTGCGGCGGCGCTAAAATTTACCGCTGCGACCACCTGCGCGCGCAGTTTGTGACGTCATTCCATGGTGCAACGCCCTTGGGGCGCCCCGTAGCGGAAATTGAGTGGCGCCCCCTGCCTTACCGCCTGGCGCTTCCAACGACCAGAAGACTGGAACGCTATCAATCGCTGTGGGGCTGGGGGGGGCGCTATTTAAAGGGGGCCTCTTCCTGTCTTTTATTGTTGGTGGCATTTTTGAACTACGCATTCTGAGAGAGAGAGGGAGAGACTTCTGGAGAGATTCAACGTTGTGTGAAGGAGTTTTGGGTACTGAGCAGCACTTTGCAGGTTCATTTTGATTTGCCATTCCTTGTATCGATTTAGCAGAGACCGTGGGAGCTGCACTCTGAGCTCTTTGCCTGGTGCTCTCCATTGTTCTTTCCAGCACATTTGATGTGCAAGTCTCTCCAGGCCGAGCTTCAAGGCAGCAATGAACAGGATGTGGATGGAAAGCAAGATTAACCATCCCCTTTAAGAACTGGCCCGTGCCATTGTGTGTGTGTTCCATTGCTGACTGACATTACATGAGCTTCGCCAGCGCTCCGAGTTAGCGCCTCACTGCTCGGCCTTTGCGCCTTAAGAGAGGTGTGCAGCGCCTGCTTTAGCGCTCCACTCACCTCCCGGGGCGGTAAAAGTGAAGTTTCTCGTCAGTGCCGATAATTAGCGCCAGGCGCTAATATTTGCGTCCGGACGATATTTGCGCCCCAAATGGGGCGCGACCTAATTTCTACCCCTTGGACTATAACCTGGTGTTGTGCGACTTCTCACATTTGTCCTCCAATTCTGGCCTCTTGCGCATCCCATTGGCGGCCGTGCCTTCAGCTGCCTGGGCCCTGAGCTCTGGAACTCCCTCCCTAAACCTCTCCGCCTCTCTCTCCTCCTTTAAGACGCTCCTTAAAACCGACCTCTTTGACCAAGCATTTGGTCACCTGCCCTAATTGTGTGGCAAATTGTGTTTGATAATCGCTCCTGTGAAGCGCCTTGGGATGTTTTACTGTGTTAAAGGTGCTACGAAAATGCAAGTTGCTGTTGTTGGGAGGGGCTGACATCGCCTTTATTGGTCTGCTCTCCCCGCTGCCGATTTGGGAGGTGCCATGCCCGAAGCAGGCACAACCCTCCAATTGCCATCCTCACCCAATTTTTTGGGAAGGTGAACTTTCACATCGAAGCACAGTGCCTCAAAATTGTCTGTAGTTAAATCAGAGATTAGTCACAGGGAATTGTACTTTCAAGTTCAATTGAAGTACCACAGCCTAGAAATTCGATGTCGGTAAAATCCGGCGCCGGAAATGGTGGCGCTGGCAGGACCGGTAAGTTGGCGCTGGTGGCTAATTAACATTAGCCCAGCGCTAAACTCGCTGTGCAAGGCCGTTCTGGTGGCGTTCGTCCTGGCAGGAGGCCCCAATGTTGCGTGGCCGTAGCCTCACTGCAACAAGAACAGCTTCCTCCTCAAGCAAGGCTGTCATTTCAGAAAGCAGTTTCAGAAATGAAAAAAATAAAAATCACGTAAATGTAGGCAGTTTTCAGCCCTTCCAGCTCAACTGCCTTCTGAAAAAAAAATTAACATTAAAAGAATTCCCAAATGGGAGCCTTCAGCTCTTAAAGCTGAATTGCCTTCCGCTCCTAAAAATAATGGGAAAAGTGCTTCAGCACAAACACAAGTGGCTCAGCAAGCCAGGGAAGGGGCACCCAGGGTCTGGCACACAGCACTCCAGCTTTGTGCAGGGGGTCAACACTGCAAGAGAGGGCCTCTACCCACAGGGGCCAGGAGGCCCTCCAGAAAGAACAATGTGGGACCAGATCACTAAGGCCGTCACTGCCAGCAGTGTCACCCCCACCACCTGGCTCCAGTGCCCAAAGAAGCTTCATGACCTCAGACCACTGGTCAAGGTCAGTGAATGCATCTTCAAAAGCCGTCTCCTACCAACTGAATCACTAGCTTCACACACTGCTCAATGCACAACCCCCAATCACTCACCTACCAACAATCTGTACCAATCACAAGGCACACCTCCTATTCCTCGCTTCACCTTACCCCCTTGGAGGAGATGGTGCTGGCCATTCTTGGCTGGGGCATGGCTGAGCCCTTGGCCAGCGGTGGGGCTGAAAGGATACAAGATGCTGGTATCCTCATATGTAATCCTGCTTCTGGCATACACCTCTTGCTTTCCTGCCTTCCCCTCACCACAACTCCACCCTTGTGCCTTCCTCATTTCACACACCAAGAAATGCAGCCTGCCCAGCCAGTGGTTGGCCAAGAAGAGGGAGAGGAGAGTGAAGAAGAAGAAGAAACACCAACACTCGATTTCACACTCCCAGCCACCAGCTCCTCAAGGTCGACCAGCAAGGCCATTTGCAGTGTCCCCCACTGAAAGTCAGCAGCCTTCCACCAGCCATGCTGCAGCCACTGGGGCAACACTGCATGACATCAATAGGAAAGGCAAAGGCACACACAAGACAGTCACCAAGAGAATGCATAAGGGTGATGAGTTGATTTCCTGATGTCATATTGGATGGATAGATGTATAAAGTTGGATTGGAACGTTTTCTTTGTGGTGGCTTTAATTTCAGCATTGTGGCCAAGAGGACCCTGTGATGGTCAGTAACAGAGGGAAGGTAATGTTGAAAGGGGAATTGGGGTTGTGGTCACTGGTACCGCAGGCGGATGATTCCATCCCAGATATCCCGGCCAGAAAGAGGCTGTCTGAGTTTTATCCTTCCTTCTGCTTCCTCTTCTTCGGCTTCCTCCTCTTCTGCATCTTCCTCTTCTGCGATTTCCTCTTCTGCATCTTCCTCCTCGCTCTGCGAGTGGATGCTGTAAATCTGAAATAAAAGCATAAAATGCTGGAAATACTCAGCAGGTCAGGCAGCATCTTGACCTGAGATGTGAACGCTCTTCTTCTCTCCACAGATGCTGCCTGACGTGCTGAGTAATTCCAGCCTTTTCTGTCTTCTCAGAGGCCTTCCTTTACCATTTGAAGCCTTGCAAGCATCCAGCAGCGCTCCCTGCACTTGCTGCACACTTAAAATGTTTTTAACACGTATTGCACCAAGCCATTACTTCAATACAATAAAAAAAATCCAGTCCAAAAGCTTAAATGCAAACTTACCTGAAAGATGTGTGTGTCCCTTTAAGAAATGCTGACAGCGTCTCTGTCAGTCTGCTGAACGCCCGCTTTTCAGAGTAAGGTTAGGACCCTGTGCTAAACTCAACGCTAAGGTCGAAGTTTGCAGAGCGTGACGTTAAGTTGGCATTGCACGGCGACTGACGTCACGCTCTTCCCATTTGCACCTCCTGGACCTGCGTTGCTATCGGCAGCGCTAAGGCCCTCAACAAAATGGCGGCCGCCGAGTCCCACGCCAGAGAAGGGCGTTCGAGTGGCGGCCGTCATTTTCCACCAGGATAGCGGTGCAAACGGGTGGCAATAAGGTCGGGGATTTCTCCCCCAAAGTGTATTATGTTGGTGAGGTATAGAATATCATAGGTTAAAGGACAGCTTGATTTCCATGACAACATCATTACGAGGCTGGTTTGGCAGATAGAGTGGTGCCTATGGGTAAGCGCGCAGTTTAGTTCCCCTGCATTGAGCGCTCAGTCCGCCGATCGATTTGGCAACTCGCGTTCGACGCGGGAGGGGCCTGGGCGGGCCAGCTTATGCTGGTCTTCAGGCTCGACGCGGGAGGGGCCTGGGCGGGCCAGTTTGTGCTGGTCTTCAGGCTCCTCGCGTTCAACGCGGGAGGGGCCTGGGCGGGCCAGTTTATGCTGGTCTTCAGGCTCCTCGCGTTCGACGCGGGAGGGGCCTGGGCGGGCCAGTTTATGCTGGTCTTCAGGCTCCTCGCGTTCGACGCGGGAGGGGCCTGGGCGGGCCAGTTTATGCTGGTCTTCAGGCTCCTCGCGTTCGACGCGGGAGGGGCCTGGGCGGGCCAGTTTATGCTGGTCTTCAGGCTCCTCGCATTCGATGCGGGAGGGGCCTGGGCGGGCCAGCTTATGCTGGTCTTCAGGCTCCTCGCGTTCGATGCGGGAGGGGCCTGGGCGGGCCAGCTTATGCTGGTCTTCAGGCTCAGCGGCTCCTCTCGCTCTGTCCCCCGTGGCAGACGGACATCCAATAGCGAGTCAGAGGGTTTTGTCGGCACGGCTCCTGTTTCTCCTAGCCCGCAAACAACAACAACAATTTAACTCTCACATTAACGCGTGGTATCCATCTTGGTTTCCATACCCACAAACTGGGGCTCTGGTAAAACATCGGACAGTCATTGGATTGCATTGTCTCTTAGATTATATTTAGCAAAATGGAATGGACACAAAAATCCAAGGCAGAAAATAAGTTACAAGATTTCAACAACAACTTGCATTTATATAGCGCCTTTAGCCTAGTAAAACATCGCAAGGCGCTTGCACAGAAGTGCTTTTCAGGCAATATTTGATACTGAACCATATAAGAAGATATTAGGACAGGTGACCAAAAGCTTGGTCAAAGAGGTAGGTTTTAAGGAGTGTCTTAAAGGAGGAGAGAGAGGTAGAGAGGCGGAGAGGTTTAGGGAGGGAATTCCAGAGCTTAGGGCCCAGGCAGCTGAAGGCACGGCCGCCAATGGTGGAACGATGGAAATCGGGGGTGCTCAAGAGGCCAGAATTGGAGGAGCGCAGATATCTTTGAGGGTTGGTGGGCTGGAGGAGGTTACGGAGATGGGGAGGGGGCGAGGCCATGGAGGGATTTGAAAACAAGGATGAGAATTTCAAAATGAAAAAGCCCTGCACCTCTTAGTGCATGTTGTTTCCTAGATCTGCGAAGTGATTGCTGACTTTACTTAATCAATTTTTGGATTACGATATAGCAAGAGAACCTTCACTGCTCTTTTCACATGCCAGCATATCAGGCCCTAATCCCTTAAAGGCTTACATCATACGTAGGGATGGCATATCAAGGGATTACGTCACTTATGAAGCACAGACATAAAACTATTGTCAACTGCCAATATATTAATGAAAGGAAGAACCCTTCGCGCTAAACAGAGCTGAGGAACCTTCTCACTGCAACTCAGTCTTTGTATCGCCTTTCACTGCAACAGAATAACCATTGTAGTCTGGGACGGCAGAACGTAGCTCGTATCCAGGCTCCTAAACTGGAGTTAGTTCAGCTGTGAAAGCTAGCAGGGTCTCGGATCTGCCCTGGCTATCGCAGCGCCCCCCCCCCCCCCCCTCGTCCTTGATTGTGGATATGGGTTTTGTACCTCTGTGTTACAGGAACCTGGCACGCTATCTAACCCTGGCGCACTATCTAACCCTGGCGCACTATCTAACCCTGACACACTATCTAACCCTGACACACTATCTAACCCTGACACACTATCTAACCCTGGCACACTATCTAACCCTGGCACACTATCTAACCCTGACACACTATCTAACCCTGGCACACTATCTAACCCTGGCACACTATCTAACCCTGGCACACTATCTAACCCTGGCACACTATCTAACCCTGGCACACTATCTAACCCTGACACACTATCTAACCCTGGCACACTATCTAACCCTGGCACACTATCTAACCCTGGCACACTATCTAACCCTGACACACTATCTAACCCTGACACACTATCTAACCCTGGCACACTATCTAACCCTGGCACACTATCTAACCCTGACACACTATCTAACCCTGACACACTATCTAACCCTGGCGCACTATCTAACCCTGGCACACTATCTAACCCTGGCGCACTATCTAACCCTGGCACACTATCTAACCCTGACACACTATCTAACCCTGGCACACTATCTAACCCTGGCACACTATCTAACCCTGGCACACTATCTAACCCTGACACACTATCTAACCCTGACACACTATCTAACCCTGGCACACTATCTAACCCTGACACACTATCTAACCCTGACACACTATCTAACCCTGACACACTATCTAACCCTGGCACACTATCTAACCCTGGCACACTATCTAACCCTGACACACTATCTAACCCTGACACACTATCTAACCCTGGCACACTATCTAACCCTGGCACACTATCTAACCCTGACACACTATCTAACCCTGACACACTATCTAACCCTGACACACTAACCCTGACACACTATCTAACCCTGGCACACTATCTAACCCTGACACACTATCTAACCCTGACACACTATCTAACCCTGACACACTATCTAACCCTGGCACACTATCTAACCCTGACACACTATCTAACCCTGACACACTATCTAACCCTGGCACACTATCTAACCCTGGCACACTATCTAACCCTGACACACTATCTAACCCTGACACACTATCTAACCCTGACACACTATCTAACCCTGACACACTATCTAACCCTGACACACTATCTAACCCTGACACACTATCTAACCCTGACGCACTATCTAACCCTGACACACTATCTAACCCTGACACACTATCTAACCCTGACACACTATCTAACCCTGACACACTATCTAACCCTGACACACTATCTAACCCTGACACACTATCTAACCCTGACACACTATCTAACCCTGGCACACTATCTAACCCTGGCACACTATCTAACCCTGACACACTATCTAACCCTGGCACACTATCTAACCCTGACACACTATCTAACCCTGACACAAGTCTGGAGGTTGCCCTCATTGTCTAGGAAGCTGTGTGCTCCGCTGCTTTCAGTCAGATCACGACATGCACAGGCCTGCTGTACATTGGCTGGTTTACCTCTGTACTGGGCGGAGAGAAGGACCACTAACTTAACAAAGGAGAGATATCAGGAGGTTATTCTGTTGTTGATCTTAGTACAGCAATGTCTGTTACACAATAATTATAGTCAATGAAATGTACTTTTCATCCAGTTCAAAGACGACACCATTTCTTTTCCAGATAGACACCTATTCTGCTATCTTCATCACTCTGTGTTTAAATATCCAGAGTTTGACTGCGATTCAAACAGAGAAGCCCTCTATTTTAGTTTCTTTTTCATTCACTTTAGCTCCAAATTCAAATAGTCTTCCGAGAGGATGGGTTTTCTCAGGGCAGTGCTCCTTTAAGAGCTTGGCTCGTGTTCAGCGACTTTGATCAGGTGACCTGTCCTGTCTATTTGGGGGCTCATTTCCCCAAGTGCACGGAGGTGATTGGGGGTGACCTTGTTCCCCGTGCAACGGTCGTAGGGAATCCTGGGGGGTCCATTGAGGGGTCAAGGGTCTCTGCCTTCAGTGTTGTTCTGAGCTGTGCTCCTCAGTTCTTTACACTCATTGACGCAAATTCCCCCATTGTTCATTGTTGAAGACTTCTCTTTATTCCATTTATTCGAGCTTCTGAACTTTTGGCTTCCAGTTGGTGCCAGCTCCTGGTCTTAAAGTTTGCGTCAGATGTGATGGACCTTATCCAGTGAGCAGCACAGGTGCCACTGGTTGCACTGTTTTCTATCATTACTGAAACGTGAGAATTGTTCCAATATCAACACACACGCACACTCTCTCTCGCACACGCACACACACTCTCTCATAAACACACTCTCACACATGCACACAGACACACGCACACACTCTCACACATGCACACACACTCACACACACGCACACACTCTCACACATGCACACACACTCTTGCACACAGACACACGCACACTCTCACACATGCACACACACACTCTTGCACACAGACACACGCACACTCACACATGCACACACACTCTCACACACACACACACACGCACACACTCTCACACATGCACACACACTCTTGCACACAGACACACGCACACTCACACACATGCACACACACTCTCGCACACACACACATGCACACACTCTCAAACATGCACACAGACTCTCGCACACAGACACACGCACACACTCTCACACATGCACACACACTCTTGCACACAGACACACGCACACACTCTCACACATGCACACACACACTCTCTTGCACACAGACACATGTACACTCACACACATGCACACGCTCTCTCGCACACAGACACACGCACACACTCTCACACATGCACACACTCTCTCGCACACAGACACACGCACACTCTCACACATGCACACACACTCTCTCGCACACAGACACACGCACACTCTCACACATGCACACACACTCTCGCACACAGACACACGCACACACTCTCACACATGCACACACTCTCTCGCACACAGACGCACACACTCTCTCGCACACAGACACACGCACACTCTCACACATGCACACACACTCTCTCGCACACAGACACACGCACACTCTCATACATGCACACACTCTCTCGCACACAGACACACGCGCACACTCACACATGCACACACACTCTCTCTCGCACACACACATGCACACACACTCTCTTGCATACAGACACACGCACACTCTCACACATGCACACACACTCTCTCGCACAGACACACGCACACACTCTCACACATGCACACACACTCTCTTGCACACAGACACACGCACACACTCTCACACATGCACACACACTCTCTCTCACACACACACACATGCACACACTCTCACACATGCACACACACTCTCATACAGACACACGCACACACTCTCTGTCTCTCACACATACATAAACTCTCTCGCACACACTCTCACACATGCGTGCACTCTCTCGTGCACACACTCTCTCGCAAACACACACTCTTGCACATGCACACACTCTCTCGCAAATACACACACTCTTGCACATGCACACACTCTCGCACACACACTCTCGCATACACATACACACACTGTCTCTCACACACACACTCATACACGCACATACACTCTCTCGCACACGTACATGCACACTCTCGCACACACACACTCTCGCACACACACACTCACACACACACTCTCACACACACTCACACTCTCGCACACACACACTCTCTCGCACACACACACTCTCACACACACTCTCACACACACTCTCACACACACTCACACTCTCTCGCACACACACACTCTCGCACACACACACTCTCTCGCACACACACACTCTCGCACACACACACTCTCACACACACTCTCACACACACTCACACTCTCTCGCACACACACACTCTCTCGCACATGCACACACTCTTACACACACCTGGCTGGGGGGGTCTAGAACGAGGGGTCACAGTCTCAGGATACGGGGTAGGACATTTAGGACTGAGATGAGGAGAAATGTCTTCACTCAGAGGGTGGTGAACCTGTGGAATTCTCTACCACAGAAGGCTGTGGAGGCCAAGTCACTGAATATATTTAAGAAGGAGATAGATAGATTTCTAGACACAAAAGGCATCAAGGGGTATGGGGAGAGAGCGGGAATATGGTATTGAGATAGAGGATCAGCCATGATCATATTGAATGGCGGAGCAGGCTCGAAGGGCCGAATGGCCGACTCCTGCTCCTATTTTTCTATGTTTCTATGACACTCACCAGATGACAGAACCCTCCCATGGACAACACACGGGATATTAAAGCCTGGTTCAGGAATGGCATATCCTGAAAGATTCCTTCAGTGCTACATTCTCAGCTATCCTCCTCCAACGCCTCCTCTGTAGTCCAGCTCAGTGCCAATGCCCTCGTTTAGTTACACTCTTACCAGTTCTATCATAGCCAGAGAACTTCCAGCCCCCAATCCCCGAACTCTCCGCTCCTCCAATTCTGGCCTCTTGTCCATCCTCTCCTGCCGTCGCCCCGCCATTGACGGCCATGCCTTCAGCTGTCTAGGCCCTAAGCTCTGGAATTCCCTCCCTAAACTTCTCCAGGTCTCTACCTCTCCTCCTTTAATGGTCACCTTTAAACCTACCACTTTGATCAAACCTTTGGTTACCCCCATCTAATATCTTGTTTGTCTTGGCGTCCCGTCTTGTCGCCTGCTTCTGTGTCGCGCATTGGGACGTTTCTCTTATATTCAAAATATAAATGCAAATTGTTGCTGTTACTGAGTGTGAACCTCAACGCATTCTTGGCTAAGCAAGCTTTATTGGGTCAATAATTGTGTGCATTAGTTCAGCTTCCCCTTGCTCTTAAAATCGTCTATGTATTTCTTTTAAGTCATAGAATCATGCAGCATAGAAGGAGGCCATTCGGCCCATTGTAACTGTGAAAGAGCCATCCAATTAGTCCCACTGCCCCGCACTTTCCCCATAGTCCTTTAATAGTTACTAAGGGACACAAAATCAGGCAGTACAGCATAGTAATCTCCCAATCAGTGCTTCATGAGGGAGCTGCTTCTCATTGGGTGTGACCGAATAAGCAATCAGTCCTATTCTGTTTTACAATAACATGGTCACGTCAGTCTTCCCTCATCTGCTGGCATATTTTGACATTTGGAACCTACTTTTGTCGATACTGCAACAGTGCGCAGGGTCTCAAGGGCTGAAGAGTCCCATTGTAAACGCTGTGCAGCATGGGGTGTTGCATTTGACAAGTTCTTTCTGAAAGAATAACTGTACTATTTTTACAGCAGTTAAAGATACAAAATCCCTGGCTGATTAAGGAAATACCAACTATCAAAGGAGTTCAGTGTTGTAATTTATTTTGCCCAGTCAGATGCTCACAAGGCCTCCCAGGATCTGATAACGTGACCTGCCCAAATGTTTACATTGACCTGCAAGTAGTTTGAGTTGTAACAGAGAACAAGCTGGGCAACAAATACCCACCACAATGTATCATGTTTCAAACATACTTCGTTTTACTGGCTTCACTCTTATTATAATTATTCACCAATAATTAACTGCATTGTTTAATTTAACACGGCCCAAACCAGCAACATGCTGTGGAAGAATGTTAGTCCAGGTCAACGCATAGTCTATGGCTACAATTTCAATGCCAAAAACACTGAATGAAGTTAAGGGACACTAGAGTGATCGTAACTACAGGATAATCGAGAGACTTTTATTTGTTTTTATTATTTGGTTTCCCTACATTACAACAGTGACTACACTTCAAAAGTACCTCATTGGCTGTGAAGTGCTTTGGGATGCCCTAAGGTTATGAAAGGCGCTATAGAAATGTAAGTCCTTTAATAGACTTGCAAAAAGAAGACTTGTATTTATTTAGAACCTTTCAGATCTCAGGATGTCCCAAAGCGCTTTACAGCCAATTCATTATTTTTGAAGTGCAGTCACTGTTGTAATGTAGGAAACGCAGTGGCCAATTTGCGCACAGCAAGCTCCCACAAACAGCAATGTGATAATGATCAGATCATCTGTTTTTTAGCGATGTTGCTTGAGGGATAAATATTGGCCTCAGGACACCGGGGAGAACTCCCCTGCTCTTCTTCGAAATAGTGTCCACGGCATCTTTTATGTCCACCTGAGAGGGCAGGTTTAACGTCTCCTCTGAAAGACGGCACCTCCGACAGTGCAGCACTCTCTCAGTACTGCACTGGGAGTGTCAGCCTCGATTAGGTGCTCAAGTCCCTGGAACCCATGACCGTCTGGCTCAGACACGAGAGCGCTACCCACTGAGCCATGGCGAACACCTATATTTCTTTTGTCCTTCCAGCTCTCTTCTTCCTCCCTCCCCTGCCCGGGCGGTCCCTACTCCTGCTAGGGGTGGTTCTGCAAGTACCAGGTGCTTTGATACAATGGTACTGGGTCATTATGGATGAGGTAGTTCTACCTAGCAGCATTAAAAGGAGAGACAACAGCTAGCATTTGTGTAGCATCTTTAACCCCTTCACAGAGGCTGAAATGGACAGAAGTAGGAGAAAAATTTCGGAGAGGTGACTGAAGGCAAGACCAAAGCAGAAAGGTTTGAGGAGGCTCAATCCTGGCATCGCTGACAAGGCCGGCCTTTATTGTCCATCTCTAGTTGCCCTGAGAAGGTGGTGGTGGGCCTTCATCTTGAACCGATGGTAGGGGTTTGATACAACGGAATGGGTTTGCTCGGATACTTCAGAGGGCAGTTACGAGTCAACCAGGTTGGTGTGGGACTGGAGTCACATATAGGCCCAGGCCGGGTAAGGACGGCAGGTTTCCTTCCCGAAAGGACATCAGTGAACCAGTTGGGTTTTTACGACAATCCGACAGCTTCATGGTCACTTTTATTTTTATGTGCAGTTTATTTTATTGAACTGCGATGGTGGGCTCTGAACTCATGTTCAGTGCTTGCGACCATAAACATGTTTTAGCATTTTCGTTCATCGACTAAAATGGTGAGAAAGTTCCTCCTAACTTTCTGGAACTTTAATGATAAAAAAAAAAGCAGCCGCAATAAAGGAGCAGGTTTGGTGCCAATCACTTGCCGTCTTGTGATGGGAAGGGCGCAAGGTTCAAGTCCAGGCTAGGACCCACTTGCCTTGTAACTTCGCCGAGTTTAATTTCTGGAACTGTGCAGCCACACATTCCGGCCCCCCTTCCACAGTCCACACCATTTTCCTGCGACATTAACTCAACGTTTAATGTTCTTTCCGTGGACTGTTCATTAAGGGTGCAGAAGCAGGTTAACCAAATAATGCTGCTTCTACATTTTGTTACAGTGTCAGACATCATACACAAGGCTTGGGGTAAAAGAGACATTCACTGTCTAGCACATTGACCTTTAACCCCGTGCATTGCCTACTCAACGAGAACAGCTCAGCTTACTTGTTAAACATTGACTTGTCAGAGATCGGAATCCCTTTAACTGACCTGTGGAAGCTCTAATTCAAAACAGTCACCACAAGCTTCTTCATCATCGACCAGATTGTATATAAAAGTGTCACACCAATTTTCTTTGGTATACAGTTAAAAAGGACACCCATCTCAGTGATGAAGTTGAGGTTTGCGGATCCCTCTTACTGAGAAATTAGGAATTCATTAGTTTCATCAAATTACAGAGAATGTACAGCACAGAAACAGGCCAACAGGTCCGTGCCGGTGTCTATGCTCCACATGAGCCGCCTCCCACCCTACTTCATCTCACCCTATCAGCATGACCTTCTATTCCTTTCTCCCTCATGTGCTTATCCGGCTTCCCCTTAAATGCGTCACTGCTATTCGCCTCAACCACTCCCTGTGGTAACAAGTTCCACATTCGCACCACTCTCTGGGTAAAGAAGTTTCTCCTGAATTCCCTTATTGGATTTATTAGTGACTGTCTTATATTTATGACCCCTAGTTTTGGTCTCCCCCACAAGTGGAAACATCTTCTCTACGTCTACCCTATCATAATCTTAAAGATCTCGATCAGGTCACCCCTCAGCCTTCTCTTTGCTAGGGTTCGTTCAAGCATATCTAATGGTCTGCTTGTGATGCGCATTATTGGAAATCTTCTCCTAAATTTCAGTCAGTCCTGCTTTATTAATGACAAGTGAGTGCATGAGTGTGCCCGGATAACCCGGGTAACCCTGTCTCCTTGGAGAAGTAAGTGGCTTCTCCAGTGTCAGCCATGGCTCAGTGAGCAGCACTCTCTCCTCTGGCGTCAGAAGGTTGAGGGTTCGAAGCCCCACTCCATGAGAGACTTGAGCACAAAATCCAGGTTGACACTCCCAGTGCAGTACTGAGGGAGTGCCGAGGCCCCATCTGCCCTCTCAGGTGGATGTAAAAGATCCCACTGGCACTAGTTCAAAGAAGAGCAGGGGAGCTCTCCCTGCTGTCTTGAGGCCAATATTTATCACTAAAAAACAAAGGCCTAGAAATTCGTGGCCACGACAAGAGTTGCCGGTGTCACCACAGCCTCGGGTTAACGGCCGCTGAAAATGGTCAAAATGGTAGAAGAGAAAAATTTGTGCTGGGGAATTAAAGATTTTTAGCCCAGCGCTAACTCACCGTGTAATGCCCTCCTGGTGGCGATAGGGAAGGCATCGGAGGCAAAGTTGACATTCAGAAGCGGCGTTCCATCTTCCAACAGCCTCTGGCAGCAAGCCAATGAGTTCCCTAGGCATTATGGGGCATTAAAAGGGAAATGCCTTCTGAACTAATAAAAATAAAATGAAGTTAAAAAATGCAGTTTTCAGCCCTTACTGCCTTTTTAAAAAAGATTAACATTAAAAAGAAGACCCAAATGGGAGTCTTCAGCTCTGAAAGCTGAATTCCCTTCCTCACCTAAAAAAATGGGAAAAGTGCCTCAGCACTAACACAAGTGGCCCAGCAAGCCAGGGAAGGGGCACCCAGGGTCTCGCACGCAGCACTCCAGCTTTGTGCAGGGGGTCAACACTGCAAGAGAGATCCTCTACCCACAGGGGCCAGGAGGCCCTCCAGAAAGAATGATGTGGGACCAGATCACCGAGGCTGTCACTGCCAGCAGTGTCGCCCCCACCACCTGGCTCCAGCGCTCAAAGAAGCTTCATGACCTCAGACCAGTGGTCAAGGTCAGTGAATGCATCTTCAAAAGAACCTCTCCTACCAACTGCACCACTAGCCTCACACACTGCTCAATGCACAACTTCCCCTCCCCCCACCCCGCCAATCACTCATCTACCAACAATCTGCACCAATGACGAGACACATCTCCCATTCCTAGCCTCACCTCACTCCCTTGGAGGAGACGGTGCAGGCCATTCTTGGCAGAGGCATGGCTGAGCCCATGGCCAGCGGTGGATCAGAAAGGATACAAGATGCTGGTATTCTCATACGTTATCCTCCTTCTCGCGTATACCTCTTACTTTCCTGCCCTCGGGCTCACCACAACTCCACCCCTTGTGCCTTCCTCATTTCACACACCCAAGAAATGCAGCCTGCCCAGCCAGTGGGTGACCAAGAGGCGAGGAGAGTAAAGAAAAAACACCGTCACTTGATTGGACATTCCCAGCCACCAGCTTCTCAAGGTCGACCAGCAAGGCCATTTGCAGTGTCCCCCACTGAAAGTCAGCAGCCTTCCACCAGCCATGCTGCAGCCACTGGGGTAGCACTGCGTGACATCAGTAGGATAGGCAAAGGCACACACAAGACAGTCACTAAGGGAATGCATAAGGGTGAGGAGTTGATTTCCTGATGTCATAGGTTAATAAAGTTGGATTGGAAAGTTTGCTTTGTGGTGACTTTTATTTCAGCATTGCGGCCAACAGAACTTATGCAAACCTAAGCTTAAATGCAAACTTACCTGAAAGACGTGTGTGTCGCTTGAAGAGGTGCTGACTGTGCCTCTGTCAATCTGCTGAAAGCTGGGTTTTCATGGCGAGCTGAGGACCCGGCACTGAACTCAGCGCCATGGCCCAAGTTCGCCGAGGTGACGTTAAGTTGGCGTTGCACGCTGACTAACGTCACTGATCCCTCATTTAAATCTGCAGGGCCATCGATCTCACCGGCAGCGCTGCCGGGCCACGGAAAATGGCGGTCGCTGCGGGACCCGCCACCCGCTGGAGAAAGAACAGCGGCCGGCCTCTTTTCACTAGGATTTGCCGGTAATGGGTGGCGTAAAGCTCCTGAACTTTTAGCCCAGATGATCTGGTTAATAGAAAAATAACATTAGGAAGCACGTAAAACAAATCTGACGTTGAAGTGGCTCCCGGTCCGGCAAAGCCTCGATTTTAATATTCTCATCCTTGTCTCCAATCCCTCCATGGCCCTCGTCCCTCCCTATCTCTACAACCTCCTCCAGCCCTACAACCCTCCGAGATCTCTGCGCGCTCCTCCAATTCTGGCCTCTTGAGCATCCCCGATTTTAATCGCTCCACCATTGGTGTAAGCTCTGGAATCCCTCCCTAAACCTCTCCGCCTCTCTCTCCTCCTTTAAGACGCTCCTTAAAACCTACCTCTTTGACCAAGCATTTCGGTCGCCTGTCCTGATATCTCCTTATGTGGCTCGGTGTTAAATTTTGTCTGATAATCGCTCCTGTGAAGCGCCCTGGGACTTTACTACATTAAAGGCGCTATGTAAATGCAATTTGTCGTTGGTGTGGTGCGCAAGACTCTCAGACCACCATGATTGTTACTGGGGAAAGCTAATCTGTGGTCTGCCGCGTGGAATTAAAGGGAAGACAAAGAGTTGGAGCCTACGGGAAATGGAAATGCAAAGGTATTAATGTGCAAAGTCTGGAGTGTTCGGGAAATGGAGCCTGAAGGCACAAGTGTGAAGCTGTATCTCTGGTGAATCGTTCCTTGTCTCTTGCTCATTCCTCAGATGATGACTGATGGCTTTGCCTGATGTCCTCAAATGAGATGCCGGATATGGACATTTTTGAAGAATGCTGCAAGTTCAGGAGCCAGAGCAGGGCTCAGCCAGCTCATTCATTTATAATCTATGAACCTTGGATTAATTTTTGCAGCGAAATGCTTCTAGCTTAGGTCTATTTTAAGCATTGCTGTAATGCTTTATCCAAGTCCTAGGTTGGGAGTTGACAACACAAGTCCCATGGGTCAGATTTATCACCTTATCATTCCAGCCCAGTCACGACAGACTCTTTAAATTATGTACAAGAATCGGTGAGCTTCAGAAACATGGAGAACATGAACTAATATCAAAGCTAATCTTTATAATCAGATTTGCTGCATCTGCTGCGTTATCTGTGGTGTGAACATTGAGTCTGTGGGGATTTTAAAGATCGATGTGGCTGGGGGGTCGGAGGTTGATGGGAAACTCTCTGTCCCTCTGCAGAGCTGGGCTTGGGAGACTTTAACTCCTGGGCCTCGTCTTCAGAATCGGAGGCAGTCTCCCTGCTCAAACCCAGCAGGAAGAGCTACGTGACTGGCGGGGGAGGCTTGGGGTGGGTGGTGGGGGGGTGGGGGAGAGCAGGCTCAAGTTGCTGAATGGCCTCCTCCAATGTTCCTAGGCTGACACTTCAGTGCAGCGCTGAACGATTGCATCGTTGGAGACAATGGACTGAATTCTCAGTCTTGCCGCCCAGGCAGAAACGGGCTGGAAGCTTTCGTTTGCAGCCAATTTCTGGCTCAACTTCCACCGCCTGGAGTCAGCTTTTACAGTGACCCCAGCTTCAGCTCGGATTCTCCTGCCGGCTGAGAGTTTCAGGTCAAGCTCCATCGCCAAGTTTATGCTCAGCTGCTATTGGCACGCCAGCTTCTAACTCACCTTCTATTACCCAACCGACTTCTGTCGCCAACTCAGTTTCCCTTGCGAACCCTTGTGCAGCAACCAGTGGTTAGGATTTGGAATGCACTGCCTGATAGGGCGGTGGATACAGATTCAATAGCAGCCTTCAAAAGGGAATCGGATAAATACTTGAAGGAGAAAAAATTGCGGGAATATGGGGAAAGAGCGGGGCGAGTGGGACTAACTGGATCGCTCTTCGAAAGAGCCGGCGCAGACTCGATGGGCCGAATGGCCTCCTTCTGTGTTTTACTGTTTTAT
Organism: Squalus acanthias; assembly: GCA_030390025.1. Lineage (NCBI taxonomy): Eukaryota > Metazoa > Chordata > Chondrichthyes > Squaliformes > Squalidae > Squalus > Squalus acanthias. Next base: position 142,481,362 of record CM059432.1, on the reverse strand, counting down.
GATTCTATATTGTTCTAGAAATTCAGGCATGCCCATTTTGCCAAGGAACTAACAGCCTGTTTCAGGCGTGGGCACTCTACGCCAATTTTGTACCGTTTACCAATATGGTAGCAGCGCACTTCCTGCTCGTAATGAGCGTGCACCCTGCTGCCACTTTGGAGGCTCAGTGGGCCATTTAGCGCCCGAAATATGGGCACCGCACAGCCAAATTTCTAGACCATTATGTTTACTGTGGCTCCATCCATTTCTGGAACTTCGACATAAGCTCATTACTTGCTTTAACACATCGGCGAACTTTACATTGTCACCATCCATTTCCTTGTCTTAACAACCTCAAATCCTCCAAGCCAGATTCAACGCCTCAAATAATGAAGCAGTCCATGCCCACATGCAGCAAGACCTGGATGACATTCAGGCTTGGGCTGATAAGTGGCAAATAATATTCGCGCCACACAAGTGCCAGGCAATGACCATCTCCAACAAGAGAGAGTCAACCACCGCCCTTGACATTCAATGGCATTACCATCGCAGAATCCCCCACCATCAACTCCTGGGGGGGTCACCATTGACCAGAAACTTAACTGGACCAGCCACATAAATACTGTGGTTACAAGAGCAGGTCAGAGGCTAGGTATTCTGCGGCGAGTGTCTCATCTCCTGACTCCTCAAAGCCTTTCCACCATCTACAAGACACAAGTCAGGAGTGTGATAGAATACTCTTTCACTTGCCTGGATGAATGCAGCTCCAAAAACACTCAAGAAGCTCGACACCATCCAGGACAAAGCAGCCCGCTTGATTGGCACTCCTTCCACCACCTTAAACATTCACTCCCTCCACCACTGGCGTACCGTGGCTGCAGTGTTTACCATCTACAAGATGCACTGCAGCAACTCGCCAAGGCTTCTTCAGCAGCACCTCCCAAACCTGTGACCTCTACCACCTAGAAGGACAAGGGCAGCAGGCGCATGGGAACACCACCACCTCCAAGTTCCCCTCCAAGTCACACACCATCCTGACTTGGAAGTATATCGCCGTTCCTTCATCGTCGCTGGTTCAAAATCCTGGAACTCCCTCCCCAACAGCACTGTGGGAGTACCTTCACCACACGGACTGCAGCAGTTCAAGAAGGCGGTTCACCACCACCTTCTCGAGGGCAACTAGGGATGGGCAATAAATGCTGCCCTTGCCAGCAACGCCCACATCCCATGAATGAATAAAAAAGCAGTCAAGTGGTCACATTAACCTACACTAGACCTTTGCTGAGGTCTCCTCTCTGCTCTCTCCTCTAGGACATGGACATTCTGATGGAGGACTGTCAAAGCTTCCAATATCTAGTCTCCAAAGAGCAGCAGACCTTACTGCCTCCATTACTTTCAAATGTTGCAGTGGCCATTGTAACCTGCAACTCAGGAGTCACTTCTTTCCTCCCGGTACTTCTTCTACCTCTGCCCAGTATCTTGACAGACTGCTAGCTCCAAAAACTGAGGCTTGTATTTTCAAACACATTGATCGTCACCCTGTTTTCCCAGATTGTGTTTTCGAGTAACTGAACACAGGGACTGCAATGTGTTTTTACTTATTTCGTTTGGAGGGATTTTTTTGCTGGTTTGGCCGGTTATTCTGCCTGTTTCTGGAGTATATTATTTACAGATGGGAGCCCATTTGCTCACTAAACTCTTTTATTTAATACTCGGGCAGAATTCTTTTCCCTTTGTCCTCTTGATATCGGATGTCCTCACCTGACGTGTGAGTCTGCCAGAGGACATTCTTTCAATAACTACAAAAGCCCCCCCATCTCGCCAGTGGTAAGCAATAGGACCTCAACTTCACGCATGCTCCATCGCGCCGATGTTGTCCACCGATCACCCAAGTCTCAACCAAGTGGCTCAGTGGGTAGCACTCTCGCCTTGTGGGTTCAAGTCCCACTCCAGAGACTTAAGCACAATATCCAAGCTGACACTCCAGTACTGAAGGAGTGTTGCACTGTCGGAGGTGACATGAGAAGTTAAACTGTCTGCCACCTCGGGTGGATGTAAAAGAGCTGAAGAAGAGCAGAGAAGCTGTCCCGGTATCCTGATCGTTTGTCCCTCAACCAACATCACTAAAACTCATTGCTGCCGCAATTGCCTACAGTCTTGGGAGTGTGGCTTGAATCCATGACCTACTGACTCAGAGTGGGGAATGCTATCGCTGACACTTAGGCGATCAACAGACAACAGATCTCTCACAGCCTAATGCATGCCCCAACAGGTCTGATAAACCAATCAATGAGTTTCCCTGCAATTAATGAATTCATTGATTCAGTAAAGAATCTATTCCTGCGCGTTAACACTGTCAAGACAGAGTTCTACATGTCGGAGAAATAAAACTACTGGGCAAGTACCTCCTCCACAAGGCGTTGTTCTGGCTGGAGATAGAGAATGGAACTCCATAGTCTGCAGGATTACGAGGCCTTAGTTTCAAGGGTACGAGTCAGGAGTTGGGAAATCTGTTGCTCTGAGGTCGATATTTCAGATTGGGGGGTCCCCGATTTGCCATGTGAGCGGTTCAGATGGGGAGCAGTTCCTGTAGGCAGAAGGACAGTGAGGATCATTACTCTTTCCACACGATCTTCAGTAGGATTCTGGAAGGCAGGAAATGCCTTCTTTGCCCTTGCCATAAGAACAGTATGGCTGGGCGTAGAGTTGGGACCATCTGCGAGGAGACCAATTGTTTTTGCGGGGTGGGGGGGCGGGGGGTGGGCGTTGCTGCAATTTAAGGTCTCATTTAGTGGCCCCATCTTGTGGTGAAGCAGTTGTGTGAAGAATGCTATTCTTATTAACAGGAATTCTTTATTCTTTACCCAGCTGTGTGTGTGACTGGGATATATTATATTGATATACGGCCCCATCTGCTTTCCCTTTCAATACAGGAAACTTTTTTTGGTCTTTACTTTCCCCGATCCAAAGACTAAGCTTTTTACATTTTCCTGAAACACATTACGAATTAAATCCTCACTCAAGTATTTCCTCACTAATTTCGACAAAGCCTCAGACGCTTCCTGCCGACAGTGAGGAGAGATTTGAAATGTCAGAAGGCCAGAGATGAAGCCAAAATTCTCTGTCAACTAATCCATTGTTTTATGATTAGCAAGCATCGCGTTACATATTTATTATGGCATATAAAATGTTTACACATGTTCTGTATTTGTGAAAAGGAGGGGAATGTCAGTGGGAATGAGAAATATCGTTGGCACAAAGATGAAACAGAACCTTCCTCCGAGTGCACGTTCAAACCATTACTGCATTTTCACTATTTTTCTCTGCACTGTTTGTGGTTGTTGCTTTCTGGGGGTTCAGTTCCACCCACTCTTCACCTGCTCCTCACCTGCTCCTCACCCGCCCTCCTGCTCCTTATCCGGTCCTCACCCGCTGCTCCTCACTCGCCCTTCAGCTGTCCCTCACCAGCTCCTCACCCTCCCTCCTGCCCCTCCACTCCTCACCTACTCCTCTCCAGCTCCTCACCCACCCCTCACCCACTCCTCACCCTCCCGCCCCTTCGTCCCTCACCCGCCCCTCACCTGCCCTCCGCCCCTCCACTCCTCACCCACCCCTCACCGGCTCCTCACCCTCCCTCCTGCCCCTCCACTCCTCACCTACTCCTCTCCCGCCCCTTCGTCCCTCACCCGCCCCTCACCTGCCCTCCGCCCCTCACCCACTCCTCACCCTCCTGCCCCTTCGCCCCTCACCCGCCCCTCACCTGCCCTCCGCCCCTCCACTCCTCACCCACCCCTCACCCACCTCCCAAGCCTCACCCCGGCAGCTGCCGTCAATGCGCGAGCCTCGCAAACTCCCGGTGTCACGGTTTCCCAGATGGGCTGAGACCGGCGTGTACACGCCCCCCCACCCCCCCCATCCCCCCGCCACCCCTCGCCCCCTCTGCTGCACGCGGTTTACCCAGAGTTAACATCGATCTTCTGCCGAATTTACACCGCCCAAACGGGGGTAAAACCCCACCCCCACCAACCCCCAGAGGAAATTCCCACCGAGAACGTAGCTGGCTATTCAACCACCGTGGGCAGCACTGCTGAGCGCAAAGTGACTCTCATCCTTTATTCGACAACAGAACAGCCCTGAACCAGATACTTTCTGGGTCTATCAGGGCTCAGTGCCCTAACCGCCACTGTGCTCTATGCTTAATCAGAGCTATACATTTGTAACTAATAATATGGTTGAATCAATCTCTACTTGTTCATGCTCTTTAGGGCCTTCAGCTTTGGTACAAGGAGTGAGGGATTCTGGAGAACTTATCTTTCAATGTATATTTTACCCAAAATACACTTGGCAAGATAGAATGAAAGACTTGCATTTCTATAGCGCTTTTCACAACCTCAGCACGTCCCAAAGTGTTTTACAGCCAATGAAGTACTTTTTGAAGTGCAGTCACTGTTGTAATGTGGGAAACTTGGCAGCCAATTTGTGCACAGCAAGCTCCCACAAACAGCAATGTGATAATGACTATATCATCTGTTTTTAGCGATTTTAGTTGTGGGATAAATATTGGCCAGGACACCAGGGAGAACTCCCCATCTCTTCTTCCAAATAATGTCATGGGATCTTTTACGCCCACCTGAGAGAGCAGACGGGGCCTCGGTTTAATGTCTCATCCGAAAGACGGCACCTCTGACAGTGCCGCACTCCCTCAGCACTGCACTGGAGTGACAGCCTGGATTATGTGCTCAAGTCTCTGGAGTGGGGCTTGAAAAGAGTAACAGGGGTTTAGTATCAAAGTATTAGCAATTCTCTCAAGACCTCGTCAACTAGAATTATAAATTGAATAACTTCACTTTGACTTCCAAATCATTGTATTTAAATGTTACAATCATGAAATTATAAGTTATTTACAGCTTACTATTGCAATGGTGATTTCAGCTCTCCCATGTCTCTATTGGTAAATGCATTGACCCCCATGGGAATGAAATCCCATTGACCAGGCGAGTCCCAAGTTCAATCCCTACTCTATGCTGAGTTAGCTGATCTAGAGGAATGGCTATCGGAATGCTAATAATTGGTCTCAGGACTCTTGGGCTCAGGATGGGGAAATCAGACAACATAGGAACAGGAGGAGGCCATTCAGCCCCTCGAGCCTGGTCCACCATTCTATTAGATCAGGGCTGATCTGCACCTCAACTCCACTTACCCGCCTTTGCTCCATATCCTCTGATAACCTTACTTAATAAAAATCTATCTATTGTCCCAACACCCAAAGGCTTTTGGGGGAGTGAGTTCCAGATTTCTATTACCCTTTGTGCGAAAAATGTGCTTCCTGATTTCACCCCTGAATGGCCTAACTCTAATTTGAAGATTATGTCCCCTTGTGCTTGACTATCGGCGGCCGTGTTTTCAGCTGTCCAGGCCCTAAGCTCTGGAATTCCCTCCCTAAACCTCTCCACCTCTCTACCTCTCTCTCCTCCTTTAAGACGCTCCTTAAAACCGACCTCTTTGACCGAGCTTTTGGTTGCCTGTCCTGACATCTCCTACTGTGTCTCGGTGTCAAAAATGTTTTTATTCATATCGCTCTTGTGAAACGCCTTGGGGCGTTTCGCTACGTTAACTGCGCTCTATAAATGCAAGTTGTTGTTGTCTTTGATGTTCCCCTCCAGAGGAGATAGTTTCTCGGTATCTATCCTGTCAAGGTTTCCAACTCTAACTTATGATCAGTATGCACGGGGGCGTGAAGACAGAATGAAACTCACTTGGTCCCAGCATGTTGTAACATTCTGTCAGCATTTGCTGCCTAGATACACACAGGGACAATGGGCATGTGGCTGAGGTATTTATTTGTACTTAAATAATACTCGGATCCCGAAGATATTCTGAGGTCACAAGAGAATTCCTGCTCTGAGGGAGAGCACTTTGAGCAGCAAGCCGACCGGTGGGATTGCAGCAGTTTTGTAAGAGGATGCTGCAGTAAAGGAACAGAAGACAAAGAGGAGTCGCTAACAACCTGGTCCAAACATTTCAGTTCTTACACAAGGCTTTGTCCAGCTCAATGGAGATAAACATTGTGACTGTCCTCCACTGAATGCTAAAAAGGGAGATGGGGGGAGAGGAGAGAGTGACGAGGGGAGAAATGGGGAGAGGGAAGGGAGAAGAAGGGAGAAATGGGAAGAGGGGAAGGTAATGATGGGAGAGGGGAGGGTGATGAGGGGAGAAATGGAGAGAGGGGAAGGGGAGAAGGGGAGAAGGAGGAAAAGGAGAAGGGGAAATCTATTGATAAAGCTCCTGATCATTTCTGGTAGAATCATCTCAAAGCAGTTCACACAATGAATTAGTCCTGAAGTGCAGACACTGTTATGTAGTTGAGAATATACTAAAGAATTGTTTTCTATCGTGCAAGCATGGGTTTTGGATTGACAGCAGTGCGATCTATCGACAGGAGTAGAAATGAGAATCAGTGAAAAAACACAAAATAACTCTACGATAAACTCTCAAAATCGACACAGAGCCACATAAGAGTTAAAATCGCACTTGGAGCCTCACGGGACCCCGATACACATATTTCAAAAGGACCTCGTTGGCTTTGGGCAGGTGACTTAGCTGCCCGTCCAGAAGTCTGAGTAATAATTGCGATCGGTGGGATCCAGGCATCTTCCAGACGGTTAAGTAACCTGGGTGGGTAGGGGTTAAAATCGTCCCCTCGTAACAAACACTGGATAATAATTCGGTCTGGTAGCTCTTACGCTAGATTAGAGATTTTTACTGGGCAATTCCTGTGAGGTTAAAGCTTTCCCTGGTCTTTCCTTCCCCCACCTGTTTCTGCTGTTTAATAAATGCTCTGAATTGCACTGGGATAAGGTCCCACAGACCATAGCCTTCCACCTCCGCCCCAAGTAGCTTGCCGCCAACACCCCAAAAATTCTCATCCTTGTATTCAAATCCCTCCATTGCCCTGCCCTTCCCTACCTCCGTAACCTCCTCCAGCCCTACAACGCTCCGAGATTTCTGCGTTCCTCCAATTCTGGCCTCTTGAGCGTCCCCGACTCCCTTCACTCCAACATTGGCGGCCGTGCCTTCAGCTGCCTGGGCCCTAAACTCTGGAATTCCCTCCCTAAACCTCTCCGCCTCTCTACCTCTCTCTCCTCCTTTAAAGACGCTCCTTAAAACCTACCTCCTGTCCTAATATCTCCGCCTTCGGCTCGGTGTCAAATTTAGTTTGATAACACTCCAGTGAAGCGCCTTGGGATGTTTTACTAAGTTAAAGGTACTATATAAATGCAAGTTGTTGTTGATGAAGTGGATATTCCAGACTAGGCAGTGACAGTACCGGTGACTGCAAGTACTCGACCCTCGACTAGAGAGCATTGGCCTTCGGGAGTGGGATAGCCAAGCCTTCTACTGTTGTGAGCCTGAGTCCACACACTAGTACGACTCAACACGGTCTAACTGTGCTATTCTTTTCGTCCCCCCACACCCATTTATTCCTCTGCCGTCTGAAGCAAGCTTTGACAAGAAGATCAAAGTCTCTCAAGGGTTTGGTCACGGGAAGATTGCGTCAGATATGAGCTTTAGTAAAAACAAACCAAATACCGATTCATTCCAGGAACTGGAACATTACCTCAGTCACTGTTGCAATTCTGACGAAGGACACGCACCCAAAACATGAAAACTTGCCTTTTCTTGTGAGAGTTGCTGACGGATAGTGCCAGCATTTTCTGTTTATATTCCAAGTTTCCAATATTTTCCTTTTTATTCATAGCAACTTACATTGACCTCCAAATCAGACCCTTGGAATTTGAACTATGGAAAGGTCGTAACCCTGACACCGTCCTTTCACCACCATGCGATCTGTCGTTGCAGATAACTCCTCGTGTCAGCTGCCTGGATTCGCTTGATGGCAACACCTTCATCAGGGCTCAGCCTTGTCCCACTTTTGCTCCACTTTCACTCACTATTGCGTTGCGAGAATCCGTTGACTCTCCTTGTCTCGGTCTGAGGACTGCGGTGCCGCGGGGGGACGTGGCCGTTCAGCTGACCGCGCCGAGACAACCACCTGATTTTTGTAAAGGTCACAGTCCCTTGCACATCAGTCTACAGAAGCACCAGGAATCCCTTCAAAATTCTCCGCCGTCAGTTATGTCAATGGACCAAGACCTACTCAGCTAGACAAGCACAACTTGGTTCAGTACGGTGTCAGCCGTGGCTCAGTGGGCAGCACTCTCGCCTCTGAGTCAGAAGGTCGTGGGTTCAAGCCCCACTCCAGAGAATCGAGCGCATAATCCAGGCTGATGCTACCAGTGCAGTGCTGAGGGAGCGCTACACTATCGGAGGTGCCGTCTTTCAGGTGAGATGTTAAACCAAGGCACCGTCTGCCCTGTCAGGTGGATGTAAAAAAATCCCACGGCAGTATTGGAAGAAGATCAGGGGAGTTCTCCCTGGTGTCCTGGGGCCAACATTTATCCCTCAATCCAACATCACTAAAAACAGATTACCTGGTCATTATCACATTGCTGTTTGTGGGAGCTTGCTGTGCATAAATTGGCTGCTCCTCTTCCTGCATTTACAACAGCAACTCCACTTCAAAAGTACTTCATTGGCTGTAAAGCACTTTGGGATTTCCTGAGGTCATGACAGGCGCTATAGAAATGCAAGTCTTTCTTTCTTTAGCTCAGAAGGACTGTATTTAATAAGTAGACACACTTAATTTCCTTTCCTCTCTGATACCTTTCAGTGTCTTACTGACTGATCTCCACTGTTTTTGCTCTGTTACTTCAAATAAATTCCTGTAAATAACCAATTATATTTGCATAGGATAGAACTTTCCAGAAACTTTGCGATCGTTAGTTTGTGGATTCTAAGCGAGTACTATCAACTCCCAGTTAGAGTCTGTCCAATTATAAGTTAACATGGAGGTACAAACGTTAACATGCAGGTACAGCAACCAATTAGGAAGGCAAATGGCATGTTGGCCTTTATTGCAAGGGGGTGGAGTACAAGAGTAAGGAAGTCTTGCTACAATTGTACAGGGCTTTGGTGAGACCACACCTGGAGTACTGTGCACAGTTTTCGTCTCCGTACCTAAGGAAGGATATACTTGCCTTAGAGGCGGTGCAACAAAGGTTCACTAGATTGATTCCTGGGATGAGAGGGTTGTCCTGTGAGGAGAGATTGAGTAGTTTGGGCCTATACTCTCTGGAGTTTAGAAGAATGAGAGGTGATCTCATTGAGAGGGCTTGACAGGGTAGATGCTGAGAGGCTGTTTCCACTGGCTGGAGAGTCTAGAACCAGGGGGCATAGTCTCATGATAAGGGGTCAGCCATTTAAGACTGAGATGAGGAGGAATTTCTTCACTCAGAGGGTTATGAATCTTTGGAATTCTCTGCCCCAGACGGCTGTGGATACTGAGTTGTTGAGTATATTCAAGATGCGGAGATGCCGGTGTTGGACTGGGGTGGACAAAAATGAGAAGTCGTACAACACCAGGTTATAGTCCAACAGATTTATTTAAAATTACAAGCTTTCGGAGCTGTATTCAAGGAGTATATTCAAGGCTGAGATCGATAGATTTTTGATCTCTAGGGGAATCGAGGGATATGGAGCTCGGATGGGAAAGTGGAGTTGAGGTTGAAGATCAGCCATGATCTTATTGAATGGCGGAGCAGGCTCGAGGGGCCGAGTGGCCGACTCCTGCTCCTATTTCTTACTACAATATGTTTTGGGTGCAAGGTCAGAGGCCATAATGGTTTTGATAGGTATTTTTATATAAATTTCACATTAGCACTTTCTACATATGAAGTTATTATACAACAATTTGCACCTTTCATCGAGTAAAATGTCCCAAGATGATAATACTAATGGTAAAAGTTTTATTCCTAATTGTAAGGGTTTGCGTGCGTGTCTCTCAGCCTGTGAGATTCGCGCGGCTTCTGTGCAGCCTGTATGTCAGTGCGGGTTTAGGCCTTGTTGCCTGTTCTGGTCTCCAGCCAGTCTGGGAACACTAGACACACCTGTGAGTGGTTCGAATCACTCGCCCTTACGGTTCTAGACACTGGACTTAGATGCGAGAGCAGTAATGGAGATGAAACTCATGTAGACTCGGTTGAATGGTACGAAATGGAAAAATCTTTATTGCATGATATTTAAGATTACGAAATACATGTCATAAGCACAGATTAATGACAGTACAATCTTACACACAGTTATATAGCTAATTCTAGGGAAACGAGGAACGAACGACACACCGTAAATAAGGGCACACATTACAAGTATCCTTAATACTTAAACCCTCCCCTATCAATATCTGTCCTAGCTAGATTCGTAGGATTCGAGACTCATGCTCACCACTCGTGATAACTCGGAGAAATTCCGAATAGCTGATCGGATGTTTTCACCGCAGCACCCACGTGTCGATCAGGGGGTCTCCTGACCCCACTTGTTTACTTGCTTCTGCTCCGGCTAGCAGGCTGGAACGTCTGTTGTGATGAAGATCTGTGTTGGTTGGTTTAAACATATCAGTCAACACTTACGAGAATATTCTCTCGGTGTCCGTCATGAGGAACTGCCCTGATGGGTTTCACAGACCAGTCAATATCTTCACGGAGAATCTTCCGGGGTCCGTTCTTTAAAGTTCAAAGAAGTCTTCCTGGCAAGGAAAAATGTCAATTCGACCTACAGGCGCGGTCGGGGCTTACTGACCGTGGCGATAAGTATGGTCTTCGTCTCTTCTCATCTCATCTCATCTCTTCTCGGGCCTTTGGTTCCGATGCCAGTTACCAACATAGGTCTTCGTTACACGACACGAGGTAGATCCGAACGGATCACAAAGTTCAACAGTCTTTTAAAAGAGACACCAGGCAAGCAGGAACAAGACGGCGAGTCAAGAACACAGGAGCAGCCACGAGGATAAGAGTCAATCGGATAAGAGAAAGATGGACGGTTGGAGCTTGTAATTATAGTACAAAATCTTCCGTTTCCCGCCCAACCTTAATGCCTTTTCTTTTGTTTGGGTTTGGCGCTCAAATGTCTTGTATAGGTGATCTCCGTTTTTAATGGGTTTCGGGGCTACTCGTAAATGCCTGAGTACCTGTTAATATTTCTCCCATTGTTAAATCGGTCGGTGTTCTCCCTGGAGGGGTTTTGGGGCTTCCAAGTGTCTTGTGTAACTACCCGCTAACGGCTCTCTCATCGTAGAGTCGTTGGGATTTTACATATTAATGTCTTTGGATGGGCCCTTGATTACTTGGTACAATAGCTTTCATTCGTACCTGAGAGACCGATTTCAGTATTTATGTGTATACTGCAAACCCATAATGTCTCGTGTATTATCTTCAATGTGCTGAATCTTAATCGATCTTGCACAAATGTTTATTGGAACGCCATCTTGTCTGCCTGTCGAAAAGTCTAGAATGTTCCGCCACGAGGTGCGGCGGCCATTTTACAGGCTGCTTGTGTCCACTTTGAAAACCTGACAGCATTCTGCTGAAATAAAAGCTGTTTGAACGAAACTCTGTGTTTTCTCCTTATTAATAAAATCGCGATATATTGCGAATTCTACAAATTACAGTTGTCAAGAAAGACAATAGGATCGTTGACAACAGGCACAAGGCAAGAGCGCGGTAGCTATGTGTGGGGTTACAAGGTTAAGCACAGTGAGTGAGGAGAGAGTTTAGACCACTGTTTGATTGTGTTATTTCACTGTTGCCAGTTTGAATAAATATATAAACTTTCATCATGTAAAGAAACAAAGACTTGCATTTCTATAGCGCCTTTCACCACCTCAGGATGTCCCAAAGCGCTTTACAGCCAATGAAGTACTTCTGAAGTGTAGTCACTGTTGTAATGTAGGAAAAGCGGCAATTTTTTTTTTATTTGTTTATGGGATGTGGGCGTCGCTGGCAAGGCCAGCATTTATTGCCCATCCCTAATTGCCCTTGAGAAGGTGGTGGTGATCCACCTTCTTGAACCGCTGCAGTCCGTGTGGTGAAGGTGCTCCCACAGCGCTGTTAGGGAGGGAGTTCCAGGATTTTGACCCAGCGACGATGAAGGAACGGCGATATACTTCCAAGTCAGGATGGTGTGTGACTTGGAGGGGACCTGGGAGGTGGCGGTGTTCTCATGCGCCTGCCGCCCTTGTCCTTCTTGGTGGAAGAGGTCGCGGGTTTGGGAGGTGCTGCCGAAGAAGCCTTGGCGAGTTGCTGCAGTGCATCTTGTAGATGGGACGCACTGCAGCTACGGTACGCCGGTGGTGGAGGGAGTGAATGTTTAAGGTGGTGGATGGGGTGCCAATCAAGCGGACTGCTTTGTCCTGGATGGTGTCGAGCTTCTTGAGTGTTGTTGGCACTGCACTCATCCAGGCAAGTGGAGAGTATTCCATCACACTCCTGACTTGTGCCTTGTAGATGGTGGAAACACAGCAAGATCCTACAACCAGCAATGAGATAATGCCCAGATCATCTGTTTTTTAGTGATGTTGGTTGAGGGACAATTGTTGGCCAGGAACCGGGGAGAACTCCCCTGCGCTTCTTCCAATAGTGCCATGGGATTTTTTATGTCGACAGGAGAGGGCAGACAGGGCCTCGGTTTAATGTGTTATCCAAAAGACGGCACCTCCAACAGTGCTGCACTTCCTCAGTACTGCACTGGGAGCATCAATCTGGATTATGAGTGAGGCAGGTACAGGGATCCAGGAGGTAGTGTTGGAGGAGCCGCAGCCCTTGCTCCTGTCCAACAGGTTCGAGGCTCTTACTCCCTGTGTGGATAGGAGCGGGGACTGCAGGGAGGATGAGCAACCTGGCCACAGCACCGTGGTAAGGGGGGCCATTCAAGTGGGGGGAGTAAAAAGAAATGTTGTAGTGATAGGGGATAGTATCATTAGGGGGATAGATAGGGTTCTTTGCAGCCAAGAGCGAGAGTCCCGAAGGCTGTGTTGCCTGCCCGGTGCCAGGGTTAAGGACATCTCCTCTGGGCTGGAGAGAAACTTGGAGTGGGAGGGGGAGGATCCAGTTGTCGTGGTCCATGTTGGTACCAATGACATAGATAGGACAAGGAAAGAGGTTCTGCTGAGGGAGTTTGAGCAGCTAGGGGCCAAATTAAAAAGCAGAACCTCGAGGGTAATAATCTCTGGATTACTACCTGAGCCACGAGCAAATTTGGCTAGGGTAAATAAAATCAGGGAGTTGAATGCATGGCTCAAAGACTGGTGTGGGAAAAATGGGTTTTGCTTCTTGGGACACTGGCACCAGTACTGGGGCAGGAGAGAGCTGTTCCGTTGGGACGGACTTCACTTGGCCAGTGCTGGGACTAGTGTCCTGGCGAATCGAATAACTAGGGCTGTGGAGAGGACTTTAAACTAATTAGTGGGGGGGAGGTTTCAAGAGAGCAAAAAATAAAAATGACAACAGAGAGGGTCATAGACATAGGTAGCAGTAGGGGAATCACTAATCAGAGCGTGGCAGGAAGGGACAGAGTGTGTGGAGTAAAAGGTAAAGTGGTAAAAAGTGAAAAAGCTGGAACTAAGTGCCACAAAGCATATTTGAAAGTTCTCTATCTGAATGCACGTAGCATTTGTAACAAAATAGACGAGTTAATGGCACAAATAACTACATATGGTTATGATATTGTGGCCATTACAGAAACATGGCTGCAGGGTGACAATGCCTGGGAATTAAACATACCAGGTTATTTAACGATCAGGAAGGACAGGCAGGAAGGAAGGGGAGGTGGGGTGGCTATGTTAATAAAGGAAGGAATCACTGTAATACAGAGTAATGATATTGGGTCAAAAAATCATGATAATGAAACAGTTTGGGTGGAGATAAGGAATAATAAGGGGAAAAAAACACTAGTGGGCGTAGTCTATAGGCCTCCGAACAGTTGCAACTCTGTTGGACGGAGTATCAATCAGGAAATAGTTGAGGCATGTAATAAGGGAACATCTATAATTATGGGGGATTTTAACTATCATATTAATTGGACAAATCAAATGGGGCAGGGCTGCCTTGAGGATGAGTTCATTGAGTGTATTAGGGATGGGTTTCTTGAGCAGTATGTAACTGAACCGACCAGGGGGCAAGCAACCTTAGATCTGGTCCTGTGTAACGAGACAGGATTAATTAAAAATGTCCTAGTAAAGGATCCCCTTGGAATGAGTGACCATAACATGGTTGAATTCCATATTCAATTAGAGGGTGAGAAGGTTGGATCTCAAACAAGCGTGCTAAGCTTGAATAAAGGAGACTATGAAGGTATGCGAGCGGAATTGAGTAGAGTGGATTGGGAAAATAGATTAAAGGGTAAGACGACACATGATCAGTGGTGTACATTCAAGGAGTTATTTTACAACTTCCAAAAAAAATATATTCCACTGAAAAGAAAAGGGTGTAAAAGAAAGGACAGTCATCCGTGGCTAAATAAAGAAATTAAGGATAGTATTCGACTAAAAACAAGGGCATATAAGGTAGCGAAATCTAGTGGGAGGACAGAGGATTGGGAAAACTTTAAAAGGCAGCAAAAAATAACAAAAAGATTGATTAAGAAAGGGAAGATAGATTATGAAAGTAAATTAGCAAAAAATATAAAAACAGATAGTAAGAGTTTTTATAGTTATATAAAAAGAAAAAGGGTGGCTAAAGTAAATGTTGGTCCCTTAGAGGATGAGACCGGGAAATTAATGTTGGGAAATATGGAGATGGCAAAAACACTGAATGAATATTTTGTATCAGTCTTTACAGTAGAGGACACTAAGAATATCCCAACACTGGACAAACAGGGGGCTATAGGGGGAGAGGAGCTAAACACGATCAAAATCACTAAGGAAGTGGTACTCGGTAAAATAATGGGACTCAAGGCGGATAAATCACCTGGACCTGATGGCTTACATCCTAGAGTCTTGAAGGAAGTGGCGGTAGGGATTGTAGATGCATTGGTAATAATTTTTCAAAACTCCCTGGATTCCGCTGAGGTCCCGGCAGACTGGAAAACTGCTAATGTAACACCCTTATTTAAAAAGGGCAGTAGACAGAAGGCTGGTAACTATAGACCGGTTAGCCTAACATCTGTGGTAGGTAAAATTTTGGAGTCCATTATTAAGGAAACAGTAACAGGACATTTGGATAATCATAATTTAATAGGACAAAGTCAGCATGGTTTTACGAAGGGGAAGTCATGTTTGACAAATTTGCTGGAGTTCTTTGAGGAAGTAACATATAGAGTGGATAAAGGGGAACCAGTGGACGTAGTGTATTTAGACTTCCAAAAGGCATTTGACAAGGTGCCACACAAAAGATTATTGCTTAAGGTAAAAAATCACGGGATTGGGGGTAATATTCTGGCATGGATAGAGGATTGGCTATCCAACAGAAAGCAAAGAGTTGGGATAAATGGTTCATTCTCAGACTGGCAATCAGTAACTAGTGGTGTTCCACAGGGGTCAGTGCTGGGTCCCCAACTCTTTACAATCTATATTAACGATTTGGAGGAAGGGACCAAGTGTAACATATCAAAATTTGCAGATGATACAAAGATGGGAGGGAAAGTAGTGAGTGAGGAGGACATAAAAAACCTGCAAGGGGACATAGACAGGCTAAGTAAGTGGGCAGAGATTTGGCAGATGGAATACAACACTGGAAAGTGTGAGGTGATGCACTTTGGCAGGAAAAATCCTAGAGCAATTTATTATCTTAATGGCAAGAAACTGGAGAGTACTGAAGTGCAAAGGGATCTGGGGGTCCTGGTGCACGAAACTCAAAAGGTTAGTATGCAGGTGCAGCAAGTGATTAAGAAGGCAAATGGAATGTTGGCTTTCATTGCTAGGGGGATAGAATATAAAAATAGGGAGGTATTGCTTCAGTTGTACAAGGTATTGGTGAGACCGCACCTGGAATACTGCATACAGTTTTGGTGTCCTTACTTAAGGAAAGACATCCTTGCTCTCGAGGCAGTGCAAAAAAGGTTCACTCGGTTAATCCCGGGGATGAGGGGGTGGTCATATGAGGAGAGGTTGGGTAGATTGGGACTCTACTCATTGGAGTTCAGAAGAATGAGAGGCGATCTTATTGAAACATATAAGATTGTGAAGGGGTTGGATCGGGTGGATGCGGGGAGGATGTTCCCGATGACAGGTGAGACTAGAACTAGGGGACATAGTCTTAGAATAAGGGGCTGCTCTTTCAAAACTGAGATGAGGAGGAACTACTTCACTCAGAGGGTGGTAGGTCCATGGAATATGCTGCCACAAAAAGCTGTAGAAGCTGCAACATTAATTAAATTTAAAACAGAAATAGACAGTTTCCTAGAAGTAAAGGGCATTAAGGGTTACGGGGAGCGGGCAGGAATTTGGACATGAGTCTAGGTTCGGATCGGTCATGGCCCTGTGGGTAGTGGAGCGGGCCCAGGGACCGTGTAGCCTGATTCTGCTCCTATTTCGTGTGTGCAATTCTGTTAGATGCAGGAGATGGTTCTGTGATAGATAGTAGATTGGCGGTTAGGATCAGATCAGCCATGATCTTATTGAATGGCGGAGCAGGCTCGAGGGGCCGATTGGCCTACTCCTGCTCCTATTTCTTATGTTCTTATGTTCTTATGTTACGTGCTTAAGTCTCTGGCGTGGGAATTGAACCCACAACCTTCTGACTCAGAGGCGAGAGTGCTACCCACTCTGTGGGCTGCCCCAAATATTAAGCATATATGGTTTATGCATTGACAGAACACAAGTTGTGGGATCATTCAAAGAGCTCTACCCGAGACAGCAAGCCACAGAACGTGGGCCGGAGAAATCACTGCCTGAAGGGAGATCATCGGGAGTATTTGACGCCACTTTTGAATAGCTCCTACCTGAATCCCAGCTTTGACAATTATGGTTCTGTAGCAGAGCAACACCCGGGAGAATAAACTTGCAGAATGGGCATATAATTGGCAAATGAATTTCAGCACAGATAAATGTGAGCTATTACATTTTGGTAAGAAAAATAAGGAGGTCACATATTACTTGGAAAATAAGAATCTAAATGGGGTAGAAGAGCAAAGGGATCTCGGAGTACAAATACACAAATCACTAAAAGTAGCGACGCAGGTTAATAAGGCCATAACAAGCACTAGGGTTTATTTCTAGAGGATAAAATTGAAAAGTAGAGAAGTTATGCTAAACATGGAGTACTGTGTACAATTCTGGCCGCCATATTATAAAAAGGATATAGAGGCACTGGAGAGGGTGCAAAAAAGATTTGCAAGAATGATACCAGAAATGCGAGGTTATACCCAGCAGGAAAGGATGAACAGACTGAGCCTCATTCCTCCTGAAAAGAGAAGGCTGAGGGGCGACCTAATAGAGGTATTTAAAATTATGAAAGGTTTTGATAGAATAGACACAGAGAGAATGTTTCCACTTGTGGGGAAGAGCATTACTAGGGACCATCAATATAAGATAGTCACCAAGAAATCCAATCGGGAATTCAGGAGAAACTTCTTTACCCAGAGAGCGGTGAGAATGTGGAACTCGCTACCACAGGGAGTGGTTGCAGCGAATAGTATAGATGCATTTAAGGGGAGGTAGATAAGCATAAGAGGGAGAAGGGAATAGAGGGTTATGCTGATAGAGTTAGATGAGGAAAGACGGGAGGAGGCTCGAGTGGAGCATAAACGGGTTGGGCCGAATGGCCTGTTTCTGTGCCGTATATCCTATGTAAAAGTCATAGGGGCGTTCAAGAAAATTAGGTGTTTTTTCCATTTTCTTTCGTTTATTAGTTATAAAAATATTGGAAATTGGGGGAAAAAAGGCTGTTTTACTGACGGTCAAGAATCATCCAATCAGGTAATGATGACTCTGTTCAACTTCCAATTGGCCGTGGGAAGGCGGGGCCTTGCGATAATGGCATGTCGGGCAACCAATGGTGAGAGCTTGGGGGCGGGGCAAGAGGTAATGTGACAACACATGTCGACGTTGGGATTGAAATGAGGAAGTTTGCGCCTTCCACTGGATCTTAAAGAGACAGTCCCCAATTTACAGTTTGAGGACAAGGTTAACCCTCAAATTAATCCAACGCCCTCCAGTTTTATCGAAAGTATCCAGAAATTCTGCCCATCATGCCTGTGCTGTCCAATTAGTTCCACTCCCCCAGCGCCTGATTGAAATGTGAAACTCGCGGCCTGATGATGTCATCGGCGTCACAGCGCTATTTTAACTAGAACTCACGAGGCGAGATGGTGGAGGCCCATCAGGTGTTAAACCCGCTAGAGGAATCTGGTGAGAGGCAGCAGATAGAGTGAAAGAGAATGAGAGAGAGAGAGAGAGAGAGCGAGCGAGCAAGAGAGTGAACAAGAGAGAGCAAGAGAAAGAGTGAGTGAGCGAGAGAGAGAGCAAGAGAGAGAAAGTGAGAGAGAGCGAATTAAAACTTGGTGTGATTAGTTTAAGGATGAGACAGAGACTGTCCACAGTAAATCTGTGAATGGGTAAAACAACAGAAGATCAGTGGGAGATGCTCAAAAAAGAATTGAATGTGATACAGAACCAGTTTATACCCCTGAGGGGCACGAGCTCTACTTGCCAAAAAAAAGCCATGGACGACTAAAGAGGTAAGGGACAGCATAAAAGAAAAAGCATACAAAAATGCAAAAAATAGCAGATGTAGGTGGCAAATGAGAAAGAGACAAAGAACAGCAAATGGTCACAAAACAGATAGTAAGAGCTACAAAAAAAGTGTATGAAAAGAAACTTGCAGTGGATATCAAAATCAACACAAAGAATTTTTACAATTACATTCGGAAAAAGGGGGTAGTCAGGAGCAATGTTGGCCCCTTAAAAACTGAAAGCGGTGATATTGTCAATGATAATAAGGAAATGGCGGACATGTTGAATAATTACTTTGCGTCAATATTTACAGTAGAGGAAGAGGATAGCATGCTGGAAATCCCAAGGAAACTAATGTTGAATCAGGGACAGGGACTCAATAAAATTAATGTAAGTAAAATAACAGTAATGAAGAAAATCCCCAGGACCAGATGGTTTCCATCCCAGGGTTTTAAAGGAAGTAGGTGAGCACATTACAAATGCTCTAACTCTAATCTTCCAAAGTTCTCTCGATTCGGGAACCGTTCCTTTAGATTGGAAAATTGTGCATGTCATTCACTATTTAAGAATGGCGAGAGAGGGAAACCAGGGAATTATAGACCAGTTAGCCTAACATCTGTTGTCGGGAAATTGCTTGGGGGAAAAATTCGGTTGCTTTGCGCCTCCCATTAGCACCCTAAGAGGGCGCTAACGGGGCACAAAGCAACTGGCGCCCGGGCACGGCGCCGCCAACACCTCCCGCGAAATTGAGCGGGTGGTTAGCGGCAGCGGTAACCGTTAGCGGCCCGCGGCGCTGTGCCACCGGCGATGACATCATCGCCATGCGCAACGCCCCGCTCGCACCCTGGCCACGATCTTCGGTAGCGCCCCCTGACTTGCTGCCGGACACTACCTGCGGCCGGGTCGGCGCTATTTAAAGGCGAGGGGCCGGGCCGGCCATTTTTGTTGCTGACCGCCCGGGGCCCGGGTTGCGCTGCGCAAGGCCCCTCCCCTTTAATAAGGGGAGGAAGGCCTGCAATACCGCGGCGTATAGCGCCGTGATATTCCCTCACAGTGCCCCAAGAGGGAGGCGGGTGCTTCCAGTAGCGCCCCGCTTCCCTCTTGGGGCGTTACCACTCAATTTCGGCCGCAGGGGCGCTAATTTTTCCGGGGTGTTAAAAGTAGCGCCCCGGCGAAGGTAGCGCCCCAAAGGGGGCGTGACTCAATTTTTCCCCTCTAGAGTCTATAATTAAGGATAGGGTGACTGAACACCTCAAAAATTTTCGGTTAATCAGAGAGAGCCAGCATGGATTTGTGAAAGGTTGGTCTTGCCTGACAAACCTGGTTGAAATTTTTTGAGGAGGTGACTAAAGTAGTGGACAGGGGAATGTCTATGGATGTTATTTATATGGACTTGCAGAAGGCATTTGATAAAGTCCCACATAAGAGACTGTTAACTAAGGAAGAAGCCCACGGAATTGAGGGCAAATATTGACCTGTTTAGGATATTGGCTGAGCGGCAGGAGACAGAAAGTAGGGATAATGGGTAATAACAACAGAAAATGTTGCAAATACTCAGCAGGTCAGGCAGCATCCGTAGAGAGAGAAACAGAGTTAACGTTTCAGGTCTGTGACCCTTCGTCAGAACTGGAAAAAGTTAGAGATGTAACAGGTTTTAAGCAGGTGCAGAGGCAGGGAAAGGGGGGAGGGGAGGAAAGAACAAAAGGGACGGTCTGTGATAGGGTGGAAGGCAGGAGTGGTTAAATGTTGCAAATGGGGATGGCAGAAACAGGGCTGCCCTGGTAGACCCATCGTTTCAGCCTGTTCTTGCCCCACGGAACTTATCTCTTCCTATCTCGACTCTATTTTTTCTCCCCTTGTCCAGTCTCTTCCCATCTACATTCGCAACTCTTCCAACGCTCTCCACCACTTTAACAGTTTCCAGTTTCCTGGCTCCAACCGTCTCCTTTTCACTATGGACGTCCAATCCCTCTACACCTCCATCCCCCACCAGGATGGCCTGAGGGCGCTCCGCTTCTTCCTTGAACAGAGGCCCAACCAGTCCCCATCCACCACCACCCTCCTCTGCCTGGCTGAACTTGTTCTCACATTGAACAACTTCTCCTCTGACTCCACTCACTTCCTCCAAATTAAAGGTGTTGCTATGGGAACCCCCCCATGGGTCCTAGCTATGCCTGCCTTTTCGTGAGATAAGTGGAACATTCTTTGTTCCAGTCCTACTCGGGTCCCCTCCCTCACCTCTTTTTCTGGTACATTGATGACTGTATCGGTGCCGTTTCCTGCTCTCGCCCTGAACTAGAAAATTTCATTCACTTTGCTTCCAATTTCCACCGTTCCCTCACCTTCACATGGTCCATCTCCAACTCTTCTCTTTCCTTCCTCGACTTCTCTGTCTCCATTTCTGGGGATAGGCTATCGACAAACATCCACTATAAGCCCACCGATTCCCACAGCTACACTTCCTCCCACCCCACTTCCTGTAAGGACTCTATTCCATTCTCCCAGTTTCTCCGTCTCCGCCACATCTGTTCTGACGATACCACCTTCCATAGCAGTGCTTCCGATATGTCTTCCTTTTTCTACAACCGAGGATTCCCCTCTATCGTGGTTGACACGGCCATCCACCGTGTCCATTCCATTTCCCACACTTCTGCTCTCACCCCTGCCCCTCCCTCCCGGAACCACGATAGGGTTCCCCTTGTCCTCATCTTTCACCCCACCAGCCTGCACATTCAACGGATCATCCTCCACCATTTCCGTCACCTCCAGCGTGATCCCACCACCAAACACATCTTCCCCTCCCCTCCCCTTTCAGCATTCCGAAGGGACCGCTCCCTCCGCGACACCCTGGTCCACTCCTCAATCACCCCCAACACCCCTTCCCCTTCGCCCGGCACCTTCCCGTGCAAGCGCAGGAGATGCAACACATGCCCTTTTTACCTCCTCCCTTCCCACTGTCCAGGGCCCCAAACACTCCTTCCAGGTGAAACAGCGATTTACTTGTACTTCTTGCAATTTAGTATACTGTGTTCGCTGCTCACAGTGCGGTCTCCTCTACATTGGGGAGATTGGGTGACCGCTTTGCAGAACACCTCCATTCAGTTCGTCAAGGTGACCACGAGCTTCCGGTCGCCTGTCACTTTAATTCTCCGCGCCACTCCCACTCTGACCTCTCTGTCCTCGGCCTCTTACATTGTTCCAACGTAAGCTCAAGGAACAGCACCTCATCTTTCTATTAGGCACTTTACAGCCTTCTGGACTCAACATTGAGTTCAACAATTTCAGACTATAACCCCTGCCCCTATTTTTTCAGGCGGCAGCTCTTGATTATTCTTCCATTCCCATTTGCAACATTTAGGGGTAAAAGTTGGGTAGCGCCCCGAAAAGGTTAGCGCCCCCGCAGGCCGATTTTCCCAGGTAGCGCCCCGAGAGGGAGGAGGGGCACTACTGGAAGGGGAGGGGCCTGGTGCAGTGCGTCCCGGCTAACGGGAGGCACAAATCAACCGAATTTAGCCCCCTTAATCTCTCCTGCCTTCCACCCTGTCACAGACCGTCACTTTTGTTCTTTCCTCCCCTCCCCCTTTTCCTGATTCTGCACCTGCTTAAAATCTGTTACATCTCTCACTTTTTTCATTTCTGACGAAGGGTCACAGACCTGAAACGTTAACTCTGTTTCTCTCTCCACGGATGCTGCCTGGCCTGCTGAGTGTTTCCAGCATTTCTGTTGTTATTTCAGATTTCCAGCATCCGCAGTATTTTGCTATTTTATTAGGGATAATGGGTATGTACTCAAATTGGCAGGAGGTGACTAGTGGTGTCCCGCGGGGATCTGTGTTGGGGCCTCAACTATTCACAGTATTTATTAACGACTTAGATGATGGCATAGAAAGTCATACATCCAAATTTACCAATGACACAAAGATAGGCGGCATTGTAGGCAGTGTAGAAGAAAGCATAAAATTACAAAGGGATATCGACAGATTAAGTGAATGGGCAAAACTGTGGCAAATGAATTTCAATGTAGGTAAATGTGAGGTCATCCACTTTGGAACTAAAAAGGATAGAACAGAGTAATTTGTAAATGGTGAAAAGCTAAAAACAGTGGAGGTCCAAAGAGAAACATAGAAACATAGAAGATAGGAGCAGGAGTAGGTCATTCTGCCCCTCGAGCCTGCTCCGCCATTCAATGAGATCATGGCTGATCATCCAAATTCAGAACCCTGTCCCTGCTTTCTCCCCATATCCCTTGATCCCTTTAGCCTTAAGAAATATATCCAACTCCTTCTTGAATATATTTAATGAATTGGCCTCTACTGCCTTCTGTGGTAGAGAATTCCACAGGTTCACCACCCTCTGGGTGAAGAAATTCCTCCTCATTTCTGTCCTAAATGGCTTACCCCTTATCCTTAGACTGTGACCCCTGGTTCTGGACTCCCCGACCATCGGGAACATCCTTCCTGCATCTAGTTTGTCCAGTCCTGTCAGAATTTTATAAGTTTCAATGAGATCCCCTCTCATTCTTCTAAACTCCAGCGAGTATAAGCCCAATCGACCCAATCTCTCCTCATACGTCATTCCTGCCATCCCAGGTATCAGCCTGGTGAATCTTCGCTGAACTCCTTCCATGGCAAGAACCTCCTTCCTCAGATAAGGCGACCAAAACTGCACACAATACTCAAGATGTGGTCTCACCAAGGCCCTGTACAATTGCAGCAAGACATCCTTGTTCCTGTACTCAAACCCTCTTGCTACGAAGGACAACATACCATTTGCCTTCTTAACCGCCTGCTGCACCTGCATGCTTACCTTCAGCGACTGGTGCACAAGGACACCCAGGTCTCGTTGCACTTCCCCTTCTCCCAATCTATTGCCATTCAGATAATAATCTGCCTTCCTGTTTTTGACACCAAAGTGGATAACCTCGCATTTATCCACATTATATTGCATCTGCCATGCATCTGCCCAATCACCCAACCTGTCCAAATCATACTGGAGTTTCTCAGCATCCTCCTCACAGCACACACGCCCACCCAGCTTTGTGTCATCTGCAAACTTGGAAATATTACATCTAGTTCCCTTGTCTAGATCATTAATATATATTGTGAATAGCTGGGGTCCAAGGACCGATCCCTGCGGTACCCCACTAGTCACTGCCTGCCACTCGGAAAAAGACCCGTTTATTCCAACTCTTTGCTTTCTGTCTGCCAACCAGTTCTCTATCCAAGTCAATACCTTGCCCCCAATCCCATGTGCCTTAACTTTACATGCTAATCTCTTATGCGGGACCTTATCGAAAGCCTTTTGAAAGTCCAAATACACCACATCCACTGGTTCTCCCTTATCTATTTTACCAGTTACATCCTCAAAAAATTTCAGTAGATTAGTCAAGCACGATTTACCTTTTGTAAATCCCTGTTGACTTTGTCCGATCCTGTCACTGTTTTCCAAGTGCTCTGCTATTACATCTTTTATAATGGACTCTAGCATTTTCCCCACTACCGATGTCTGTAATTCCCCATTTTCTCTCTACCACCTTTTTTGAATAGTGGGGTAACATTAGCTACCCTCCAATCCATGGGTATTATTCCAGATTTCATTGAATGTTGGACGATGATCAGCAATGCATCTACTATTTCTAGGGCCACTTCCTTAAGTACCCTAGGATGTAGATTATCAGGCCCTGGGGATTTATCGGCCTTCAATCCCGTCAATTTCCCTAACACCATTTCCCTACAAATACTGATTTCTTTCAGTTCCTCCCTTTCATCAGACCCTATGTTCCCCGACATCTCTGGGAGGTTATTTGTGTCCTCCTTTGTGAAGACAGAACCAAAATATGTATTTAATTGGTCTGCCATTTCTTTGTTCCCCATTATAAGTTCCCCTGATTCTGACTGCAAGGGACCTACACTTGACTTCACCAATCCTTTTCTCTTCACATATCTATAAAAGCTTTTACAGTCAGTTTTTATGTTCCCTGCAAGCTTCCTCTCATATTCTATTTTCCCCTTCTTAATTAATCCCTTTGTCCTCCTTTGTTGAATCCTACACTGCTCCCAATCCTCAGGTTTACTGCTTTTTCTGGCCAATTTATATGTCCTCTCCTTGGATCTTATGCTATCCCTAATTTTCCTTGTTAGCCACGGTTGAGTCACCTTTTTTGTTTTATTCTTATGCCAAACTGGGATGAACAAATTTTGTAGTCTGCCATTGCCTATCCACCGTCAACCCTTTGAGTGACATTCCCCAATCAATCCTACCCAACTCGCGCCTCATACCATCGTAGTTTCCTTTATTTAAATTCAGGACCCTAGTCTCTGAGTCAACTACTTCACTCTCCATCTTAATGAAGAATTCTATCATATTATAATCGCTCCGACCCAAGGGGCCTCGTACAACAAGATTGCTAAGTAATCCTTTCTCATTACATAATACCCAGTCTAAGATGGCCTGATCTCTAATTGGTTCTCGACATATTGGTCCAGGAAACCATCCCGTATACACTCCAGGAATTCCTCCTCCACAGTATTGTTACTAATTTGGTTAGCCCAATCTATATGTAGATTAAAGTCACCCATGATGACTGCTGTGCCCTTATTGCACGCTTCTCTAATTTCCCTTTTAATGCCATCCCCAACCTCCGCATTACTGTTTGGAGGTCTATATACCACTCCCACTAATGTTTTCTGCCCCTTGGTATTTCTCAGTTCTACCCATACAGATTCCACATCATCAGAGCTAATATCCTTCCTTACAATTGTGTTAATCCCCTCTTCAACCAGCAATGCTACCCCACCTCCCTTTCCTTTTTGCCTATCTTTCCTGAATATTGAATACCCCTGGATGTTGAGTTCCCAGCCTTGGCCACCCTGGAGCCATGTTTCCGTAATCCCAATCAAATCATATTCGTTTACCTCTATTTGCACAGCTAATTCATCCACCTTATTCCGAATGCTCCTCGCATTAAGACACAAAGAGACTTGAGAGTCCAGGTACATAGATCATTAAAATGCCATGAACAGGTACAGAAAATAATCAAAAAGGCTAATGGAATGCTGGCCTTTATATCTAGAGGACTAGAATACAAGGGGCTAGAAGTTATGCTGCAGCTATACAAAGCCCTGATTAGACCACACCTGGAGCACTGTGAGCAGTTCTGGGCACCACACCTCGGAAGGATATATTGGCCTTGGAGGGAGTGCAGCATAGGTTTACTAGAATGATACCCAGACTTCAAGGGTTAAGTTACGAGGAGAGATTACACAAATTAGGGTTGTATTCCCTGGAATTTAGAAGGTTAAGGGGTGATCTGATCGAAGTTTAAGACATTAAGGGGAACAGATAGGGTAGATAGAGAGAAACTATTTCCACACGTCTGGGAGTCTAGGACTAGGGGGCAGAGTCTAAAAATTAGAGCCAGACTTTTCAGGAGTGAAATTAGGAAACACTTCTACACACAATGGGTGGTAGAAGTTTGGAACTCTCTTCCGCAAACGGCAATTGTTAATTTTAAATCGGAGATTGATAGCTTTCTGTTAACCAAAGGTATTAAGGGATATGGGCCAAAGGTGGGTATATGGAGTTAGGTCGCAGATTAGCCATGATCTCATTGAATGGGGCTGAATGGCCTGCTCCTGTTCCTATCTTCCTACGTTGTGGTTGACTGACATTTCCTTTTTGAATTTGAAAGATTATCTAGGAAGAAATCAGACTATTTAAGGAAGAATTTATTAGCATCAAAAACTGAGCAGGAAAATATTTCCTAAGAACCTGATTACACAATGTTTATCATTTATTCAAACAAAATTAGTACATCATACATAACACTGAATAAGCTCAAAGTGTCAGCTGTGGCTCAGTGGGCAGCGCTCTCGCCTCTGCGTCAGAAGGTCAATGCGTTCAGGTCCCACTCCAGAGACTTGAGCACATAATCCAGGCTGACACTCCCAGTGCCAGTGCTGAGGGAGTGCTGCACTGTCGGAGGTGCCGCCTTTCAGATGAGACATTAAACCGAGGCCCCGTCTGCTCTCTCAGGTGGACGTAAAAGATCCTATGACACTATTTTGGAGAAGAGCAGGGGAGTTCTCCCCCGTGTCCTGGAGCCAATATTTATCCCTCAAACAACATCACCAAAAAACAGATGATCTGGTCATTATCACATTTCTGTTTGTGGGATCGTGCTGTGCCTAAATTGGTGGCCGCGTTTCTCACATTACAACAGAAGTACTTCAATGGCTGTAAAGCACTTTGGAATTTCCTGAGGCTGTATAAATGCAAATTCTTTCTTTTCAAAGTTGCCCTTTTAACAGTAAATGGGACAATATCTCTTTTTTTCCCATAATTAACAGATCTGGTGAAGTTGCAGAAATGCTGCTTTGAAACGTTGTAAGGGTTTGCGTGCGTGTCTCTCAGCCTGTGAGATTCGTGTGGCTCTGTGCAGCCTGTATGTCAGTGCGGGTTTAGGCCTTGTTGCCTGTTCTGGTCTCCAGCCAGTCTGGGAACACTAGACACACCTGTGAGTGGTTCGAATCACTCGCCCTTACGGTTCTAGACACTGGACTTAGATGCGAGAGCAGTAATGGAGATGAAACTCATGTAGACTCGGTTGAATGGTACGAAATGGAAAATCTTTATTGCATAATGTTTAAGATTACGAAATACATGTCATAAGCACAGATTAATGACAGTACAATCTTACACGCAGTTATGTAACTAATTCTAGGGAAACGAGGAACGAACGACACACCGTAAATGGGGGCACACATTACAATTATCCTTAGTACTTAAACCCTCCCCTATCAATATCTGTCCTAGCTAGATTCGTAGGATTCGAGACTCATGCTCACCACTCGTGATAACTCGGAGAAATTCCGAATAGCTGATCGGATGTTTTCACCGCAGCACCCACGTGTCGATCAGGGGGTCTCCTGGCCCCACTTGTTTACTTGCTTCTGCTCCGGCTAGCAGGCTGGAACGTCTGTTGTTATGAAGATCTGTGTTTGTGGGTTTCACGTACCAGTCAACACTTAAGAGAATAATCTCTCGGTGTTCGTCATGAGGATCTGCCCTGATGGGTTTCACAGACCAGTCAATACCTCAAAGAAGAATCTTCCGGGGTCCGTTCTTTAAAGTTCAAAGAAGTCTTCCTGGCAAGGAAAATTGTCTATTCGACCTACAGGCGCGGTCGGGGCTTACTGACCGTGGCGATAAGTATGGTCTTCGTCTCTTCTCATCTCATCTCATCTCTTCTCGGGCCTTTGGTTCCGATGCCGGTTACCAACACAGGTCTTCGTGACACGACACGAGGTAGATCCGAACGGATCACAAAGTTCAACAGTCTTTTAAAAGAGACACCAGGCAAACAGGAACAAGACGGAGAGTCAAGAACACAGGAGCAGCCACGAGGATGAACACCAGCAAGATAAGAGAGAGATGGACGGTTGGAGCTTGTAATTATAGTACAAAATCTTCCGTTTCCCGCCCAACCTTAATGTCTTTTCCTTTTGTTAGGGTTTGGCGCTCAAATGTCTTGTATAGGTGATCTCCGGTTTTAATGGGTTTCGGGGCTACTCGTAAATGTCTGAGTACCTGTTAATATTTCTCCCATTGTTTAATCGGTCGGTGTTCTCCCTGGAGGGGTTTTGGGGCCTCCAAGTGTTTTCTGTAACTACCCGCTAACGGCTCTCTCATCGTAGAGTCGTTGGGATTTTACATATTAATGTCTTTGGATGGGCCCTTGATTACTTGATACAATAGCCTTTATTCGTACCCGGGAGACCGATTTCAGTATCTATGTGTATACTGCAAACCCATGATGTCTCGTGTATTATCTTCAATGTGCTGAATCTTAATCGATCTTGCACAAATGTATATTGGAACGCCATCTTGTCTGCCTGTTGAAAGGTCTAGAATGTTCCGCCACGAGGTGCGGCGGCCATTTTACAAACTGCTTGTGTCCACTTTGAAACCTGACAGCATTCTGCTGAAATAAAAGCTGTTTGAACGAAACTCTGTGTTTTTCTCCTTATTAATAAAATCGCGATATATTGCGAATTCTACAACGTGTCATTTTGAGAATGCAGTTTCATCAGTGGGTCGTTAACTACAGAGAGAAAAACAACACAGGTATATTCCCCGTCCCGCGTTGATGAGGATCTTGGACCCTACCCGGCCATATTCTGACGTTTGTAGTCGAACCACTTTTGATTTAAAAGCTGCTACTGCTTTCGTTGTGAAATTTATTCTCCCTGTGAGGAATCTAAAAAAAAAATGAATGCTGGAAATCTGAAATGAAAAGCCGAGGCTGTTGGAAATACACAGAAGGGTATCTGATGGAACAAGACAGGTTGATGGTTCAGATGTGGCCCTTCCAAAAACACTCTCTGTATTTTGATCTCCTTAGATTATGATCAGTCGTGAGTGGGGGAAAAAAATCCATTTTAACTGATTTTCCGAAGCAGAACACTGCAAATTATTTTGAGTAGGTTCGACAAAAAGTAATAATTAGCGATTATTTGAGTGTCGAGTGTTATTCCACCATCCCATTGGTATCGCGTTACAGCTATGAGAAGATAATTTATTAAGTGTTCGCTGAATTATTAGCCCTCAAAAACTATGTGATCTCAGAATTGTTAACCATGCAACTGGACAGACTTCTACTTTCATTTAATTAACGGAGTGTTTCTTGGCAAACTCTCGGGCGAGTTCTAGTGAGAACATTGTCCTCATATTTTATTTTCTTTTGCACTCTGAGCAGTCATGATGTTGACATGCAGAGATACATTAGGCAGGCAAGGGTCAGCAGCAGATATGACATGTTCCAATTACTCTGCAGATTTATAAAGAGACAGAATTGGCAAATGTACTGTACTTGGGGAAAAAAAAACCTGCTAACTCAACATTGGGACTGTGAGTTGATCGCGAAAACGATATATTGTTCACTCTCCGTTCTGTTGCATGATTTTTTTTTAAATTCGTTCCTGGGATGTCGGCGTCGCTGGCAAGGCCGGCATTTATTGCCCATCCCTAATTGCCCTTGAGAAGGTGGTGGTGAGCCACCTTGAACCGCTGCAGTCCGTGTGGTGAAGGTGCTCCCGCAGTGCTGTTAGGGAGGGAGTTCCAGGATTTTGACCCAGCGACGATGAAGGTATGCCGATATATTTCCAAGACAGGATGGTGTGTGACTTGGAGGGGAACTTGGAGGTGATGGTGTTCCCATGCGCCTGCTGCCCTTGTCCTTCTAGGTGGAAGAGGTCGCGGGTTTGGGAGGTGCTGCCGAAGAAGCCTTGGCGAGTTGCTGCAGTTCATCTTGTAGATGGTACATACATGTAGGATCATAGGAACAGGAGGAGGCCATTCAGCCCCTCGAGCCTGTTCCGCCATTCAATGAGATCATGGCTGATCTGTGACCTAACTCCATATACCTGCCTTTACCCCATATCTCTTAATACCTTTGGTTAAGAAAAATCTATAAATCTCAGAAGTGTTTCCTAACTTCACTCTTGAAAGGCCTGGCTCTAATTTTTAGGCTATGTCCCCTCATCCTAGACTCCCCAATACCGGATCGATTGCTCAATAAATCCAAAATGTGGTACCCAGCAGTTTGATAACTCACCTGGCGGAGAGAGCGAGAGAGATTAATATTTCAGGTGTAGTCGTCCAATAAAAGGCAGGGGAAGACCCTTCATAAAATAAATAGGAGAGGGGTGAAAACTCAGGTCGGCGGAGGGTTGAAAGAACAAACTTGCATTTCTATAGCGCCTTTCCTGACCTCAGGATGTCCCAAAGGGCTTTACAGCCAATAGAAACACAGAAACATAGAAGATAGGAGCAGGAGTAGGCCATTCGGCCCCTCGAGCCTGCTCCGCCATTTAATGAGATCATGGCTGATCATCCAAACTCAGTACCCTGTACCTGCCTTCTCCCCATATCCCTTGATACCTTTAGCTTTAAGAAATATATCTAACTCATTCTTGAATATATTTAATGACTTGGCCTCAACTACCTTCTGTGGTAGAGAATTCCACAGGTTCACCACTCTCTGGGTGAAGAAATTCTTCCTCATTTCTGTCCTAAATGGTTTACCCGTTATCTGTAGATTATGACCCCTGGTTCTGGACTCCCCGGCCATCGGGAACATCCTTCCTGCATCTAGTTTGTCCAGACCTGTCAGAATTTTATATGTTTCGATGAGATCCCCTCTCATTCTTCTATACTCCAGCGAATATAAGCCCAATCGACCCAATCTCTCTTCATACGTCATTCCTGCCATCCCAGGTATCAGTCTGGTGAATCTTCGCTGAACTCTTTCCATGGCAAGAACATCCTTCCTCAGATAAGGCGACCAAAACTGCACACAGTACTCAAGGTGTGGTCTCACCAAGGCCCTGTACAACTGCAGCAGGACATCCCTGTTCCTATACTCAAACCCTTTCGCTATGAAGGCCAACATACCATTTGCCTTCTTAACCGCCTGCTGCACCTGCATGCTTACCTTCAGTGACTGGTGCACAAGGACACCCAGGTCTTGTTGCACTTCCCCTTCTCCCAATCTATTGCCATTCAGATAATAGTCTGCCTTTCTGTTTTTGACACCAAAGTGGATAACCTCGCCTTTATCCACGTTATATTGCATCTGCCACGCTTCTACCCACTCACCCAACCTGTCCAAATCATCCTGGAGTTTCTCGGTATCCTCCTCGCAGCACACACTCCCACCCAGCTTTGTGTCATCTGCAAACTTGGAGATATTACATTTGGTTCCCTTATCTAGATCATTAATGTATATTGTGAATAGCTGGGGTACAAGGACCGATCCCTGCGGTACCCCACTAGTCACTGCTTGCCACTCGGAAAAAGACCCATTAATTCCTACTCTCTGCTTTCTGTCCACCAACCAGTTCTCTATCCAAGTCAATACCTTGCCCCCAATCCCATGTGCCTTAACTTTAATGGAGCACTTTTTTGAAATGTAGTCACTGTTGTAATGTAGGAAACGTGGCAGCCAATTTGTGCAGATAACTCGGAGGGTTGTAGGGCTGGAGGAGGTTACATAGATAGGGCGGGGCGAGGCCATGGAGGGATTTTAACACAAGGGTGAGAATTTTAAATTTGAGGCGTTGCCGGACCGGGAACCAATGTAGGTCAGCGAGCTCAGCGAGCGATGAGCGAACGGGATTTCAACACAGACCCGCCAATCGAGCCCAGGACCTTGCCGATTGATACGGGTCAGCCGCACACAAGACAGAGCATTAACCAACCTCGTCACATAGAAACATAGAAAGCATAGAAAAATAGGAGCAGGAGTAGGCCATTTGACCCTTCGAGCCTGCTCCGCCATTCAATATGATCATGGCTGATCCTCTATCTCAATACCATATTCCCGCTCTCTCCCCATACCCCTTGATGCCTTTTGTGTCTAGAAATCTATCTATCTCCTTCTTAAATATATTCAGTGACTTGGCCTCCACAGCCCTCTGTGGTAGAGAATTCCACAGGTTCACCACCCTCTGAGTGAAGAAATTTCTCCTCATCTCAGTCCTAAATGTCCTACCCCGTATCCTGAGACTGTGACCCCTCGTTCTAGACCCCCCAACTAGGAGAAACATCCTCCCTGCATCCAGTCTGTCTCGCCCTGTCAGAATTTTATGCGTTTCAATGAGATCCCTTCTCATTCTTCTAAACTCTAGTGAATACAGGCCTAGTCGACCCAATCTCTCTTCATACGACAGTCCTGCCATCCCAGGAATCAGTCTGGTGAACCTTCGCTGCACTCCCTCTATGGTAAGGGGAGTCTCACCACTTTTACACCGGTGTTCCGGGATTTCCGATATTCCTCCGCCGAAGTTATGTCAGACAAACAAAGTAACCCCGTATGATTTTTATTTCAATCTGTCTACAATATTTTGTGAATGAATGGCTTCCAATCAAGCACAGCGACGCTTGCAATGGGCTGGATGACAATCCCACTTTGGTTTCATTCACCCGCAGCTTCTGGGGGACAAGAATTGTGTTTGTAAACATGGTGGGGGTTGGGGGAAAGTCCCGGTAACTGGACAATCTGGTCAGGACTCAGCTTCTAGATCCTTCTTTTGGGCAACAGATAACAGAATGAAGAAAACTTGCCAGTGGTTGATTCATCTTAAGTTTAAAAAAAAAACAGACTGTGAAGAATTACTGACTAAAGCTTATTCAAAGGCTGGCTCCACCATGAGACAGTAGACGAGGGAAAGCTCTTGGCACATTGCCCTGGCCCAAAAGCCTAACCATAACCTCAGAGAAGCATGCCCTGTACCACTGCTTCACCATTTCCATCACTCGATCTTTATGCCATTCTCAAAGGGCTTTGATGACCTACAAAGTGTTTGTTGGCTGGAGGCACAATGAAAGCTAAGCCTTGCGGGCAATGTGGGACAACTTTGTGGCTCAAACCCACCTATAAAGAAAAGAACTTGCATTTATATACAGCGCCTTTCACCACCTCAGGACGTCCCAAAGCGCTTCACAGCCAATGAAGTATTTTTGAAGTGTAGTCACTGTTGTAATGTAAGAAACGTGGCAGCCAATTTGCACACAGCAAGGTCCCACAAACAGCAATGAGATAAATGACTAGATAATCTGTTTTAGTGATGTTGGTTGAGGGATAAATATTGGCCAGGACACCAGGGAGAACTCCCCTGTTCTCCAGTGTGGTACTGAGGGAGTGCTGCACTGTCGGAGGTGCCGTCTTTTGGATGAGACGTTAAACTGAGGCTCCATCTGCCCTCTCATCCAAAAGACGGCACCTCCGACAGTGCAGCACTCCCTCAGTACCACACTGGAGTGTCAGCCTGGATTATGTGCTCAAGTCTCATGGAGTGGGGCTATGAACCCACAACCTTTGGACTCAGAGGTGAGAGTGCAGCCCACTGAGCCACAGTAGAGGGATTGGAGAGACTGAAAAGATCGAGTAAATCTTGGTTCTTGTTCTGGTATTAATTCCCAGTTAGTGATGGGAAATGACTGGAGCGAGAGGGGCTGAAGCAGAGATGGGAATTAGTCCACAAGCTAGTCTGCAGGAAGGAAGTCCAGATAAGGAGACCAATTTTTATGAGTCTTTTAATTAAGGTGTAATTTAAGCACCAAAAATGTGGGCAAATAAAGTGGGTGTTACAGTGGGTGGGTACATTATCTCTTGCCCTCTGAAGGATTCAACATGATCTAGGTCAATGGAAAGTAAGAAATAACTTGCATTTTTATAGCGCCTTTCATGACCTCAGGATGTCCCAAAGCGCTTTACAGCCAATGAAGTAGTTTTGAAGTGTAGTCACTGTTGTAATGTAGGAAATTCTCTCTCTCCTGCTGGCTGAGGCTGAGGCACCTCAGTGAAAGGGGTTGG
Organism: Squalus acanthias; assembly: GCA_030390025.1. Classification (NCBI taxonomy): domain Eukaryota; kingdom Metazoa; phylum Chordata; class Chondrichthyes; order Squaliformes; family Squalidae; genus Squalus; species Squalus acanthias. The sequence continues at coordinate 142,447,445 of CM059432.1, read as the reverse complement.
TGAAGTATTGGCCCATTTTCTGGTGGGAACTATTCTGCATCATGAACTGCTGATAGGTTGGCACAGCTTGGCACTGAATTGGCAGTTTGTCTCTGAGAGCCCGTAAGGATGATTGATGTGGGAAATCTAACGCCAGACACTCGTGCAGGTTTCAGGAGAATTTGACACCAGCTATCCCGTTTGTTAATAAATTACCCCAGAGTGTTTGACACTGTGTAAGCCCAAAATAGAAACATGTTCCATTCCCCGGCTCCCAGCTCCAAAATGGACAATAGGTTCTCGTCTTTTTTTTAATTCATTTTTATGGGATGTGGGCGTCGCTGGCAAGGCCAGCATTTATTGCCCATCCCTAATTGCCCTCGAGAAGGTGGTGGTGAGCCGCCTTCTTGAACCACTGCAGTCCGTGTGGTGAAGGTGCTCCCACAGTGCTGTTAGGGAGGGAGTTCCAAGATTTTGACCCAGCAACGATGAAGGATCGGCCAATATACTCCCAAGTCAGGATGATGTGTGACTTGGAGGGGAACTTGGAGGTGGTGGTGTTCTCATGCGCCTGCTACCCTTGTCCTTCTAGGTGGTAGAGGTCGCGGGTTTGGGAGGTGCTGCCAAAGAAGCCTTGGTGAGTTGCTGCAGTGCATCTTGTAGATGGTACACACTGCAGCCACGGTGCGCCAGTGGTGGAGGGAGTGAATGTTTAAGGTGGTGGATGGGGTGCCAATCAAGCGGGCTGCTTTGTCCTGGATGGTGTCGAGCTTCTTGAGTGTTGTTGGAGCTGCACTCATCCAGGCAAGTGGAGCGTATTCCATCACACTCCTGACTTGTGCCTTGCAGATGGTGGAAAGGCTTTGGGTAGTCAGGAGGTGAGACACTCGCTGCAGAATACCTAGCCTCTGACTTGCTCTTGTTGCCACAGTATTTAGGTGGCTGGTCCAGTTAAGTTTCTGGTCACTGGTGACCCCCAGGATGGTGATGGTGGGGGATTCGGCGATGGTAATGCCGTTGAATGTCAAGGGGCGATGGTTCGACTCTCACTTGTTGGAGATAGTCATTGCCTGGCATTTGTGTGGCGCGAATGTTACCTGCCACTTATCAGCCCAAGCCTGAACGTCGTCCAGGTCTGATAGTAATTAAAGTACAAAATTCTAGATGGGATTTTTGCATTCACTGATTAGTAATATCTAAGCAAGCAAAAACAATCTTAACAGAAAAGTGTTCTGATCACAATATTTGAAAATGGAAGAACAAAGTCGCAGTCAAATAATATGTCTAATTTTATGTAGCTTGTGTTCCCTTAAGCAAATGTGGCAGAAATGACAAAAATGACACAACACTGTTTTTAATTTTTACCAGAAAATCTCTTTATAATATGCATGTGCAGAGAATATTCTTACTGTTAAAAAAGCTGTCCGCAACAACAAAACAAGTACAGAACTCCCTCAACATCCTTCATTCCTAAAAGATAGGAACATAGAAATTGCTGGACCGGAAAAGTCCAAGATCCTTCCAGTTCGCCTTCTACCATCCTGGTAGTCGCAACGATAATGGAGTTGTTGACTAATCACAGCGATCAATCTCTATCGATTAGTCTACAACAGACCCAGAGATGAGGCGAGGGAAACCCCCAGAGGTGGAGAGCTTTGGGAACCATCGGTCCAGAGTCACCTGTTCCTCCCGAGCTCGCTGCACTCACCCCACCTCATGTCTCACATTACTCGTATACTGGAGCACAAAATATGCACATTCTAACACTCTGCTTATAGAGCAATGTCATTTAACATTTCTCAAAACTGAAGGTAACAAGTAAATGCTTGTAGTATAACTTTCATTCTACATTAATAGTCTGAAAGATGAGGCCTTGATGAAATAAGAGTTATTTACATTGGTGTTTAGTTTACAGTGGGGTGGGTGGTGGGACAGAGAGGCAGAGAAGCAAGGAATCTATAAACGTATCATGTGTTTTGGAAAAAACCCCCTTCATAGTTTCAGCCTTTAAGAACCAATTGATGCAGTGCTGTTCAAAAGGTGCTTCTTAACGCACCGTAATAACTGCAAGAAGCTCGACACCATCCAGGACAAAGCAGCCCGCTTGATCCGCACCTCATCCACCACCTTAAACATTCACTCCCTCCACCACCGGCGCACCGTGGCTGCAGTGTGTACCATCTACAGTACAAGGATGTCCCAGGATCATCCTTTGTTCTCTTTAAATAGGAATCATTTCCACTGTCTGACACAGTGACTAGTTTCTGTTGAGTGAGGAGGCTCACTGATTTCCTCTCCTGGTTATCTCTGAGCAATGTTTGCTCAAATAACCTATAACCATAGTTGAACTCCGCAGTACACAGTTACCACCTTCTATGTTGCATTACTTCACTTATACTTAGAATCTAACAAACCGTACCACGCTACAATTAATAATAGTGTCAAACAGTTTACATTGAAGGATGAAACAAATTAGCCTTTCATTAAAAAGTAAGCAAGGAATTGTGCATCAGAACATTAGTAATATATCACTGCGAATTCCTTATTAGTCATTTTCAATATACTGACAAGTGAATATAGTTTTGTGCCAAACTAGTAATTTACTAAAGAGAAATTGACTAGAATTTGCCCAATTGCTTTGTGGCAATGTGACCAGGGCCGACCCTTGACCTGCGCTCCATTGTTGATCTCAGTCAGGCACAGAAACCGGCCTCTGTCTCAAAATCAACCAGGGTTCCAGCTCCGCATTACTGCCCAGCTCCGCATTACTGCCCAGCTCCGCATTACTGCCCAGCTCCGCATTACTGCCCAGCTCCGCATTACTGCCCAGCTCCCCTCCTGGAAAATGTGTGTGTGTGTGTGGGTCTGTGTGTGGGTCTGTGTGTGCGGGGTGTGTGTGTGGGTCTGTGTGTGTGTGGGTCTGTGTGTGTGTGTGGGTCTGTGTGTGTGTGTGTGTGGGTCTGTGTGTGTGTGGGTCTGTGTGTGGGTCTGTGTGTGTGTGGGTCTGTGTGTGTGTGTGGGTCTGTGTGTGTGTGGGTCTGTGTGTCTGTGTGGGTCTGTGTGTGTGTGTGTGTGGGTCTGTGTGTGTGTGTGTGGGTCTGTGTGTGTGTGTGTGTGTGTGGGTCTGTGTGCGTGTGGGTCTGTGTGTGGGTCTGTGTGTGTGTGGGTCTGTGTGTGGGTCTGTGTGTGTGTGGGTCTGTGTGTGTGTGGGTCTGTGTGTGTGTGGGTCTGTGTGTGTGTGTGGGTCTGTGTGTGGGTCTGTGTGTGTGTGGGTCTGTGTGTGTGTGTGGGTCTGTCTGTGTGTGGGTCTGTGTGTGCGAGTCTGTGTGTGCGGGGTGTGTGTGTGAGTCTGTGTGTATGTGTGTGTCTGAGGTGCGTGTGAGGTGTGCGTGTGTGTGGGTTTGTGTGTGGGTCTGTGTGTGTGAGGTGTGCGTGTGTGTGGGTTTGTGTGTGGGTCTGTGTGTGTGGGATGTGTGTGTGGGTCTGTGTGTGCGGGGTGTGTGTGGGGTGTGTGTGTGGGTCTGTGTGTGCGGGGTGTGTGTGTGGGGTGTGTGTGTGGGTCTGTGTGTGCGGGGTGTGTGTGTGGGTTTGTCTGTGTGTCTGAGGTGTGTGCGGGTGTGTGCGGGGTGTGTGTGTCTGTGTGCGGGTGTGTGCGGGGTGTGTGTGTCTGTGTGCGGGTGTGTGCGTGTGTATTGATATTGCTTGAGTTGGGCCTAGCCAAGAATTCTTTCATTATTTTAGATTCTTTGCAACAGAACGAAAGAAAAAGAAAATTGCTCCAAAATTGCTGGAATGAGTTCTGTGTTCAGCTCTGGGCACCACACCTTCAGAAGCATATATTGGCCTTGGGGGCAGAGCAGCGTAGGTTTACTAGAATGATACCTGGACTCCAAGGGTTAAATTACGAGGAGAGATTACACAAACTAGAGTTTGTATTCCCTGGAATTTAGAAGGTTAAGGGGTGATTTGATCGAAGTTTTCAAGATATTAAGGGGAACAGATAGTGTAGATAGAGAGAAACTATTTCCACTGGTTGGGGAGTCTAGGACTAGGGGGCATAGTCTAAAAATTAGAGCCAGACCTTTCAGGAGTGAAATTAGGAAACACTTCTACACACAAAGGGTGGTAGAAGTTTGGAACTCTCTTCCGCAAACGGCAATTGATTCGAGATCAATTGTTAATATTAAATCTGAGATTGATAGATTTCTGTTAAGGGATATGCAGCAAAGGCGGGTATATGGAGTTAGGTCACAGATCAACCATGATCTCATTGAATGGCAGAACAGGCTCGAGGGGCTCAATGGCCTCCTCTTGTTCCTGTGTTCCTAAAAGGGAAGGTCTGTGATCGGGTGGAAGGCAGGAGCGATTAAATGACGAAAGGGATGGTGGTGCAAGGCGAAAGGGGGCGGTAATGGGACAAGTAAAGAAACAAAAGATGGGTCTAGAGCAGCTGTAAACTAAATTGGATTGAACTCCCCCTGCTTCATCCATATTTATCTCGTCAAACGCATTGAAAAAATAAAAGCCCTGGGATTCCTGGCCACCCGCTGTAAGGCTGGTGGGGGATGGGCAGAACTCCCAAGGATACTGCGCCAGCGGAGATTTACACCATTTCTCTGGGGGTTCTCCCAGGGTACCCCCTCCCCTCCCCCCGCCACCCCTGGAGTTATGGCGGGAGACCAGATGAACCCAGGTGCAAACCCAGGCCCGATGTGTTGCTGACTTTGCTCGATACAATGCTTCCTCCATTCTGAGCGGGTTTGGGCTCCAGGTGAATTCTGTTCGGTAAGGAGGGATGGTGTTGGGGAGGGGAACCTGGTGTCCTGTTCATAGTTAAATCTCAGTGTGTTGGTCGTTCAACTAATGAGTCTTTTGGTTTCAGAATCAAACCAGGAAGAGGGGCTATTGTTGCTTTTGAAAATCTGTGGCCGGGGAGAGCAAAAAAAAAACCCCCAAACATTGTCAAGGTCACATTACACATGGCAGAAAACCAATTGATCACATTACACGTACTGTCCTGAGAATCGCTTGTTAGGATGTGTTAATGAGATGCTTGGGATTCTCAGGCACTAGTTTACAGAGCCGTTGCTTTTTCCTATTACGATACACCGAGTTCAACTCTGTCCTTTAGCACACTTGCCCCATTTAGAACCACTAAGGTGTACCGTAGCCTGATCTTTATCACAAACAAGTCGTGTGCAGAACTAACGGCCGTCATGACTGGGTGCGAGAGGACCTTCGTTCTGTTCTGTGCGTTCGCCTTTTTGTTGTTGTAGCGATAAGCCATTTCTTGAAGGTGCTGGTGGATCCATCTTTGCTCCTTTCCGCACTGCGCCCCACAAACCCCCAGCCCACACACTTCTCCTGGCTGTCAAATGGAGCTTGTGAAAATAGATAAAGAAGGATCCTGCTGCTGTCCCCAAGCCAGAAGGGCCCATCCATCAGCAGGTCTGTCAGTGAGGCTTTGCGGGAGATGGCGGGAGTCCCAAAGTCGCAGTACGAACGGCGCTATTATTCAGCGGTCACGCATAATTTCAAATATGAAAAGATTCGTTCTCTCTTTCTCCCCTCACTAGCTCGTGCCAAACCGCAGAAGGTTGAGTCCACAAGTGTATAAAAGTCATGAAGGGTTGATGTTGGAGTGGCCAAGCTTGGAAGAGAAGGAGTGCAGTGAGTCTTAATTCTTTCACTATTTCGAATCCTTAGTAACAGAGAGAGAGGAAAGTTCTGGAGGAAGGTGGCTCCAGAGGATTGCCCCGATCCATTTTCAGGTCAGTAATTGGGTTGGGTTTGGAGCGGTTTTGGTTCAGAAGCCCGACGGCCGTATCATCATGGTGACGGTGTGTAAAGAGTAGCTCGGGCCTTTGAAGTAATGCCACTTTATGCCATTCAGCTTCCCCAGCTTCTGTCCCGCGGAGTAATATATCCCGTTCAGATTTGAAGGTCCGCAGGCGTCAAACCACCAGCCTGCAGGAGCACAGATCAGAAAAGTGACAGTCCAGCCGCATGGATCAGCTGCGCACAACAATCATAGAATCAGACAGCACAGAGGGAGGCCATTCGGCCCATCCTGCCTGTGCCGGCTCTTTGAAAGAGCGATCCAATTAGCCCCACTCCCCCTGCTCTTCCCCATAGCCCTGCAAATTTTTCCCTCTCAAGTATTTATCCAATTCCCTTTTGAAAGTTATTATTGAATCTGCTTCCACCGCCCTTTCAAGCAGAGCATTCCAGATCACAACAACTCACTGCATAAAATCATTTCTTCTCATCTCCTCTCTGGTTCTTTTGCCAATTATCTTAAATCTGTGTCCTCTGGTTACCGACCCTCCCACAGTTTTTCCCTGTCTACTCTATCATAACCCTTCATAATTTTGAACACCTCGATTAAATCTCCCCTTAACCATCTCTGCTCTCAAGGAGAACAACCCCAGCTTCTCCAGTCTCTCCACATCACTGAAGTCCCTCATCCCTGGTATCGTTCCAGTAAATGTCTCCTGCACCCTCTCCAAGTGCCCAGAATTGGACACAATATACCAGCTGAGGCCTAACTGGTGATTTATAAAAAGTTTAGTATAACTTCCTTGATTTTGTACTGTATGCTTTATAAAGCTATGGCTCCCGTGTGCTTTTTGAACAGCTTTATCAACTTGTCCTGCCACATTCAAGGATTTGTGTATGCAAACCTTATTTATCACGCTCCGTGTATTTCCGCACATGCACTCCAAACCTGCCTTAGTCTGGAACACCACCACCTCCAAGTTCCCCTCCAAGTCACACACCATCCTGACTTGGAAGTATATCGGCCGTTCCTTCACCATCGCTGGGTCAAAATCCTGGAACTCCCTCCCTAACAGCACTGTGGGAGTACCTTCACCACACGGACTGCAGCGGTTCAAGAAGGCGGCTCACCACCACCTTCTCAAGGGCAATTAGGGATGGGCAATAAATGCTGGCCTTGCTAGTGATGACTACATCCTGTAAATGAAAAGAAAAATTCTCCGCTGTTTGATGTCTCCTCTTTCTGGATTATTCTTTATCCTAACGCTGTTTGTCTCTCCCAGGCTTCTATGCACCTTGTTTGTCCTCTCTGATGCTTCATCCTGGTTCCCCTCCCCCGGCCAAATTAGTTTGAAACAATCTCCCTTTTGGCTTACCATTGGCTTTAATTCCTGGTGAGGCAAGGATCTGCCCAGACTGCGTGACAAGCTGAAGTGTTTATGTGAAGTTCCCCATAATCACACACACAAATTATTGTGGAACCAGAGTGGCAGATTGCCCGCATTTTACTCATGGAGAGAATTATATTAAAAATACCTCAAAACGATAAAATTGTGTCACATTGAGGATGTGCTGCTGTGTTAAATTGATTAACTACAGATTTACATTCTAACCAGAATGAAATTGGAACATATTCATTTGGATTTTATCAACTACGTGCTTGTTGTTAAAACGAAGGCAATGGATTTCTTCCAGAGAGAAAGCTCTTCACACAAAGCGTGATCCAAATGTGTCTTTACATAGAATTACATCGTATTTACAGCACAGGAAGAGACCATTCGGCCCAACTGGTCCATGCTGGTGTTTATACTCCGCATGAGACTCCTCCCATTCTATCTACCTCATCTCAGTCTTTCAGCATATCTTTCTATCCCTTTTTCGCTCTTGCACTCGTCTAATTTCCTTTTGAAAGCATCTGTGCTATTCGCCACAACCACTTCCTGTGGTAGCGAGTTCCACGTTCTCACCACTCACTGAGTAAAGAAGTTTCTCCTTATTTCCCTATTGGATTTATTAGTGACTATCTTGTATTTATGGGCCCTAGTTTTGGTCTTGCCCACAAGAGGAATGGACTGTGGGGTAGGATAGAGTCAGCAAAACAATTGCAACTGTCTAAGGAACAGCTGCAGGCTGTGCTGGTTTTTTTTTTAACTCAATGGATGAACTTGGAGGGGACACCTGGTCTTTCTTATCCATAATCTAACTTGTATCTAGAAATTTCCATGGTTCCTTAAAACCTGCCTCTTTGACAAGTTTTTGGCCACCTGTCCTAATATCTCCTTTTGTGGCTTGGTGCCAAATTTTGTTTGATAACGCTCCTGTTAAAGGCGCTATATAAATACAAGTTGTTGTTGTTGTTATTGTTGATATAAAGTTAGACGAAACTGGCTAAAGAGCTCCCCTAGTGGCTTATTGGAGAAATGGTGCAGTATTGTGCCATGAAGTCCAGAAGGTCACATATTGGGGTAGATTTTAATCCCCTCCCCAGCAGCAACAGTGCGGTGGTGTGGGGGGCGGGGGTCCAAACATATTCCAGTCGCCCCCCACCATCTTAACTTACCTTAATTCATGCACGGAAGGGATGCCCGTTCCCGGCTGACGGGGGCCTACTTTATATTGGGGCTGTGACGGCATTTGGACCTGTGAATTCGGGAGGCTCGTGCAGGACTGAGCCAACTGGTCAACCGTGGGGGGAGGCGCAGAGTGGGACTGACCCCGACTGGTGAATCATGGGGGGAGGCGCAGAGTGGGACTGACCCCGACTGGTGAACCGTGGGGGGAGGCGCAGAGTGGGACTGACCCCGACTGGTCAACCGTGGGGGGAGGCGCAGAGTGGGACTGACCCCGACTGGTGAACTGTGGGGGGAGGTGCAGAGTGGGACTGACCCCGACTGGTGAACCGTGGGGGGAGGCGCAGAGTGGGACTGACCCCGACTGGTGAACCGTGGGGGGAGGCGCAGAGTGGGACTGACCCCGACTGGTGAACCGTGGGGGGAGGCGCAGAGTGGGACTGACCACGACTGGTGAACCGTGGGGGGAGGCGTATGGTGTGGGTATGTGAGTGTGACTGCGTGTGAGTGTGTGCGTGCGTTTGTGTGAGTACGCGTGCGTGCGTGCATGAGGTGCGCGTGTGCTTGCGTGCGCATAAGGTGTGTGTGCGCGCATGCATGTGTGCATGTGCGTGTGTGCGCGTGTACATGCAGTAGGTGTGTGCGTGCATGTGTGAGTGTGTGCATGTATGTGCCGCATGTGCACGTGCGAGAGTGTAGCGTATGTGAGTGCACATGCGTGGGTGTGTGTGCGTGGGTGCGAGTGCTTGGGTGCGTGTGTGCGTGTGCGTGTGTGCGTGGGTGCGTGTGCGTGGGTGCGTGTGCGTGGGTGCGTGTGCGTGGGTGCGTGTGCGTGGGTGCGTGTGTGCATGGGTGCGTGTGCATGTGTGCTTGGGTGTCGGTGTTTGTGTGTGCGTACGGTTAACGAAATGCCTGTGTGTTAGTTCAGTAAAAGTAAAACAAACAGTTGTCAGGGGCAACAAATCTATCAAAACTTCCATTGTTGGTATTTTCACAGACATTCCGTTTTGAAACAAGAGTTCACCAGTTACCAGTATCAATTACCCTGGACACACACAGTTACCCCCCACAAAGTCTTTCTGTTTTGATATGGGTATGCTGGAGTGGTGGTTCTGTAGACTAATTATCCAGGGAACATGACTTCAAATCCCACCGTGGGCAGTTTCAGTATCTGAATTCAGTTTAAAAAATCTGGAAATAAAAAGCTGGCGTCAGTAAAAGTGAAGCTGTCGGATTGTCGTAAAAACCCAACTGGTTCACTGATGTCCTTTAGGGAAGGAAACCTGCCGTCCTTACCCGGTCTGGGCCTATATGTGACTCCAGTCCCACACCAAAACAGTTGTGCCCCCTTGTTGTGGACTCCGCCACTAGAGCAAATCGTTTCTCTCTATCTTAAACACCACAATTAGATCACACCTTAATCTTCTAAACTCAAGAGAATATTCCAACTAGTCTATGCAACTTATACCAGCCCAGTCTATGCAACTTATACCAGCCCAGTCTATGCAACTTATACCAGCCCAGTCTATGCAACTTATACCAGCCCAGTCTATGCAACTTATACCAGCCCAGTCTATGCAACTTATACCAGCCCAGTTTATGCAACTTATACCAGCCCAGTCTATGCAACTTACACCAGCCCAGTTTATGCAACTTATACCAGCCCAGTCTATGCAACTTATACCAGCCCAGTCTATGCAACTTATACCAGCCCAGTCTATGCAACTTATACAAGCTCAGTCTATGCACTTTAACTCATGTAAAGGACGGCCTTTGGACCTCACCCGCAGTCTCTGACAGGTGCAGCAGTTTATCCTTAATCAAGTGCAAATTCCAACCATCAAAACTTTGCTCAATGCCAGGCCCTTGAGCCAGACATGAGGATTAACACAAAAAAATTGCAATTAACTGACGTCAACTCCCTTACCTCCCGTTAACATCTGAGCACACTTGCAGATGCAGTTGTCGTGATCCAGGTCTTTGGTGCTGAAATCTGCTCCGTGTAAAACCAAGCTGCTCTGCCTCCCTGCCGTGCCACTGTAGCCTTTCAGAAAGAGCCTGGGAGGCAACAAGAGCAGAATGAGCGGAGCCGGAATGATATCGCTGTCAGTGAACCATATCAAATATAGGATACAATGTACTGTCAGTGCGCTGAGAAAGAAAGAAAAAAGAAGGGAGAAAGTGAGAGCGAGATAGAAAGAAAGGAAGGGAAGAGGGAAGAAACTAAAGAGGGAAAGACGTGCATTTATTCAGCACCTTTCACAACCTCAGGACGTCCCAAAGCGTTTTACAGCCAATGAAGTACTTTTGAAGTGAAATTGTTGTCATGGAAACGCAGCAGCCAATTTGCACACAACAAGCTCCCAGAAACAGCAACGTGATAATAACAAGATAATCTGTATTTTTTAGTGGTGTTGGCTGAGGGATAATATTGGCCAGGACACAGAGGAGAACTGCCTGCTCTTCTTCGAAATAGTGTCATGGGATTTTTACATCCACCTGAGAGAGCAGACAGGGGCTCGGTTTAATGTCTCGTCCGACAGTGCTGCACCCCCTCAGTACTGCACTGGGTGTGTCGGCCTAGAGTGTGTGCTGAAGTCTCTGGAGTGAGACTTGAGCCCACGACCTTCTGAGGCGAGAGTGCTACCCACTGAGCCAGGGCTGACACCTAACATTCAGAACATCTTTCTGTAATCCTGCCCATTCTCAGCCTGCTCCCGGCTCGTGTTTCTGTTCAGTTCTACCTTACGAAACCTTTAATTTTTTTAGCAGAACACACAGCCCATTTCTACAGCTCGTGCTCCCCCTCCACAATCAAAGAGAAGGAAGCTCTGTGTTGGATACAGGCTGAGAGAAGGATTCAGGGCCAGTTTGTGTCTCGTTGACACTAAGTAAACTTGCCATCCCGGACGGAGTTAACATATGGCTCGGTTTTTGTGCCTGACAGGAATCAACAAGAATAGCAAAAATAACAGATCTGTGTAAACAATGAGAAATTAGGGCAAAGTGAATAACAGACTGGAAGGAGTTTGAAGTGTAATTAGGAGTGTTTAGCGGTTTATCCGGGTACATAAAACCATAACAGTTTATTGGCTAACTTACAAATTTTTTAATGACAATGCCAAGACTGTGACAAGAGCTATTATCTCCCAATAAACTTCCAGCTAATATTATGACTTGGAACTCTTGACAATTTGTCATTCCCATTTTGGAACAGTTCTGCTTCTATTTTGCTCTCTTTCCACTGGCACTAATTCCACAGTAATCAGCGGTAATACTTCAGAGCAGTGAAAAAGAGAATAAAAGACATATGTGAATATTTGGTCACGCACAATGGTGGGAACAGTTAAGCCCGAGGAGGTACAGGCCGTTTACTGCACAGGAGATGCTGTGCCACTTCTGACGAAGGGTCATCGACCTGAAACGTTAACTTCGTTTCTCTCTCCACAGATGCTGCCTGACCTGCTGAGTGTCTCCAGCATTTTCTGTTTTTAGTTCATCCCTTTGTTCTGCCTCTTTCTAAATTCATTCGCAGGATGTGGGCGTCGCTGGCAAGGCCGGCGTTTATTGCCCATCCCTGGTTGGCCCCCTTGAGAAGGTGCTGGTGGGCCGCCTTCTTGAACCGCTGCAGTCCCCTGTGGTGATCCTTTGTCGTGGGTGGTTTGCCCGGCCACCAGGGGGCAATCCAGAGGCAACCATATGGGTGTGAGACAACAACAACAACAACAACAACAGCAGCCCCGAAGCGGTGCCCTTCCCCCGCCCCCACCCCCCCGCCAACCAACAACCACCTCCCGGCCTGATTGCCCTTTACCTTCCTTACCGGTTGGCAGCTCTGCGCAGCTCACTGTCGCCATGGAAACGAGGCCTGAGGCCCAATATCGGGGGGTGGATTCGGGCCTCGCCATTCAGATGCGGGGGTGGAATTCTGCCCAACCCCAACCACCACGTGCACAAAAATGGACGCGCCCGAATTTCTCGACAGGGGAGAAATCGCGAAGGCTCCGCCTTTGTGCAGTCGCTATCCTGAAACAGTCTCCAATCCTCAACACACACACACGTTACACTTCCAATCTACTCGCGCGAGGCTTTTGACCACCAGACAGCAAGGACACATCCCCCTCCCGCTGGACAAAAAGCAGCTGGAGGCTAATACTGGACCGCCATGAAAAGTGCCAGGCCCTCTCCTCTCCCATTGGCCCACCAGGGATTGGATCCTGCCCCTCGGGACTAACAGAGTCCAGATGCGTGACAGCCATCACCAAACAACTGGGAATCAAATAACGCTCACCGCACCACCATTGTTCTTGTTACTTCAGCTTCTTACTTTTTTTAATTTCAAGCACAAAAGTAACAATCAAGGCTGCACCAAGGGATCTGCAGGTGTGCAAAGACTTTCGATGAAATTCTGGCTCGCTTCAGGAAAATCAGAATTCTGTTCCCGTGAATTGTCCAAGTCCAAATCCGGCACACGAGGAAGGATCTGAAGCGATGTTCTGCCAGTCCTCCCGATGGTAGTGAGGGAGAGGCGTCATAGATCACAGGGGCAGGGGTACGGTAGTGTAGTGGTTATGTTACTGGACTAGTAGTCCAGAGAACGTGAGTTCAAATCCTGTCACCTAATGGAGGAGAGAGAGAGGTGGAGAGGTTTAGGGAGGGAATTCCAGAGCTTGGGGCCTAGATGGCTGAAGGCATGGCCGCCAATGGTGGAGCAATGGAAGCTAGAATTGGAGGAGCGCAGAGATCTCGGAGGGTTGTAGGGCTGGAGGAGGTTACAGAGATAGGGAGGGGCAAGGGTCATGGAGGGACTCGAACACGAGGAATAGAATTTTAAATTGAGGTGTTGCTGGACCGGGAGCCAATGTAGGTCAGTGAGCACAGAGGGTGTTGGGTGAACGGGACTTGGTGCTTGTCTTCTAATCGACCGCCTCCCTGGTAGGGGTTCTGGATGAATAACTCGAGCCTTTAAATTCAATGGTGGAGCACTGACTCCTTGAGAAACATAAAAATGACTGGTTTTATAAAAAAGTAACCCATCATGCCTTATTAAAACAGCCAGAACACGTTTCATTATCTGTAACCAAGGCAGGTGATAATCGCAACACTTGGCCCATGGCCCGTGCTACTCTCCACTCTTACCAAAAAAAAGTCAAACTGACAAAAAACAGTCTGCCTGAATCATTTGTAAAACTCCTGCTAACTGCAAGTCCCAGTACTCTCTGTGAGTTAATATAACCTGGGAACGAGAGGCAAAAACTGACAGTGACAGATCGCAGGGGAAGGCAGCTTGTGTGGCTGTAGAAGTTGGAATCAAAACTTGTTCCATTTAATACGTTGTGTCAGCTGGACATGACGCCCATCACATCGCACCTCAGGCGCCCATTGAGATGTTGTGCCTCCGGTGCCAAAAGGTTAGAATTGTTTCATTTTGAATCAAACCCCTTCACTCTGAATCACCTGCATCGTCAGCCCAGCTGTGCTGCATGAACGAAGGCAAGAAATAGTGAGGAAAAGTCAAAGAGACACACACTGTACGTATACTGAGGGAGAGCTGCGCTGTCGGAGGTGCCGTCTTCCAGCTGAGACGTTAAACCGAGGCCCCGTCTGCTCTCTCAGGTGGATGTAAAAGATCCCACGGCACTGTATTGAAGAAGAGCAGGGACGTCCTCCCCGGTGGCCCCAATATTTATCCCTCAACCAACATCACTAAGACAGATTATCTGGTCATTATCACATTGTTGTTTGTGGGAGCTTGCTGTGCGCAAATTGGCTGCTGCGTTTCCAACAGTGACTACACTTCAAAAGTACTTCATTGGCTGTAAAGCTTAGGGTCGTCCTGAGGTTGTGAAAAGCGCTGTATAAGTGCAAGCTTTTCTTTTTCTTTTATACAATGGAGAATAAAGGGCAGGGAGAGGTGAGTCACAAGCAATGTGCATCAAGAACCTCGCTGGCTGCGGTTTCACATATCGGATTAGAGTTCATTGGTAACAGATATACTTAGCAAACACCCCACTGTCCACAGATATGTGCAGGACACACAATTCATTTCAAATATATTCCAACTTGGTCACTGATAATAACGGACATCTAACGGACAAACCAGAGACAATAAAAGGGAAACAAGCGAGGAATTTAAGAAAATTCAATCTGAAAGCTTTGGGCCGAATCTTGGCAAAGGACAGCAATTTCTGGGGAGGGCTTGAGTCTGCGGCTGAGGAAAGGAGAGAGTGTACAATATCACGAAGCATTAAAGCACGCGGGACGGCCAGCTTCTTAGGAAAACAAGGATTTGAAGGAAAGAACCAACATTTACTGTCAAAGGAAAGGTCTTTGGGGAGTAGAGGTTTTCAAACGGCCACCTCTGAAGTGGAGAAGAGAGCACCACCAATCACGATGCTAGAGATGAACCAGGACAAGGTTAAGGAGGAAGATGAGGGGGAGGAATTGGAAGATTGTGCGGTTTTAAGTGTCAGTCTTCAGGCATGAATGGAATGAATGAGGAGCTTTCTAGAAAGCATGAACGTTGCCAGCACTTTGAAAAAGAAATAAATATGTTTTAACAGACTGCGCAGCGTTTGTTGTACCTGGTTAGGGTTCAGAAATCTGGCTGGAAATCATCACATGTAGCGCAACGCGAGGATGCGCTCAGCCTACGTTACGCAGGTGCTACACGACCTAACATTACAGGACTGACGAGAGGAGTAAACTAGTTTTAAAATTCTACAGCAGGAATGAGTACGATCGCTGCTCCAAATAAACTAGAGGCAAGACATTCCTGGGGCCACCACAAAAAACCCAAACGCCATTCTCTGAACAGTATACAGAGGGAGTGGGAATGAAAGGCTGACAAACTATCATCTTCAGTGATTACGAATTCCTACCCCCGACCAAAATGTGTTCAATAACATTAAAGTAAGAAAGAACAGGCATTTCTACAGCACCTTTTATGACCTCAGGATGTCCCAAAGCTCTTTACACCCAATGAAGTACTTTTTTTGAAGTGCAGTCACTGTTGAAATGTAGGAAATATGGCAACTAATTTGCGCACAGGAAGCTCCTACAAACTACAACAACAACAACAACTTGTATTTATATAGCGCCTTTAACGTAGTAAAACGTCCCAAGGCGCTGCACAGGAGTATTTTAAGACAAAAAATTTGACACCGAGCCACATAAGGATAAATTAGGACAGGTGACCAAAAGCTTGGTCAGAGAGGTAGGTTTTAAGGAGCGTCTTAAAGGAGGAAAGAGAGGTAGCGAGGCGGAGAGCTTTCGGCAGGGAATTCCAGAGCTTAGGGCCCAGGCAACAGAAGGCACGGCCACCAAAGGTTGAGCGATTATAATCAGGGATGTTCAAGAGGGCAGAATTAGAGGAGCGCAGATATCTCGGGGGGTTGTGGGGCTGAAGGAGATTACAGAGGTAGGGAGGGGCGAGGCCATGGAGGGATTTAGAAACAAGGATGAGAATTTTGAAATCGAGGCGCTGCTTAACCGGGAGCCAATGTAGGTCAGGGAGCACAGGGGTGATGGGTGAATGGGACTTGGTACGAGTTAGGATACGGTCAGCCGAGTTTTGGATGACCTCAAGTTTACGTAGGGCGGAATGTGGGAGGCCAGCCATGAGTGCGTTGGAATAGTCAGGTCTAGAGGTAACAAAGGCATGGATGAGGGTTTCAGCAGCGGATGAGCTGAGGCAAGGGCGGAGACGGGCGATGTTACGGAGGTGGAAGTAGGCGGTCTTTGTTATGCTGCGGATATGTGGTCGGAAGCTCATTTCAGGGTCAAATATGACACCGAGGTTGCGAACAGTGTGGTTCAGCCTCAGACAGATGCTAGGGAGAGGGATGGAGTCAGTGGCTAGGGAACGGAGTTTGTGGCGGGGACCGAAAACAATGGCTTCGGTCTTCCCAATATTTAATTGGAGAAAATTTTTGCTCATCCAGAACTGTATGTCGGACAAGCAGTCTGACAATTTAGAGACCGTGGAGGGGTCGAGAGAAGAGGTAGTGAGGCAGAGCTGGGTGACGTCAGCATACATGTGGAAACTGACGCTGTGTTTTCGGATGATGTCGCCAAGGGGCAGCATGTAGATGAGAAATAGGAAGGGGCCAGGGATAGATCCTTGGGGGACACCAGAGGTAACGATGTGGGAGCAGGAAGAGAAGCCGTTGCAGGTGATTCTCTGGCTACGATTAGATAGATAAGAATGGAACCAGGCGAGTGCAGTCCCGCCCAGCTGAACGACGGTGGAGAGGCGTTGGAGAAGGATGGAGTGGTCAACCGTGTCAAAGGCTGCAGAGAAGTCAAGAAGGATGAGGAGGGATAGTTTACCTTTGTCACAGTCACAAAGGATGTCATTTGTGACTTTGATGAGAGCCGTTTCTGTACTGTGGCAAGGGCGGAAACAGCAATATCAACAAAACAACAACTTGCATTTACATAGCACCTTTAATGTAGTAAAACAGCCCAAGGCGCTTCACAGGAGCGATTATCAGACAAAATTTAACACCGAGCCACATAAGGATAAATTAGGGCAGACGACAAAAGCTTGGTCAAAGAGGTAGGTTTTAAGGAGCATCTTAAAGGAGGAGAGAGAGGAAGAGAGGCGGAGAGGTTTAGGCAGGAAATTCAAGAGCTTAGGGCCTCGGCAGCTGAAGGCACGGCCGCCAATGGTGGAACGATTAAAATTGAGGATGCTCAAGAGGCCGGAATTGGAGGAGCACGGAGATCTCGGAGGGTTGTAGGCAATGTTCCCTGTAAGCTGCACTTTGTTCCGCACGGCCTGTTTCCTGTAATGAGGGGTCTCTTTAAATTCCTGCGCAAGTGCGGTGAGCGGCCTGCGCAGAGCCCTTCATCATACTGCACGGCCACACGCGCACCTTAACGGGAATATAGGTTGTGGGGCTGGAGAAGGCTGGAGAGCTAGGTAGGGGTGAGGCCATAGTGGGATTTGAAAACAAGGATGAGAATTTTAAAATGCTTAACTGGGAGCCAATGAAGGTCAGCGAGCGCAGGGATGATGGGCGAACGGGACTTGGTGTGAGCTAGGACACGGGCAGCAGAGTTTTGGACGAGATTAAGTTTACGTAGGGTGGAATGTGGGAGGCCGGCCAGGTGAGCATTAGAATCGTCAAGTCTAGAGGTAACAAAGGCGTGGATGAGGGTTTCAACAGCAGATGGGCTGAGGCAGGGGCGGAGATGGGTGATGTTACGGAGGTGGAAATAGGCGGCCTTAGTAATGACGCAGATATGTGGTCAGAAGCTCATCTCGGGGTCAAATATGACACCAAGATTGCAAACAGTCTGGTTCAGCCTCAGACAGTTGTCAGGGAGAGGGATGTAGTCAGCGGCTAGGGAACGGAGTTTGTGGCAAGGACCGAAGACAATGGTTTCGGTCTTCCCAATATTTAGTTGGAGGAAATATGATAATGACCAGATAATCTGTTTTTTAGTGATGCTGATTGAGGGATGAATATTGGCCAGGTCACCAGAGGAGAACTCCCCCTGCTCTTCTTCAAATAGTGGCCATGGGATCTTTTACATCCACCTGGGAGAGGAGAGGGGGCCTCAGCTTAACGTCTCATCCGAAAGACAGCACCTCTGACAGTGCTGCACTCCCTCAGTACTTCACTGGGAGTGTCAGTCTAGATCTTGTGCTCAAGTCTCTGGAGTGGGGCTCGAACCCACGACCTTCTGACTCAGAGGTGAGAGTGCCGCCCACTCCAGCGAAAAGCGAGGGGAAAAAACGGACCCTTTCATTTATTAAGGCCTTGTTTAAAAGATGTGAAGACGCAGATTGATCCAAACTTGAATCATCTAAAAGCAAGTATTTTACTTCAGGTCAAACTTGGTGCTGTGAGCTGAACAAAGGGCAACATAATAAACTGCTAACACCACAGTAACAGAAGGAAACAGTACAATAGGGGCGGGATGTTCCCAGGAGCGAAGATTTGTGTCTTTCCCTGCTCCACAGTGCTGGAGTCTAAAGCTAAATATTGACTCTGTGCTGTATGCATTATATTACTTTAGTTGTAAATCACCGAGCTCTAAATAACAGGCAGAATGTGGGAAAAAACCCGGAAAAGATAGATTTTTTTAATTCATTCATGGGATGTGGGCATCGCCGGCAAGGCCAGCATTTATTGGCCATCCCTAATTGCCCTCGAGAAGGTGGTGGTGAGCCTCCTTCTTGAGCCGCTGCAGTCCGTGTGGTGAAGGTACTCCCACGGCGCTGTTAGGGAGGGAGTTCCAGGATTTTGACCCAGCGATGATGAAGGATCGGCCGATATATTTCCAAGTCAGGATGGTATGTGACTTGGAGGGGAACTTGGAGGTGGTGGTGTTCTCATGCGCCTGCTGCCCTTGTCCTTCTAGGTGGTAGAGGTCGTGGGTTTGGGAGGTGCTGCCGAAGAAGCCTTGGCGAGTTGCTGCAGTGCATCTTGTAGATGGGACACACTGCAGCCACAGTGGAGGCATAGGCCTCAGCTATTCACAATCTATATCAATGATTTGGATGAGGGGACCAAATGCAATATATCCAAGTATGCTGATGATACAAAACTGGGTGTGAATGTAAATTGTGAGGAGGATGCAAAGAGGCTTCAAGGGGATATAGACAAGTGAGTGGGCATGAACATGGCAAATGGAATATAATGTGGAGAAATGTGAAGTTATCCACTTTGGTAGGAAAAATTAGAAAAGCAGAGTATTTTTTAAATGGTGAGAGATTAGGAAATGTTGGTGTTCAGAGGGACCTGGGTGTCCTTGTACACGAATCACTGAAAGTTAACATGCAGGTACAGCAAGCAATTAGGAAAGCAAATTCCTGCAATTATATAGGGCCCTGGTGAGACCACACCTGGAGTATTGTTTACAGTTTTGGTCTCCTTACCTAAGGAAGGGTATACAGGAAACTCTCGTTTAAACGGCACCTAAATATCCGGAATTCTCTAATAACCGGCAGAATTCATACTCCGAAAACTACAGTATACAGTCGTTTATAAGTTTTGGTTTACTGTTAAGTAATTAAAGAGTTATGGATTACCCTCAACCGGCAGTACTGTACTTAATCAAGCATCTTCCACCATCCATTTAACACAACATTCTGTAGGGGAGTACCCAATTATACTGCACATTTCTTGATTTTTTTATTTTTGTTTGTTAAAAATAGCCTCGGTAGATATACCTCTCCGTTATCCGGAATTTTTAATCAACCGGCACCATCCCGGTCCCGTCGGTGCCGGATACGCAAGAGTTTCCTGTACTTGCCATAGGGGGAGTGCAACAAAGGTTCACCAGACTGATTCCTGGGATGGGGGGATTGTCCTAGGAGGAGAGATTGAGTAGACGAGGCCTATATTCTCTAAAGTTTAGAAGAATGAAAGGTGATCTCATTGAAACATACAAAATTCTAACAGGGCTTGACAGGGTAGATGCAGGGAGGATGTTTCCCCTGGCTGGGGAGTCTAGAACCAGGGGTCACAGTCTCAGAATAAGGGGTCGGCCATTTAGGACTGAGATGAGGAGAAATTTCTTCACTCAGAGGGTGGTGAATTTTTGGAATTCTCTACCCCAGAGGGCTGTGGAGACTCAGTCGGTGAGTATATTCAAGACAGAGACCGATAGATTTTTGGATATTAAGGGAATCAAGGGATATGGGGATAGTGCAGGAAAGTGGAGTTGAGGTAGAAGATCAGCCATGATCTTATTGAATGGCGGAGCAGGCTCGAAGGGCCAAATGGCCGAATCCTGCTCCTATTTCTTATGACATTGAAGTCCCCCACCCAGAGTACATTCTGTGCCCTTGCTACCCTCAGTGCTTCTTCCAAGTGGTGTTCAACATGGAGGAGTACTGATTCATCAGCTGAGGGAGGGTGGTAGGTGGTAATCAGCAGGAAGTTTCCTTGCCCATATTTGACCTGAAGCCATGAGACTTCATGGGGTCCTTAGTCAATGTTGAGGACTCCCAGGGCCACTCCCTCCCAACTGTATACCACTGCGCCGCCACCTCTGGTGGGTCTGTCGGGCTGGTGGGACAGACATAGCCAGGGCTGGTGATGGAGGAGTCATAGAGTCATTACGGCACAGAAGGAGGTCATTCGGGGCCCATCAAGTCCATACCAGCTCTCTGTAGAGCAATCCAGTCAGTCCCATTCCCCCGCTCTATCCCCATAGCCCTGCAAGTTTATTTCCCTCAAGTGCCTATCCAATTTCCTTTTGAAATCATTGATTGTCCCCGCTTCCACCACCCTCGTCGGTAGCGAGTTCCAGGTCCTCACCACTCGCTGCGTAAAAAAGTTCTTCCTCACATCCCCCCTGTATCTCTTGCCCAAAACCTTAAATCTGTGTCCCCTAGTCCTTGTACCATCAGTTAATGGGAACAGCCTTTCTCTGTCTACCTTATCGAAACCCGTCATAATCTTGTACACCTCTGTCAAATCCTTGGGGAACACCACTGTCTACGATCCTCCAGTCTGAAAAACAGGCATTTACCACAACTCGCTGTTTTCTGTCCTTAAGCCAATTCTTATCCAAGCTGACACTGACCCTCCTATTCCATGAACCTCAATTTTGTTAACCAGCCTTCTATGTGGTACTTTGTCAAACGCTTTCTTAAAATCCATATAGACAACATCCACTGCATTCCCTTCATCAACCTTCACTGTTACTTCATCAAAAAAATTAATTAGATTAGTCAAACACGATCTGCCTTTTACAAATCCATGCTGGCTCTCCTTAATTAACTTAAACCTCTCCAAGTGCCTGTTAATTTTTTCCCTGATTATTGTTTCTAAAACCTTACCCACCACTGATGTTAAACTGACTGGCCTGTAGTTACTAGATTGTCCTTACACCCTTTTTTGAACAAGGGTGTCACATTTGCCACTTTCCAATCCTCTGGCACCTCCCCCATATCTAGGGAAGATTGGAAGATTATGGCAAGCCCTTCCGCTATCTCCAGCTCCTCTTCCCTTAGCAACCTGGGATGCAAGCCATCTGGACCAGGCGACTTATCCACTCTAAGCATATCCAGCCTTTCCAGTACATCCTGCCGATCAATTTTCACCCCATCCATTACCTCTACCATCTCCGCTTCTACCAATATTGTCAGCATCCTCTTCCTTAGTAAACACCAATACAAAGTACTCATTGAGTATTCTAGCCTTGCCCTGCGCCTCTAAGCATATATCACTTTCTTTGTTCCTAATAGGCCCCACCCCGCCTTTTACTACCTGCTTACTGTTTACATGCCGGTAGAAGATTTTTGGGTTCCCTTTTATGTTAACTGCCATTCTACTCTCATATTCTCTCTTTGCCAGTCTTATTTTCCTCTTCACTCCCCCTCAACTTATTGTATTTGGTCTGGTTCTCACTTGAAGAATTCACGTGACATGCATCATACACCCTCTTTTTTTGTTTCATCATATTCTTTATCTCCCTCGTCATCCAAGGAGCCCTGGCTTTGGTTCCCTTACCTTTCCCTCTTGTTGGAATGTACCTAGCCTGTACCTGAAACATCTCCTCCTTAAAGATCACCCATTGTTCCATTACAGTTTTTCCTGTCAGTCTTTGGTTCCATTTTACCCTGGCTAGATCCCCTCTCATCCCATTGAAGTTATCCCTCTTCCAATTTAGAAGTTCTACTTTAGATTGCTCCTTGGTCTTCTCCATTACTAATCTAAACCTTATGATACGATGATCACTCTTACCCAAGTGTTCTCCCCCAGACACTTGGTCCACCTCATTCCCCAGCCCCAGATCCAGCAATGCCTCCTTCCTAGTTTGGCCGAGAACATACTGGTCAAGGAAGTTCTCCTGAACACATTTCAGAAATTCCTCCCCCTCCTTTCCCTTTACTCTAATATTATCCCAATCGATATTTGGGTAATTAAAGTCCCCCAATATCACCATTCTATAGTTCTTGCACATCTCTGTGATTTGCTCCTCTGTCTCTCTCTCACTATTTGGAGGCCTATAGAATACCCCCAATAGCGTGATCGTACCCTTTTTGCTTCACAACTCTAACCAAATGGATTCTGTCCTTGCCCCCTCAAGAACATCCTCTCTTTCCAACACTACAATGTCTTCCTTAATCAGTACTGCCACCCCACCTCCCTTTTTTCCTTCCCTATCTTTTCTGAACACCTTGTATCCGTGAATATTAAGCGCCCAGTCCTCACCATTTTTAAGCCACGTTTCCATGATTGCCACAACATCATATTGCCACACGGCTAAATGTGCTTGTAGCTCACCAGCCTATTCACCACACTTTGTATGTTTACATACATTCATTCCAAACCTGTCTTTGTATTCCTCGTAGTCCTTCTTAGTCTGCTCCCATCTCATATGGTTCTACTTCCTTCTCTAGTACTATCCAACACGCTCCCTCCTTTATGCACCTTATTCTTCTTTTCTACTTCTATATGCTGGTGCCCACCCCCTGCCAATTTAGTTTAAACCCTCCCCAACCACACTAGTGAACCGCTCCCGCGAGGACATTGGTCCGAGTCCTGTTGAGGTGCAACCCGTCCCTTTTGAATAGGTGCCTCCTGCCCCAGAACTGGTCCCAATGCCCCAAGAATCTGAAGCCCTCCCTCCTGCACCATGCCTCAAGCCAAGCATTGATCCGATCTTCCTATTTCTACTCTCGCTGGCACATGGCACTGGGAGTAATCCAGAGATTATTACCTTTGAGGTCCTACTTTTTAACTTCCTCCCTCACCCACTGACTATCCTGAACTCTGCCTGTGGGGGGGCCACCTCCTGGAACATCCGGTCCAGGAAACTCTCAGCCTCCCTGATGCTCCACAGTGACTCCAGCTGCCCCTCAAGCTCGGAAACCCTGAGCTCGAGCTCGAGCAGCTGGAAACACTTCCTACACACACGGTCCCCAAGACACATGAAGTGTCCTGAAGTTCCCTCATGGTGCAGGAATTGTAAGCAACATTGACTGAAAGGTCTGATTCTGTGAGTATGACTATTACTGTGTCAGGCTGTTGCTTGACTAGTCTGTGGGGCAGCGCTCCAAATTTTGGCACAGGTCCCCAGATGTTAGTGAGGAGGACTTTGCAGGGTCGACTGGGCTGGGTGTGCCATTGCCGGGTCCGAAGCTGGTGCCGAGGTCGATGCCGGGTGGTCTGTCCGGTTTTATTCTTATTATTTTTCGTAGCGGTTTGTTACAACTGAGTGGCTTGCTAGGCTATTTCAGAGGGCAGTTAAGAGTCAACCACATTGCTGTGGGTCTGGAGTCACATATCGGCCAGACCAGGTAAGGGCAGCAGATTTCCTTCCCTAAAGGACATAAGTGAACCAGATGGGTTTTTACGACAATCCGATAGTTTCATGGTTACCATTACTGATACTAGCTTTTTATTCCAGATTTATTTAATTAACTGAATTTAAATTCCGCAGCTGCTGTGGTGGGATTTGAACTCACGTCTCTGGATCATTAGTCTAGGCCTCTGGATTACTAGCCCAGTGACATTACCACTACACTACCGTTCCCGAGGAAGCTGAATGCAAGCTGAAAAAGATTTATCACAAAATTTGCATTTTAATCACAGTGTCAATCCACCATCTGTGAGTAACCCGATTTTAATTGACTGAAAATGACTTTAAAAAAAACATACAGGCCCATTTACCAGTTATATTGGGGTACAGTAGTCCTGGCTCCGGACTGCAGGCTGAGCTCCTGGCTCCTAGCTCTGGGATCTTGGCTCCGGACTCCTGACTCCGGACTCCCGGCTCCTGGCTCCGGATTCTGGCTCCAAGCTCCGGGCTCCTGGCTCTGGATTCCTGGCTCCTGATTCCTGATTCGCAGCTTCAGGCTCCTGATTCCTGGCTCCAGATTCCTGGCTCCGGATTCTAGCTCCCGACTCTGGGTTCCTGACTCCGAGCTCCAGGCTCTGGGCTCCTGCTTCCTGACTCCGGATTCCTGACTCCGGATTCCTGGCTCCGGGCTTCCAGTTCCGGATTCCTAGCTCCGGGCTCCGGATTCCTGGCTCTGGATTCCATAAACCTTGCTCCAGATTCCTGGCTCCGGTTCCCGGCTCCCAACTCTACACGAGCAATGGTAACAGAGTGACTGAGCCAGGCACCACACAAGAACACATGAAAGGCAATGGAAAGTGATCAATTGCTTCTCCCCTGGAGTGAGCTTGGAGCAGCAAAGAAGCCTTGTGAAAGGGTGACAGGAGGTCAGTGGTGATCTGTTCTACATAATGAGTATATGGCTGTCAAACAATAGCCCACCAGGAATATCAGCGGGATTCATAACTGGATCAGAATGGATGATTAACGAGAGGCAAATATCTCAAACTAGAAATACTGCCACCTTTAAAACTAAAAATCTCCTCTCTAGTGGATAAGACTTTATATCCTTTCACATTTCTGACTCAGTCAACTTTCAACTGCAACTAAATCATTTGAGAAGTACTGTACTCTACATTTAAAAAAAAATAACGAGCTGGTCTCCCATGGCATCACATATGGGAGAGACATAAACAAGTGCAGGATTTTGGCCACGCAGTATTAGAGGGAGGGTGGATAAACAGACCGAGGCAGGGGGAAGAGGGAGAGGAGAGAGGAGAGGAGAGCAGCTGAGGGGAGGAGAGGAAGGCAGAGGGGAGGGGAGGAGAGGAGAGGAGAGGAGGAGAGGAGTGGAGAAGGGAGGGGAGAGGAGAGGAGAGGAGTAGAGAGGAGAGGGGAGGGGAGGAGAGGAGAGGAGAGGAGTGGAGAGGGGAGGAGAGGGGAGGAGGTGAGGTGAGGGGAAGACAGGAGAGGAGAAGGGAGAGGAGGAGGGGAGGAGAGGAGAGGAGAAGGGAGAGGAGGAGGGGAGGAGAGGAGGAGAGGAGTGGAGAAGGGAGGGGAGAGGAGAGGAGAGGAGAGGGGAGGGAAAGAGGGGAGGGGGAGGAGAGGGGAAGAGAGGAGTGGAGAGGAGGGGAATGGAAGGTGGGGAGGAGAGGAGGGGATGGAGTAGAGGGAAGGGAAGGGAAGGAGAGGAGGCGATGGGAGTGGAGGGTGGGGGAGGAGAGGAGGGGATGGAAGGTGGGGAGGAGAGGAGGGGAATGGAAGGTGGGGAGGAGAGGAGGGGATGGGAGTGGAGGGTGGGGGAGGAGAGGAGGGGATGGAAGGTGGGGAGGAGAGGAGGGGAATGGAAGGTGGGGAGGAGAGGAGGGGAATGGAAGGTGGGGAGGAGAGGAGGGGATGGGAGTGGAGGGTGGGGGAGGAGAGGAGGGGATGGAAGGTGGGGAGGAGAGGAGGGGAATGGAAGGTGGGGAGGAGAGGAGGGGATGGGAGTGGAGGGTGGGGGAGGAGAGGAGGGGATGGAAGGTGGGGAGGAGAGGAGGGGAATGGAAGGTGGGGAGGAGAGGAGGGGAATGGAAGGTGGGGAGGAGAGGAGGGGATGGAGTAGAGGGAAGGGAAGGAAAGGAGTGGAGGCGATGGGAGTGGAGGGTGGGGGAGGAGAGGAGGGGAGAGGGGAGAATCGGGGAATGCTATCCCAGCCCGCATAGGACTGATGAAAGAGCACCATTAAAATGACAGGACAATCCTGGAGCAGAAGATTACAATCTCCTGCAAGACCCTTGGTCAAACATGGAAGTGTTGGATGGTGCGTCATTCCTTTGGAGAGTGAGCGGGAAGACCAGATAGGCTGATATCCCAAGGCTACTCTCATGTGCCTCGCTGAAGTGGGTTTCAGAGAATTCTGGGAGCAGGTTGTCTCCTTGACCCTTCAACTGTGCGCAGTGCACAACACAGGGAAATCCAATTAGGAAATGGGGAGAAAGCAACTTTAAACGGGTAGTTTAAAAATATATATATCTCTGATAAAAATATGGTGTCCCTCACACCATCGGTTTTGAGGTTTGCTTGAAAAACCTCCCTCTATTGCTCTAGTGATTGGCCCTGGGTTCCTGAGATCACAGGTCAAAGAGCAATGTTCCCTGACATGACGACACAAGCCCCACAATACTGGCGTCCAACTCAACGGCTAAAAGTTCAATAGCTTCAGAATGCAATGTGGGAGCGAGACACCATTTTATTCACCTCCTTGGCTATACGTGCGAGAATCAGTAATTCACCCAGCAGTGCTGACAAACTGCAGAGTTAGCTTTTACGTAGAAATAAGTTCTTTTCTGCGGTTAACTGAGCCTCACTTCCTTCATAAAAATCCCCCCCCACCGCCCCCCCGAAAAAAATACATATGCCAAGACGAGAAATGTTGGACTAAGACTTCTGACAAAATATACAATCGGACTGTCCAAACATATTTCAAATCCCTCGGTGTCAGTTGTGTCTGATAAAGAGTCGGATACAATCAAATGGTTCATTGAGTGCCGTGAGCTTCTGTGTGGACCTTGCCGGTGCCGCACTGACAGGACCACGTTGCCTTTTATCTGACCTCTGTGTGCTTTTAAAACGTGATGGCTATGCTGCGTTGAGGAGGGAAAGGTTGTTGACCACTTCGATTTCGCTTTGCCAGCATTTTTCTATTTTTATGAGATACAAATAGGAGCGCTCCAGTGGGAAACATGCAAGTAAAACAAACAAGCTCTGCTTTCTATTGAAGCATTCGAGTCTTAAGAATACAGGGCTGTCAAAAAATCAGGGCTTGCGCTAGAACTATCACCCTCGTTCGTAGAATAGTGGGTCGAATCTTGCTGGAAAAATAACGGCTCATTAACGGCGCAACTCGGCCAGCAAGCTCGGGGGATGAAGAGTTACGCCGTGAGTTGCAAATCTCCGCAACTTGCTGGTCGATTTACGCCGCGCCACAGTTTGCTTCGCACAAACGGCCTCTCGCCCTCAGCCTTCCCGTTATTTTTAAGAACTTGCTGGATTTGCACATTAATTGCCCATTAAACTCGCTACAGAAAGTTAGGGCTGATAATTAGCAGCATTAGTACCCTTTTAACAACCGGATAATTGTTAATGCAATACCAATCAACCTCTCCGGCCCAGACAGGGAACAATTTAAACTGTTCAGTCTCATTCCTGCAGGTATTAAATCTTTCTTAGAGATTTAAAAAATTTCTCATTTTAAATTTAAACTTTTTTTTTTACTTTTCCTTTCTATCTTTTGTTTTCTCTCTCTCTTAATCCAGTCTTTCTTTCCCTCTCGTTATTCCTCTTTCTGTACCTGATTTGACTCTAATGCACCCGATTTCCTTCTCCGTCGTTCCTCTGTTTCTTTCTCAATCCTTAACTCTCATTGGTTAAGGAGGTAGACTGTTGGTGCCGTCGTTCACCGAGGTCCCAGATGCCCCGTTGCTGTTATCAGCTCGCATTCCCAGCAAGTTACGGCGCAAAAGATCTTCGCGCTGAAGGGTGCTGAAACAAGTCTAACTAACGGGGCACACCGCGAGATGTCTCACTCCAGCAAGATCCAGCCCATTGTTAGCAGCCTTGCTGTGGCCTAGCTTCTTGTGACAAGTTCCATTGTGGTCTTATGATCATTTCTTCCTCTTCTCAACTGTGTTGACAACTTCACACAATTTTTTGGCAAGCCTGAATTTTCCCAAATCAGCAATATATTTTATCGCCTGTGATAACCCATTCATCTTACCAGAGCACCGATCGCCAAAGGGAGGCTGTTTGCGCAGGAGCTTGCAAAATGTTAGTGGGCAGCACGGTGGCATAGTGGTTAACACTGTTGCCTCACAGCGCCAGGGACCCGGGTTCAAATCCAGCCTCGGGTGACTGTCTGTGTGGAGTTTGCACATTCTCCCCGTGTCTGCGTGGGTTTCCTCCGGGTGCTCCGGTTTCCTCCCACAGTCCAAAGATGTGTGGGTTAGGTTGATTTGGCTATGATAAATTGATCCTTAGTGTTAGGGGGGATTAAATACGTGGGGTTACGGGGATAGGGTGGGACATGTGTCGGTGCAGGCTTGATGGGCTGAAATGGCCTCTATCTGCACTGTGGGGATTCTGTGATTCTTAAAAGGCTGGGGGAAGCGAGAGTGAAGAATTCACGCTTCACAGGAAATTTATTCAAGACGTCCCTTGATAACGGGCCGTCAGACAATATTGTCGGATAAATAGTAGCATCAGAGTGTTAAGGCCCCTTTATGTTGATAAAGTCCAACCAACCCAGTTGTTTCCTGCCAGTGACGTCAGTCTCTGGTACAGGAATGGGATGAGGCCATTCAGCCCCTCGAGCCTATCTTGCCATTTAGTTGATGTAATGTCTTCCTGACTGACCTGGTTGGATTTGATTGCCGTGATTGTCTCTCTGCCGAGGTGTGATAAAGGGCAGTCAGAAAGAATAACTGTAGTCGTCTGGCAGTGTTCTCTGACTATATATGCTGTGCCCATATGTATTTCTTCACTTCACCTGACGAAGGAGCAGCCGCTCCGAAAGCTTGTGATTTCAAATAAAACTGTTGGACTATAACCTGGTGTTGTGCGACTTCTCACTTTTGCCATTTATGAGAAGTCGCACAACAAAAAAAAGTTAAAAGCTCAACTGCAGACAGCAGGATTTGACACGTTGGACCCCCTGTGACCCATCTCATTGTCTTGGCTGTGCTCTGGTGTGCCTTTGATGTAAGGCCTCCCTGAAAGATTGTATCTCTGCAGACAAATTGCTTTCGGTGTTTATATACTGTGAAATATTGTAGATTCCCTCATTGTAACTCTACCTGACGAAGGGGCAACAGCTCCGAAAGCTTGTAATTTTAAATAAATCTGTTGGACTATAACCTGGTGTTGTGCGACTTCTCATTTTTGTCCACCCCAGTCCAACACCGGCATCTCCGCATTTTGCCATTTAGTTAGATCATGGCTGATCTTTATCTTAACTCCATCTACCAGCCTTGGTTCTGTAACCCTTAATACACTTGCCTAATAAAAATCTATCAATCCCAGTTTTGAAATTTTTAGTTGACTCTCAGCCTCAACAGTTTTTTGGGGAGAGTTCCAGATTTCCACTACCCTTTGTGTGAGGAAGTGCTTCCTGACATCAGCCCTGAACGGCCTGGCTCTAATTTCAAGGTTATGCCCCTGTGTTCTCGACTCCCCCCACCAGAGGAAATAGTTTCTCTCTATCTACCCTATCAAATCATCTTAAACACCTCAATTAGACCACCGCTTAACCTTCTATACTTACGGCAATTCAAGCCTAGTCTCTGCAACCTGTCCTCATATTTTAAGCCACTAAGCCTCAGTATCATTCTGGTCAATCTGCGCTGCACCTCCTCCAAGGCCAATATATCCTTCCTGAGGTGCGGTGCCCAGAACCGGACATAGTATGAAGCTGTAAACCTGATGAGCTCCACGAGTTGACCATCAAGTCTCTCCTTCCCATACGTTGTTTTTTTTTAATAGAAACTCGGAAGAGCATTCCATGTGCCCCATGTGGTACAAGTTGAGAACGGAAAACAAATTAAAATAAAGCCATTAATGAAGGAAAAAGACGGTTAATCCAACTCGGAAGAGCTTACTCTGCGTGCTACATGACTGAGAAGTGAGGCTAGAACTTAAAAACCAGCTCCGTCCCGAAGCAGGGGCTTACAACAGTGAGAAACAGTCTCATTCTGGCAGGAACGTCAGTACAATGGTGCTGGTATTTATCACAGTGACAGGCAACTGTCTACACCGCAGGTTTACAGCTTTTCTGAGAAGGATCCTAAGCACGGAGCCTACTCTTGATAGAAGGTAATTCCTCACCTCAGGCGACATCCCAGCAGAAGACAAAGATGAAGAGGCGGAGAGCGTGGGCAGCAGTAATAATACCGATTTTTTTTTCTCCAAAATATACTTTATTCATAAAATTTGTCAAAATACATTACAATACAATACACATCACATTTCATGTGGTACAATACAGGTGATACAGAATATGGTGCGGGTCTGATCCAGGTGGATCACCAGCTCCAGAGCAGCCTTGACCCTGTTGGCGATGACCTTGGACAGAATCTTGTAGTCAACATTAAGCAGCGAAATGGGCCGCAGTTTCTGATTTCTTCCCTCTCCCCCTTCTGCTTGTAGATGAGGGTGATGATGCCTTTCCTCATGGATTCTGACACGCTGCTGGCTAGAAGCATACCCCCGTACACTTCCAGCAGGTCTGGGCCCATCCAGTCCCACAGAGCCGAATACAACTCGACCGGTAAGCCGTCGCTTCCGGGAGTTTTACTCGTCTCGGAGGAGCGGACGGCCTTTGTCAGCTCGTCCAGAGTTACGGGTGATCCAGACTCTCCCGCTTGCTGTCGTCTAGCACCTCCGAGATAGACGACAGGAAAGACTGGGAGGCCGCGCTGTCTGTGGGCTTCGCGTCGTACAGCCCGGCGTAGAAGGATTTGCTGATCCTTCGTATGTCAGGCTGCGAGGACGTCACAGAACCGTCTTCTTCCTTCAGGCTGTCGATCACAGAGCTCCCTCTGTGTACCTTTTGGAAGAAGAAACGCGAGCACGTCTCGTCCTGCTCCACGGAGCGGACTCTGGAGCGGAAGATGATCTTGGAGGACTCGGAGGCGTAGAGCGAGGCTTGCTGGCCCTTCACCTCTTGGAGTTCCTCCCCGACGTCGACCCCCATCGACTGCAGCAGGAGCAGATTCTGCAGGCTTTTCTGGAGTCGGGACGTTTCCCTCTGTCTCTCTCTCGCCTTCTGAACACCTTTGAGGATAAAGAACCTCTTGATGTTCGCCTTGATCGTTTCCCACCAGTGCGCCGGGGAATCAAAGAGGGGTTTCACGGTTCTCCAACCTTTGTAATCCCTTTTGAGTTCCTCAATGTTCTCTGGGGTCAACAGTTTCACGTTCAGCTTCCATATCCCTCTGCCAACTTTCTGCTCTTCCTGTGGGTGACAGTCAGCCAGTAAGAGGCAGTGGTCAGAGAAGAACACCGGCGTGACGTCGGTGGATCTGACCGCGAGCGCTTGGGACACAAACAGGAAGTCTATCCTGGAACGGACGGACCCGTCTGGTCTCGACCAGGTGTATCTACGCGGCGCTCCGTCTGCAGGGTTGCTGAAGACGTCGTGCAGCTTGGCGTCTTTTACCGCTTCCATCAGGAGTCTGGACATGGCGTCCAGTTTGCCGTCGGCTCTGCCGGATCGTCCAGCCGCATCGATGATGCCGTTGAAGTCACCGCCCAGAATAACCGGCCTGGACGTCGCCAGCAGCAGCGGCAGCTGCTGGAAAACGGCCAGCCGCTCGTCCTGAGAGCCGGGGCGTACACGTTGATCAGCCTGAGCGGGGCGTTCTTGTACAACACGTCTGCTCCGAGGAGGCGGCCGCCCACCACCTCCTTAACTTCGGTGATGGTGAAGTTGCCTCCCCGCAGCAGAATACCCAGGCCGGAGGCACGGCAATCGTTGCCTCCTGACCAGATCGATGGCCCCTGGGACCACCATCGCGACCACTGCCGGTAGTTGCTGAGGTCCCTGCAAGAACAGCAGGTCGGCCTTGACCTTGGTGAGGTACCCCAAGGTGGAAACACATCGCGTAGTTGATTTTAAACTACGCACATTAATGGTAGCGATTTTGAAACCCATTTAAATAAATAAATGAAGTCCAAAGTCCTAAAGTAAACAGTCCATTACGCTGTTCCCAGCCCTTGGGTCTGTTCCTGCATACCCTCGATATGCGAAAACTGCTGTACTACGCCCGAGCTGAGAAATCAGTCCTGGTTTCTTGCAGGGGTGTTTCAACGGGGTGACGATGGCGGTGTTGTGAAGGGGTCCCCTTTGCAGCCTGGGCTATCCTCGGTTGGTGATGGCTCTTCCCTCTGCCTGTCGCCTGTGGTATTGCTGCTCCCGGTGTCCCGGAGCTCGGGTGCACTGAATGCTCGGTTGCTTCCGGTGTCCCAGAGCTGGGTTGCGCTGGGTACGTTGCTGCTCCCGGTGTTCCGGAGCTGGGTTGCGCTGGGCGTTTCGCTGCTCCCGGTGTTCCGGAGCTGGGTTGCGTTGGTCGTTTCGCTGCTCCCGGTGTTCCGGAGCTGGGGTGCGCTGGGCGTTTCGCTGCTCCCGGTGTCCCGGAGCTGGGGTGCGCTGGGTACGTTGCTGCTCCCGGTGTTCCGGAGCTGGGGTGCGCTGGGTACGTTGCTGCTCCCGGTGTCCCGGAGCTGGGGTGCGCTGGGTACGTTGCTGTTCCCGGTGTCCCGGAGCTGGGGTGCGCTGGGTACGTTGCTGCTCCCGGTGTCCCGGAGCTGGGGTGCGCTGGGTACGTTGCTGCTCCCGGTGTTCCGGAGCTGGGGTGCGCTGGGTACGTTGCTGCTCCCGGTGTTCCAGAGCTGGGGTGCGCTGGGTACGTTGCTGTTCCCGGTGTCCCGGAGCTGGGGTGCGCTGGGTACGTTGCTGCTCCCGGTGTCCCGGAGCTGGGGGGCTCTTTCCGTGCGGTTCTCATTCTTGGCGTTGGCGTTATGGCGTTTGTTCTGATGGCGATATTCGCTTGTTTTGCCACGCCCTTCGTCATCAGACGAGCTGCAGCCGCCGCTGTCCGTCTGGGGCAGAAACCGTCTTTTGCCGTTTGCCTCGATGTTTGCGGCAGCTCTTACGCTTCTCTGGGCATTACTCTTGCGGGTCTTTTTCTTTACAAGCTGCCAGTCCCCCTGTTGACCCTCTGCTAGCCCCTCGTCCATGGACTCGGTCTGCTGGGGGAGAGCTTCACGGCTGGGTGTTGGAATCTGGCAGCTTGCTGTACCACCCTTGTCCTGCTCTTTGTCCCTCTCTGTGTCCTCCTGGCTCCTGGTTTCTTTGTACAGTGTGTTGGTGGGGGTGGGGGTGTCCTCTGAGACGACCTTGCTTGTGTTTCCTTCCTCGTGCGCAAACGTTGTTCTTTGCCGCCTGCGCATAGCTGAGGCTGCGCTTGGGGCAGGCCTTGTACGGATGGCCAGCCTCACTGCACAGGTTGCAGAACATACTCTCCTTGCACTCCTTTGTCCGGTGGCCTTCTTGCTAGCGGTTCCGACAGACGACGACTGTGCAGTTGGCCACCACGTGGCCTGCTCTCCCACAGGTCCGACATACTCGGGGTTGCCCGGCGTACACCATGTAGCCCCGACTTCCTCCCATTGGAGGGTGGGGGGAGAGGGGGGGGGGGTGCAGGATGGCTCCGTTGGCGTCCACTTTCATCGTTACTGGGATCTGCCGCTTGCTTGTTCAAATCCCAAACGAGTCACTTATATCGATGCTGTTCCCTGCCCCATCGACATACCTGGCGGGGGAACGTCAGCACATCAAGGACAGGGATGTGAGGGTGGTACATGTGCACTGTGACCGTGCGCTTGCTCTGCATCGGCAGAGTGAACAGCGGCTCCGCAGTCAGGATCGACAGCAGCGGTTCACACCCCTTCTCCTTCAATGCCTGTAAAGATTTCAGGCATCCAGCGACATTTCTAAAGGTTACATCAAAGTAACCACTCCTCGGGAAATCCTGTCGAGCGAAGATGTCCATGGCTTTCAATCTGCAGCATCCAATCAAGATCCTCTTCATGAAGAGCGGGCGGTCTGTGGGCGCTCCTCCTTCCACCTTCTTCACTGTCACTCGGACAGTGTTCCGGATTCCCTGGCTCGCTGCTCGCTTGGCCGCCAGCAAGTAAGCGTTTCCCTCCTCTCTGATTGGCGTTAGGCCGAAGCCAGCGTGAAGATCCACCAATAGCAGAGAGAGTTTGCTTTTCGAAGGGCGTTAGGCCGAAGCCAGCATGAAGATCCACCCAAACTGGAAAAACAAGTGTCGCAACTCAAGGTCAATTAGCTCACACTTGATCTTCAGCCAAAAGGTCGACATTTATTGCCCATCCCTAATTTCCCCTTGGGAAGGAGGTGGTGGGCCTTCTTCTTGAACTGCTGCAGTCCCGTGTGGTGAAGGTGCTCCCACTATTCTGTTAGGTTGGGAGTTCCAGCGACAGGGCACTGGTGAGACCACACCTCGAGTACTGTGTACAGTTTTGGTCGCCTCATCTGAGGAAAGATGTTCTTGCCATGGAGGGGGTGCAGCGGCGATTCACCAGGCTGATACCAGGAATGGCGGGATTGACCTATGAGGAGAGACTATGTAGTTTAGGGATGTACACACTGGAGTTTAGAAGATTGAGAGGGGACCTCATAGAAGTGTATAAAATTCTGACAGGTCTAGACAGACTAGATGCAGAAGGAATGTTTCCCTTGGCGGGTGAGAACAGAACTAGAGGACATAATTTAAGGATAAGGGCTAAACCATTTAGGACAGAAATGAGGGGGAATTTCTTCACTCAGAGGGTGGTGAACCTGTGGAACTCATTGCCACAGAGGGCAGTGTACGCCAGCTCATTAAATATATTTAAGAGGGAATTAGATATATTTCTACAGGCAAAAGGGGTTAAGGGGTACGGAGAGAAGGCGGGGACGGGATACTGAATTGGAGGATCAGCCATGATCTCATTGAATGGCGGAGCAGGCTCGAAGGGCCGGATGGCCTACTCCTGCTCCTATCTTCTATGTATCTATGTATCTATGACAACGAAGGAACTGCAATATATTTCCAAGCCGGGATGGTGTCAACCAGTCAGTCAGTCAGTCTGCAAGATGGAGTTTGTAAGGTGGCAGGAACTGCTGATTGCTGTTGTATGATCAGCCATGATCTCATTAAATGGCGGAGCAGGCTCGAGGGGCCGAATGGCCTACTCCTGCTCCTATCGTCTATGTTTCTATGTTGTATGCAAAATAGTTTTCAACCTTATGAATTATTGTTTCTTAGATTTTAATGAATTCTAAAACACGTTCTCAACAAGAACAACACACAATCAACGTGCCGATTGTGTTCAAAGCATTCCTATACTTGAACTTCATCTCTGCAGACTCGTTCAGCAAAGAAGAGATTTCTCAGTAAAAGTGATGAAGAAAAATTAGGCCAGGACCCTTCTCGTTTGCACGCACAGCCGGATGAGAGCTTTTAATTATTTCCTCCGATTCTTTTGGCAGCAAAGAGCTTTTAATGAAAACGAGTCGCGAGTAAAATAAAGTTACCTGTTAGGATAGACATCACCCACCACAGTTAAATAAACAGAGTTTTAGCTCTGCACATTCCTTCGCGTGAAGTCTCTTTCCTGAGCAGCTGCCATATTGAGTTTTGTTTCAAACACTGGAATGGTGATAGCAACAAACCTCCAACAAAAACAAGATTACTGAGGATACCCAAAACATTATCTCCATGTATAAAATTGCCACAAAAAACATACTTTTGAAATATAATGCTGTGTCAAATTTGACAGAAAGAAAGGCTATAGTGCCTTTCATGTTCCAAAGCGCTTTACAGCTGATGAGATACTTTTGAAGTATAGTCACTGTTGTAATGTAGGAAACGCGGCAGCCAATTTGCGCACAGCAAGCTCCCACAAACAGCAATGTGATAATGACCAGATAATCTATTTTAGGTGTTGGTTGAGGGATACATATTGGCCCAGGACACCGGAGATAACTCCCCTGATTTTCTTCAAAATAGTGCCATGGGATCTTTTACGTCCACCTGAGAGAGCAGACGGGGCCTCGGTTTAACGTCTCATCCGAAAGACGGCACCTCCGACAGTGCAGCACTCCCTCAGCACCGCACTGGGAGTGTCGGCCTAGATTACAGGCTCAAGTCCCCTGGAGTGGGACTGTGAACCCACAAACTTCTGACTCAGGGGCAAGAGTGCTACCCACTGATCCATGGCCGACTCCTGCATCACTGGGACATAGGAGAAAATAAAGAAAAAAAGAAAGACTTGCATTTCTATAGCGCCTTTCACGAGCTCAGGCGTCTCAAAGCGCTTTACAGCCAACGAAGTACTTTTGAAGTGTAGCCACTCTTGTAATGTAGGAATAGTTTGTTACTGGAAGAGCAAACAGGCTTTGACAGCCTTCTGGACTCAACATTGAGTTCAACAATTTCAGACTATAACCCCTGCCCCATTTTTCAGGCTGTATGATTTTGCCATCCCCATTTGCAACATTTAATCTTTCCTGCCTCCTACCCTAGCACAGACTGT
The DNA here is from genome assembly GCA_030390025.1 of Squalus acanthias. Taxonomy (NCBI): domain Eukaryota; kingdom Metazoa; phylum Chordata; class Chondrichthyes; order Squaliformes; family Squalidae; genus Squalus; species Squalus acanthias. The sequence continues at coordinate 142,411,170 of CM059432.1, read as the reverse complement.
TCCTTCAGATCCTCCCCACCCCTTTCCCTGCCTCTGCACCTGCTTAAAATCTGTTACATCTCTAGCCTTTTCCAGTTCTGAAGAAGGGTCCCAGACCTGAAACGTTGGGCTGGATTTTCAATGACCCGTGGAGTCGGATTTGGAGGCGTGTGGGGGGTTAAATTTGCGGGGTCGGGGGTCCCGACCCCATCCTGACTCCATCCCGCCTCCACGCAATTTTGACAAAATCGGTCGCGGGGTTCCCGCCTCCAAGAGGCGGGAGAGGCCATTAAAGCCCTTAACAAGCCCTAAATTGGCTCTGTAATGCCATTTTGAAACGCTTTAGCTAGTTTAACCCTTTTCCGACGTGAAGTACGCCTGATGTGAAACACGCCAGTGAAACCTGGTGGGAGCACAAGTGGATAGCTGACTATCAGCTGCAGGTCCACTATTACAACGGAGATGTGATGAAGGTAGTAGTGGTATTAGGTGTGAAAGTCGCCGCTCTCTCTCTGAGATGCTGCTCATTTTGCATCCAGGTCCTCTCACAGCAAAGGCCAGGCAATCTCTGAGACCAGGCAGTCAGTCTCTGACCTGCAATGATGACATCATCAGAGGCGACTTTCAGACTGAAACCACTAATTGGTTCATGGGTTCCCACATGCTGGAACTCAATTACCCAATTAAGTGAAAATTGCATCATTCATCCACATTAATCTGGAGTCGGGGGGGCAACACAAAATGCAGATAACATGACCCCAACCCGACCCCAAGACAAAATCCAGCCCGTTAACTCTGTTTCTCTCTCCACGGATGCTGCCTGGCCTACTGAGTGTTTCCAGCATTTTCTGTTGTTATTTCAGGCTTTGATGGATGGTTTGCTGCCTGAATACAAACGGAATTAAATTCATCAACGTGTCCGCTACTGGTTTGTTTCTGCACAGACTAAGACAACTCTACCCATCCCCCAGGTAAAGCTTGCTCAAATGCTGAGTCCTAATAATGTCCGGATCTTGTCCAGCCAGTGTCCTCTGTGGGTGTCACACTGAGACCTTCTCATCACAACCACAGGACAAGGAGTGAGACTTCACTGGAATCAGTTCTCAATATTTGGCGTGCGATGGCAGTGTGGAAAATTATTTTGATCTGGCTAAAGGCCCGTCGTTCCCGTCTGGAGCTGGAAGGAAATGTAGAGGGTCTGTACTGCCGAATGTTACAGAGTGATTAAACAGAGAATAAAGACTTGCATTTCTACAGCACCTTTCATGACCTCAGGACGTCCCGAAGTGCTTTACAGCCAATGACGTACTTTTGAATAGTAGTCACTGTTGTAATGTAGGAAACACGGCAGCTCATTTTGCGCACAGCAAGATCCCACAAACAGCAACATGATAATGACCAGATAATCTATTTTTTAGTGATGTTGATTGAGGGATAAACATTGGCCAGGACACAGGGGAGAACTCCCCTGCTCTTCTTCAAAATAGTGCCATGGGATCTTTTACATCCACCTGAGAGAGCAGACGGGGCCTCGGTTTAAGGTCTCATCCGAAAGACGGCACCTCCGACAGTGCAGCACTCCCTCAGCACTGCACTGGAGTGTCAGGCTAGACTTTTGGGCTCAAGTTTCTCAAGTGGGACATGCGAACGTACGAATTAGGAGCAGGAGTATGGCCACTCGGCCCCTCGAGCCTGCTCCGCCATTCAGTAAGATCGTGGCTGATCTGATTACTCCACATTCCCGCCTACCCCCGATAACCTTTCACCCCCCTTGCTTATCAAGAATGAGCCAAGGACCTTCATGATGCAGGGGCGAGAGTGCTAGCCACTGAGCAACAGCTGACAAGCAGTGAGTGTGTCAGAGTGACGCTGGATACAAGTGCTATAGGAGGTGAAAACCTCATTTCTCCAGCTGGTGCTATCTTAGTGCCAGAAGTAACCCGTTTCTCAAATGGGTTAATGCTGGGGTTAAAATAGCACGCAGAGGAAAATCTCGGCTTCACAGGCTCCACGGAAAAAAGGTTTACCTTTTTGATTTCAAGGACGGAAATAGCTAAAAGAGCCGTGCTCTATTTTCATCGTGATACCATCAGCTGTGGATGGCCCAGTGATAAACTCTGGGAGCCCCGCGGCCAAATTGTGTAACCCAGTGGGGCAGATTGCACCGTGAGTGGGTTTCCATTATAAATGCTGACATGGCAATTTATATTGGAAACTGTTGACGCGGAAAGTGTTGGAGAAACGTGACAACAGGAAGTCGAGCGTGGCGCTGACAGGAAGTCCGCCCGCCTGCGCTGGGTTTTTTTCAGCGCAATTCTCCTGAAATCAGCGCGAAAGATCGCGGACTTTTAATTGCCGGTTACGTTCAGCACAAATCGAGCTTCCGCGATCTTTTGCGCTGGTTTAAAAATAAAAATCGCGCTAGAAACCGGCCCCGCCCACAAAATTGGCCATGCCCCCCCGATCGAATTAATCACCGTGGCAAGTTTCCGCTAACTGCGCTCGTGTGCGGGCCTTCGAGGAGGCTCTTAAAATTAAGATTTTTTTTTAGGCGTGAGGGCACTAATAGGCACCTTTTAAAAGCTTTTAAATATTAAAAAAATATTTCATTTACTAAGAAACTGACTACTGTACACCAGCGCAACTAATAAATGGTTCCGTATAGTTTTTAAAGTCATTTTCAGTTATTTAAAATTGGGTTGCTCACAGGTGGACCCGACACTCTGATTAAAAATGCTTATTTTTTTTGTGATGAACCCATTTCCCGCTGTATTAATCAACCTGCACCAGGTTACCACTCTTAACGATGTCGAGGAATATTTTTTAATGCAAGAAGAAAAATAAGCAATTGCGCCGTAAAACACTGCCCGATTGCACTGGCTCGTGGAAAATTTTCCGTTCGGCGATATGCAAATGAGTTGGAATGAAAACTTGAGCGCAAAATGCGATTCGGAAAACTAGCGCAATTTTGAGCACGATTTGTGCCCAGATTGCCGATTGTGCCCACAGCGGAAACTCTACCCGCAAAATGTTTAATGGGCCAAAAATTCGGCCCTTCCCGGGTGAGTACGCGCTCTGTACTCACCCGTAATGCTTCCCGAAGTGCCGGTTTCCTGCATGCACTGCGCATGCGCGGGAAACCGGAACTTCCGGTCTGGTGAAGGGAGTGGTTCCTAGGTGAACCGCGTGCGCGGGAGAGGCTGCGCGCACGCAGCACACTTAGGTTTTTTTTCAGGTTTCTCCGCGAGGGTAAGTATTGAAGAACCTGCGCTTTTAAAAAGGAGGCGCAGGACCCGTTTTCAACAAGGTAAGTGGTTAATTAATTATAATTTAAAAAAATTTTCAACAGGTTTATCTTTTTTAGATACTTTAAAGAAAGGTAAGTTTATTTTTATCACTTTTAAAAAGTATTTTAATTTTTTCAAAAATTTAAATTTTTGTTTAAAGTGGTTAATTTATTTAACTATAGTTATTTTATAAATGTGATGGTTTTTTAAAAAATTTATTTGAAGTTTAGGTGTTGTTTTGGGGCCGATTTCAATTCACAGATTTGACAGGTCTCCTGTCAAATCTATGAATGAAAGATGGTCTGCTGCCATTGGCTCTCCATGGCCCACGTGATCCCAGGGGACGCATCGCACTAACTGCGCCCCTGGGACACGCAAGCACTGCGCGCCGGCACTTGGAGCAGGCCCAGGAGCTGAAGTTCCCGTGGGCCCAAAACACAACGGCAGGCGCGGTGGGTAAGAGCGCGCGCGATCCTTACCCCCGCGGCAAGCCGGAGAGGCGAATTTCTGGGCCAATATGTTACATATGAACAAGGGGAAAAAGGGACACAGTCACACGTTGATGAGGTCTAACAAACTAGGAGGAAGTATACCAGAGAATGCCTGTGAGGCCTACTATCATTCTGTAATAAAACAACGTTGCTTTTGTGTGTATTGACAAGTTCTTAAATGCAATGGAATTTCCGTTGCCGTGATGGAATAAAATCTTTAAGAACGCTTCAAGCCTTTTACAAGAGCTCGAGGCATTTTAAAGTAAACAGCAAGAGCAATATGATGGAAAGTGTGAAGTTACACTGCGCAAAGACTTGGATCTACCAAACGCTACTGCTAGACTCGATGGTTGGAAAGAAAAGCACCAGATGTCTCGGTTCAAACTCTGGTCTGCCATATGTCTGCCCCCAGGCTAGAAGGATAAAACAGAACTTGGTTCTGGAGCCAAACCCGATTATTTCCTACAATTGAAGGTAATAAAACTCATCAGCTCTTCTAATAACTTGGCAGAATTTATTCTTTCCAACTATATGCCTTCAGCAGCAACTTTTTCGCCCAATAAAAAAAAGCGATCAGTAATGTATCTTTCTCCATCAGTTGGGGTTGAGGACTTTGGAAGTAGTTGCCAGGATGTATTTATTAACAGAAAAATTCATAATGCTTGCTCCTATATGACATGCTGATCAGCTGGAATGAGTCTTGACGACATGTCCAGGGAGCCACGGGAGCTCAGACATTTGGATTTTATTGTACATGTTACACTAATGGTCTTGGCAATGCCTTGCAGCTCATTAGCTATCACTTGGAACAATTCTCAGAGCAACAATGTTTTGCTGCCACTATTGCAGTAGATGTTCGTCCACGCTCTGATGCCAACTCTGTGTGACAAGACTAACTGAAACAATCTGATCACTTTAGTGCATTTTGTTCCTATCTCGTAGACAATCTAACATGACGATGGCAGACTTGTGGCAAGACATGGATATCGGCGGTGCGCATATTCGCAGGGATACTTTTCTGGAGTATTAAGCAGTGGATGAAAATGTTAGGGTGTCATCTGGTTGCGCCGCCCACTCACAAAGCAAGCTCTCAATCTCAGTCATGCCACAACAACGGACATTTTATTTATATAGCGCCTTTAACGTAATAAATCGTCCCAAGGCGTTTCACAGGAGCGTTATCAGACAAAATTTGACACTGAGCCACATAGAGACATTAGGACAGGTGACCAAAGAGGTGGATTTTAAGGAGCGTCTTAAAGGAGGAAAGGTAGAAAGGCTGAGAGGTTTAGGAAGGGAATTTCAGAGCCTAGGGCCTAGGTAGGTGAAGGCACACCCACCAATGGTGGAGCAATGAAAATCGTGGATGCGCAAGAGGCCAGAATTGGAGGAGCGTGAAGATCTCGGAGGGTTGTAGGGCTGGAAGACATTACAAAGATAGGGAGGGGCAAGGGCATGAGGCATTTGAACACAAGCAAGAGAATTTTACAGGGTATGAAATGGAGGGTGACACTTAACCGCAGGCAGGAATGGGTGAGGTACCATGACTTACAATACCTACCTCCTAATCAAAAGCAGCACTGCCCTCGTCACTACCTGAGAAACATAGAAAAATAGGAGCAGGAGTAGGCCATTCGACCCTTCGAGCCTGCTCCGCCATTCAATATGATCATGGCTGATCCTCTATCTCAACACCATATTCCCGCTCTCTCCCCAAACCCCTTGATGCCTTCTCATGTTAAGCCTTGGATTTGGGCTTCAAAAGATGTGAAATTTCTGCTGGTACCTGAAATCTGAACTAACCTGAGTGCTTATCTCTGAATTTTAATATAAGGTCAATTTTCCATTTGCAGAGCCCCATTCGCTGGGAGTCTGCAGCAGGAAATCGCGTGACTCCAGCCCACGATTTCCTGTCCATGAGGTTCCGCTAAAACTTACCCTACAGAACCAAAGAGTAGGGCAAAAAAATAACATCAAAATATATAAAGGTGAGTTTGGCAAAATATTTAACCTGTACTAACTGGGCCACGATTACTGGATTCAACTTTATTGACCAATGTCTCTGTTCTACAACAACTCATTGAAACTCTTGAAGCCGAGTTAAGTTTTTATTGGTTGCCTTAAACTGTGATTTAAGTGACTCGGAAACAATTTCGTAGTTTGGGCTCCACTCGAACAGATTTGTAAATGTCAGACTAAATGATGCAATGCCAATAGCATCGTGCCCTTAACCAGCAATGGTACTGAGGAAACTTGGTCGTCATCTAATTATGCCTTGAAAGAGTACAGAAAGCTCGACTGCACTAGTGGTGCCTGGGAAGGTGAAAAACTGATCAATGTATTCAACGGTCACAGAACAGAAGTGTAGCGACCAGAACTCTGCAACCAAACACTGCCGATCGGCAAGCAATGCCAATCTCTCTATCATACCAACAAATACAGAGATTCTACCAGCATCACCAAATGACAGAAAATACTTCACTATATTAGTGATCAGATCTTTCTTCTGTCAAGTCAAACCAATGGACCTAATGGATTAATTGAAATGCAAATTCGATAGGTTTCTTTCAGAAAATAACATTTTGGGATCCAGTATACGAGTAATGTGAGACATGAGGTGTGGTGAGTGCAGCGAGCTCGGGAGGAACAGGTGACTCTGGACCGATGGTTCCCAAAGCTCTCCACCTCTGGGGGTTTTCCTCGCCTCATGTCTGGGTCTCTTGTGGACTAATTGATAGAAAATGATTGCCGTGATTAGTCAACAACTCCATTATTGTTGTATCATGTGACTACCAGGATGGTAGAAGGCGAACGAGACGTACCTTGCTCTTTTCTCATCTAAAAATTCCGACGTTCGAAAGATCTCAAGACCGGGGAAAAGCAACTCATCAGAAACATTCCCTACCTGTAGTTTTGCTTTTCACTCGCCACCTGAATCTTCTCATAGAAGGAATATGCTTGGTTTCCCTCCCAGTCTCTCAGCTCAATTCTCAGAGAGTGCTGCCGCTGGTTTGTCTGAAGGGAGATCATCTCATTGCCGAGCCAGTATTCTCCAGATGGATTCCCAAAACCCTAGAGGACAGCAGATAGCAAATAATTAGTGTACACGATTTCAAACATTCGGGGGGAGGTGCTTTACTCTAAGTGCAGTGTACAGCTAAAAACATACATATGTATCCTTTGCAAATACGTTAACGATTTTGCGAGACGTAGCAGAGGGGAAGTCTCCTCTAACTGTTTTAGAAACAAGGGCTGTGGATTTGGCTGTTTCTTGTTACATAGGGAACGGTAGCATAGTGGTTATGTTACTGCACCAGAGGCCTGGACTAATAATCCAGAGATGTGAGATCAAATCCCACCACGGCAGCTGGGGAATTTAAATTCAGTTAATTAAATAAATCTGGAATAAAAAGCTGGTATCAGTAATGGTGACCATGAAACTATCGGATTGTTGTAAAAACCCATCTGGTTCACTAATGTCCTTTAGGGAAATAAATCTGCTGTCCTTACCTGGTCTGGCCTATACGTGACTCCAGACCCACAGCAATGTGGTTGACTCTTAACTGCCCTCTGAAATGGCCTAGCAAGCCACTCAGTTGTAAAAAACCGCTACGATAAAACAATAAGAATAAAACCGGACAGACCACTTGGCTACGGACATGACAATGGCACACCCAGCCCAGTCGACCCTGCAAAGTCCTCCTCACCAACATCTTGGGGACTTGTGCCAAAATTGGGAGAGCTGTCCCACAGACTAGTCAAGCAACAGCCTGACATAGTCATACTCACAGAATCACTGGCGTACCGTGGCTGCAGTGTGTACCATCTACAAGATGCACTGCAGCAACTCGCCAAGGCTTCTTCGGCAGCACCTCCCAAACCCGTGATCTCTTCCACCTAGAAGGACAAGGGCAGCAGGCGCATGGGAACACCATCACCTCCAAGTTCAACCTCCAGGTCACACACCATCCTGATTTGGAAGTATATCGGCTGTTCCTTCATTGTCGCTGGGTCAAAATCCTGGAACTCCCTCCCTAACAGCACTGTGGGAGCACCTTCACCACACGGACTGCAGCGGTTCAAGAAGGCGGCTCACCACCACCTTCTCGAGGGCAATTAGGGATGGGCAATAAATGCTGGCCTTACCAGCGATGCCCACATCCCATGAACGAATATAAAAAACATGTTGGCAGTGGACAGTAGTTCAGACTCTGAACAAGCTATTCGTGTGATTCTACAAAAAGGAAAACTGAATACTAGAAATCTGAAACGAAGAAAAAGAAATGTTGGAATTGCGTTCCAATGTGGGATTCTCTCCAAAATGCCAACTTGGCTTTTCTCCTTTGGATAGTGGCTGGACTGGTGTGAAATTACAACATTTCCTACTTAATTAGTTGTTCGTTGAGTACTTTTTAGCAACTAAAATCTGCCCATCAAGTACAGCATCATGAAATCATACAGAACTGAAGGAGGTCATTCAGCCCATTGTGCCTGTGCCAGAAAGAGCTACCAATTAGTCCCACTCCCCCCTGCTCTTTCCCCATAGCCCTGCAAATTTCTCCTTTTCAAGTATTTATCCAATTCCCTTTTGAAAGTTAGATTGAATCTGCTTCCCCCGCCCTTTCAGGCAGTGCATTCCAGATCATAACAACTCGCTGAGTAAAAATAATTTTCTTCATCTCCCCTCTGGTTCTTTTGCCAATTATCTTAAATCTGTGTCCTGTGGTTACCGGCCCTCCTGCCAATGGTAACAGTTTCTCCTTATCTACTCTATCAAAACCCCTCATCATTTTGAATACCTCGATGAAATCTCCTCTTAACCTTCTCTACGGAGAACAATCCCAGTATGTTGTAAAGTAACAACATCTTGCATTTACATAGCATCTTTAAGGTAGAAAAACAACCCCAGGCACTTCACAAAAAGATTACCAGACAAAGGATGGACGCCAAGCCAAAGAAGAGATATTAGGAGGGGTGACGAAAGACTTGGTCAGAGAGGAGTGTTTTAAGGAGAGTCTGAAAGGAGAAGAGAGAGGTGGAGAGGAGAAGAGGGCAAGAGAGGGAATTCCAGAGTGTGGGGCCTAGACAGCTGAAGGCACGGCCGCCAATGGTGGGCAGAAAGGAGGAGGGGGATGCACAAGAGGCCAGAGATGGAGGCACAGAGAGTTCTGATGCAAAGCTGAGGGAAAAAGTAAACAAATATGATTGCCAAAGCAATATAATAACAGCATCAAACTCAATTCATAAAGGTTAACCACAGTGGTGTGGGAGAATAACAGCGCAGCATATGGGAGCTAATTAGAATAAATAGATCCGAACAAGGACATTCCTTCAGGAAGCAGCTTTTTACTAACCAGAGTAACTGTAAAAATACAACTTTGGTTAAATATATTTCTCAGTGTTTATTTCTTTTTTTACTTGCAGAGTTCAACACAACATAAGTCGGTTTGCTGTAAATTGCCAACTTGGAACAGTTTCTGGTTTTTGACTGTGTCAAGCTGTACAGGGTAAGCTTGATGAGCACAAACTGCACAAGAAAGGGGACCACAGAACTTTTAAAAGTAGGAGTAAATAGTGACACTCCGGGGGGTGGGGAACTTTACCCCCTCCACACCTCCCGGCACAAACCGGGCGGGCTGGCAGTCAAAGAGCCTGGTGCGACATACCTCGGTCCGATCCCACTGCCTTCTCGCAGGTCCCGATATCACCCGCTCTTTTGAGCAGACATGAGGGACACCCGCAGGAAGGCAGTGGGGTCCTTCTTTAAATATGCAAGGTGACATCATCCGGGCCCCATGACATCATCGGGCCTCATGGCGTCATTGGGGCCCCATGACATCATCGGAGCCCCATGACATCATCGGAGCCCCATATCATCATCGGAGCCCCACGTCATCATCGGGGTCTCATGACGTAATTGGGGCCCCATGACATCATCGGGGTCTCATGATGTAATTGGGGCCCCATGACATCATCGGAGCCACGTGACATCATCGGAGCCCCATATCATCATCGGAGCGCCATGACATCATCGGGGTCTCATGACGTAATCGGGGCCCCATGACATCATCGGAGCCACGTGACATCATCGGAGCCCCGTGACCTCATCGGGGCCCGACTGCAATCTCAACCTGAGGCCTGCGAGGGGGGAATTGGTCGTTGCTTCCCAGCCAATGCCCCGACCAAGTCGGGAAGATGAGCCGGGACCAGAAGAGTATTTTCATTTTTCTTTGGGTTCCCTTGTGGGCCAGGAGGAGCAGAAGTGCTTCTGTGGAATTGGACAAGGAAACCTCCCACCAACCCCCACCCGGCCTCAGGCTTTCCCCTCCCTCCCTCAATGAGCATTCTTGCCTCTGAGCTGGAAGGTTATGGGTTCGAGCCGCACTCCAGACAATCCCAGCAAGCGGAGACCAGAGCTCCGTACTCTGACATCCAGCAGGGAAGTCGCATCTGATGGGAGTGGAGTAGTGACCTCCTCCCCACATCACATCTAGCCGGTTCGCCAGGTGAGGGGTGTGTGTCAGGCTAACGTCCGGTCCATGTTAAAAGGGACAGGTTGAATAGAGTATTCCCTCCAGTATAGAAGATTAGTGAGCGATCTAATTGAGGTATTTAAGATGATTAAAGGATTTGATAGGGTAGATAGAGAGAAACTATTTCCTCCAGTGGGGGAGTCCAGAACAAGGGGGTATAACCTTAAAATTAGAGCCAGGCCGTTCAGGGGTGATGTCTGGAAGCACTTCTTCACATAAAGGGTAGTGGAAATCTGGAACTCTCTCCCTCAAAATGCTGTTGCGGCTCGGGGGTCAATTGAAAAGTTCAAAACTGGAATAGATTTTTGTTAGGCAAGGGTATTAAGGGTTATGGAACCAAGGCTGGTAAATGGAGTTAAGATACAGATCAGCCATGATCTAATTGAACGGCAGAACAGGCTTGAGGGGGCTAAATGGCCTCCTCCTGTTTCTATATGTTTCCTATGTTCCTATGGGACGACTTTGTTGTAGAAACAACCCAGAACACAGTCTCTGGGTGTGGAAGGAGATGAAGAAATGGGTTGTCTCATTTCTTCATTTGTTGAGAAGAAGACTAGAAGACTTAGCAATGTCCCATAGATCAATGCTTAATATATTTGAAAATCTGAAGTGAAGTGAAGAAACACTGTGAGATTCTGTTTAAAGAGAGCAGAGTATTAACAACTTGTTTCAGTGCATGCTCAACCTCCCAACAATAGCATTGAAGAAAGTTTGCCAATCTTGTAAACTAAAACAACAAATATATCATTTTCTGAAATTACCTATCATTTCCCTTCCTGTGTGTTTAATGAATAAAGTTGCCAAGATTTTACATTATGAACATTGACCCAAATAAAGCAAGCAATTTAGATATACATTAAGGCGAGTCTCCATGGTGCAATCATTAAAATGGACGAGGGTATCAAGTAACGCAGACTGCAGCCACGGTGATATTGCTCAATTGCATTTCGAGGAAGTCTTTGGGAATGATCTTGTTCTTCCTTGTCTAGTTTCACCTGCAGTCAAACTCTGAGGGTCCTTGTTTATGTACGGCTGGTGGCAGACCTTCCTGTGGCATTTACATAGCATGTGAAAAATCTAACCTCAGCGCTCCAATCTTGCACGCTGCCCAACAGACAACTTATTCAGCCAGAAACGTGCCGGTAAACAGCACGAGAGTGTGTTATACTGGGGTTGTTGTTGTCTTTGTATCTTCACTTTCTTCCCTTGATGTGTGAAGTAGTGGGAGGATTCGCGGGCTGATTAACAGTCTGACACTCCTTACATGAACCGTAACCATCTTTGTGCCAGCTGATCGGGGAATTAGTCCTACATGGCTAATTATGAGGGGCACAGATAGGGTAGATAGAAAGCAACTTTTCCCCTTAGTAGAGGGGTCAATAACCAGGGGGCATAGTTTCAAGGTAAGGGGCAGGAGGTTTAGAGGGGATTTGAGGAAAAACTTTTTCACCCAGAGGGTGGTTGGAATCTGGAACTCACTGCCTGAAAGGGTGGGAGAGGCAGGAACCCTCACAACATTCAAGAAGCATTTAGATGAGCACTTGAAACGCCATAGCATACAAGGCTACGGACCAAGTGCTGGAAAATGGGATTAGAATAGACAGGGCTTGATGGCCGGCGCGGACACGATGGGCCGAAGGGCCTCTTTCCGTGCTGTATAACTCGATGACTCTATGGCGGGGGGGTTTTATGGGCTTCCACATACGATGAGGGGGGGGTCACCCACACCCACCGGACGAGAGGATCCTGCTGGGGTGCCAACCCGCAATTCCGAGCCAGGGCTCTGGTCTGCACTGGCCGGGGCTGTCTGGAGCGGGGTTCAAACTTTCACCTCCTGAATCGAGGGAGAATGACGATCTCTGAGCCAAAGACACTCTCCACTATAAGAGAGTGAGATCAATGGAGTGAAAATCAGGCTGCATTGCGGGCGGCACAGTACTCGCGCACCCTCCTGGCCTTTGCCACCATTTGCCCAATCCCACAGATGGGTACGGGTAAAACAAAAATCCAACAAAATAGTATTTTGATTCTTTTGAGAGTCAGAGATAAAAAAAATAATCTGTTGAGCATTTGGGGTTAAATATTCCAAATACTTTATAGGATTACCAGAAAGCCTGAGACTTAGGCACGGCATTCCGTGATATAATTTAATTTTATTTCCCTCATCTAGAGTGCGGCAATTGCAACTGGATATCGAGCAGTGGCCGGGGAATTTTGGAAGAGTTTTGACTGGGATTATGCTCAGTCCCAGTGTAACCCTTCAGATGGAACGTGGTGGCTGCTTTTCATTGAACTCGAAGGTTTGTTTCTGTTTTAACCCTTTATTCGCAGTGCGGTGCCGTCTATTGCTAGGCTGAGCAGACTGGCCAAGTAGTGTCCAACTCCAAAACTCCCTCCTCCTCATCCCACAAGGGTAGTAGACACCTGGGGGAAAAATTGAGTCGCGCCCCATTTGGGGCGCTAACTTCGCCGGGGCATTATTTTTAGCGCCCCGGAAAAATTAGCACTCCCCGCGGCCGAAATTGAGTGGTAGCGCCCCCAAGAGGGAAGCGGGGCGCTACTGGAAGTGCTCCGCCTCCCCCTTAGGGCACTGCGGGGGAATATCTTAAAGGGGAGGGGCCTTGCGCAGCGCGACCCGGGGCCCAGATGGGCCACCGGGGATCGGAGTGCCGGCAAAAGAGCCCGGCACTCAAGAAAAGTGCCGGGCTCACGGAGCGTAGCCGGCACTCTGCGGGGGGGGGGGTCAGGTAGGCCCCCCTGACCCCGTCGGACACAGCGTCCAGCGGTAAGTCAGAGGGTGCTACCGAAGATCGTGGCCGGGGCGCGAGCGGGGCGCTGCGCATGGTGATGACATCATCGCCGGCGGGGCAGCGCCGCGGGGCGCTAACGGTTACCGCCGCCACTAACCTCGCGCCGCCCCCAGGCGCTAGTTGCTTTGCGCCTAAGAGGGCGCTAACGGGAGGCGCAAAGCAACCAAATTTTTCCCCCCTGAAATTCTCTCCCCCAAAAAGCTATGGAAGCTGGGGGTCAATTGAGGACTGGAATACAAAGGGGTGCAAGTTATACTACAATTGTATAAAGCTCTGGTTAGACCCCAACCTGGAGTAACTGCGTTCAGTTCTGGGCACCGAACCTCAGGAAGGATATATTGGCCTTGGAATGGGTGCAGCGCAGATTCACCTGATTGGTACTGGGGCTTAAAGTGTTAAATTATGAGGACAGGTTACTTAGACTAGGCTTGTATTCCCTTGTGTATAGAAAATTAAGGGAGGGTCTAGTTGAAGGTTTTTTAAGATGATTAAAGGAGTTTATAGGGTAAATAGAGAGAAACTATTTCCTATGGTGGGGGGAGACCTGAACAAGGGAAGCATAAACTTAGAATTAGAGCCAGGCCGTTCAGGGGTGATGTCAGGAAGCACTTCTTCACACAGAGGGTAGTGGAATTCTGGAACTCTCTCAACAACAACAACAACATCAACAACTTGCATTTATATAGCACCTTTAATGTAGTAAAACGCCGCAAGGCGCTTCACAGGAGCGATTATCAAACAAAACTTGACACCGAGCCCCATAAGGAGATATTGGGACAAGTGACCAAAAGCTTGGTCAAAGAGGTAAGTTTTAAGGAGCGTCTTAAAGGAGGAGGAGAGAGGTGGAGAGGCGGAGAGGTTTATGGAGGGAATTCCAGAGCTTTAGGGCCCAGGCGGCTGAAGGCACGGCCGGCAATTAAGGGTTAAGGAACCAAGGTAAATGGAGTTAAGATACAGATCAGCCATGATCTAATTGAATGATGGAACAGGCTCGAGGGGCTGAATGGTCTCCTCCTGTTCCTATGTTCCTAAATAAAGATTTATCTGCGGTTAAACATTGACACTCCTCTAAAACGAGACTTTTAATTTAAAGTTTCAGTTGATGCGGTAGATTCATTTTCGCTCATCGAAGCTCGGGTTTTACTTGTTCACTCCCTCCCTCCTTCCTTTCCTCCCTCCGCACCAAGTACATTGACTCAAACGTCTCACTTACCATTTTATATTCTTTCCAGGTTCTGTGAAAATCCACACTGCCGTCTTTTCTGTGCTGTATGACCATCCAACCGCCTCCTGCCGTCTCCATGTTACAGTACACCTGTGGAGAAACCGATTGAGCAGTGAGAGCGAGAGGTGGGCGAATGTTTCAGTCGGATTGTGCAGAGATAGCTACCAGCTCAATCCCAACCAACCATCGGCATTTAAGCATGTCTAAATGGGACAGCAATGTTTTTGAGGCAAATAGCATAGGTGCATCTAAGGGGAAGCTAGATAAACACACGAGGGAGAAAGGAATAGAAGGATATGTTGATAGGGTGAGATGAAGAGGAGTAGCAGGAGGCTCGAGTGGAGCATAAATGCCAGCATGGACCTGCTGGGCTGAATGGCCTCTTTCTGCGCTGTAGACTGGGTGTAAATCTCTATCTAGACTGATATTAGGAATCCCCCACGAGTATTTGTCTTTATAATTCAAAAACGTCTTTCTGTAATAAATCGTCACTTTATTGAAATGTTTCACTGTGAAAAGTGAAAGAGGTTAAACTAGGGAGGCCTAAGACCATATCATTCCTCAAAATGTCCCAATGGGATTTTAGCATTGATGCCCCATTGATGTATTTGTACAGCGACTTTTCACACAGGTCATTTACCTCGAGAAGTTGGCTTCAGACCCGAGCTAAACCCATCACTCAATGTTGACGGCTACTTAGAAAACAATAAAAGCACCCAGAGACTCAGCTTGTTAGTATCAGGGTGATGGATGTCAGTGCTGGGGAATCGAACACTTTCCACTTCATTCTCCCAGACCCCGATCTTAACTCCCCCTCTGCCTGGTGGGGGGTGGGGTAGGAGGACGGGGTAGTGTGGGGGGGGTGGTGGGGGCTGCAGTTAAAATTAGGTCAGTCACTTACCCCCTCTGATCCCGCTGCCAGGTCCCGATCTTAACCTGCTGGAGCGGGCGAGCGGGACACCCACATCGAGGCAGTGAGGTCCTTCTTGAAGTATGCAGATGTCATCGGGACCCGATCTGTTATTTTAGTCCGAGGCTCAAGCTGGGGGAGGAGCAGTGACAACCACTCACCCCCCATCCCACCCCCCAGCCCAGACCTGTCGGGAAGGGATCCATGGGCCAGAAGAGACCCAGGCTGGTATGTTTTTATAAACATTTTTAGGTTTCCTTGTGTGGGGGGCCAGGATGAGCAGGAGTCTTGGCTTCAACAAGGAGACCTCGGGATTCGCGTCCTTCCCCTGATCGCCCCCCCACCACCACCCACCACCCAGCCCCCGTTACCCGACTGCCGGGAAACGTTCCCTCAAATGGTTGACTCAACAACAACAACTTGCATTTATATATAGCGCCTTTAACGTAGTAAAACATCCCAAGGTGCTTCACAGGAGCGATTATCAATCAAAATTTGACACCGAGCCACATAAGGAGATATTAGAGCAGATGGCCAAAAGCTTGGTCAATAGAGGTAGGTTTTAAGGAGCATCTTAAAGGAGGGGAGAGAGGCGGAGAGGTTTCGGGAGGGAATTCCAGAGCTTAAGGCCTCGGTAGCTGAAGGCACGGCCGCCAATAGTGGAGCGATTAAAATCGGGGATGCGCAAGAGGCCAGAATTGGAGGAGCGCCGAGATCTGTGCATTTCAGACATTACCGGCACACTACAAAAAAGTTCAGACACAAGAACGTCAAGGAATTCCGAATAAAACAGCCCAGTTTTCCATATCAAGGCGTCAGCAGGTTTTTTTGCCATTAGCACTGACCCTTGCCATGGAAATATCAATTGATGTCATGGCAAACAGCCAGAATTGTCACGCAGACAGGTTCGAGGCTCTTACTCCCTGTGTGGATAGGAGCGGGGACTGCAGGGAGGATGAGCAACCTGGCCACAGCACCGTGGTAAGGGGGGCCATTCAAGTGGGGGGAGTAAAAAGAAATGTTGTAGTGGTAGGGGATAGTATCATTAGGGGGATAGATAGGGTTCTTTGCAGCCAAGAGCGAGAGTCCCGAAGGCTGTGTTGCCTGCCCGGTGCCAGGGTTAAGGACATCTCCTCTGGGCTGGAGAGAAACTTGGAGTGGGAGGGGGAGGATCCAGTTGTCGTGGTCCATGTTGGTACCAATGACATAGATAGGACAAGGAAAGAGGTTCTGCTGAGGGAGTTTGAGCAGCTAGGGGCCAAATTAAAAAGCAGAACCTCGAGGGTAATAATCTCTGGATTACTACCTGAGCCACGAGCAAATTTGGCTAGGGTAAATAAAATCAGGGAGTTGAATGCGTGGCTCAAAGACTGGTGTGGGAAAATGGGTTTTGCTTCTTGGGACACTGGCACCAGTACTGGGGCAGGAGAGAGCTGTTCCGTTGGGACGGACTTCACTTGGCCAGTGCTGGGACTAGTGTCCTGGCGAATCGAATAACTAGGGCTGTGGAGAGGACTTTAAACTAATTAGTGGGGGGGAGGTTTCAAGAGAGCAAAAAATAAAAATGACAACAGAGAGGGTCATAGACATAGGTAGCAGTAGGGGAATCACTAATCAGAGCGTGGCAGGAAGGGACAGAGTGTGTGGAGTAAAAGGTAAAGTGGTAAAAAGTGAAAAAGCTGGAACTAAGTGCCACAAAGCATATTTGAAAGTTCTCTATCTGAATGCACGTAGCATTCGTAACAAAATAGACGAGTTAATGGCACAAATAACTACATATGGTTATGATATTGTGGCCATTACAGAAACATGGCTGCAGGGTGACAATGCCTGGGAATTAAACATACCAGGTTATTTAACGATCAGGAAGGACAGGCAGGAAGGAAGGGGAGGTGGGGTGGCTATGTTAATAAAGGAAGGAATCACTGTAATACAGAGTAATGATATTGGGTCAAAAAATCATGATAATGAAACAGTTTGGGTGGAGATAAGGAATAATAAGGGGAAAAAAACACTAGTGGGCGTAGTCTATAGGCCTCCGAACAGTTGCAACTCTGTTGGACGGAGTATCAATCAGGAAATAGTTGAGGCATGTAATAAGGGAACATCTATAATTATGGGGGATTTTAACTATCATATTAATTGGACAAATCAAATGGGGCAGGGCTGCCTTGAGGATGAGTTCATTGAGTGTATTAGGGATGGGTTTCTTGAGCAGTATGTAACTGAACCGACCAGGGGGCAAGCAACCTTAGATCTGGTCCTGTGTAACGAGACAGGATTAATTAAAAATGTCCTAGTAAAGGATCCCCTTGGAATGAGTGACCATAACATGGTTGAATTCCATATTCAATTAGAGGGTGAGAAGGTTGGATCTCAAACAAGCGTGCTAAGCTTGAATAAAGGAGACTATGAAGGTATGCGAGCGGAATTGAGTAGAGTGGATTGGGAAAATAGATTAAAGGGTAAGACGACACATGATCAGTGGTGTACATTCAAGGAGTTATTTTACAACTTCCAAAAAATATATATTCCACTGAAAAGAAAAGGGTGTAAAAGAAAGGACAGTCATCCGTGGCTAAGTAAAGAAATTAAGGATAGTATTCGACTAAAAACAAGGGCATATAAGGTAGCGAAATCTAGTGGGAGGACAGAGGATTGGGAAAACTTTAAAAGGCAGCAAAAAATAACAAAAAGATTGATTAAGAAAGGGAAGATAGATTATGAAAGTAAATTAGCAAAAAATATAAAAACAGATAGTAAGAGTTTTTATAGTTATATAAAAAGAAAAAGGGTGGCTAAAGTAAATGTTGGTCCCTTAGAGGATGAGACCGGGAAATTAATGGTGGGAAATATGGAGATGGCAAAAACACTGAATGAATATTTTGTATCAGTCTTTACAGTAGAGGATACTAAGAATATCCCAACACTGGACAAACAGGGGGCTATAGGGGGAGAGGAGCTAAACACGATCAAAATCACTAAGGAAGTGGTACTCGGTAAAATAATGGGACTCAAGGCGGATAAATCACCTGGACCTGATGGCTTACATCCTAGAGTCTTGAAGGAAGTGGCGGTAGGGATTGTAGATGCATTGGTAATAATTTTTCAAAACTCCCTGGATTCCGCTGAGGTCCCGGCAGACTGGAAAACTGCTAATGTAACACCCTTATTTAAAAAGGGCAGTAGACAGAAGGCTGGTAACTATAGACCGGTTAGCCTAACATCTGTGGTAGGTAAAATTTTGGAGTCCATTATTAAGGAAACAGTAACAGGACATTTGGATAATCATAATTTAATAGGACAAAGTCAGCATGGTTTTACGAAGGGGAAGTCATGTTTGACAAATTTGCTGGAGTTCTTTGAGGAAGTAACATATAGAGTGGATAAAGGGGAACCAGTGGACGTAGTGTATTTAGACTTCCAAAAGGCATTTGACAAGGTGCCACACAAAAGATTATTGCTTAAGGTAAAAAATCACGGGATTGGGGGTAATATTCTGGCATGGATAGAGGATTGGCTATCCAACAGAAAGCAAAGAGTTGGGATAAATGGTTCATTCTCAGACTGGCAATCAGTAACTAGTGGTGTTCCACAGGGGTCAGTGCTGGGTCCCCAACTCTTTACAATCTATATTAACGATTTGGAGGAAGGGACCAAGTGTAACATATCAAAATTTGCAGATGATACAAAGATGGGAGGGAAAGTAGTGAGTGAGGAGGACATAAAAAACCTGCAAGGGGACATAGACAGGCTAAGTAAGTGGGCAGAGATTTGACAGATGGAATACAACACTGGAAAGTGTGAGGTGATGCACTTTGGCAGGAAAAATCCTAGAGCAATTTATTATCTTAATGGCAAGAAACTGGAGAGTACTGAAGTGCAAAGGGATCTGGGGGTCCTGGTGCACGAAACTCAAAAGGTTAGTATGCAGGTGCAGCAAGTGATTAAGAAGGCAAATGGAATGTTGGCTTTCATTGCTAGGGGGATAGAATATAAAAATAGGGAGGTATTGCTTCAGTTGTACAAGGTATTGGTGAGACCGCACCTGGAATACTGCATACAGTTTTGGTGTCCTTACTTAAGGAAAGACATCCTTGCTCTCGAGGCAGTGCAAAAAAGGTTCACTCGGTTAATCCCGGGGATGAGGGGGTGGTCATATGAGGAGAGGTTGGGTAGATTGGGACTCTACTCATTGGAGTTCAGAAGAATGAGAGGCGATCTTATTGAAACATATAAGATTGTGAAGGGGTTGGATCGGGTGGATGCGGGGAGGATGTTCCCGATGACGGGTGAGACTAGAACTAGGGGACATAGTCTTAGAATAAGGGGCTGCTCTTTCAAAACTGAGATGAGGAGGAACTACTTCACTCAGAGGGTGGTAGGTCCATGGAATATGCTGCCACAAAAAGCTGTAGAAGCTACAACATTAATTAAATTTAAAACAGAAATAGACAGTTTCCTAGAAGTAAAGGGCATTAAGGGTTACGGGGAGCGGGCAGGAATTTGGACATGAGTCTAGGTTCGGATCGGTCATGGCCCTGTGGGTAGTGGAGCGGGCCCAGGGACCGTGTAGCCTGATTCTGCTCCTATTTCGTGTGTGCAATTCTGTTAGATGCAGGAGATGGTTCTGTGATAGATAGTAGATTGGCGGTTAGGATCAGATCAGCCATGATCTTATTGAATGGCGGAGCAGGCTCGAGGGGCCGATTGGCCTACTCCTGCTCCTATTTCTTATGTTCTTATGTTCTTAGACCACATAATGTCATTGTTTGGGGAAACTCACTTCCAGTAATACAGCTGTGAGCGACTGCTTAATGCAATGTTATTAACCTGTCCTGGATTCGAGGAAGTTTAATAAGCGTTGATAATGTTCTCGCATCAGATATAACTCTATCGAGAACCATAGTTGATCGGGCATGGGTGCTCTGTACTCGAGAGGGTCAAATTACATCATACACCATGAGTGTGAAACGTGGCATAGTTAATGGACTAAATTACAGCCTCGTTACTCTTACCCAAACACCCATTATTTTTTCATTTATATCTTATGATCAGTATAAAATAAATATAGCGCTAATAACGGTGAAATGTGGTGTTGAAATTAATAACAATGATTTGAGACTGGGAGAGACCGATGCTGAATCGTATCATGATGTGTTCCATCAGAGAATATTAGACAAGGGAATTCTCTGTTTCACTTTGCTCTTTTACAAATTCACACGATTTCTGTCTGATACTATAGAGTGGGTTTTAACCCAGAGAGGGGCTTTGGGTGGGCGGGGGATGGCAGGGAGGCGGTTGTTGTCCATCACTTTTCAAAATAGCGCCGGCTGTGTTGCTGGTGAGATCGGGACGGTGAGGCGGGTAAGGTTAAAATTGAGCGCCCCGCACCCCACTCTCCACCACCCCCCCGCAATTACATCTGTATAATTTCAGAGCTGTACAGTAATCTAGTCAGAGGCCCAGAATGACCTGTTCATCAATATAACTTCTTAAAATATAACTGGGATTTTAGGCTAATTTTTTAAAAATTCATTCATGGGATGTGGGCGTCGCTGGCAAGGCCAGCATTTATTGCCCATCCCTAATTGCCCTTGAGAAGGTGGTGGTGAGCCGCCTTCTTGAACCACTGCAGTCCGTGTGGTGAAGGTACTCCCACAGTGCTGTTAGGGAGGGAGTTCCAGGAGTTTGACCCAGTGACGATGAAGGATTGGCGATATACTTCCAAGTCAGGATGGTGTGTGACTTGGAGGGGAACTTGGAGGTGGTGGTGTTCCCATGCGCCTGCTGCCCTTGTCCTTCTAGGCAGAAGAGGTAGCGGGTTTGGGAGGTGCTGCCGAAGAAGCCTTGGCGAGTTGCTGCAGTGCATCTTGTAGATGGTACACACTGCAGCCACGGTACGCCGGTGGTGGAGGGAGTGAATGTTTAAGGTGGTGGTTGGGGTGCCAATCAAGCGGGCCGCTTTGTCCTGGATGGTGTCGAGCTTCTTGAGTGTTGTTGGAGCTGCACTCATCCAGGCAAGTGGAGAGAATTCCATTACACTCCTTACTTGTGCCTTGTAGATGATGGAAAGGCTTTGGGGAGTCGGGAGGTGAGACACTCACCGCAGAATACCCAGCCTCTGACCTGCTCTTGCTGCCACAGTATTTATGTGGCTGGTCCAGTTAAGTTCATGGTCAATGGTGACCCCCCCAGGATGTTGATGGTGGGGGATTCAGCGATGGTAATGCCGTTGAATGTCAAGGGGCGGTGGTTAGACTCTCGTTTATTGGAGATAGTCATTGCCTGGCACTTGTGTGGCGCGAATGTTAATCATCAGTAAAGTAACAGCAACAACAACTTGCATTTCTACAGCGCCTTTGACAGAATAAAACATTCGAAGGCGCGTCACAGGACCGTTATCAGACAACATTTGACATTGAGCCAGCTGAGGAAATATTAGGGCAGGTGACCAAACGCTTGGTCAAAGAGGTCGGTTTTAAGGAGCGTCTTAAAGGAGGAGAGAGAGGTGGAGAGGCGGAGAGGTTTAGGGAGGGAATTCCAGAGCTTAGGGCCTTGGAAGCTGAAGGCACGGCCGCCAATGGTGGGGCTAAGGAAGTAGGGGATGCTGAATAGTCCAGAATTGAAGGAGCGCAGAAAGGCAAAAAAACGCAATTCAACATTTTTAGAACTGTGAAGCATGACCTCAAAATGAAAGTTCAATTCATAGCATCGTGTTAAACTAAAGCCCATTGTTCAAATGATGCGGAAATCACTCATCATTTATAAAGCTAATAGGACATTTAGAACATACCTTTTTAAGTTTGCAAAATGAATTGATGAGTGCATTTATCAATTTTAAATATTATTTGTGACTTTCAAGCTAACGTATAGCCTTAAGAATTTGTTCCGAAATGTAGGAATTGACAAACAGATGAGATAATTGCTTCTTAATTGAAGGAGGAAAATGAACAAATGAACTAATTTCTGCCTGATTTAATCTTGGCACACACAATTTATGTAGTTTTCCCATGTCGGGTTTCAAAGACCATCTGTGTGTGTGTGGTTGCTGGTCAGTGTAAATTGGTTTTGACTCTGTACTATGTCATGTAACGGGACAAATCACCAGGGGTTAAGACTATGCAGAACCACGCAAAAAAAAAAAAAAGACTTTTCAGTTTCCTAATATGTGGGTGAAAAAAAGAAAGAAAGAATTTTTTCCCAGACATAACAAACCTGTGAACACTTGACTCCTGACATTGGAAATCACACAACAGTCGGTATGAACATTTCACCATCATTGACTCTGGCTCATATGTAGTGAATTCAGGCTATGAGCCAGTGCGAGGATACAGTCTAGAGATTGGATTGCGCAGCCTCCCCCGCCCCCCCTCCCGTATTTCGGGTGATAAATAGAAACATAGAAACATAGAAAAATATGAGCAGGAGTCAGCCATTCGGCCCTTCGAGCCTGCTCCGCCATTCAATATGATCATGGCTGATCCTCTATCTCAATACCATGTTCCCGCTCTCTCCCCATACCCCTTGATGCCTTGTGTCTAGAAATCTATCCATCTCCTTCTTAAATATATTCAGTGACTTGGCCTCCACAGCCTTCTGTGGTAGAGATTTCCACAGGTTCACCGCCCTCTGAGTGAAGACATTTCTCCTCATCTCAGTCCTAAATAGAAACATAGAATCTAGGAGCAGGAGTAGGCCATTCGGCCCGTCGAGCCTGCTCCACCATTCAATACGATCATGGCTGATCATCCAAATCCAGTACCCTGTCCCTGCTTTAATCCCCACAGTACACACATCCCACCCTACCCCTGTAACCCCACGTATTTAATTCCCCCTAACATATCCCATCCTATCCCCATAACCCCACATATTTACTCCCCCCCTAACACTAAGGGTCAATTTTTTATCATAGCCAAATCAACCTAACCCGCACATTTTTGGACTGTGGGAGGAAACCGGAGCACCTGGAGGAAACCCACGCAGACACGGGGAGAATGTGCAAACTCCACACAGACAGTCACCCAAGGTCAGATTCGAACCCGGGTCCCTGGCGCTGTGAGGCACCAGTGCTAACCACTATGCCACCGTATTGCCCCATCCTACCCCGTATCCTGAGACTGTGACCCCTTGTTCTAGACCCCCCAGCCAGGGGAAACATCCTCCCTGCATCCAGTCTGTCTAGCCCGGTCAGAATTTTATATGTATCAAATGGGCGCTGAATGGCGTGCTGGGTTCTACGCCGGATATGTGACAGCAACACCATATTGGACGGTCCCTGAAGGCTGCCTGAATGCATCATTGGCCCAATTTAAACGTGCAAGGAGGAGCCCAACATCTGTCTCAGGATTCTGCTGCCACATCAGGCAAAAAACCCATCAGTATTTGCAGCGCACAAGCTCCGACCGGTTCCTTGCTTGGTTTCCACAGCGGAACAACCGCTGGAAAGCGCAAAACAAAAAACACAAAGGTAGGTTTTTATAACACATCCGAACAGTGGAGCCAGGGGGAGCAGGAGAAGTCCTCCTGGCTCCACATTAACAGTGTGGGCTGCTGCCATCGTGCACTCGCCCCCCCCGCCACCCCCCCCCCCACCGATTGCCTGCCCTCCCCTCTCCCCTCCCCCACCAGACTTATCAGGCCAATTTTGCTCCTACTTGTGTCCATCGAATCGCCTCATGGGGTGCAACTAGTGCCTGCAGTACGCCAGCCACCTGCTGATGACGCACGACGACCAATATTTGGTGGTCCTCAGGCCCGTCGGCCCGTCGTTTCCATCACTCGGTTCGCGCCCCATATCAGGGGCCGCCGAATTACCAGGCCCAAGTCCCCAAAGTCAGGTTTCCCGCGAGGTCCTCACCTTCTTAGGCTCTGATCTGTCGCTGATGTGAATGCTGTAGACCCCGCTCGTGTTGTGACCGTTCTGATAGGCTTCGGCGCAGTCCCGGAACAACTTCTCCTCTTTGGTGCATTTCACTGCAGCTGGAGAGAGAAAAGGTGCAACCGGTCGGATAAGAGTGTCACAGGTCTGGAATGAGGTGGCCTGGGCTGCAAGTGGAGATGTGATGTAATGAGGAAACAAATCTCAAAAGTTAAAATACTGAACGCGGTGCGATTGAGCGGCACAGTGTCTCTGGACCTCGGAGCACTGATGTGTTGTACCGTAATGCAGTAGATGAAGTTTGCCCCTCTGATTACACAGGATATATGGCACAGAAACAGGCCATTTGGACCAACCAGTCCATGCCGGCGTTTATGCTCCACTCGAGCCTCCTCCCGTCTTTCCTCATCTAAATCTATCAGCGTAACCCCTTCTCCCTCATATGCTTGTCCAGCCTCGCCTTAAATGCATCTATACTATTTGCTTCAACCACTCCCTGTGGTAGCGAGTTCCACATTCTCCCCACTCTCTGGGTAAAGAAGTTTCTCCTGAATTCCCTATTGGATTTCTTGCTGACTATCTTATATTGATGGCCTTTAGTTATGCTATTCCCCACAAGTGGAAACATTCTCTCTGTATCCACTCTATCAAAACCTTTCATAATTTTAAAGATCTTTATTAGGTCACCCCTCAGCCTTCTTTTTTCAAGAGAAAAGAGACCCAGCCTGTTCATCCTTTCCTGATATGTATACCCTCGCATTTCTGGTATCATCCTTGTAAATCTTCTCTGCACCCCCTCCAGTGCCTCTATATCCTTTTTATAATATGGCGACCAGAACTGTACGCAGTACTCCACTAAGTGTGGTCTAACCAAGGTTCGATACAGGTTTAGCATAACTTCCCTACTTTTCAATTCTATCCCTCTACAAATAAACCCTAGTGCTTGGTTTGCTTTTTTATGGCCTTGCTAACCTGTGGCGCAACTTTTAGTGATTTGTGTATTTGTACTCCGAGATCCCTTTGCTCCTCTACCCCACCTAGACTCGCACCCTCCAAGTAATAAGTGACCTCCTTATTCTTCCTACCAAAATGTAATACCTCACATTTATCTGTGTTGAACTTCATTTGCCAATTATATGCCCATTCTGCAAGTTTATTAATGTCCTCCTGTAATTTGTTGCAGTCCTCCTCAGTATTGACTACCCCCTCCCCCCAATTTGGTGTCATCCGTAAATTTAGAAATTGTGTTTTTGCTTCAAAGTTTAAATCGTTACTGTAAATTGTGAACAGCAGTGGTCCCAGCACTGATCCTTGTGGAACACCACTACCCACCTTCTGTCACTGTGAATAGCTCCCCTTTACTCCTACTCTCTGCTCTCTGCTTTCTGACTTAAAGCCAGCTAGCTATCCATTCTGCTACTTGTCCCCTGACTCTGCATTCTCTGACCTTGTTCATCAGTCTATTATAGAGTACCTTATCGAAGGCCTTTTGAAAATCTAGATAAATTACATCTACTGCATTACCATTGTCTCTCTCTCTTCAAAAAATTCAATGAGGTTGGTAAAGCAAGACTTTCCCTTTTGAAATCAATGCTGACTATTCCTTATTATATTTTTGGTTTCTCGATGTTCTTCTATTTTCTCCTTTAGTAGGGATTCCATTATTTTTCCTACCACCGATGTTAAACTGACTGGTCTATAATTCCCTAGACATTTTCTATCCCCCTTCTTGAATATAGGTATTGTGTTAGCTATCCGCCAGTCTTCTGGCACTACACCTTTTTCTAACAAATTATTAAATATGTTTAGTAATGCCTCTGCTATCTCTTCCCTAGATTATTTTAAAATGTGTGGATGCAATCCATCCGGACCAGGGGTTTTATCCTCTTTGAGTTTGATTAGTTTATTTAATATATCCCCTCTTTTTATTTTAAATGCACTTATCTCATTACTAATCTCATCATCCAATGTCATGTCCACCTGTTCTATCTCCCTGGTAAATACTGAAGCAAAATAATTATTTAATATTTCTGCCATCTCTCTATCGTTACCTGTGGTATTATCCTGTCGATCCCTTAATGGCCCTATTCCCATCCCAACCTTCCTTTTTTATTTGATGGGTCTGTAAAATATTTTACTATTTTGTTTTATGTTCCTTGATAATTTAATTTCATAGTTCCTCTTTGCCTTCCTAATTTTTTTTGACTTCTCACCTAATCTCTTCATATTCTCCCTTATCATGCACTCCCCTGCTGTCCATGTACTTGTGATTTCAAATAAAGCTGTTGGACTATAACCTGGTGTTGTGCGACTTCTCACATGTACTTAATGTATGCCTCTTTCCTTACCCTCAATTGTTCCCTTATGGCTTTATTCATCCATGGAGTCTCATTCGTGTTTAGTTTGTTCTTTCCTTTTGGCGGAATATATTGTTCCTGCACTCTGTTGAACACCGTTTTAAATGTTTCCCATTGCTGTTCTACATCTTTGTTTGCCAATATTTTTGCCCATTTTAATTTCCCAAGTTCTATTCTCAGCCCCTCAAAATCAGCTTTTCTCCAATCTATTAACCTGGTTTTTGTCATACTTATGCCCTTCTCAATTATCATCTTGCCTAATGTTATATCCGAATAAACATTCAAATTGGTGTGGTTATAACTAGCTGCTTTTATTTCCAGGCCCTCATGAATAACAAGTGCTTCATTGTCAGAGATGCCGTATTTTGGATGAGACATTAAACTGAGGTCCTGTCTGCCCTCTAAGATGGATGTAAAAGATCCCACGGCACTATTTCAAAGAAGAGCAGGGGAGTTCTGCCCGGTGTCCTGGCCAATATTTATCCCTCAACCAACATCACTAAAACAGATTCTCTGGTCATTATCTCATTGGAGTTTGTAGGAACTTGCTGTGCACAAATTAGCTGCCACATTTTGCACATTACAACAGTGACTACACTTCAAAAGTACTTAATTGGCTGTAAAGTGTTTTGGGATGTTCTGAGGTCATGAAAGGCACTATATAATGCAAGTCTTTTATCTTTCTTTGTTTTGGAGATTTTCAATTATTATCTTTGTTTTATCATCCCCTGATGAACTGCCTGCCACTGGGTTATTGCGTTGGTTTAATAATGTTTCGGTAGTTTGACTGACTGAAAATCGCCATGATTTGAGGAATCAGAGAGGAAATGTGGTTGAGTTTACAGGTCAATTACAGACAAACAGTAACTGCTGAGCTTGGCACTGCGTTCTTATCAAAGTTCATCTCTCTTTTGTTTTCTTAAGTTATTTCCCTTGAGCTGAATTTATAGAATTGGTTGATCGTCTGTATTTGAATTGAATTACTCGAGTGTCTCTATTTGAATTGAATTGGTTAATTGTCTGTATTCAAATTGAATTGGTTGGGCATTTGTATTTGAATTGAATTACTTGAGTGTCTGTATTCAAATTGAATTGGTTGAGCATCTCTATTTGAATTGAATTACTCGAGTGTCTCTATATGAATTGAATTACTT
Source organism: Squalus acanthias (assembly GCA_030390025.1). Lineage (NCBI taxonomy): Eukaryota > Metazoa > Chordata > Chondrichthyes > Squaliformes > Squalidae > Squalus > Squalus acanthias. The sequence continues at coordinate 142,383,543 of CM059432.1, read as the reverse complement.
GAGTGTCTGTATTCAAATTGAATTGGTTGAGCATTTATATTCAAATTGAATTGCTTCATCATGAGGCCAAACAATATTGACCCACTTGATTGGGACAATATTGATAAAATAATCTGCTTCACTCCACCCCTGCAGAGTATCACTGGGATGATATGCCCTCCCAGAGACCTTATATTGGATCAAGTGAATCTTGATATTTTCTGTGGAATTTGACTGTTAAATTCTCCTAAAGATGTTATTAGATGTTATATAATGTAGTAGAATTCCTACGGGAGCTACAATTTGTCGTAGGGGATCCTGTGGGGGGATATTCCATATTTATAGAATCCAATAGGACTTGTAAATGGATTTAGGCTATTTTGAAATAACTTAGTAGAGGTCAGAGAACATTAGCCGTGTACAGAACAAGAGTGGAACCATTATAAACTCCTTAGTTGCAAGAATAGTAAAAATACTCTGTTCCAAAAGTTTATTTAAAAAATATCTATTTGCTAAGTCTGTTCTCTCCGTGAAGCTTAATTGAAAAGAAACAGTTTCCTTATGTCTGTTCTCTGATAAGGAAAGAAAAGTCAAGAGTATTTTTTCTGATCACATAAGATACTCTTTATGCATTCCTAATCTTATCTGATCCATCAGCGCAATGGGATTTGGCGAGAAAGCATCCACTACAATTAATGCAGTTATTGGCACTCTCAAAATAACTGGCAGAAGTCAACCTTCAAAGTGCTTCAAAGCAGATTTATTAGAAACACTAAGAAACTGTAAGGACTACGGTTATTATATAACATAAATAGGGATTTCACCTCCCCTCTGGTCCTTGCCAATCATCATTCCCTTGTTTATTCACAGATCTTAACATCTGGAAATAATAATTGCATATGAAACAACATTAATTAACAGGGAAGGCCACGTTAAGAGAGGGAAAGCTTAGTAACTGTGACAGTGAAGGAGATCTGTGCAGTGCTGCTGTCTGCCAGACAATGGGCTGGGCAGTGCTGAGGCCCTCAGTAAAGTTTATTTGTTTGCTACTGAGGCAAGGGGCAGTCTATTTTTAGCGAGCGGATTTGAATATGTATATCAGACATAATTAGCAGAATTCAGACATTTGTTTTCCGCACGGACAGTAACTGTGGGGGTGAAATTCAACTTTGATGGTGACCCAGAACAGGCGGTAACAACCCGCCCCATTTTCCTTTGCATTGAAGTCAACAGGCGTACAATGGGTTCACAAAGGGTGTACACCGGGTGTACAATGGGTTCACAAAGGGTGTACACCGGGTGTACAATGGAACTACAACAAGCGCACAACGGACATTCAATGGGTGTGCAACAGGCGTACAACAGGATTGAGTGTGCATTGGTTGTACAACGGGCGTACATTGGTTGTACAACAGGCGTACATCGTGTGTACAACGGGTGTACATTGGTTGTACAACGGGCGTACATCGTGTGTACAACGGGTGTACATTGGTTGTACAATGGGCGTACATTGGTTGTACAATGGGCGTACATTGGTTGTACAATGGGCGTACATCGTGTGTACAACAGGTGTACATTGGTTGTACAATGGGCGTACATTGGTTGTACAATGGGCGTACATCGTGTGTACAACGGGTGTACATTGGTTGTACAACGGGCGTACATTGGTTGTACAATGGGCGTACATCGTGTGTACAACGGGTGTACAACGGGCATACACCGGGTGTACAACGGGCATACATCGGGTGTACAACGGGCGTATATTGGTTGTACAACGGGCGTACATCGGGTGTACAATGGGCGTACACCGGGTGTACAACGGGCGTATATCGGGTGTACAACGGGCATACATCGGGTGTACAACGGGCGTACATTGGTTGTACAATGGGCGTACATCGGGTGTACAATGGGCGTACAACGGGCGTACATCGGGTGTACAACGGGCATACATCGGGTGTACAACGGGCGTATATTGGTTGTACAACGGGCGTACATCGGGTGTACAATGGGCGTACACTGGGTGTACAACAGGCGTACATCGAGTGTACAACGGGCATACATCGGGTTTACAACGGGCATACACCGGGTGTACAACGACCATACATCGGGTGTACAACGGGCATACACCGGGTGTACACCGGGCATACATCGGGTGTACAACGGGCGTATATTGGTTGTACAACGGGCGTACATCGGGTGTACAACGGGCGTACATTGGGTGTACAACGGGCATACATCGGGTGTACAACGGGCATACACCGGGTGTACAACGGGCATACATCGGGTGTACAACGGGCGTACATTGGTTGTACAACGGGCGTACATCGGGTGTACAATGGGCGTACACCGGGTGTACAACGGGCGTACATAGGGTGTACAACGGGCATACATCGGGTGTACAACAGGCGTACATCGGGTGTACAACGGGCGTACATCGGGTGTACAATGGGCGTACACCGGGTGTACAACGGGCGTACATCGGGTGTACAATGGGCGTACACCGGGTGTACAACGGGCGTACATCGGATGTACAACGGGTGTACATCGGGTGTACAATGGGCGTACACCGGGCGTACATCGGGTGTACAACGGGCGTACATCGGGTGTACAACGGGCGTACATCGGGTGTACAACGGGCGTACAACGGGTGTACAACGGGCATACATCGGGTGTACAACGGGCATACATCGGGTGTACAACGGGCATACACCGGGTGTACAACGGGCATACACCGGGCGTACATCGGTTGTACAACGGGCGTACATCGGGTGTACAATGGGCGTACACCAGGTGTACAACGGGCGTACATTGGTTGTACAACGGGCATACATTGGTTGTACAACGGGCGTACATTGGGTGTACAACGGGTGGCCGATCTGTAACCACCAATTTTCCGCTATCGCCCAAAGTGAAATTTACCCCCACAATATTTTTAGAATATGCAAATTTCTTCCTGCCAAATGATTCTCTTTTCCACTCAAACCAGACTAACGTCTGTCTCAGGTGGGTGCCCTGTTTGCCCAGTTACAGGGAATGGGTGTTAAAGGGGCAGTCGAGGTCCCTCCCCCACTCCACCCCCTCCACCCCCCAGATTTTCAGGTGCAAAATGGGTGGCCGTGAGTTGACTTTCTCCCCGTGTCTCACTGCCCGTGACTGTGTCTCTTGCCCTCTCCATCTCTTCTCTGTGGCCTTTTCTGTTTGTCTTCCATTCTTTCTGTGTGTGTGTGTGTGTGTGTCTGGCTCACACACTTTCTCTCATGATCCTCTCTGTATCTCTCCGTTAGCCTCTAATTCTGCTTCTTAACCTTTCTGTCTCCCTCCTCCTGCAATTCCCTCGTCTCTCCCTTCCCCCGTGTCTCCCGCTGCCTTTGTACATATCTTACATACGTTCCTTTACTGAATTGGTGGTTTTTTCTCCCGACATTTGACCGACATAGATGCAACAGAGGACCTTTGTGTCTTCTGTTATTTTAAATAACACATGATTTTAAATATACACAAAAACACTGTGGTTGGTTTTGGAGCTCATTAACCAAAGACATTGCTATGGTAAGTGTTGTAGGAATGTGGCTTTTTCTAATCACACTTCATCACACCAGTGAGATCTATTCTGTGACTCTTCCATGTTCTAGTCAGCACCATGTACTGAACTTCCTGTTGTTATTACAGTGCTGGCAACTCTACTCCCATGTTGAGTGATGTTATTTCATGTGAATTTGTTTTTTTTTAAAAATGGTTCCTCCAAATTTAGCCATTCCACAGGGCTACAGTTCTCAATGGCCAGCCTGTCAGTCAATCCGCACGTGACTACACTCAGATTGGGAATGATTCTAGCTGCTCTGTTTAAGATATGAGCAATACCATTATCGATCCATTAAGCTGTATGTTAAGGGGACAAATAAACAGAATTGGCGTGCAGTGATTATCTAAAGAAAGAACAAATTTGTATTTCTGTTACGCCTTTCACCACCTCAGGATGTTCCAAAGCGTTTCACAGCCAATGAAGTAATTTTTGAAGCGTAGGAAATGTGGGAAACGCAGCAGCCAGTTTGCGCACAGCGAGATCCCGCAAACAGCAGACGTGATAATGACCAGGTCATCCGTTTTATCTTAGTGACGTCGGTCGATAGACTCAACCACGCAGCAGGGAATAGTCTCTGCGAGGGACGTCCCAGAACAAATACAAAAAAGAATTGCCGCTGCTTCATCGAGACTGGCTTCAAAATCCCTGAGCCAGAAAGAAATGCCCAAACGTTGTGCAACCTTTTCCAAAAAAAAAAATCCCCCCCCCAGCAAATAAAATAATTAAGGTGCTGAATAAGTGGAACAGCCGTCTCATCTCACTGCCGGAGACAGCGAGCTTTATAAAGGTAGGTGAGACAACACCAACAACAACAACTTGTATTTTTATAGTGTCTTTAATGCAGTAAAACGTCCCAAGGCGCTTCACAGGAGCATTTCCCACATTGCAACACTTCAAAAAGTACCTCATTGGCTGTAAAGCGCTTTGGGACGTCCGGTGGTCGTGAAAGGCGCTCTAGAAATGCAGATCTTTCTTCCTTTACTATTCAGAAAAATATTATAATAATTTCATAGTTTCCATTTTTTTGCACTTTGACTTTTGAGGGAAAACCAGCATAGAAAGGCGGGAATAGCTGATCGCACAGTTGGGATAAAATTTCACCGCACACAGGGTGAGAGACATGTAGAATAGTCCAGGCACATAGGAACAGGAGCAGGCAGTCAGCTCCTCCAGCCTGCTCCACCGTTCAGTTCCATCGTGGCTGATCTGTATCGTAACTCCATCTACCCGCCTTGATTCCGGAACCCTTAATACCCTTGATGAATTTTATTTCCAACTGTGTACAGTGCATAGTCTGCCTACTGATTTACCATGGATAACCATAGTCGCCACAAAGTTATTTGATTGCCTTAGGAAGCTGGGGAAGAATTTCACAAAAGTTTCTCTTAAAATTGGCCACAGATTTTCTCCCCATTTTGTTGCCTCCTCATGACTTGGAATTGCATGGGTGGGGGGCGTAGGGAGGGAGCCGGCAAGTTTAATTGATGGGGTAAGCGCAGGTCGACCGAGCAGCCTATTGGCATGTTTCTCTTCACATGATCGCCCGAATACAAGAGAGCCGGCATGACCTGCAGGTAACTGTTGACTCTGGTCCGAGATCGGCTGCTGCGGCTGCACGGAGACCTTCCCAAGAGCATCCAGGTGTGCTCCTCAGGGTCAACCCATCACCCGACGACCTTGAAGTGGAAGCGGAGCAGGTGCGAGCGGACGTGCATGGGATGCTCAGCTCCATCCGTCGTCAAGACTCGAGCTGGCCCGGAGCTGCAGTGGGATAGCCACGGAACCGGAGCGCTTTGTGTTACCCGCCCAGCCCCGTGCCCTAAACCTCCCACCCAGGTTACAATGCAAGCTGTGTGTGATAACCGTCACTTTAATCGCAGCCCTCCAAAAGATCAAAGGCAAGCCTTCCGGGTCGTGTCAGCTGCACTGAACCCTCAGTTGGGAGACTCCCTGGAATGTGAAGGAGACACTTTGTTGTTTCAGCAGCAGCCACATTCGGTTCAGCAAGTAGATTGAAGGCAATAAGAGCGTGGAATGCAGTGAAGGAGTTACAGGGAGCAGGCAACCGTCACTCATTGGGTAGTCATCTCTGGATTCACAAGTTCCCCCACCTTTCATTTGTCTCATTCAGGAAAAATAAACAGGGAGGAAGAAGACAAATTAAAACAGCAAATGCTGGAAATGCAAAGCAGGATAACCTTTCTGATACAAACCAGAACTGAAAAGTGATGGACAACAAAATGCAAAAAATATTACAGAAGACATCAAGCAAAGAACAGGTACTGCGACCACAGAGAGGATGTTAGTGGGCTGTCTGGACTGCGGATTGCAAACTACTTACTGGGGTATCAGGAGACTGGTAGATGAGAGGGAAGATTGGCCCAGCGAGGCAAAAATAGTGTTGAAACGGTTTGTGATTCTGTGCTGCACATTGATCTCGGGGTTGCCAACCCTCCAGGATTGGCCTGGAGTCTCCAGGAATTAAAGATTAATCTCCAGGACACTGCGGAGAGCAACACCCGGGAGAAAAATCATTGGGCGTTTAAAAAAAAAATGGATTTAAATTTTTTTTATTTAAACACTTGTTTATTAGTTATAAAAATATTGGATATTGGGGGGGAGAAAAGGCTGTTTGACTGACAGTCAATCATCCAATCAGGTAACAAAGAGTCTGTCAACTTTCCGATTGGCTGTGGGAAGGCGGGGCGCCGCGGGATTGGGCGTGTCAGGCGACCAATGGCGGGAGTGTGGGGGCGGGGCGGTTGGAGGCAGGAGGTCATGTGACGAAACCTCCAGGAACATGTCCAGCCAGAGTTGGCAACACTGCATTGATCCTAAAATTCACTCCTAACATTTTCCCCATATTGACAGCTCGAACCGTAATGAGATAGCACGTCAGAGGAGGGGGTGGATGGATTGAAACCATTGTATAAATAACTCTGACGTAATCATTTCTTGGGAGTTTTTCAGAATTCCAAGTCAGGTATGCAAGGCTGTACAGTACAAAAAAACAAAGTGCCATCTGATGCCCTCCCAGCAGCTTGTAGATCCTGCGCCAGATTCTTGCTCAGCTACAGGAGGCAGAGGGTTAGGGGGGTGCACACCAGTGATCACATCTCCACGCTGAAGGCCACAAAGAAAGAGCTTGCATTTATATAGCACCTTTCACAACCTCAGAGATCCCCAAAGAGCTTTCCAGGCAATGAAGCACTTTTTTGACGTGTAGTCACTTTTGTAACGTAGGAGTCGCGGCAGCCAATTTGCGCACAGCAATGTGATAATGATCAGATAATCAGTTTTTAGTGATGTTGGTTGAGGGATAAATATTGGTCCAGGGCACTGGGGAGAACTCCCCCTGCTCTTCTTCAAAATAGTGGTCATGGGATCTTTTATGTCCACCTGAGAGGGAAGACGGGGCCTCGGTTGAACATCCTGTCTGAAAGACGGCACCTCCGACAGTGCAGCGCTCCCTCAGTACCGCACTGGGAGTGTCAGCCTGGATCATGTGCTCAAGTCTCTGGAGTGGGGCTTGAACACACGACCATCTGACCTTCTGGATGGAAAGAGCTTTGGGACGTGCTGAGGTCGTGAAAGACGTTGTATAAACGCAAGCTGAATGAGGAATATCAGTAGAATAATATCACAAAATGCTTCCCACGTGGCTTTTTTGTTTCTTCTGGAGTCTACCTTAATATTCAGTGTGGAAGGGTTGGTTTCACGTTTCTCTACAGCAAGGAGAAGCTCCAAAGGAGAAGCCAAGTTCTTCACCACAGAGACGGGAAACCAGGGAGCACCTGCTTATTCCCTAGCAACTGGCTGTAGAGATGAATTGGCAGAGGTCTCCAAGGGAGTCAACTGCCTTTGTCTCTCAGCTGGGAATGACGTGAGCTGCAGGGCATTCACACGGGAGGAAGGGAATAAAAAGTAATTTGAATAAATAAAGAAATAGGGGGAATCGTTTTAGAATTGCGCAGATAGAATTACAGCACAGGAACAGGCCATTTGGCCCAACCAGGCCAGGCTGGTGTTTATGTTCCACCCAAGCCTCCTCCCATCCTTCCTCATCTAACACTATCAGCATATCCCTCTATTCCCTTCTCCCTCATGTGTTTATCAAGTCTGCCCTTAAATGCATCTATACTATTCGCTTCAACCACTCCCTGTGGTAGCGAGTTCCACATTCACACCACTCTCTGGGTGAAGAGGTTTCTCCTGAACTCCCTATTGGATTTCTTGGTGACTATCTTATATTGATGGCCTCTAGATTTGCTCTTCCCCACAAGTGGAAACACTCTTACTGTGTCTACTCTATCAAAACCTTTCAGAATTTTAAAGACCTCTGTCCGGTCACCCCTCAGCCCTCCCTTTTCCAGAGAAAAGAGACCCAAGCCTGTTCGTCCCTTTCCTGATAGGTATCACCTCGCAGTTCTGGTATCATCCTTGTTTTCACCTGATTTCCATCTGACTGAAGTCAATGGGCTGGATTTTGATACTGGGGCGGGTTGGGGTCGTGTCATCCGCAATTCGTGTTATCCACCCGACTGCAATTTGATGTGGGAGATTGATGCAATTTTCACCTAATTGGGCAATTGAGTTCCAGCATGTGGGAACCCATGAACCAATTAGTGGTTTCAGTCTGAAAGTTGCCTCTGATGATGTCATCATTGCTGCTGCATTGCAGGTCAGAGACTGCCTGGTCTCAGAGACTGCCTGGCCTTTGCCGTGAGAGGACCTGGATGCAAAATGAGCAGCATCAGAGAGAGAGAGAGAGAGAGAGAATTTTTTTTTGCATCCAGGTCCTCTCACAGCAAAGGCCAGGCAGTCTCTGAAGACATTCAATGCAGCAGCATCAGAGGCGACTTTCAGACCTAATACTACTACTACCTTCATCACATCTCCGTTGTAATAGTGGACCTGCAGCTGATAGTCAGCTATCCACTTGTGCTCCCGCCAGGTTTCACTGGCGTGTTTCACATCAGGCGTGCTTCACGTCAGAAAAGGGTTAAACTAGCTAAAACGTTTCAAAATGGCATTACAGAGCCAATTTAGGGCTTGTTAAGGGCTTTAATGGCCTCTCCTGCCTCTTGGAGGCGGGACGGAGTCGGGAACACCGCACACGATTTTATCAAAATTGCGTGGAGGTGGAATGGAGTCGGGATCAGATCCGCCCGCCACTTTTCGCAATTTTAACCCCCCACACGCCTCCAAACCCGCCTCCACGGCCCTATGAAAATCCAGCCCAATGGGTTGAAAATGGGGCAAGTTCGACAATGGAAAAGACGGGGGACATGGTTCCACTCCACCAGATTGGTTGAAAGTTCCTCCCCAACAATCTCTCCAGACTCAGCTCTTTTCCTTTGCGGAACCATTCGCTTTATTAATAGCAATTAATGACTTAGACCCATCTCTCACCTCCTGCTGGCGAGACCAGTTTGAGGAGATCGTGAACCGTCTCCGACAGCTCCCGCTGCTGCTTCTGCAGGCTGGTGTTGTTGACGGTGGCCCGGTTCAGCCGTCCCTCCAGCTCATCGATAACGCGGCTCTGACGGAGCACCAGTTCCTGGAGGCTGCTCTTCTCCTGCCTCAGCGTCTCCATCTCGTCTTTATGCCGGCCTTCCAATTCCAGAAGTTTCTGCTCCAGAAAGCTGAGAGGGTGGAGGATGGGCGGGGGGGCAGGGAAACCACAGCAAATCTCTGGGTTCAATGAGGTTACCAAGCGTTCATACATAGCATGTACAGCACAGAAACAGGCCATTGTGCAGTAAACCATAAGGTCAACAGAAAGAAAGAACTTGCATTTCTACAGCACCTTTCCCGACCTTAGGGCATCCCAAAGCGCTTTACAGCCAATGAATTACCTTTGAAGTGTAGTCACTGTTGCAATGTAGGAAACGCAGCAGCCAATTTGTGCACAGCAAGCTCCCACAAACAGCAATGAGATAAATGACCAGATAATCTGCTTTAGTGATGTGGGTTGAGGGATAAATATTGGCCCCAGGACACCGGGGAGAGCTCCCCTGCTCTTCTTCGAAATAGTGCATGGGATCTTTTATGTCCACCTGAGAGACAGCGCATCCGACAGTGCAGCGCTGATAACACTAATCTAATATGAATCATAGAATCATAGAAGATAGGAGCAGGAGTAGGCCATTTGGCCCCTCGAGCTTGCTCCGCCATTCAATGAGATCATGGCTGATCATCCAAATTCAATACCCTGTCCCTGCCTTCTCCCCATATCCCTTGATCCCTTTAGCCTTAAGAAATATATCTAACTCCTTCTTGAATATATTTAATGAGTTGGCCTCAACTGCCTTGTGTGGTAGAGAATTCCACAGGTTCACCACTCTTTGGGTGAAGAAATTCCTCCTCATCTCTGTCCTAAATGGCTTACCCCTTATCCTTAGACTGTGACCCCTGGTTCTGGACTCCCCGGCCATCGGGAACATCCTTCCTGCATCTAGTCTGTCTAGTCCTGTTAGAATTTTATTAGTTTCAATGAGATCCCCTCTCATTCTTCTAAACTCCAGCGAGTATAAGCCCAATCGACCCAATCTCTCCTCATACGTCATTCCTGCCATCCCAGGTATCAGCCTGGTGAATCTTCGCTGCACTCCCTCCATGGCAAGAACCTCCTTCCTCAGATAAGGCGACCAAAATTGCACACAATGAAGCTTTATGCTTGGATGAAGACTCAATTTACTGTGGGGCAGATTTGAGACTTTAGACATCATTGCAAGTTACAGGTGACAGGAAAGCTGATCGGAATATTGGGCACGGAGATTAGTTTGCACAATTTGCAGCCCACCCAACCTACTGGCAGTGGATGGAAGCAGGGGCAATTTCACTCAGGGCCCCATGCAAACATGTTTTGTTTAAATGGAATATATTGTGATATGATTTGCATTATTGATGCAGTGTGCAAGTATTCTGCACGCCCATTTCTTCATGCATTTCACTACACCTTTGTGTTTTATTAGATCGGGTCGGGGCGGGGCGGCGGGGGGTGGGGGGGCATGGATTGTGTGGAGGCTGTGGAGGAGCCCGAAGAATTCTTAATAAGACACTGGATGGATATTGAGCAATACAAGAATAAAGGCACATTAACCTCACCACCTCAATGTTAGAAAGAGCACTTCCATTGCACGACACATGTGGGAAGAGCCAACATATCAAAAATCTGCGTTTAGAACATAAGAACATAAAAACATAAGAAATAGGAGCAGGAGTAGGTCATGTGGCCCCTCGAGCCTGCTCCGCCATTCAATAAGATCATGGCTGATCTGATCTTGGCCTCAACTCCACTTCCCTGCCCGCTCCCCATAACCCTCGACTCCCTTACCTTTCAAAAATCTGTCTATCTCCACCTTAAATATATTCAATGACCCAGCCTCCACAGCTCTCTGGGGAAGAGAATTCCAAAGATTCACGACCCTCAGAGAGAAGAAATTCCTCCTCATCTCCCTTTTAAATGGGCGACCCCTTATTCTGAAACTATGCCCCCTAGTTCTAGATTCCCCCACGAGGGGAAACATCCTCTCAGCATCTACCTTGTCGAGCCCCCTCAGCCTCTTATATGTTTCAATAAGATCACCTCTCATTCTTCTAAATTCCAATGAGTTTAGGCCCAACCTGCTCAACCTTTCCTCATAAGACAGCCCCTCATCTCAGGAATTAACCTAGTGAACCTTCTCCTAACTGCCTCCAATGCAAGTACATCCCTCCTTAAATAAGGAGACCAAAACTGCACGCAGTACTCCAGGTGTGGTCTCACCAATACCCTGTACAGTTGTAGCAGGACTTCCCTGCTTTTATACTCCATTCCCTTTGCAATAAAGGCCAACATTCCATTTGCCTTCCTAATTACTTGCTGTACCTGCATGCTAACTTTCTGTGTTTCATGTACGAGGACCCCCAGATCCCTCTGTACTGCAGCATTTTGTAATCTCTCTCCATTTAAATAATAATTTGCTTTTTTATTTTTCCTACCGAAGTGGATAACCTCACATTTTCCCACAATATATTTTGCCCACTCACGTAGCCTATCTATATCCCTTTGCAGATTCTTTGTGTCCTCTTCACAACTTACTTTCCCACCTATCTTTGTATCATCAGCAAATTTGGCTACATTACACTCGGTCCCTTCATCCAAGTCATTAATATAGATTGTAAATAGTTGAGGCCCCAGCACTGATCCCTGTGGCACCCCACTAGTTACAGTTTGCCAACCGGAAAATGACCAATTTATCCCGACTCTCTGTTTTCTGTTAGTTAGCCAATCCTCTATCCATGCGAATATATTACCCCCAACCCCGTGAGCTCTTATCTTGTGCAGTAACCTTTTATGTGGCACCTTATCGAATGCCTTTGGAAATCCGAATACACTACATCTACTGGTTCCCCTTTATCCACCCTGCTCGTTACAGCCGCGAAGGACTCCAGCAACTTTGTCAAACATGATTTCCCTTTCATAAAACCATGCTGGCTCTGCTTGACTGTATTATGATTTTCTAAATGTCCTGCTACTACTTCCTTAATGATGGACTCAGGCATTTTCCCAACGACAGATGTTAGGCTAACTGGTCTATAGTTTCCTGCTTTCTGTCTCCCTCCTTTCTTAAATAGGGGGGTTACATTTTAGAATTGGTCCAAGGCAGTGCCACAGAGGGGAAAAATGCTGCTTAATAACCAATTCTCTGAATTACCAATCTGAGCAATGTCAAATGGAAGCTGCAGCACCTCCTTGAACCAGGAGGGGCTGAGAGGCCTGCACTGGTATTACAGTGAAAGCCTGTAATGCGAGGCCTACAGTGGTATTACAGTGAAAGCCTGTAATGAGAGGCCTGCACTGGTATTACAGTGAAAACCTGTAATGAGAGGCCTGCACTGGTACTACAGTGAAAGCCTGTAATGAGAGGCCTGCACTGGTATTACAGTGAAAGCCTGTAATGAGAGGCCTGCACTGGTACTACAGTGAAAGCCTGTAATGAAAGGCCTGCCCTGGTACTACAGTGAAAGCTTGTAATGAGAGGCCTGCACTGGTATTACAGTGAAAGCCTGTAATGAGGGGCCTGCACTGGTATTACAGTGAAAGCCTGTAATGAGAGGCCTGCACTGGTATTACAGTGAAATCCAGTAATGATGGGCCTGCACTGGTGTTACAGTGAAAGCCTGTAATGAGAGGCCTGCACTGGTATTACAGTGAAATCCAGTAATGAGGGGCCTGCACTGGTATTACAGTGAAAGCCTGTAATGAGAGGCCTGCACTGGTACTACAGTGAAAGCCTGTAATGAAAGGCCTGCCCTGGTACTACAGTGAAAGCTTGTAATGAGAGGCCTGCACTGGTATTACAGTGAAAGCCTGTAATGAGGGGCCTGCACTGGTATTACAGTGAAAGCCTGTAATGAGAGGCCTGCACTGGTATTACAGTGAAATCCAGTAATGATGGGCCTGCACTGGTGTTACAGTGAAAGCCTGTAATGAGAGGCCTGCACTGGTATTACAGTGAAATCCAGTAATGATGGGCCTGCACTGGTGTTACAGTGAAAGCCTGTAATGAGAGGCCTGCACTGGTATTACAGTGAAATCCAGTAATGAGGGGCCTGCACTAATATTACAGTGAAAGCCTGTAATGAGAGGCCTGCACTGGTATACAGTGAAAGCCTGTAATGAGGGGCCTGCACTGGTATTACAGTGAAAGCCTGTAATGAGAGGCCTGCACTGGTACTACAGTGAAAGCCTGTAATGAGAGGCCTGCACTTATATTACAGTGAAAGCCTGTAATGAGGGGCTTGCACTGGTATTACAGTGAAAGTCTGTAATGTGAGGCCTACACTGGTCCTACAGTGAAAGCCAGTAATGAGAGGCCTACACTGGTATTACAGTGAAAGCCAGTAATGTGAGGCCTACAGTGGTTATACAGTGAAAGCCAGTAATGTGGGGCCTGCACTGGTACTACAATGAAAGCCTGTAATGAGAGGCCTGCACTGGTACTACAATGAAAGCCTGTAATGAGAGGCCTGCACTGGTATTACAGTGAAAGCCTGTAATGAGAGGCCTGCACTGGTATTACAGTGAAAGCCTGTAATGAGAGGCCTGCACTGGTATTACAGTGAAAGCCTGTAATGTGGGGCCTGCACTGGTATTACAGTGAAAGCCTATAATGTGGAGCCTGCACTGGTAGTTGATCGAAAGCCTGTAATGAGGGTCAGGAAAGCCAGGATAGCCTGAAAAAGCTGAAGAGTTTTAAAAACAAAAACATAAATAACCCCTAAAATGAAATTGAAGAAAATAATTGGCAATGCCATTATAGTACAGGAAACTCTTTATTAACTTGCACCTAAATATCCGGAAATCTCTCTTAACCAGCAAAATTCTTGAGTAGGTAACCGGGGTTTTCCTTCATCTCTCGTTTAAAATTAACTTAAAAAAAACCCCGAGGCGTTTGCCTTGTATCGGAGCGTGTAGATTGGGAGGGGAATGTGCAGCCCGGGTAGGCAGCGGACACGACAGATGGTCAGCTGGCGGTCCCCGGGGAGACGGAGCTCCGAATGCAGGCGCATGTCAATGTGTACGGGGCTCTCGTACGTTGGGAGATATAACTCTCCGTTATCCGGACTTTTTGATTAACCGGCACCACGCCGGTCCCGTCGGTGCCGGTTAATAAAGAGTTTCCTGTACTTGACAAATATATGTTTTTAATCTGTTCTAGGCTATACTGCAAAACAATTTTAGTCAAATTTCAATTGTCAGCTTTTGAGGGAAAATAAATTCTATTAAAAGCCTTTAATTTTCCCATATATAAACATCCAAAAAGCAACATGTTTACTTTATCTGTAAACAAACATGTAGTTAACATAGTAACATGCATCACACTGAAACACTGCATGTTTTGTCCGTGATATCAACGTAATATATTAGCAATCAGCGTCTCTGGTCCTTGCCCCTCGCCAAACAAAATGAAAAGAAAATTGTCAAATACTTTCTCGCCTTGCACCTTGCCTTCAACCACCATCACTGAAAACAGATTCTCTGGTCATTATCACATTGCTGTTCGTGGGAGCTTGCTGTGCGCAAATTGTCTGCCGTGTTTCCCACATTACAACAGTGACTGCACTCCGAAAGTACTTCATTGGCTGTAAAGCGCTTTGGGACGTCCTGAGTGTTGTGAAAAGCGCTGTAGAAATGGAAGTTCTTTCTTTAAACGATTAAATGCTCTGTCGTTTTAGGCATATATCATTCGGAATAAAGAATACTAACGATGAAATAAAAAACCTCCAGAGCTACATCGAATATCGCTGCAACAATGTATCTTAAAGTTGGTATCAATCCAGAGTTTATAAATGACTTTGGTAAGCATAGCGTTCATCTGTCAAAATAATGCCCAAACTTGCTTAAGGGATCTTGGATATGAACCAACTTTAATTGAGATATATCATATTTCCATTTTCAGAAAATTAAGGGGTAATTTTTCAAAAACTGGGAACTTTTAGAAGGTAATTTTTCATGAGCGTGTTTCTCCTCCGTCGAACTCTAGAATGCGACAGAACTCTGCTTCCCCCTCCCCATCCATTCACCGTGACAGGAACAATGGGCTGGAGGAGCTTTACACCTGGTTGATCAGCGCACCTTGGACTGGGAAACCCCCCTCCCCGACCTGCTCCCTCTCCCGCTTCCACCCCCTCAGCCCGAACTACGAAACCGATTTCCCGCTGCACTTACGGCGAGGTGACAGTGTCGGAGCTGGAGCAGACCCGAGGAAATCTCCCAGCCCAAAGCACTGAAGACAGAAGTAGGCAGAAGATGCTCGCGGAGCGAGGAGAAATAGTTTAGCACTGCTGCCAGATATTCTTCTGTTGTTGCCCTTGCAAAGTGTTCATTAATGGTGTCAAGCGGTGCGTGAGCTATGTACCTGGGTTCGAGAAACATAAACGGCCTCAAGTCCCAGCCAAGGTTTTCCATTCAAACCGTTCAGTTCAGATTTATTTTTCTTTTACTTTCAAATGGTAGAATTTGTGCTTCAATGGAAGAAAATGAGATTCCCGTGCCGAAGAAACAAACGACATAGGATGTACAGCACAGAAACAGGTCATTCGACCCAACTCGCCCGTGCCCGTGGGTTTATGCTCCTCCCACCTTACTTCATCTCACCCTATCAGCACAACCTTCTCTTCTTTTCACCCTCATGTGTTTATCTAGCTTCTCCATGAATGTGCCAACAAACAACAACAACTTGTATTTATATAGCGCCTTTAACATAGTAAAACGTCCCAAGTCGCTGCACAGGAGTATTTTGAGACAAAAAAATTTGACACCGAGCCACATAAGGAGAAATTAGGGCAGGTGACCAAAAGCTTGGTCAAAGAGGCAGGTTTTCAGGAGCGTCTTAAAGGAGGAAAGAGAGGTAGAGAGGCGGAGAGGTTTAGGCAGGGAATTCCAGAGCTTAGGGCCTAGGCAACAGAAGGCACGGCCACCAAAGGTTGAGCGATTATAATCAGGGATCTTCAAGATGGCAGAATTAGAGGAGCGCAGATATCTCGGGGGATTGTGGGGCTGAAGGAGATTACAGAGATAGGAAGGGGCGAGGCCATGGAGGGATTTGAAACCAAGGATGAGAATTTTGAAATCGAGGCGCTGCTTAACCGGGAGCCAATGTAGGTCAGCGAGCACAATGGTGATGGGCAGAACGGGACTTGGTGCGAGTTAGGACAAAGGTGCTTAACAGTCCAATGGGGCTATTCCGCAAGTAACCGACATGTTTTGTTGTTTTGAACTGAATTGCCACCGAATAAAATAATTTTACCGTGTCTGTTTATCAATCAGGTTCAATGGTCTTAGTAAGGATGAACCGCAGTGATCTTTCAATCCAAGGCTGGTTCATTCATGCCCATTTCTCCCAAATGACTGGTCCAAAATCCACTTGCCCTCCCTTACCTAGGGTCACTACCTCCAGTCGGACAAAGTCAGGACCAAATCGCAACATGATGCATTTTAACCAATTTTCATTATATTTCTCAACTCTAGAAAATGATCAGAGATTGGTCGGTAACCAGAGGACACAGGTTTAAGGTGATTGGTAAAAGAACCAGAGGCAAGAAGAGGGAAAAAAAATGTAATCAGCGAGTTGTTGTTGATCTGGAACGTGCTGCCTGAAAGGGCGGAGGAAGCAGATTCAATAGTAACTTTCTAAAAAAGTTAAAAGCTCAACTGCAGACGGCAGGATTTGACACGTTGGACTCCCTGTGACCCATCTCATTGTCTTGGCTGTGCTCTGGTGTGTCTTTGATGTAATGCCTCCCTGAAAGATTGTATCTCTGCAGACAAATTGCTTTCTGTGTTTTTATACTGTGTAATACTGTCGATTCCCTCATTGTACCTTTACCTGACGAAGGGGCAACAGCTCCGAAAGCTTGTAATTTTAAATAAAACTGTTGGACTATAACCTGGTGTTGTGCGACTTCTCAACTTTCTAAAGGGAATTGGATAAATACTCGAAGGGGAAAAAATTTGCAGGGCTATGGGGAAAGAGCAGGGGGGAGTGGGACTAATTGGAGAGCTCTACCAAAGAGCTGGCACAGGTACGATGGGCTGAATGACCTCCTTCTGCGCAGTGTGGTTCTGTGATTCTACGATTGTACTAAAAATATAACCACTGGCCGATTTTAACTGGGGGGAGAGGAATCAGGGGTGTGCGGAGGACTGAACCATTTCCCGAAACAGAACTCTCAGCTGATGCTGGTGGCAATGACCTCACTCCCGGTTCATGCTCAATAATGTCTGAGGTTGTCTATTACACTCTGAACATTCCCACACCTGAGTAATATTCTCTGTAGCCCTTCAACGTCTGAGCTCTTCCGATGTCCTGTACACAAGGAACCTGTGCTCCAGTCATACCTTTCATTTTCTTCATTGACTTGTTATCCACCGACTATATTTCTAATCATGGCTCAGTGGGTAGCACTCTCTCTCGTCTCTGAAGTCAGAAGGTCGTGGGTTCGAGCCCCACTCCAGAGACTTTGAGCACATAATCTAGGCTGACACTCCAGTGCAGTGCTGAGGGAGTGCTGCACTGTCAGAGGTGCCGTCTTTCAGATGAGACGTTAAACCGAGGCCCCGTCTGCTCCCTCAGGTGGACGTAAAAGATCCTAGGGTACTATTTTGAAGAGGAACAGAGGAGCTCTCCCTGGTGTCCAGGCCAATATCCTTCAACCAACACCTAAAAGTAGATTGTCTGGTCATTTATCACATTGCTGTTTGTGGGAGCTTGCTGTGCGCAAGTTGGCTGCTGCGTTTCCCACATTACAACAGTGACTACACTTCAAAAGTACTTCATTGGCTGTAAAGTGCTTTGGGACGTCCTGAGGTCATGAAAGGCGCTATAGAAATGCAAGTTCTTTTTTTTCTTTCTTTGTTTCTTGTCTGCTGGGTGGTTAATGAGGTTATGTCTGCGAAACTCCGGTGCCAACCTTGTACCTTTACAGCTATTCCACAACCTGTCTTCAATATGTGCGCATATCGATTTTACATTAAGGAAAGCTTACTATGGCTGTTCTGCCTGGTTACAACTATAATTACAACAATTAGCTACCTGACTGTACAACCACAACTAGACAATGCCCACAAAATAAATGAGGGATTTACACACAGGAAACGATCACAAATCCCAAGATCTCAGGAGGCTGAAACTCGTCCGGGGCAGAAGCGCAAAACGGGCGGTAGCCAATCAGCAACCCGCCCGGCTTTCAGGGGTTGCCGATTGGCTATCGCCCATCTTGTACTAAAGCTCAGGGCGAATTCCACCCCCCCATTAGACCATGTTCTTCTCATTAGTATAGTGTGATAGACGGGCTGAGCCTACCTACTCTTCTCATTAGTATAGTGTGATAGATGGGGTGAGCCTACCTGTTCTTCTCATTAGTATAGTGCGATAGATGGGGTGAGCCTACCTACTCTTCTCATTAGTATAGTGTGATAGATGGGGTGAGCCTACCTACTCTTCTCATTAGTATAGTGCGATAGATGGAGTGAGCCTACCTGTTCTTCTCATTAGTATAGTGCGATAGATGGAGTGAGCCTACCTACTCTTCTCATTAGTATAGTGCGATAGACGGGCTGAGCCTACCTGTTCTTCTCATTAGTATAGTGCGATAGACGGGGTGAGCCTACCTACTCTTCTCATTAGTATAGTGCGATAGACGGGCTGAGCCTACCTACTCTTCTCATTAGTATAGTGTGATAGATGGGGTGAGCCTACCTACTCTTCTCATTAGTATAGTGTGATAGATGGGGTGAGCCTACCTACTCTTCTCATTAGTATAGTGCGATAGATGGAGTGAGCCTACCTGTTCTTCTCATTAGTATAGTGCGATAGATGGAGTGAGCCTACCTACTCTTCTCATTAGTATAGTGCGATAGATGGAGTGAGCCTACCTACTCTTCTCATTAGTATAGTGCGATAGACGGGGTGAGCCTACCTGTTCTTCTCGTGCAGCCTGTATATCTCATTGGTCTGAAGAAGCAGTTGTTTCTCCAGCTTGTTCGTAAACAAGGAATTTTCCAAAAGCTGGATCTCAAGCCTTGAGGTTTGATTCAAGACCTAAACATACATTTTCAATCATTATTCTCTGGAAATATATTTTCTTTCCTCAATAAACATCACCAAATGGGAAAGTAATTGACAGAAATAGATTAAAGTAATTGTCAATCAAACGCAACCATAAAGAGCACAGCCAGATCCTAAGCACTTTTTCCCTCATGGACCTGTAAAGCAATGGTAAGTAAGCTACCCAATATAGTTCACGTCGTATGGGCCAGGAAGGCGACAGATTCGATTCCCGGTCTAGGAATATAGGAGCAGGAGTCGGCCATTCAGCCCCTTGAGCCTGTTCCGCCATTCGATGAGATCATGGCTGATCTGTATCCCAGCTCCATCCGTCTGCCTTGGCTCCATATCCCTTGATATCCTTACCCATCAAAAATCTCAACCAGACGTGACACTGCGGTTAATCTCAGTACCCCTGGGTTAGAGCTCCCACTCATGGTTGCTGTGCAGTGACCCCTGTTGGAAAGGGAATGTGTGTCAAGCACTGGGCAAGGACAGACTCAGGCTGGGTTGCATTCCTCCCAGTGGTGGGTGGAGGAATGGCCTCCTCGTGCTCACATTCTAGGCTCACACGTGAAGAATGCCCGGCTGAGTGATCGGACAGTCACTCTGGAATGGTGATCCTGCATCGGAAAGTTTCAAAACGGAAAAGTTGTTGAATTCTGACAAAGACTTGGGATTCTGCATTGATACAAATATTGAAGAAATATACAAAATATTCAAGGTGTGTCTCTGTGGGTGTGCGCATGTGGGCAGCAATGTTCCCTGTCATTTGTTTGGGGCTACGCGGCACATTCAAAAGTCCGCGCAGGCGCGATTTTTTCAAGTTAAAAGTCGGCTCAGTGGCTGAATGGAACCCCTGGAGCAAGGGCAGCATGTGTTCACTTGTGTGTGTGTGTGTGGGGTGTGTGTGTGGGGTGTGTGTGTGTGGGGTGTGTGTGGGGTGTGTGTGTG
This sequence comes from Squalus acanthias, assembly GCA_030390025.1. Classification (NCBI taxonomy): domain Eukaryota; kingdom Metazoa; phylum Chordata; class Chondrichthyes; order Squaliformes; family Squalidae; genus Squalus; species Squalus acanthias. The sequence continues at coordinate 142,363,428 of CM059432.1, read as the reverse complement.
GTGTGTGTGTGGGGTGTGTGTGTGTGTGTGG